>JAMXBB010000011.1:70739023-71471373 GCA_024138015.1 Lumnitzera littorea | reverse complement strand
TTTTGTAAATTAGGGTAATTAGGTGTAAAATCTGATTTAGGATGAATTTAGACATTTTGAAATGATAATTGATGTTGGGAGATTGTAATTAGAGTGATAGAAATATTAGATTTGTATTATGTACATAATAAGTAATAGTACATAATATGCAATTATTGGAAATATAATAAATAGAAGATATTATGATAAAAATTGATATTATATAAATAATAAGGATATATAATAAATCTGATAGAAATCTTAAATTTATGTAATTATATGAAAAATGTAAAAATTTCTCACATCAAGAGTAAATTCGGTACACTAATAAGGATTTAAGTGTACCGGGTAGAATAAAATACTAACTAAGGGTAATGATTATATTTAGGATATCTAGAAGTAATTTCACATTATGAGTTGAAACGAGTTTCTAAGATTCGAGTATAAAACAGTATTTAGAAATCGAATTAAAACCTAATTTAGAAATCGATGTAGAAATTGAACTTGAACCTAGCCCCAAACCTAGAATAATTATAAAAAATTTGAGAACTTAGATAATTGGACATATTAAACCCTAAACAAAAGATAATAATAAACGTTATAAGATAAAACCAACCTATAATAGTTATATAAAAAACTGAAACCATGTTTATATTATAGGGATGGTCAGCGATGGCTTGAGCGAGTTGAATCTTGAGTGAGCGAGCAAACAAGGAGTCCAAGTAAGTTAGGATTAATATACTTGGTTGTGCTTGTTAGATAGTTAGTTGTGTGCATGTGCTTGATTATGAGTAATGTTATGATTCTGTTTATTGTTCTGGCTTGTATTGTATAATTTGTATAAAATAATTGATCATCCTAAACTGGACCTAATCAAATATACGACCTGTGATCATAATCGGACTTGCATGGCAACCCATTAGGGAAAACCTAAGATTCTCCGGCCAAATACCAACTCCTTCGAAAGAGATAACGCTGGATAACATAATGGTCTCTTCTTCATCCTTAGTCGAACTAAGTGACAGATGAGGAGGTCGCGACAAGGGTAAAGTCAATGGTTTGAAGGTAGTCGCAAGAGGAACTGTGTCTCCATTACACAAGCCTGGGTTTGGTCGTGAGCTATTGCATTAACGGTAACTCTTTAACCCAGATTAGAGCGGGCACAATTTCTCTAATCTCATGATGGGCCGATCAACATTGTGTGATGGCATATGCTTGAACATGCATTGCACTAAATGATTTGATTGATAACCTTGTTTATGTTTGTAGTATAGTTTTAAGTCTTCCATCATAACTTACTGAGCTGTGGTTACTCATATCCCTATAGACGTCGTTGCAGTTATTGGCTAAAAAGTGGCTTACAACTGCTCTAAAGTTAACAACTACTGGATCCTGGGGAGTGCGGAAAAATATTTGAAGAACAAACGTATATTTTTAAGGTCTAAGCTCTTATCTTAGAAGTTTTCATTTTTGAATAATGTATTAACTAGGAAATAGATTACGGTGAANTGAAGAATAAACATATATATTTAAGATCTAAGCTTTTATTTTAGAATTTTTCATTTTTGAATAATGCATTAATTAGGAAATAAATTACGGTGAAACATTATAAACGTTAATTGTAATAATTGAATTCTAATATATATATATATATATATATATATATATATATTCTTACTTTTTTAGGTAAATGACTTATTTAAATTATGAACGGTTTACTTTAAAGTGAGTTAATCGTAAATGCCTTATGTAGATCGGGTTTACGAGAGTGGTTGTAAGGCCAACTTTTATCTTAAAATGGTTTACATAGCGAAACTGTTACGATTCTACCGTTTCAAGACATGACAAGGGCGTTTCTTAGAATTCATGAATCATTGTTAGAACATTGACTTACAACCATGAGATATGAAATGATTTTAAATAGTTAGACTATTTACAAATGTATTGCTATTGAATCTCATTCGTGGTATGGTTAATGTTGCTAAATCGATGTTAGAACATTTACAATCACCAGATATCAAATGATTTCAAGTAATTAGACCATTTGCAAATGCATTGTTATTAAATCTCATTTAGGGTATAATTAATCCTTACTCAACAGGGTGTTTCCCATAATTCATAAATCAGAGCCAAAAGAAAGCACAATAAATTTACCATGAATGTACTACTATCTTCTATGTCAATATCTCTAATACAACAGTTTATCCCTCACCTTCATACGCTTAAGCACACCAAGATTACACTTAATATAGCCTAATTTATGTCTGCATCACATTCCTAAATGTCTTACGTAAGTCTTCAATGATTATATTAGATCTCTTAAATTCTTAATCTCCTTGAATTGCTACACTCTTAGTACCTTCCAAAACTAAGGTTTAGTAATGCCACTACCAGGCTCTAGCCCTTCTATCGCCTTATTTTTAACCTTCTTCTAGCCTTTAAGGCTTTAGTATCATTTTTTTTTTAACACAAACCACACTAACACCACTTTAATTAAGGATCCAATATAGATTTGTTTTTATAAATCATAGAATACATAACAACAAGAAATAAACAAGAGGGAAAGAGAAATCGATACACGAACCAAATATAGAAAACCAAAAAGCAACAAGATTTATAAGATCGTATGCAAGATTGCAAGCAAATTCTAGTATGACAGCATGGATATCGTGGTTCTCATCGCTACTCGAAGAAATTATCTCACGGTAGAGTCTATAAGACTTAGCTCTCTCTCATCTTTTTAATGAGTATACCTAATATCATACATATACATATACATATACATGCACACACATAGGCATTTACATGCGCATACATATACATGCATACATTTATAAACTTATAAGAAGCTTAAACCCTAATTCTAGATAAATGAAAGTACCAAAAAGTACAAAGGGAGAAATTACACAATATATTATGAGCATGCCTATCAAATGGGGCATGTCTCGTCCATCGACAGGCTATGGGTGGTAACAACCACTAAGGTTTATTAGCTACATCTACCCTCCATGAGTAGATGATTAGCTCCCCTTTGCCCATTCTCCATCTTCATCCTTTATCCTCTTTCTTTATTTGTTGCTATGGTAATCCTTACCTCATATAAATTTATGATATGGTTAAGTTATACTTATCTATGATTTATCCTTTTTCTCACTTTGTATACTCGTCTTTTCGTTTTTAACATTGCACATAACATAAGGCTTCTGGTTGTGTTAAATTTGAACATTGTGTTGGCGAAACTATATACAAACCTAAGAAACTATTAGTTGTCATTTGAAGCCTTTAGGTTTTAGGTTTTAGATTTGGGGATTATTAAGTTTGATTTGTAGAAATTTTGAAGAAATAAGGAGAATTGTTGAATTATACACTCACATGCATTGAATGTATGTGAAGTTAAGACTCAATAACATTTACATAATGAAGTAAGATACATCTATACATAATATTAAAAATAAAAATGCAAGTATGTACAAGGAAAAAATTGAAAATACAACTATCCAAAGTTTAATTTAGCCTTTGCGATACATATGTCAACTTTCCACATGTCCTTCAATTATAACCAAAAGTTAATATAGAAATTTGATTTTCAAACATTTTCATCTCTTTTGAACTTCATCTTTGGGATCATTATTAGTTCGAGCATATTGCCACGTACAATTTTTCAAGTAATATATATGTATTTTTTCCTATCTATCCCATGCAACCCATCTAACCATGCTAAGTTGATAAGATAATGTTGCCAAGTATTAGAAAATGGAACCATTGAATCTTCAATTATAAACATGGCGCTATAACATTCAATTGTGGACGTTTTAGAGGCCCTCGTTCAACTAAATTAAAAAGGCTGAGTGATAGCGTTCAAGGGAAGAACAATAAACATGCCGTACTGAGCTTATTAACGAGTGCTGATCCCTCCTACGTCCTAACAGTAAATCCACAGTTCCACACCCGAGTTGCACGTCAATGTCAACGGTGGATTCAGTCACTTCTCTCAGAGCTTTATTTTTGCCAGCCCCACATTACACCCACTTAAGCCTTATTTGTGGGCATGTGTCCATGGCGCCAAGGAAATTAGAATTTCAATGATTGTTTAATCTATGATTAGGATAAGGGATCAAATATCTCCACTTACCATGAACACCATTGGCTTGAAGTTTTCTTCCTCCAATTAACTATTATTTTCTTTTTCAAATTCAAACTTCTACGGTGGACCTTTTGGCTACATTTATGTAGAAGGAATATTTGGTTAGTAATTAGTGCTCAACGGATTCCTATTTTGATTATAGTATGTATCCAATAAGTGCTTTAAAAATACGAGACTTTCATCTTTTTGAAAAGTATAAAAAAATTCTCAACATTTATTTTATTTTTTTATTTTAGTTCTTAACATTTCAAAATTTTTATTTAACATTTACAAAAATTTACACATAAATCCGTTTAACTGACAATGTTAGATTTCAAATTGGAAATGTACAAAAAAATATTCAACTTTTTTTTTTATTTATTTTAGTTCTTAACATTTTAAATTTTTCATTTGAGTTTTTAACATTTACAAAAATTTACAATATAATCCTTTTTAACTGATGGAATCAAATTATCATTTATTCATTAACAAGTAGTAACATTTTGTTGGTCCATGCATTTATTTTAAATAAAAAATACAATAAAATATTAAACATTAATTAAGGTATTAAAGCAACATTTTGTTGGTCCATGTATTTATTTTAAATAAAAAATATAATAAAATATTAAAGATTAATTAAGGTATTAAAATATTATAGAATAATATTAAAAAATAATGAAAAATTATAAAAAGGAAATTGGAAAAATGAAAAATAAGAAAAAATATGTAAAATTTTAAAAAATTACTGAGATAATATATTTAGTGATATATATTTATATACATATATATTAATGTTAATTTTAAAATAAATTAATAAAATAAAAAATTGCAAAAATGGAAAAATACACATTAAAAAAAAAAGAGAAGCAAACTTAACCATCCAAGGGTATGGGGAGGTTAGTGACTATCATTAATTTAGTTTAAAATTAATATTAATATATACATGTATCTAAGTTAATTTGTATAATTTTTTTAATTAATTAATTTTAACATTTTATTATATTAGTTATATAAAAGNAACTTTTATTAATTTAGTTTAAAATTAAAATTAATATATACATGCATATAAGTGTGTATATAATACTAAATGTATTATCTTAGCAATTTTTTTTTAGTTTTGTAGATTTTTTCTTATTCTTCATTTTTCTAATTTTTTGATAAATTATCATTAACTTTTAAATTTTTTTATAATTTTTTAATAACTTAATTTATTTTTAATATTTTATTATATTAGTTATATAAAAGAAATACATAGACTAATGGAATATTGCTACGTGTCAATCTATAAATGATAATTTAATACCATCAATTAAAAGAACTAATTTGTAAACTTTTAATAACATTGAGGACTTAAATAAAACTTTTGAAACATTAAGAACTAATATAGGAAAAAAAAAAAAGTAAACGTAGAGGACTTTTTTGTACTTTCCAATTTAAAATCTAATGCTATCAATTAAAAAGACTTATTTGTAAAGTTTTACAAACACCGAGAACTTAAATGAAAGCTTTGAAACATTAAGGATCAAAACATAAAATGAGGCATACGTTAGAGACTTTTTTTATACTTTTCCTTTTCTCTTAAATATGCTAACTAGTGTAATGTGGGCACTAAGGATGTAAATGAACGAAACTGGTTTGCAAATTAGTCAATCTTGGCTTGAGTTTTATTCAAACTCGATTTGATAATAATTGAGTCGAGTTTGAACTCGAGTAGTAAATCGATCCGAGATCAAACTTTAAAATACGAAGCTCATCAGGCTCATGAGCTTAATCAAACTTAATATATTTTTTATTTATTTAAATATAAGCAAATCTAATATTAGTTTGAAAAAATTTATAAAATATTTGAGCTACTTAAGTGGAGCTCAAACTTAAAATTTAAAATTTGGTCAAACTTGAATTAAGCTCGAACTTCGAGTTTTCAAATCAAACTCGAGCTGGAGCCTAATACCGTTCAGTTTGACAAGTTTTCAAATCAAACTTGAGCTGGAGCCTAATACCGTTAAGTTTGACTCATTTTGATTATACCCTTATTGGGCACTAGCTTGCTAATGAATCTTTTATGGTCAAATGATGTATTTATCCATATCTTTTCAACTATATACTATCATGTATGATGAATATTTAATGTGCATTATATTTTTCACTTTCTATCTCATACATGACAATATGTAACTAGAGGGCATGAGAATGGGGACACCTATGAAAATAAAATTGAAAAAATGAACCTTATTCTTTGGAAATTGGAAAGACCATTTTTAAAACCCAAAAATGAAGTACTGCTGTACTTCATTTCAATAAGGATAGTGTTGTCTTCACTTTTCCAATAGGGTGCTTCAAGCCTGTTATTTTCGTGAGAATGTCAAGACACCTATAAAACAACATATGTGAGTAGTAGAGCATGATATTATCTAGTGGGATCACTCCCATATTTAAGTTAGTCATGTGTGTGTATGAGAGAGAGAGAGAACAAATAGAGTAAATGTAAATGTGTCAATGGCATTACTCATAGGCTTCACCCTTCATTTACAAGTAATTAGGCCAAGACAGTTTTGAAAGGTGTATCTTTGGTATTAAAGGCATGCTTTGGATTTTATAGAGAGTGGTTGGAGACAATTGTTGAGTTACCATTTCTACTAACCATTCCTATGCAGCTTGATTGGAGCTTCATGGGCCAAGCTACCTATCCTATGGGAGGTTTTCCTTCAACTAGGTCATAACAACATGCTCCTACTTAGAGATCTTCCTTCAACTAGAGCAATACCTATGCTAATGACTCGTGAGAGGTCAACAAGGGTTCCTTATAACTTGGCCTTACTTCCATAGACTACATTTGAGCTAAGGGTAGATCGACTTGGAAAGAGAGGTCAAACCGGACCACAAGAGCTCAGTTCGAGGTTTGAATAGATTGATCTTGGTATAGGGCCATGACTAAAATCACCTATCACAGAAAAATATAATATAATAAAATAAACCATGTCTTGATGCTAAAAACAGATGTGTTATCCAACAAATGTATACAATATGAAAGACCAGAACTTATATTTCCCCAAAACTTGGCACAAGATCGACCACCCATTGTCAACATATGGCAGTCAATTACGTTTGATTATTTAACGTACGTCGCGTGTTTGTATTTTTATGGTTGAACGAATCTATGACCAATTCAAGACCAGAAATTGGGTATATCCGCTCTAATTTTCAAAAACTATATCACATTTTTTTAAGATGACGTTATAATTTGTTAGGATAGATGAGAAGTTGGACATCGTCTTATATACATATACGTGGCCTTTCCCGAGTTGCACCTTTTCCATTGCATATATTTTTAATAGTCATCGTGTTTATAATCAGAACATAAGTAATTTGGTTGCAGGATTGCCCACATAGCATTACTCCAACTGGACTATCGATGGTTTTCTTTTCTTTTCTTTTCTTTTTTGAGTTGGAGTGGACAAAGTTTAGTAAGGAGACAGATTGCAAAACAGTCCCATATATGCGATAGGAATTTTTGTTGCACATGTCTTTGATTTTTTTGTAGTCTTTTGCCGGAAGAACGGGAGAATGTTAAGAATCGTTGAAAATATAAAAAATCTAGAAAATTAGGTGTTTGTTCATTTTCTTTGATTAGTAGGAAGATGCATGGATTGAGCTCCATTTCAGAATAAAAGGGTTTAAGCACGTGTTTTAAGGAATTTTAAATTCTCAAAATCTTTTACTTATTTTTTTTTATTAGTATTATATGTAAATAGATCTTGTAGTGAGTTTTTACGAAATGTATAGTGTATAAAATCCTATTCATACTCAACCCTATAAATAAAATTTTTTAAATTGAAACCTTTATAATTTGTATTCTATAAATCTTTTCTATCTTTTCATAAATTTTAACTTCACACGTCTTTTTATAACAAATTTTGATTATATTTTTTTTTCCATATTAAAATATTGCTTGTCAAACGTTACATGAAACCTAAATGTTAAAAGGCATTATGTATTCTTAAAACAATTATACAGTAAATGAACTAGGGCACATGCATAAAAGAAAAAAAGATACAAATTCTTTAGACTAACAACAAATAATGTCTCTTAAAATTTAACTTTACTATTTTTGAGTTTTGATAATTAGTTTAAGGTTTAAGCTTCTTGTTAGTTTTAACTGTTTCTTTTTAATACCAATATAATATTGGTTTTATTCTTTTACTTTTCTTGAGGGAAAAAATGAGTTCTTTTTCATTCATTGAAATACATGTTATATTATTTGATAAAACTTAAAAAATTAGTATAAAGTGCCCTAAAACTTATACCATATCTACCTTAGAATATGGTATTAGGGTTAGTATAAGATATGAAAATATCATATATATATACCATATATTGTAGGAGCCAATTTAAAAAAATTAATATATAAAACCTACCATATAATTCTCAATACATGTCAAAAACCTATCCTGATGAGCAGGCTACTGATGGATATTCTATATAATAGAGCTATCTTCTCATTCCTAATCGGATGTTTAGATTTATCTATTTATATTCATGTATAAATGATGTAGCTGTGGTAAATGGAAAATAAAATATCGAAAAATTAAAAAAGAAGAAGAAGAAGATCATGCTCGTGACTTGATTCATTGGAGCTTATTTTGATTATAAGAGTAATTTTCAGGTTCCATCAGTGGAGCAGAATTGTCAAGGGCCAAAAAGAGAGAGAGAGAGAGAGAGAGAGAGAGAGACAAACTTTTCAATTTTCAAAGTTGATTAATTACTTACGAAGGGGAAAAGGGAAGTATAATAAAAAAAATGAAAAGTGCTTTTCAATGAATGCATACAATTAGTTAAACTCTCATGTGCATGCGCGCATATATATATATATATAAAACTAATCTTAAGGGTATTAGTTAATTATATTAATTATAAATTACTTATTTAACTTTTGATTAAATTATGATATGTAATAATTAAACAATTTCTAACAAATACTATTTTATATACAGTTATGCCACGTTTAGTTTGTGGGAACGGATCGAAATGAAATTGCAATTCCAATTCCCTTATCTATGTTTAGTTGTGCGTTTAAAAAGTAGAATCGTAATTCTAATTTTAAGGAAGAATTTGATTTGGTCTTCTTAAAGATGGAATCACTATTCCATTCCTTTTCATTAATTATTAATTAAATTCACCTATTTACACTTTAACCTAATTATGATATCCAATAATTAGTTAGGTGTATTTTTATAAATACTATCATATAGGCATTTCACTCCATCACATCTCTTGAACATATTCAAACATAGGATTGAATTTATAATTTCAATCTTAATTCCTTTCTATTCCATTCCATCTTACTCAAGTACATTTCATTGAAAATAATTTTTTCATACCAAACATGACATTAATTCAATTTCATTCCATGGCCATTGTTAAACACATGAAATGATTTATCATTTCGATCTTTATTTTTATCTTCCAAACGATTCTTGTATACTAAATATGATATAAGTGATGTCATAAACTATTGACGATCGATTCCTAGCATAGAGGCTTACATAGCCTAAACCTACTGAAATGCTAGGCCTAAGTCACACAAATCACCATCTAGGCTCGACCCGAGCCATGCAGGCCCATCAAGTTGCTCTCGTACACCTCGAGTAAGACTAAGCTACGCCGTCCACTCGAAGAGTCCTGGATACCCTAAGCATACTTGACCACTATCCGTAGAGTTCACACTAAGATTGTCCTTATCCCCTAAGTGAACCGTAACCAAAGGAGTATTTATCGCAAGCCAAGCTTTTCCTCCATCTATCGACTGTATTCTGTCTCTTTATTTAATGCTGATTGACCACCTATCGTGTGTCCTACTAACTAACTACCAAACAAGGGTGGCCACCCTTCACCGATAGGATAGGCCCATCCTTCCAATCTCCACCAATCGATAGAGGGAAGGATATCCCATCAGGTGTAGGCAACACTAACTTGTTGGATTGCATGTTGGCTAATTAGGATTGGCCATGTGTTTACTATAGTAAGCGCCTCAAACCTATAAATAAGATTAAGTTCTTCAAGTAAAAAGATCGACACTTGTTACTCTCTTATCCTCTCTTAGGAACTTAGTTATACTACTTACATTACCTCTCTATCTCTCATCGTAAACTTAAGCATCGGATGGCTCTTGCTGGCTTAGCGATAAGGGGCTTTTTGTAGGATCCCCATCATCCGTAACGAAAGGATAGATAGGAGTTGACCTGAAGGACCCTACCGTGATTAGTAACCATCACCATTTGGTACCCACCATTTGTGCGAACTTTTCACAATGTTAAAGAGCAAAAACGCTCACCTACTATCGACATTAATAGGCAATGGTAATCAAACTAACACAAACCCACCACCACTGCCAATAGAGCCACAATTCTTAGACATGGAGCAAGTAAAAACTATGCTTCAACAATTTATGGAGACTAATGCCAAGATACTCTAGGAAAATGCACAATTAAGACAACAACTTCATACCACCCAAAAATTAAAAGAAAAAATCAACCCCAATGAAAAAGCCAACCTTGAAGATATATGTACTAGCCCTCCTACCCACTAAAGTAAGCGTCCTAAGCACTCAACCACACCATCCACAAACCCTGTGTGCCCGTACGATGTCGCTCTTAACAAGTAATGTCCACTCCCCAACTTGCACAAGCATCTTAATAATAATTGCGGTAAGGTGCACCTCATCGACACTCACTTAAAAGAAAGCAGAGCTTAGAGACTCTATTCTCCTAAGCAATTGCCTAAACACTTAGATGATATGATCGATTAAGAGCTCGATGAACACATACACCACACATCCCATCTATACAACCAGAAATGCCTAGAGTCCTCTATGAGGCAATCGAGCGTAGCTGCCAGTAAAAGCCCATTCATTATGGGCATCCTCGAAGAAACCCTATCACAAGGCATGTGTTTCCCTCACCTCAACAATTACGATGTAACCAGTGATCTCAATGATCATCTAGCACATTTCTACATAATGATAAGCCTCTACAATTTCGTTGATGCAATAATGTGGAAGGCCTTTCCAAGCACCGTAACAAAGGCCACGCTGGTTAGGTTCAATCAACTTCCAAGAAGTAACATTTGCTCTTTTGATAACTTGGCTACTAAATTCTAATAGTACTTGTTGAGTAGCAAAGTATCATGCAGGGACTCATCTACCTAATATGATGTACGATAATGTCCTAACAAAGCACTCCGAGTATATTTCAAGAGCTTCAATTGCACTAAGCTCCTCATCCCAAAAGTAGAATCAAGTACAACCCTCTAAGCCATTATGTATGGCATTGACCCAAGCAGCAAGCTCTTTGAAGCTATGGCGCTGCGTCAACCATAGACCTTTAAGGAGTTCATAACTTTAGCCAAGTAGTATGTAGCATAAGAGAATGTCATATGAGCTTACCTGAAGAGCGATAGGCATCGCACCATATCCGTAAAGGACCTCCTTGGCCTTGGAGACGACCGCCCTTCCTCCTCCCAAGAACAGTGAAAAAGGTGTACATAAAGATTTGCAAACATCCCTAGTTACACACCACTTACCCGCCCCCTTAGCAAAGTGTACTACAAAGTCCGTGAACGCCTTCCAATTGCACCACCCATCAAAGAAACACCTAAGGCTTCTACCTCAAGCAAATTCTATGATTACCATAGAGCACAAGGTCGTAACACCGATAAGTGCAAGTACCTTAAAAATGTAGTCAAAGGTCTCATTTGCAAAGGCTACATCGATTACCTCATTACCAACAAAAGGAATCTCCTTCGTCCAACTCAAAGGCATCGTACATAGGAACCCCAATAACAACAACAACCACAGCCTGACCAGCAAAACCAACAAGACACTACAGAGCAAGGAGGTCACAAGGGACAAGTACAAACGATCACTAATGAACATGGCCTCTTAGACGAGGATCGCCCCACCCAACTACAGCATGAGGTGCTCTCAGTTCAATCAAAGAAACCACGACTCAACACTACCATATCGTTCACTGAAGATAACAGATCAGACATCTAATATCCTCATATTGACCTTTTGGTCATCAAATCTAAGATAGGATACTTCGACATCCTAAAGACATTTATAGACAACGGAAGCTTGATCGACATAATTTTCTTCTCAGCCTACAAACAGATGAAGGATAAGCTTAATGAGAGACTTCGCCTAAATAATTAAACCCTGCAAGCTTTGAAGGAAAAACAATCCCTATTAAAGGACTTATCATACTCCCTGTCAAACTAAGTGACGACTACCACATCACTTCACACCTCATCAACTTTGTAGTTGTCCATTACCAATTTCCATACAGTGCCATCCTCAAATGCCCTAGCCTCAATAAGTTCGACGTATGCATCGGCTAAAGATGCCTCCTAGTGAAGTTCCTTACACCAACGGGAATCGAATTTATGTATGGAAACTAGCAGGTAACCTACGCTTTATACCTCAGTGATATCTCCCACAATAAAATCATGTACATTAAGTCCTCTTTAGCAACTCCATAAGCCCCTCGTGGCAAACCTACAGAAAAGACCGAACTCATCCAGTATATTAATTGCTTCAACCAAACAACTTGGATGGGAATATCTTTGTCCCTTGATAAAAAAGAAGAAATGATTACATTCCTACGCAACAACTCGAACATCTTTGCAATGTCCCCAGATGAAATGCTAAGGACAATCAACATTCTTGAAGCAACATACCACTTAAGGGTTGACCCACTCTTCCAACCCATAAAATAGAAAAGAAGACACTTTGCACCAAACGACTAGTCACCATTAAATAGGAAGTACAAAAGCTCTTGAAGGTCAGTTTCATCAGGAAGAGAGGTACCCTACTTGGCTCACCGACACAGTCTTTATCAAGAAGTCAAGTAGCAAATGGAGAATGTGCGTAGACTACACCAACTTGAAGAAGGCATACCCAAGATTGTTTCCCTCTCCCAAGAATCAACCAACTCGTTGAATCTACCTCGAGTCATGCTCGACTAAGTTTCATTGACGCTTTTTTTAGCTATAACCAAATTAGTATGGGCCCTAAAGACCAAGTCCATACCTACTTTGTTATGTGCTTCGGTACGTATTGCTATAAGCTCGAGCCTTTCAAGATGAAGAATTTAAGAGCCACCTACCAACGTTTAGTAATTGCAGTTTTGAAGCCCTAGTGTTATGCCCTGAAGTAACGAAGTTGCAATAATTCCACCGTGTAAACCAACCTATAATAGTGACTGACCTTATAGTCCTAATCATAGATACAATTTACACAAGGTATCAATAACTCTTTACTTTGAAATAAACAACTCATTCATAGTTATAGACAAAATTTATAAATATAACTAACAATTTTAAGTCATATTTACATAAAGATACTTATATTATCTTACAATCCTAGGAAATATTTACATGACATAATAGTTTGATAAGTAAGGTATTATAAGACTAATACATAACCTAAGAGTTAATAACAAAACACTAAAGGACTCGATTATTCAGCCAGTTGATTCTCACTTCCCCAAGGCACTTAAAAAAGAAACTAACTTCTAGATAATTATAGCGTAGCATCTTAATCAGAACTTATAAGAAAATCTATAAGGATATGAACAACCAATGGCTCAGTAAGTCAAGATGGAGACATAAGAATATATAACACACATAAATAGGGTTTTCAAACAATTAATTATATACAATGCAACATGCAAATGCCATTACACAAATACTATCATAGAACGTAGTCTGATCCATTGTAAAATCAAAGTAATTTCACTTGCTCTAATCCAAGTTGAAAAGTTTCAATGTTTATGTAACGACTCAGAACCAAACCCAAATGTGTGCAATAGAGACACTGCTCTCCCTACGACTATCCTTTAAACCACTGCTCTCATCCTTGCTACAACCTCCTCTCTTGTTACTTAGTTCAACTAAAAATAAAGAAAAAATCATTATGCTATTCAGTGCTATCTTTTTTTAAGGTATCGGTATTTAGTTAGAAAATCCTAACGTTCTCCTAAATGGTTGCAATGCATGTTTAATTGAGGTATTTAGGTCGCTTATAATTAAGTTCAGTTTAGGGTGACCAAACAATCTTACATCACTCAATTCACAACAAACCACCAAAACTTAACATCAATTTTCATCAAGTAATTAGAGACATACAAGTACATGCACATATAACCACTTACAGACACAATTACATACAACCCTAAGCCTCTTAGTGCTTTAACATAGTACTCCAAAATACAGTGATATAATGAACCTAACTTACTTAAAATCCTTGGTTCACTGATTTGACTTAATGTAGGTCAACTCGTCTCCTTGTCTTTTATAATATAAGTATTCTTTTAGTATTTAATATCCCTATGATATATAAGCATTAAATTATGACTTGATTCGATTTTTCAAATACATATATATATATATTACTTATTACCGATATTTTTTAAGCTAATTTCTAAATTGATTTCCAAATCCGGTTCTGATTTAGTTTCTAATTTAGTTTTTTATTATAGGTTTTATATGTAAATCCTAAGAATGCGTTTCGAACCATAATGTAAAATTAATCACATGATACTTGGGTATTTTAAATATCACTTTTGGCCCATAACCAGTATTTTAGTCTGTACGTTATATCTTAATCCTAACTTAACTACCGAATTTGCTCTCGATATAAAAAAAACTTACATTTTTCATATAATTAACTAAATTTAAGTTTCATATCAGATTTATTGTGTATTATTATTAATATTATAATATCAATTTTAAACTAAGATTTTCTATTTATTACATTTTTAATTTCACATATTATTAATTTACATATATTTATTACATAATACACATAATAATCACATCTAACATTCTAAATACTACAAATATCATACTACATCAGATATTAACATCTTAAAATACCTAATTACATACTAAGTCGGTAATTATACATTTAATCACTAATTTAGCCCAAAATGACTAATTATATATATGATTTAAAGGCCTAAAAATTATCCAAAATTTTCAAAAATTCATTTCTGGAAAATCTCTTCATAACGCTATTTTACATTCTCTAAATAGCCTACATAAAAATTTTGAGCTTAAAATTATATTATTAAGACTATTTATTTCTAAATCGAAATAAGTTCGGGTTTGTAGGATTTGTTAAGCACTGTATATTTCTAAATCTAAATTCATCAAATTAATATTTCCAAATACATTTAATATTCCTACAAAATTAAACAAAATAAGGTTGAAATTAGACTCACCTGTTCGATTAACTTCCGGCCACCAAGGGTGGCTCTAAAAGTGTCAACTAGATGGGGCAATGGTAGTAGGGTATGGTGGTGGTGGCCGTTCGTTTTCAGGTGACCGTCAATCGTAGGTTTGCTTCACAAGCCCTAATTGCACACAATTTTTCTATTTTTTTGTAAAAATGCCTAACTCTCTTGTTTTGGTCTCTCCCTATTTTTCTCTAATTTTTAATTGACTAAAATGAATTCCAAATGAGGCTTGGTGAATTTATAGGGCTGGTTAGGTGTTTTCTTTAATTTTTAACTTATCAAGTATTCCTTATCCTCTTTCAATTTACTTTACATTTGGTTTAATTTAATTGGTTAATTTTAATCTTCCACATCCCAGCTTGCCACGACCTAAATCCAAACATTTCCTCACTTTTTCCTCTTTTTTTTTTGTAATTTTCTTTAATTATTTAACATTAATTTAGTATATTTCGAGCATTTTCAATAATTTCGAGTATTTTTACTTACACGAAAATATATATAGAGTACAATACAAGTAAGTACTCCTAAATATTATTGATGTTATTTTATGATTTTTTGCACGCATCTAATTTATCTCTATCGATTCGTTAGTTATCAGAACTCGTTTTACATATTTCTAATAAATAACGGGTAATATGCTTATTTAATAATATTATATTATTTCATTACTTATTTTCCTAAATTCAAACTCATGGGATCACTTTTACTAATATTCCTAACTTCTTCATATAATTTAGACTTGAACGGATACTTTATCTAATCACCCTAAACTTTATGTATTGATTCCAAACTTCTAGTTGCAGGGCTTACACCCATCTCAATAGAAACATTAAGATCTATGTTGACGATATGATTGTCAAAAGCAAGACCAAAGCAACAATTCACTAAGCCTTAGATTCTACCTCGAGCGCCCATTCACGAGATCGTTTACTTAAAAGAACCCAAGTCTTGAGTAATCACCAGTCTCTACAAGACTTGGGCATGCCGAGTTTACACCTCAAAACATAAGGACCCCCAAAGCAATCAACTTAAAAAAATAAAAGAAAAAAAGAAAGAAGTAAGAAAAATCAAGAAGAAAGGAAGAGAAGCAAAGCACATAGATGCACCAACATATCATTCATTAAGCTTTTACAAGTTTTCAGGCAAATACTACAACTATCCCATAAAAACATGAATTGCCATTACAACCAAGTTAAATCAATCAAAAGGAAAGGAAACATAAAGCTCATACATGGGCATTAGATTAAGTATCCTCTCGACCCCTTTCTCCATTAGTAGCGTTTGCCTTAATCTTACCACCACCACCCTTTGGATCTTCTTTAGGATGCCCCTCTATCAGATAGTTCAAAAAACTAAAGTTGAGCTCAAGGTACATCTCCTTACAATCGTCCTTCACCATATTGATGCTGTTCGGACGACATTGAACACAACATCTTTATACTTTTGGTTTGACAAAAACTCATAAAAAAGTTTCTTCATCGCAGCTAGAGTCAGCTCACATCCATCCTTTAACTCTTCCTCCCACTTTGCAAAGTTATCATGAACAACAGCAAGTTCTTCCTACAAGCAATTGGATTCCCCCCTTGGCTAACTCCTCACCCCTTCAAGCAACATCAACCTCTACCTTGGTAACCTCCTTCCCCTTATGAGTAGCATTAACTTTCGCCTTTGCAGCCTTAGCTTCCTCTTAGGCAATCTCCCCCCTTTGACGAGCCAAATCCACTTCTCCACCAGCTGAAGCAAGCTCCTTTACCGAGACTTGCACTTCTCGTCTAAATCCTTAACCCACTTCTTATACCTACCCAACTTGGAATGAAAAGCGGCAACATCCTACTCTAGCTAAAGTTTCTTAATCCCCCAATTATGGCCTTCTTCTTATAATCGCATATTCTCATTTCTTAATGAAGCAATGTCTCACCTCAACTAATCGTACTCTTCATTACCCCCTTGCCTACCTGTTTACTGGCCTACAATAAATCTCACCAGAGTTAACTCCACGAACATGAGGTAATAAAAGAAGTACATTCAACATAAATTCCAAACTATACCTCATTATGGAGCTAACCCACTCTCATGAAGAGTAGCGGCAAAAGTTCATCACCTCCCTTAGTCCCCTCAAAGCTAATAATGAGCACTTATTGAACATTTTGTCTTGTATCCACTATGCATAGACCTTGTTCAGCAGCCACTCCCTTACCATACAAACTCTCTCCTAACTACCCTTTTGGTCGGGCACAGGCCCTCTTGACTTTGCATCTAAGCACAACACTGACTTACTGGAACCTCATTCTCCGTTAGGATCCCTTTCCAAGTCTATAATGGGCTCCATGCTCTTACCCCTACTACTCGTTTGACCACCCCCTTAGTCAGGCACAAGCCCTCCCAGAACCACCCTCAACGAGCATGGTCGACTCTTTAGGCACTTATGTGGGCACCCTCCCAATAGCCTCGTCCAACTCTGTTTGTTCAATGCCCTCTCAACACAAGCTTCCTGCTCAGTCCATTCGGGTACCCCTTCTTCGGGCATAAGCACAGCAGCTTCCTGTTACTCAATAGCATTCATTGGTACACCAGTTAGAATGCCCTCTAACCCTTCCACAGTAAGCCTCTTCAACTTTATCTTTAAGTTAGCTACCCTCTTCTTCTTCTTTGTTATAACAACAGTAGCCTCTTTCTCCTTACTTACATCAACAACCTCATCAACCGAGCCCATGCCCACATCATGTACAAGTTCATCTCCTTCCTCTAGCCTATGTCCTTTCAAACACTACCTCTCATTTTGGACTTGCATCATTTGCTTCTTGAAGTTGAAAGACTCTTGTAGTCACCTCATTTTTGTCAGTTTTTTATTTTTTTATTAATTGAACCAGGTTAATAAATAAACAAAAAAAGAAAAAGAAAATTAAGTCAGGTTGTAGCAAGTTGAGTCATGAGTCGAGTCGTGTTAAGTTGAATTGTTAGATCAAGTGACGATATAGGCTTAATTAATTTTAGGCCAAACTAATATAGAATAAAAATTCATTTAATTTAGGAGCTCAAATCAGGATTTATTAAATTATCGGGCTATATTTAATTGAATCAAATTGGGTCTTAGAAAAAATAAAGAAAAACCCAAAGTAAATTAGGGTTTCTAGAAGTTAAGGTAAATCCTTGACAAATCATAATCATATTTTCCATATCTTCGATACGAAAGATTTGATTTTGAGTTTGAGTTTGTAAATAGCACATCGATGGGGAAGTTAATAGGTTTTTTTTTTAATCACACTCCTTTACGAACACTAAACCACCACGTGTCACCACATGCCACCACACAACCACCACCTAAATCATCATGCGCCACCACCCAAGTTGCTACCCACAAAACTACAACACTACCACAACACCATAGCACCGCCAGCAACACCATCATAGCCACCACTAGCATTATCACTTATGCCCAGACCCACTACCGCACACACTTAGTCTTCGCCCACATCACCCAAGCCTTCACCAGCACTTACCCATGCTTTCACCCCTCACTCACCTATGTTGTCGCCTAAGTCCTCGCCCAAGCTGTTGCCCATAATTGCCTGTACTGTTGCCCTTCACTCGCCTATGTTGTTGCCTTCACTCACTTGTGCTATCACCCAGGTCCTCGTCCTCACTCGTTCGTGTTGTTGCCCTCGCTCGCTCGTGCTGTCGCCCAGATCCTCACTCTTACTTGCCTTAACTTTCACAGATGCTGACCCAGTTATCGCTTGCTCTTGCCCACATCCTTACCCAACATTGCCCATATTATCGCCCAATGCAGCAATTATACACAAGCACAAGATCTAATCTAGGTAAAAAAAAAATTATTTCATTAATTTATTTTATTAGTTATGTTTTTATTAATTTATTTCATGTTTAAGTGTAGGTTTTAATTATTATTGCAATTTAAAAAAAAAAATAGTTAAATTAAGTCTTTTGTAAATCATGTTTTTTTAAAAAATAAAAATGAAGAAAATATTTTTTTTTTTACACATAGGGGTTATGGGAAAAGAAAAAAGATCTAAATTGAGTTTTTTTCAAAAAGATTTAGTTAGTTAAGGTTTTTTTTTTTATTTAATTTGGGAAATTTTGATTTCTTAGGTTTTTTTTTTCTTAAAATAATAAATTGATAAATAAAAACATAAACCTGAATCGGTTTTCAAAATAAAAATGACACACCTACTAAAAAATTTATAAAAAAAAACTACGATCAATTTGATCCTAAGTAGCAGGTACATAGGCATTTTCGGGGTAACCGTATAAAAAAGAAAAAAAAAATTTCCTTTTTTTTTAGAAATTCGTAATTAAAAATTATAAAAAATCACTTTAGTTATCTTTTACTTATTCATATATATATTTTTTAGTATTTTTAGAAAATAATAAAAATAAAGCTAAACGATTTTTTTTCAATTTTTACATGGTGACTTAGTCTTAATAAGTTACCTTCCGAATTCAATTTTTTCTAGTTTAATTTTCTAAAAAATCAAACATTTTTAGAATATTCGTAGATTAGTGGTCAAATTAGGATTTTCCCACTCGAAAAACCTTAATGTCATATTTTACTAATTTAACTAGTTAGCGACTCCAATTTTTAAATTTTTTTGAGAAAAATATTTCCTTAGTTTAATATCGAGTAATTTGTATTAAGCGGACTGGATTTAATATAAGTTAAATTAAGGAAACTGAAATAGGGCTTAACAACTCTACATAAATAGAAAGACTATGAGAAAACCTAAGGAAAAAAGTTGAAAGAAAACATAACTATAAAAGAGAACAACCTTAAGCCCCCTATAGTCCATTGGTAATGGCATGCAAAGGGCTACCTTCCGTAACTACAAAAACATTCGTACTTATCTCTCATACGTCAAGCATTTGCCCCCTCAAATACAAGTCCACTAATTCCATGTCATTAATCCCTAAACCATTCCACCAACTAATATCGAGGATCCATTCCTTCGTATCCCCGTCTTCCCTCTTCAAGTGAGTAATTGGCGACGTATACACCGACTTCATACTTTGTAGGAAAATCTAAGACACAGGGTGCCCATAAAGCATAAAATTGATATCTCCATTCCTCAATCTTGCTTTTTTGCCCACACAACAGTATCCTTGGAGCCCCTCAATTTGCGGAATACATCCAACTGCACTTATTCCCCTTTAACTAGAAAAAGTATCAGAACCTTGCAGTTGACCTTCTCATATGAAAGATGTATAAAACCTCAAAGGCCACCAGTGTTTGCTAAGTATTTGGGTGCAGAGACCTTAAGCTCACTTGGAAATACTTGAACACTTCCAGCTAAAACTCCATAAAGAGCAGGCACATCCCTATCTCCTTTACCCTCCAATACACATAGAATGAGCACCTATCCTCGCTGATATCATTGGCCTTAATCACCTTTCTGGGTAAGCACACTTCCTATGCATTGGTGTCTTGACCCACCTCTTTGTACACCCTTAGCCATTGGTTTTCCTTATGTATGTACTCCACCTTAATAACAACCCCTTTCCCTTTACACGTAGGCAACAATTCGTTCAGCTCCTCCTTCTTGGGTGAGTACTCATACCAAAGCCTTGCCTCTATGAACGCCCTCCATACTTCCTAAGTATAACTCTTGTCCATGCTGTCACCTATCGTTATCGTCGTCTGTTTAAGGGGAGTAGGGATAGGCTTGCCCCTTTAACTGGAACTTGTGCCTTCCTTACCTTCGAAGCAATTCCCTTGAGTTTGCTGGTTAGCCATTTCTAAGAGAAGTTAAACAAAAATGAAGAAGACAAGAGGAAAAAAAAGGATGAAAGATATTAATGAAAAGTGAGATTGCTTTGAGGTAATTCTAGTAAGGTAGAAACTAAAGAAGTGAAAAATGATTACCCCCAAGCCCATATATAAAGTGGTTAAGCTAAGTGAAGCATCACTCTAACAGGCGCTCCCCTAAATGAATACATATGGGGATTTTTGAATCAACAACGGAGATCGCATAAGTAGGCAGATTGGCAACAAGGCATGAACGTGAAGGATATTAATTACACGTTACTTTTGAGACCTTAAATACTCCAACAGCTACATTGATCACATAAACAATTATGTCAGAATAAGCAAGGCTCCAATCCCTAAGCACATGAAAAGTTAAGACCAAGCTCATGCTTATGCAAGCTCTTCAATGATCACCAAAGAGCCCAAGTCTCTGAGCACTGTGAAAGCTAAGACTAAATAGGCATCTACGTGAGCTCTTAAAGGCGCTCGACCACGAGTACATTGCTATAATGGGGCATAATGCAAAAGAAAAATCTAGTAAACAAGAAAGACAAAGTAAAAAGGTGCAATCAATTAAGTAAAAAGAGCAAAGTAAAGAAGTATGTAGATATGTAAAGAATGGTTATGATTTTCATTAAGTTTCAAATCCATTATAGGGCTTAGGGGCCGGCATACTAGCCTTGAGTATAAGTTGCCATAACAAAAAACACAGAAAAATATAGAGTACACTGCTTATGTTGGAGCCCTTACCCTACTACTCCACTTTGGTTTTCGAACTTACAACTTCAACTTTGCTTTGACGAACGACCTACTCGACCCGATTTGTGCACAATCCCAAGTGGGTAAAAAAAGCTCGATTTAGATTGGTTAGCTTGCAACTTCAACTCGGCTTTCTACTCTCTGCTAGTGAATCGAGCTTGACCTAAGTTACTCCAAACAGATGATCGGAGATTTGAAAGAATAGCTATTGCTACTCCTCCTCTACTACCGTAGTCATCATGGGGAAAGGTTGCGTTAGCACGTCATTCTAACAACGAGATTGTGCCATTACGGCAATCCTAAGAAGGAGTCCTTCATACACTTGTAAGTTACGCTCGACCTGCTTGGAAGACTTAGCCAAAAAGACATCGAGGAGCCTATGGAAGTTACTTGAGTACTCAAAGCTTACAAGAACAACCATTACAAGGAGGAGAAAAAAGGCTGCCATGTTGTGTTTTCAAGGCCTTATGGGGCCCCTTAGGAGTCCCCTAGCTGACAAAGGTCAGATTGCCCCAAACTACTAGAGTTCCTCCCTTTCATCATTAGAAATGCCATCAACTCTAAGAATTGCCTGAAAATATGTTTTAGAGACTTGGACATTGATGGTGCAAGTGCCTAGTGATGTGGTAAGGATAATGAAATGTTGATTGGAAGAGAATAAATCCTCATAAACTCCCTAATCAACGCTCGTAGGCTATCCCACATCATCAAAAGACCTTTTAAACCCCTCAATTAATGCTCACATGCTCCATCGGTAGGGTAGAGCCCCAATCTCAACTTTATCCCACTTAAGAGGATCACCTAAGCCATGCTCACTCTCAAGGAAGGTTTTAGAAAGTGGAAGATCACATAATGACTAAAGTTAGGACAAGACAAAATGAAGGGAAATGATCCCCCTTTCCATCCATAGATAACCTACCGACCCATCCAACAATTGGGCAAGAACGACAGTGAAAGGTTAAGCATTAAGTAAGGCATTAATGATACGAAACAGTTTCCCCATGTAGTAAATAACGCATGTGTGCTACACATCTTACGAAGCATTGTTACTATGCATTAGAAAAGATACAGGCATTAGGAAGGAACAAACAGGTGAGGAGATTGACACTAACGGTCATATCAATCATCATCTCTAGAAGATAGCCTCTAGAAGAGTAATTTCTATGTAGTTGGTCCTAAGCTTTTGAATAGCATAAGCTTAGCCCTTCTTGTACCCAAGAGTATTGATACTCCCTTCGCAGACCAAACAGCTAGTAGAGTTAGGGGGAGGGGCTAAATGTTGATGGTCAATTCCTACTATAAGGGCTTACACAACCCCACTGAAATGCTAGGCCTAAGTCCTACAGATCACCATCCAAGGTCGACCTAAGCTATGTAGGTTCATCAAGTAGCTCAAGCACACCTTGAGTAAGACCGAGCTACACCCTTTGCTCGGAGAGTCTTCGGACACCCTAGGCGTACTTGACCACTATCCATAGAGTACATACCAACATTGTATCTGTAGAGTACACACCAGGTTTGTCCTCATCCCTTTGGTAGATCGCAACCAAAAGAGCATTTCCCAAAAGCCAAGCTTTTCCTCCATCCATTCACTGCATTTTCTCTCTTCATTTAAAGTTGATTATGTAAACCCCACAAATTTAACTTTTGAGTATAGAGATGACTTGAGTATTATAAGTAATTTTTCTTAAGTCAATAAAGCCAATAAATTTTAAGCTAATTAAAATTTTAAACTCGAACATAATATGAATGAAAGAAACCTTAAAAATCTTTATCGAAACCTTAATTACATATAAAAACCTTAAACTCTATATATGTGTAAATACTTGAGATTGAACTTGAATTTGGCAAAAACTTTAAAACCATAAACTTAGACTTATAAAATGTGTAAATATATCTTAAAAGTATTAAAATATTAATATAATATGATTATTGACTAACACACGTAATCACATAAAATTGTTAATGAATGAATAAAGATAGCACTCAAATATTATAAACATAACGAGTAATAATTTAATTAATAAATTCTATAAAATTATGAATATTATTTCATAATTATTATTAAGTTTATAATTTTACATTTAGAAAATTAACCTTATGATTCTTAATTTTTCTTTTTCCCTTTTTCCTTTCTCTTCCTTATTTTTTTTTTTCCTTCTTTGCATTGCAATTTCCAAAATCATGTTCAACTGCTTTTTGGCTTGATTTGTTTTTCACATGTATCCATTTAAGAGGATAAAGCCAAGACAATTGATAAACCAATTGTCACATCTATTAATTCCATTTTATCTCTTCTTTTCTTTTTGATTTTTTTTTTACTCAAACCCCATTTTGTTACTTTGGCGGCTACAACTTCTTACATTGGAATTGTTTCACTTTGCTTTTCAAAAATCAAACTCAAAAGGAACACAAACACAACTCCACAAAAAAATCCTCTCTCTTTTCCCTCTTCTATTCACTTTACTTCTCAATTTTCCTTCTTGTTTATTAATAAATTATACGAAGACGAAGACAAGCTTTTGGAATCAATAATTTTTCAAGACATCAAGAGAAGTAATTAAGTAGTAATTAATGTATTTATTTTGTTAATTTATATGTACTCTTATTATATATATATGTTGTAGAAATACATGTATTTAGGGAATATATAATATAGTTGAATTTGTAAATTCTTTTCTTTGTATTAAAATTATTTGTACATATAATAAGATTATATGAAAAGTTAGTATTTTATTGTGTATATGTGTTCATATATGTATATAAATACTTAGGTATATATTTATGTATACGTATATGTTATAATTGATTATGTAAGAATATGGTATAAAGAGATTATGTATATGTATATATGCATATATAGTAGTTATATTTATTTATTTTCGTTATTTATATCTATATATATGTACCGATAATATACGTATGTAGGGTGTATATATATATATGTATAGTAAATGTATAAACGAATGGTATATAGAGTTTTCTAAAGTTACATGTGTGTGTGTGTGTGTATGTGTGTGTAAGATAAGAAAACAAAAGTATACAAGCATATGTATAGGTATAAAAAAATACGTATACTAGTAGTATGGTAGAGTATAAGTATGTGTATATACCTAAATAGTATATGTACAACATACTAAATTACTAATTTATTAAATAAAGTAATATATAGATACATATACATACATGCCATGGGTTTAAAAAGGAAAATTGGGTTAATTTACAAAATTTAATAAAATATAATAATAGGTATATATATATATTAAGTAAATTTACAAAATAGGAAAAAAATTTAGAAATTTCATAAATTGATATGTAGAACACCCCTATAATGCCATGTCAGCATTTATAATTATAAATAATTTTGTAATTAATAATAATAATAAAATAATTAATTAGTTAGGAAATTACTAAAGTAATAAAAAGTGTATTAAATATAAAATAGACTTAAAAATAAGAAAATTACAAAAATATAAAATTTAGATATCTATCAAATCATAAATTTATAAAGAAAAGCTTAAAATAATAATTTATAATTATTTAGGTCAAAAAATAGAATTTGTAATATTTTTAAACTACCATAAAAAATGGGAGTTATAACGTCCAAAACAGACCTCGTTATGTGAAAGTAGATTCGAGAACAATAAGAATCAATTATAAGTTCATAAAAATCGAAGTTAAAATGAAAAAGCTGTATGTGATTGAAAATTTAAGATAAATCAAGAAAAATAAGTAAAAGATTTAAATTAAACTATGTTTATATTATACTTGGATTATAATGGGAAACTAGACAAATAATAATAGATATTTAGTAATTGAGGAACCTAATTTTTCCGAATATTTATAAATTTTATTATCTTTTAGGTACTTAATTATTAAGTTGTGGAAGTCCAAAAAGCTGGGAGAGCGAGCATTAACTTAGATGAGGGAATTCTAATGATCTACTATTTACTTGTTACTTGATGCTGTATGTTGATTGTTGATTGATATCGATTGTCTATTGAATGACTAATTGTTTTGTATGCTATTATCTATACGATCACTTCCTTAAACTAATAAATATAAATATCTGACTAAAATAATCAGTTATATTTTTCGCATGTTTATGACTCAATTGGTATACTGATGGAAAGTGCTAGCTTTGTAGATTTTTGAAAAAAAAGTATTTTTGGAAAGCGTTTTTTAAATCTTTAATATATTTTGTATGGTTTCTATAAAAGTTCGTAATGCCTATAAATAATATTTTATTGTTAAGGCAAAGTTAGCATAATATTTCCAATTAATTGCGAGAGGACTCATATATTTGTATCTGTAGGGCCTTGGATATATTTTAATAACGAGAAGACTCACTTTATATGCCTGAAGGGCCTTAGATGTATTCAGTAGATGGTCCTAGTTAAGGTCTACCTATATTGATTATTGTTTCTCGGCTAAAGTAATAGTCGAGTATCGTCCGATGAGACGGTACTCCCAAGCAGCCTCATGCGATTAAGGTGAGGTACTCTGTATAGATAAATATAGAGGATAACCAATGTATAGACAGTGTAAATTTACACTTTCCATAGTTTTGAACTCTTATGAATGTGCTGTTTGCATTCACTGCGTATGCATTCATTGCGTATGCATTCATTTCGCGTATAGATAGATTGCATGTATG
This sequence comes from Lumnitzera littorea, assembly GCA_024138015.1. NCBI lineage: Eukaryota > Viridiplantae > Streptophyta > Magnoliopsida > Myrtales > Combretaceae > Lumnitzera > Lumnitzera littorea. The sequence continues at coordinate 71,444,800 of JAMXBB010000011.1, read as the reverse complement.
CTAATAATGTTTAATAGCTTGTTTGAATAGTGGTAATAAGGAATGAACTCACTGAGCTGTGGTTTGCTCATTCTTTTATAGATTCTTTTGTAGGTTTATTTAAGTAAGGACTGGGATGAATTTCAAGCGTTGAGTGCAAATGGAAGATAAGTTCAACAATGTTAGGGTTAATGGAACGGTGTATCATTAGTACAGAAATAATTTATGTAGATAATAGAATTATGAATAATTTAATATTTCTTGTAATTTATCAAATCAAATTACTCTATTTTGTTATTTGGTAGGAGATATTGATTCTTTGCGGTTTTAAAAAACTGTCGAATATTGGATATTCATAGTTATTTATATTTTACTATGAATTTATAAACTAATAATCTGAAACCCTAGTGATGAATAAATTGGAGTCTTGTAATTTTTGACTTGCAATGTAGTTTTCGTATCATAAATGCATACATGATTTAAAAATTTTAGATAATCCTACTAAACCCCTTTTAGAATCATAATAGATCGACCACTTATTATGTGGTTTATTGACTAGCTACCGAACTAGAGTGGCTACCTCTTATCGATGGGATGGGCCATCCTTTTAGTCTCCACTAATTGGTAGAGGGAAGGATGTCCCATCTGGTGCAGGTAACGCCACCTCATCAAATTGCATGCTAGCCAATCAGGATTGGTCACGTGTCCACTACATTAAGTGTCTCAAACCTATAAATAAGAGTAAGTTCTTTAGATAAAAGGATCAACACTTGTTACTCTCTTATCTTTTCTTGGGAACTTACTTATACTATTTGCATTACTTTTTTCTCTCTTCTTGCTAACTTGACCATTGGAGGACCCTTACAAACTTAGCTATATAGGCTTTTTACAAGATCCTCATTGTCCGTAGCTGAAGGATAGATAGGAATTGACTCAAGGGACCCTACTGTGATTACTAACCATCACCACAAACAATAAAGAATATTAGAGAAATAATTAGGAAAATGTTTTTTTCTTAAGAAAAATTGGATATCACCCATCTCATTTTCCATTTCTAATTTTTTGTGATAAATGATAGCTATCTATTAGCAACCACAATTTCTTTTTCCTTACGAGTATTGACTTAATAAAATCCCTATTAATTATCAAAATTGTTGTAATCTAATGATATTGTCACTAGTTTTCTATCGGGATAAATCAAGATTTAAATCATCTCCTCACCATATTTGAAAAACAAAAAAATCACTATTAGCTATATTATTTTTAGGATTACTATAAAATATTTTACCATTGTAAAATCAGGGTGATAATGAATATTTTAAAAGTTGGAAAAGCATTTTCTAAGATCAAAGGCATCTTAAATCATGGGGAAAACAAATAAATTAAAAAAAAAAAAAAAAGAGTAGCGTAGCAATCAAAGGATTGTCTAGTGATTATATTCCGCATGATCAAAGTGTTTGGTATTTTGAGGACTTGATCTTGAAGACACAAAAAATGGAAGTATCTCTTTGTCTTAAAGTGAAAGAAGTAGACTATAATTAATTATTGTACTTAAAGACTAATAGAGTGATAAAAAGAAGTGACTAAATGAAATCACTCAGATTAAATAGTGATGATTAAGAGCCAGACGAAGCAGGCCCAATGAAAACTTCAAGGAAGTATCTCTTTGGACTGGGATATGTATGTTTGTTTGACAGTAGAAAAACGTCTGGTGCGTTTTTGTCTGCATTGCCTACTTTTTCGCGTAGCATTAGCACGTGCTTTCTTTTTCCGGCGTGACTGGGTTGACAGGATGCACGTATTCGGACTGAGCACTTTTTTTTTCTTTTTCTTTTTTTTTTGGGGGGGTTAAAAAAATTTTTGTTGGTTTCTAATTCCATCGGCACTGCAGCATGAGTTATGTCTTCCACACTAGAGGCGCTTATAGAGATAAATATAGATTATTTACCAACATAATCCTCGTGTAAACAGTAGAAGTCAAACCTTGCTCTTTGTGATAAATTAAGACCGCTGGTTATCAATTTAGTCGACAAAACATGATTTTGATAAAATGGAAATATATGATACATAGCTTGGGTATAAGAAACATTTTACCTTTTATTTATTTATTTTGATAATATATACAGTCAATGGTAGGTTACGTGCCTCTTAAGAAGCGCTATTTAGGCACTCCGCCCTCGGCAATGAAGCACTTTTTGTCCCATTATGAAAGTAATACGAATAGCTTCATATTTATTGCAAAGATTAATATCAGATGCTTAGGTAACTTAGATTAAGAAGTAACATCGTTTTGGGACTATTACTTAAAAACAAAAAAAATAAAAAATAAAAAATTTCAAAATTAAATGGGATTTAACAGAATATAATAGGTAATGTTTAATTATAAAGACTGAACTATATAAAGAGAATTAAATAAGAATAACTAAATGGTACGAATTTATTATACCATATTTGATTTGCATAATATCGAAATAAAATTTTGTGTTATTCTTTGTTTGGTATACGCAATTATTGAACTCGTTATTGTATTTTAAAATTTATATCACCGGCATTGTCTAATATATATTTTAATTATATTTTTATATTATTTGAAATATGATTTAAACGGATTATTGAATTCATATAATTAAATAAATTATATATAATATTAAATAAAAAATCATAGATTTACTAGCTATTAAAAAATTAAATATATATTATAAATAATCTAAAAATATTATATTTATTTTTTAGAAGAAGTAAAAAGCAATGAATTTAGAGAGGTATTTTTAGAATGTGAAATATTTTTATTTTTGTTCTATGAATTTTGTTTTTATNTCATACTCATTCACTTCCAAGTCTGTTTTTCTTTTTTTCCTAATTCCATAACTTTAATTTGGGGTTTTTTTGCATTTTGCATACATATTGTCACGTCAAAATCTAAGATTGAACAGCGTCATTACATGCCCATAACATATATAGATATCTTAGATTGTGTAAAATATCACAATATTAATATAAATGCAAGTGCTCTCATCATACATCTACTCATAATCAAATCATCAAAGCTGGTCTAAGTCAATCAACTGAAATATGTGAATGAAGTCTGATGAATGTTTGAACTTAAAATCATTCAAACTAAGATAGGAAGTCTCCAAAACTTTAAATAACCATATTCTAATTGTAAGAGTCTCATAATAACTATCCTTAATTATTCCAATTATCCTCATAATATTTTAGATCTATTTCAACTCTAATGTCTACCACACCCCACCATAACCATGAAAATAGTAGACATTTATATTCATTGCATCACTTGCTAATGCATTAACACATACGTTCAAACCTATTCTATTGTAACATTATCGATTTATTATCTTTGAATTAACCATTTAAACAACATGGTAATTCCAAAACACACACATAAATACACACACAATACACAAAATCGAAATCAATGCCAAAAAGTTAAGTTGCGTTTTCCTCAAAACAATTTCGATTAGCTAACATGCCAATCTAATACCATACGTTTATAGTAGCACCCCATAGCTTTACTATGACCCCCTTGTAGCTTTATCCTAACAAATTAACCTAGTAAATAACCTCACCTAGGCCAGCGACCCGATAACATGAAAAGCAACACCTAACTAACTTATAGCTTTATTAAAATCAAGATTGATTCGTTTTCGTAAAGTTTATTTCTTTTACAATTCCTTCCACTGATTACTAATCCATCTACTATTTTTTGTAATCTATAAATAACAAAAATATTATGAATTTCAACTCAAGAGATTACTCTAGATTAATATATTACACCATCAAGATTACTCCTTGTATGTGCTAACACTCACAACTTCGCTAATGGCCAAATTTTGCGATTTTTCTTCTAAATAAATCATATATTATGATCTTTAATTGTCAACAATTAACCATTAAATTGTCATGAACCCATACCTTAATGAATTGCACAAAACCTTATGATTATTCAACGTCTTTACAACACTAATGAAATTTTCATAGTCTTCTTTAGCTTTAATTTACATAATGATTGGTTATTCTTATAACGATTCGATCGGAACTCTTCCCATTGAAATATTATTTGCTTTGGCATTAGGCGTCGTACAGTTCTATCCCTTGGTGAGCAACTTCCTAAGAGTTCATTCATCTTAGGATTGATATAATCTAAGCACACTTAACTTCGAAATTTCGATGTACTCCAAACTACTATACCAAAGATACCTCGATGATTAGAGTTTCATCATATAACATTTAAGGGGTATTATAATGCCTCCCTAGCCTTATAGAATTGATGTCCTCATCGATTTCATTACATAGGTCTAGGATTAGTACCAAGCAAGTACTTTGCCCTTTTGACTAGTAAACTGCTTTGATACTATCCATAATGTTTCAATCGAAATTCTTGTTACCAACATATTATTCATTTTGATATCAAATGCAACACGATTTTGTTCCTTAATACAGTAGCTTCCAAAGAGGTCACCCATCTTACGGTTGGTTAATGTTACGGTATACATCTTAGCTTTGCTATTTTTTGCAATTATATGCTTTTAGTTTAAACTTATCTAATTATACACCAAATCGAGGATTTAGTTATCAATATCTATACCTTAGTTAACTCTAATTTACATTGTTAGTTAGTATAATTAGCCAATTAATTGGCCGCCTATGGACTTAGCAGGGTTATGTGAACCCCAACAAGTGGCCGTTGGGTACTCATTACAAAATGGTGGGTTGTGACACACTTAAAAAATGTGGATTGCAAGACCTATTGGCAACCGTAAATAGTCGCGTACAACTTTAGAGGGGTTGCACGACCCTACTAAGGTCGTGGGCAGCCACTGTTTTGCCTTATCGTATTGAATGGATTATCGTTATGAATATGAATTAACTGAGATATAGATAGTAACAACTAAATATTTAATTAAGTATATAATTAGACAAATCAAAACTTCAGGTATATAATTACAAAAAATGGTAAAGTTAAAGTGTAAATCTTAACATTGCCCCTCTTGAGATTGATATAACCCTAACATGCTTAACTTCAAAGTTTCAATGTACTTTAAGCTGTTGTATCAAAAAAATTTTGATAATTAGAAATCATTCACCTAATATTTAAGGCAAATTATAATTTGTTCAAATTTATCATGAAATTTAATCAAAATGAAAGATTACCTTACTAACTCAATGTTTTTTTAAATCTCCAATAATCCATGCTAATACTCTATGCTCTTTGCTTGTGATTCTCCTAATACATGGTAAGCATATTAGGACTATCTTGACAATAAACTCATATAATAGAGTCAAATAAAGAAATTTCCCCCTTACGTTACTCTTCTTCTCACAAATAAAGGGGGGAAAATTAGGGTTTCCTTCTCTTTTTATGGGATCGAGGTAGAAAAAAAAATTCCTTTTTTACTTTAGCTTTGATTCATATTAGGCACATCCTACATAATATAAACCACTAAAATAAATAAAAGTGAACGGATATTTTGTAAAAATTTTGGGAAAATTGGTTTCCAAATCACAATTTATTAAGTTTGCAAAGAAAGTGATGGGTCAAAATAGAATGGGTAGTGTGATTTTAACTTAGCTACTATTCTAATTCAAAAAATCAAAAACTTTAGGTTTGGAGATTTAAAATTTAAATCTTGATAGAAGCTACCAAAAATATCTTTTCAAGATAAAAAAAAAAAAGCTTTGCAATGAATATAAATGAAATTTTTATTTTCAGTTTAGGACATGTTAATTTTTTATTTATGTAAAAATGTTAAGTTTTTATTTATAAGTTTTTCTTTGCCACTCCTAAAGGATTCCTACATACTCGATGGTTCAAAATCGAGCTATTGTAGTTTGTTTTTCCTTTTTCAAAAAACTTTAATGTGTTGATTGTTTCATTCCAAAATTGTTAAAATTTACATTTTTATTTAATTTAATTTTTAGAATTTTTTTTTGAAAAACCCTAACTAGTGCCACACCTTTTGAAAATCCTTGAAAAATCTAAGCTTGTAAAGCCACCAATTTATTTGATTTTAATTATTAAAGCATTAACTGTGAAAAGCATTAAAAAGTTTATTTATTATTTTATTCTTTTCTAGTTCCCATTTTTATTTTAGAATATTCCTAATTCATAAACTTTTGTTTTTCGATAACTTTTTTTTTTTAAAAACTTATATTTATTAAGAATATAGTATTATTTAGTATTAATTTGTTCTTTATTTTTTTTAATATCAAATATAAGTAAGAACAACTGGAAACATATAAGACAATGAAATAAATAAATTGAGGAAAAACAGAAAAAAAAGGGACTAGATTAACATTAAATTAGGTTGAGTAAGATGGTCATAAATTAATACCGGGCTTAGATCAAGTGTAGAATAGGCTTAGATTGGTTCGAGTGAGTCTAAGTCAAGTTGCTTAACCTAAAACTAATCTAGGAACTAGTGTAGCCTTGATAAAACTCTTTAGTGGTCATCAAACTTTTAGGTTTTATTAGACAACCCTGACTTAACCCTCCTCTATCATATAGAGGTGGTTATTTGATGATAGATCGCTGCAGGTAAACCTTAGGTTAGGCCTAAACAAGTTCGAAACTCACCCAGAATTGCTAGGTAGTTGTTGAATTGTGACTTGCCTACTTAAGGCCAGTTTTAGGTTGGTTCATCAAGCTCGGCAATTCACAGGGCAATTCATAAGCTTGTGAACTGGATCCCAATTTTTTTCTTTTTTACAGTTGCAATTTATGTGTGTGTGTGTGTAAAATATGTATATTATATACATATATTATATATGTTAATATCTATAATATATATAACATATAATATATTAACATGTATAATATATATAATATGTCTAATATATATGCTAATATGTTAAAGTGTATAAAATACTACACATTTTAATGTTTATATTATGTATAATAGATATAAAAATATACGTTAATGTAGTATACATATATGTAAGATAAGTATATGTTAATATAATATATATGGAATAAAATATAATTGTAAATCACAAAAAAAGAGAGAGAAAGAAATCCAGTTTAGGCGGGTTGTAGGGATTGAACCACCTAGACCCATATGAATTGACAGGTCTCCAGTCGATTCATGCTTGCCACAGGTAAGCCGATTTATAATTTGAAATCAGCCCTTTTTTAGATCTAATTGGAGAAGAGATTGACTAGAAATCATTGATAGAATCAAGCTTAGGATTTCCTTAATAGAAATCTTAGCTTTAGATGTAATCAGAAAGTGATAGATCAAAGCACGAAATCATTCATTTCAAATGCATCCTTTGATTTGTAAATCCTCAAATATTCAAGCTTTATGATTCCTAGAAGGAAATCAATCCTTCTAGAAATTGGTCTCTTATTGTTCTAGTGATTTAAACATGTTGATAAGTAGGAATAACAAACTCAAAGTAAACTTATTTTGTAGCTTCAAGCTTTATCTACTTAGCCATGGTGGCTACATAGAGAAAGGACTTCTGCATGCTTTTTTTACCCATTCATGCATTATGCATGTATGTCATGGAAAAGTTCCTTAGAGCCCTAAATTGTAGCTTAGTAAAGGCTTAATAAGGATGGTCTAGCTAATTGTGGCCTAAGATGTAGGTTCGCTCAAGGAACCTTTCAGATACGATCGTCAATATTCAATGTATATTATTATGTACTGTAGGTAAGAGTAGGTGAATAGAATAATTCTAGTAGTAAGTATGAATTAATCTTAGCAATTAGATTAAATCAATCTCGACCATTTGATTGAGGAGAATATTTATATATAAAAGGTGTTCGACTTCATTCATCTTAGCAATTTAATCAATTCATCTAGTTGGTTAGTAAATTCGTACTTTCCTTAGAACTTTTCTCTTTACTTTCTCTATTTAAAACTTGTACATATTAAGTATTTAGGCTACATAATGCTTGCAATAGGCTTTAAAGTATCCAGGTGTTGCAAAGAAGCATTTTAAACTAGAAGTCCCTATCACAAATGATATTAGAGCAAGCTTAAGAGGGAAAGTAAATATGTCTTCAAGAGTAGAAAATGAGGTTTAAGCTGTTGTTGGAGAGATTGACCATGAGAAGGTCGCTTTACTATGCAGAGGGCTCAGTTAAGGAATATGCTTATGGCACTTAGGATAAGCTGAATAAGACAAAATTATGTTTCCAAGGTGAAAGAGGGGTTGAGCGATTGTATGCCCACATAAACAAGATAGAGGAGAATCTTTGTAAGGAGTTACAGAAGACTCTGAACTACATTGCACCATGGAAACCCTTGATGTACAAGACAATGCCCTTGAAGTGCAAATGGAAAATTTGGGGACTCGAATTAGCAACTTAGAAGATGAGGTTATAGCAACTGTAAGGAAGGAGACAAAGGATCTCAAAGCATGATTAGCAACTCGTAATTGTGGCTAATAAGATCAATATTCAAACATCACCTTAGGTAGAAATGCTAAAGTCATTGTACTTTAAGGGAACGCAATTCATATAGATAAGGATAACTTCCTTTAGGTTGTAGAAGAGTACTTCAAGGCTGTTGGTCATGTAGATGATGAAAGTATAGTATGAAATACATCTTTATACTTGAGAAATATTGTGATGGTTTAGTAAAGGAGAAAGACCAAAGAGATTACCTCTTAGGTAGATTTTATGATAGAGTTCAAAGACTAATGTCTCCTCAAAATGCAAAAAACAAAAGCCAAGATTAGATTTCAACACCTTATCTAAAAGAATAGTGCAAATAAAAACATTTAAGAATTTTTAGAGCTTATATTGGAGATATCAGACCTTAGCCCAAATGAAGCTCTCATCATGTTTCTAAATGAGTTTAAACCCTAGGCTAAGTTAATATTGAAATGATGGAGAGCAAAGAATATATGTAAAGTAATTTCCATGACTAAGGAGACTGTGAAATTATAAAACCATGAAGTATGGTCTTCCATTAGTAGTAAGGAAGAAGAGGGAAGGAGATCAAAAGTAGTAGATCTCCGTATCCATCAAAGAGGAAGGGAAAAAAAAGGGGAAAGATGTTAAGAAGAGGAAAACCCAAGAATTGAAGTATTACTTTTGTAATGAGCCATATTATGCCATGGATTGTCTAAATAAGGAACACCTAAGAACTCTAATTATAGAGAATAATTTTGATGAAGATAAGAATGGTCAATTCGGCACACTTTATGTCTACTATACCATGAAGTCCCAAGACACCTAGGAGCCAAAGGATTTTATGTATGTTAAAGACAAAGTGGTTATGAGGGAAATGAATGTGATGGTAGACACTTAAGCCTCGCATTTATTTGTTTTGTAGGATACTACTAATAAACTTAGGTTAAAGGTTGAGAAGAGTAAAGCCCAACTCAAAACTATGAACTTCAAGGAAATCCTAACTTTATAGGTTGCTAAAAATGTGGACTTTACATTGCTAGCTAGCATAGGTGTGAGAATATAAAGGTAGTTTTATAGATGACTTTGAGTTTTTCAGTGATGTGAACTTCTTCAATATGATCAATGCCCTTGTTATCCCTCGATCCAACTATATTTACTTATTTAGTAAGAGTTCATGGCTTATAGTTCCAATGATAGGGAAGACTTATAGAAGCCACAAAGTTTGTTATACTAATGCAAACCATAAAGGAGGATAAACAGGTAAGTTGGCATCATTTAAGGAAGAAGAAAGTATATCTTTGGTAGGGGAGATTTCAAAGGAAGTCAATGTTAAGGCCTTATAGAATCAAGACCAAAGACATGTTAGAATAGGTTGAAGTCCTAACAAAGGGGAACATATTAGGAATGATTAATGCAACATATTCCACTAAACAAAGTAGGAACGATTAGTGTTCAAATAATACATCTTTGACTTATTCTTTGGTTGGTCAATATCTATTGTTCAAATGCCCATTAATTACCCTGTACATCTTAGTTTACTGTAACTTTTTGCAGAACACATGATCACTCCGTATGCTTAGCTTACTCTTCAGCTCCTCAGTCGACAGTTCAAACCATGGACTATATTAGGATCCGTAGATGCTTCATTTAAATAACTCATTGAGTGGATGAATCTTGATAATTTGATTACAGTACTTAGCCTATTTCCATCTTCATCTACTATCAAGCCTTAGTGGCATTTTCCATTCAATCTCATCAAGAACATTGTTTTGCATCATTTAAATATTCTACTGTATTTGTTGTTGTTGTCCATGCACCATTACTACTAAAGTGTATAAAATTCAAGAACCACTCAATAAGGTCTTGCAGTAGGATAAGCTACTTTTGGGGGTTCTAAGGAGTCGCTCCTCGTTATTAGTAAGATAATTGAAGTTTTATGCTCTCCTAATCATTATCCTAAGGCACAAAAAGAAAAAAGCAAGGTGAGTGTACTATTATCTCTAATATAACATATAAAATTTTCAACAAATTCTATAAACAACAAATACCGAATATCAATTCTTATAACCATAAATTTCAATAATGTACAAAATATGATAAAGCATCACTTAAGTTCAAAACTCCAAAATTTTCATCTCACCACCCTATAAATCACTTTTATAAGGTTTCCAATAATCATATAACCTATGCTTCAATACCACCAAAAGCTACCATGTGCACCAAAATAGGGGTATGACTTGACTACATACCCCTATTGCATTAGGAATATCTAAGGCTATGAAACTAACTAATTTCTCCGTAACAACTTCATTATATAAAATTTTCTAAGCTCCTAATAAAATAGGTTCACTACATATTAAGTTTCAAAATATAAAAGCTTAAATCAGAGATATACTACTATATTCTTTTAAATGACAAATTGAGAAAACATTAAATGCTATATCTTTTATAACACCTCAAAAACCTTACTTAATATCTAAGTTAAGAGTACTATCATCCTACCCATTTCTATAATGTAAGTCATAACCCATATCACTATAAGGGTCTATAACTTGAACATATGATCCCAAATGCATGAACAATGAAGCTCATCTCGTAACTACTATGTAGCACACACAGATGCCATAACCACAATTCACATACAAATTATAATATTCTAAATATATAGGCAGAACCATTTAGTTTATAGTGAAGAATTAATACATTCTTGGTATTCGAAGATTAGAAACATTTTAGATTTTGATAGCAACACAATATTTTGCAAATGGTCATTTGATCCCACCAATGGCACCAAAATATTAAGGTTTATATAATCCCAATGCTTGAAAAATTAATGCTAATGCGAGGATCATTTAACTCATCATTGATATGAAAGTTTGAAGGTCATATAATCCCATAAATTATACCAAAAGTCATCTCATCCCAATTTCACTATTGGTATTAGCCATCAAGCAACTAACCTAGTATATGGTATATAATGGCACCTTATACAACCATCATGACCTGGATATAACTCGTTTTAGATGCTCGATTAGTATTACAATAATTAACTAGTAAAGAACCCACCACCTTACATATAATGATTTAGCGTTTAATCTATATCACATTACCTTGAATTGTCATCCCTATTAAGGTTAATAGCACCTAATTCATGACCTACCCATCCAATACTCTCAATTATGGTAGCAAACATAAGCGGTGAACAATTATTATTACAGTTGAATGGGTATTAGATTTGTTACACTTCTATAACCTTCACACATATGCCATAATTGACAATAATCACATACATTGAACTCATCACACGTAATAAGTGTTGAAATTAGATTCAACTCTAAAATCACATAACATATGGATAACTAATCGTTTATATGTGCTAAAATATTACAATCCTAAAGCTAACAATTAACTTTCTAATAAAATGATCAACCTTGACTTAATATAGTTTGATATATATTCTCAAAAGACTAACTCGATCGACCCATAAAGCCAAGTGGTTGGCTTAAAAGCTTTTCTCTCGACATGGTTAAGCATGCATTAGTCGACTAGGCTATGCTTGTAGTAAATTGTGTTGTTCTTTAGGTCATCTAAATGTCCAATTTAGTTAACCGACACATACTAAGACTCAAAGGACCTTACTTTTACATTAATTTTTATCTTAACTCTTATTATAAATCGATCCTTTACTTTAAAATCTCATTTTTAAACAATTATCTTAACGAAACGATAATCTTATTTCTAATTTCATATTGTATCTCCAAATTTAGAATTGCATGATACATGATTGATACTTCTTGTGAATTCTTAAGAGTGCACATATATTTTATTTATGTTAGTAGGTGATACCCTAATTATTAATTTAGCTCAAAAATATAATTTAACATCTGAAAGGCTATGACACTTAGAAATTTAACATGATAAAGAACATAATAAAGAAAACACACCTTATGTGTATGAGTAAATTTTGTACGGTTCCTATAGTCACTAAGCATCATAAAATCACCCACTTTTAGTTACTCTTTCAATCTTAAGATTTTTCCATTATCATCCTTAGTGATATTGTTCTTATCACAATGGGGTATATCCATTGAGTCAACCTTGATTGATTCATGGATCGTAACTGGGCTGTACATGCAAAAATCCCCCTATAACTGAGCTAGTGAAGGCCCTCTAATGCTTAAGTTAGCATGTAGAAGGGAAAAAAATAAAGTAATAGAAATAGGAAAAGAGGGGGTTCCCTAAAGATAGAGTATTCCAATCCAAGGGTCTAAGCCTTGGAATAAAGGTTGAAAAAAAACCCCAATTACTTCAGGATCTTGCTAGTATTTATAGGTTTGGAGGTGGAAGTACAATTTTAAGCATGTGTTACGATGGGATTGGCAGACACTTCCTCCGAAGGGGTGGTGCTACCTAGATTGATGGGATAGTAACCCTTTTGTTAACCGTCAAATGTGAGAACTGATGAGCTAGTCCCATAGCTGGAGGATGACTACCCAAGCTTCGATAGCTAGGTAGTAAGCTATCCAACAGGAGGTCATTTGGCAATTAAAGAGGAGAGCGAAAGAGGTGCTCGTCTTGTAACCTTACTGGCTCTTTTAACATGATCTTTTGTGAAGGGCAGGCACTTCCCCTTGCTTAGGGCTCGCCCGAGTTAGGGTATTGAACTTAGGCTATGAGAAGAAGAGTGAATGTTTAGGCTTTTTGTTGGGCTCGTGAAGGGTAAGCCGACTACTTGCAGCTATCTTGGCATTATAACGAGCTTAGGCTTCTTAAGCCTAAGTGGTAGGAAACTATTGTCAATAATCCCTGTTTACCAAAATTTTGAATAGTTTAATAATATCCACAATCTCTTACATTTTTCATTACTTTGACTCGTTTGATACACTACATTAGTGAACCTTACATTGAAACCAAATTCTCCCATCAAGCTTATCACTTGGCCTAACTAATAAGTGGAAGAGAGTCGGAGGAATTGAAATCGGTTAAAGAATTTATCTTAGGGTGACTTCCCTTATGTACACTCTTTTAAGGTGCGAAGATGAAAAGGTCAATACAAAGAGGATAGTGGTTGGGATTTGGCTATAAGGAGGGAAAGGGATGAAAAAGTCGAAGGAGTTGATAAATATAAGTCGCATAATGGTGATTTAAAAATAAGTCTTATCGAATGCTCAATGTGTTTTGTTGTATTTTTGTGGTAGCAATGCATACTTTGCAGTAGTACATTTATTCTTATTGACTTTTTATACTCTTTGATACCATGTATTTTTTAATAGTATTATGAAAAAATGAATACGTTTGTTAAGACCTAATATTAAGAAGTCACATATTCGTGACTTATGTGTAGTATCACCCAAAAGTTGAGAGTAGCAATTTTAGGGTTTTGTGAAACATCTAGGGATTTAATGACTTTTACCTCTACTTTTTGAATTAATTTTAAAGGTATTTTAACACCATAAACCCAAAAGTATATAGTAGTGATGGAAAATACAATTTCACTCATTAATTTTTTCGATTACCATTGTCGAACCGTTTCACATAAGTTAAAATATTTGGACATTTAATGGAAAGCCATATGAAAATATTTCTTATATTAAGTGAAAAATGATCATGGCTTAGATTAAAAGTTAGCAAATGAGTATTCGGTTAAGGATAAAATAAAACCAACTAAAAGGAGGGGAGCACGGATCATGAAAAAATAATTTAGAAACTGAAAGTGCAAAAGGCCTTATAGGTATAGTGAATTGGCGGTCAAAAGAAGCTGAGGATTCAGTGCAACAGAATATGGGTAGCTTCTCAAGTACTGTTGTTGACCAGCACCTGTCTTACAGTGTGATAATGTACATTTTTACATTTTAACTTTTATCTTTTTTACAGTACTTATTTTTCCTCTAAACAAATCAAATATATTGCTCTCTCTTTATTTATTACAGTTCCAAAAGGCATGAGAACAATTCGGTGTACCGTGGAAAGTAGATATGAACGCAACGTTGACCTTGTCAACAAATTGATTACGACTGTTTACTGAGAACAAAGATATGGGGAGATATCCGGGCCCTTTGACGAGGGACACATCGAATTTGTTCCCCTCGATCAGCATACGGTGGTTCCAAGAACATTTCCTCAATGTATTAATTAATTATTATTAAGAATATAGATCGAATCCTACAAGACAACAAGAAATTTTTTTAGCAGAAATGTGTCTAGACGTGATAAAAGAAATTCTACTTAGAGATTCATATAGAAGAGGATTTCTCGTTTCATTATTTATAATTATAATAATCGAATATGGATCGCTCAAACCATTTAAATTAATACTTCGTCTACTGAAGTAGACACTGATGAGTGAGCGAGGACAATCAAAACTTTAACTTCATACATGCATTCATTGTGTGTTTTCTATTTTTGGGTACATTGAACTCTTATTTTTCGTCAGTATTTTATCAGTTCAGTCGATATCAGAAGGTAAGTTTCTGTGCTTTTCGTCTGTTACCATAAGTTACAGCTGTTTTGAGGGACGCAAGATGGTGTGGGTTCAGTGAATGATTTGGTTGTCCATGAGAACCCTCTTGTCGGTTAATGGGTTAAGGAACAAAAGAAGCAAAATGCAAGATATAAAATTATTCTTCTCTAAATTGCTATCATATATGGTTTGCCTTGCATTTGCATGCATGTTTTGGTGCATTTGGAAGGGAAAAAATAATGGTTAGCATTCAGTATATATATTTATACATAATATATAACTATTAATCATATTCGAATATAAACTAATATAGCGATAGTACTTTTAGAATTATATACTATTACTATCACATATTCGAATATGATTGTAAATCATGTGTATGTACATGTTTGAAAAGATATGAAAGGGGTAAGCTATTATTATTGTGAGGCTACAGAATGTTGCAAAAAAATAAAATAAAATAATAATAATATATTGTTACGACGTAAAGATGAAATTATTAAAAATCATATCTTTTTCATACATATATCATAAGTGTAATTAAATATGTCTTATCATTTGTATTAGTTTTTATCGTAGAAGGCTTGTAGTAAAATGGATGAAAACAAGTAAATAAATATTGAATTTGCACAAAAGAGGCATCCATAAAGAAATCAATGTAACAATGCGATTCTATACCTTCGATTTAAGGAAGTGAAGTTATAGTAAGTTAATTTAAAAATAGAATTTTTTTGGCCAACCATGCATATGTTTGGGAAGCCGAAGATATGTTTTTGTTTGTTCCACATAAAATTTGAAATTTATGTTATCGAAAGATTTGTGACCTTGGGCTTACTTCGGAGAGAAAAGAACTCCACATATTAGAATCTTACTAATAGTTGTGTTTGATAATATATTCATATGGTATATTTTAGTAATATTAAAACTTTTCTTGACAATTGCCCGGGTATCTTGCTTATATAACTTTTGCGTTAAGAATCTAATCGGCGCCAGACTTAGAAAAAACTTTCCTCTTATTAGTCAAGTACATGTGTACTTCTTGATCTTCAATAGAGGCAGATTATTAACAATATAATTTGAAGGATAATTGATCGGAAAGTTAAATAAAATATAAACAAAATGAAAATTAAGTGAAAGTAATACGATTTTAAAAACTAAATATGATGCTCCCATGATGAAATTCAGTTCTTTTAAAAATACAAATAAATAAAAGAAATAAGTTAGAAATTGCACATGATTGTCCCTTGATGGCCTTGTTTTTGCCAACCTAAGTTAAGGAACCTTTTTGATCCATCTTTCCCCAAAAAACGTGTACTAAATTGGAAGTATTTTCAGACCACGTAATAATTAATACATAGTTAATAAGTCAAGTTAAACCTTTACCTAATGGTTTCCCATCTTAAGTGGATGCCAAAAATAAAATCAATCATGATCTTATTAAAAAAAAAAGAAAAAGTATAAAAAATTCCTTAACATTTTACTTTTTTACTTATAAATTTTTAACCTTTTATTTAATCCATTTTAATCCTTAACTTTTTTTAATCGTATCAAATAAGTCATTTTGTTAATTTTATTAAATTTTTTTATTATTATAGATACGTATTAACATATAATTGATCTGTATAAATACAAAAAAGTCTTTAACATTTATTTATATATACAAATCAATTTTTAACGTTAATTCATATATATGAATCAGTTCTCAACTTTTTTTATTTAATCAATTTTAGTCATCAATATATTCATACATAACAGAAAAATTAATAGAGAGATTTTTTTGGTAAATTTATTAAAACGTTAACAATTAAAGTGAACTAAATGAAAGGTTAAAGATCAATTCGTATATACAGGTAAATGTTAGAGATTTTTTTGTATTTTTTTCTAAAAAAATATTAAAAAATATTTTTTGAATGAATTTTGTGTTGTCTCCATTTACACGTCTGTAACTTTTACGAAAATAAAGGGAAAATTGTAAAAATATGATCGTGTTTTATGATATTTGTGCGATCAGCTGACCTTCGTATTTTTTTTTTCCTAACAAATTGATGATTCGTATTTCGTGGTTGATAATAAGTTTGCAGACATGTGTTATCTTTTTATTGATTTATAATATTGATTTGATTAATATCATAAACTTGTACTACATGCATGGAGGACCCGCGAAATCAGCCCACGTGCTGTTACAAGAACCCTTCCTGATTATCACATGATTTCATAGGCATTTCATGTTGTCTTTTAGCAGGTTTAGATTATTTTTTAGGATTTATTATGTGAGATTGTCAGGTGTTAGAATTAATTACTATCCAATTTTTAGCAAAATCGTACATTACATAGCTTCGGATAATTCTCTTTGCTATGTAAAATAGACTTCATCTTGATAACTCAGATCTGGTAAATGTATAGTTTATAAGCATCCGAGGAATCCTTCTTCCACACTAATTTTTATATTTTGGATATGCTTCTTTCTACCATTCATTTGATAAATACGTTGTATAGCAAGTATCAGACTAATTTTTATCCACTTTTGTGGAGATATCTCTATGAATATCCAAAATGAGATACCATAACAAGAATAAGTTCTTGTTGGAGTAATCAAAAGATAATTTCATGCAATATGTGATAATTCAGTGCATATAATTTAATTGAAATTTAAAAGTATGCTAACGTTAATTTGAGTCATTGGTATTTGGTATAGAAAGTTAGATGCAAATTCATGTTTGTATATCTTTTTATATATTATTAAGTTAAAATTGATTAATCGATTATACACTATATCATAGATACACTCTATTGCTAATGCAATATAATTACATATGAAATTATATATAAAAAAAAAATTATAAG
The DNA here is from genome assembly GCA_024138015.1 of Lumnitzera littorea. Classification (NCBI taxonomy): domain Eukaryota; kingdom Viridiplantae; phylum Streptophyta; class Magnoliopsida; order Myrtales; family Combretaceae; genus Lumnitzera; species Lumnitzera littorea. The sequence goes on along the minus strand of JAMXBB010000011.1, from coordinate 71,427,134 downwards.
AACATGAGTCATCTGCACAACTAGTGCCTAAGAAGTACAAAAAGCTTATAAAACTAAAGTTAAAATATTTATTATTAATGTTTATTAAACTTTAAGTTATGAATAAACGAAAACATAAAATCTTTTTCTGCCATCTTTCAATTCAAGAAGCTAACTTCTCCTCTTTTGGAGTGAAGGGGTAAACTTGGCAAAGTAAAACGTTATTGTCACTTCCCAAAATCATTGAGATACGAAAACCTCACAGCATATTCGTCCGGCATGCAAGGCCCAAAAACTTACTACTAATCTAGTATGATCCATGACATGCATATAGTAAATCATATATATTCCTCTTTGAAGCTCCCAAAATAATCAATTGTCTCCAAATTCATAAATCATACTTACTTGTAAATCAAAGGGAAATTCTACATTTTGATCCACAATACAAGTCTTTGAAATGTAATTCAATTTGATATTAATAGTTCTCATAGCTATAAATCAAATTGTTTTGCACTCGAAGTCGTATAATGCACCGTTGTCGTTCCTCATTCCGACCAAAGGTCATATCAAAGGTTTTCCTATAAATCATCTCCACCTAAAATTAAAAATACTAAACATGAGTAAGTTGTAAAACCAAATAGTGATAATACTGCATAATGTGCATACATAAGACACATTATACATATAAATAAACAAATATACTAGTGTTTAAATTATAGCAAGAATAAGCACCGTTAATTATCTTATTTAGATGGAATAAACACAAAACATAAATACAAAATAAGCAAATACAACATTCTAAATAGACCTGAGTAAGAACCGATTTTAAACGATAAACCGATGCGGCCTATTAATGGCTAGGATGAACCACCGGATATTAAAAAAAAAAAAAATTGACCGATCAAAATGACCAAAACAACCCCAACCCAACAACACCCCGCCTTCTCCTCTATCATGTCCCCTGTTAAATTTATATTTAAAAATTTAACTTTCAACGTATGCGCCAAAAATTTTAATTTTACAGATGCAAATTTAACTTTTGGTATATAGGTCGTAAATTCAAAATTTAAAATTTACAGTTCAAAATTTAAAATTTACGACCCTAAATCGCTTAAAATTTTAAATTTCAAAATTCAAATGACGCATTTATACATTTCTCAATCTTTATAAATGGCAATTTCAAGCCTAGCAGTAATATTTACTCTACAAATTAATTAAATCTCTCTAATTCCAATCATTTTGCTTTTAAATTTTTTATAGATGTGAAACATTGTTACAAATATTTCCTTTTGCTAATCACCAAATTCTATGTGTGATTCTTCACTCTACTGCACAGAACAATTTGTATTAGCAAATAACGCTAACATATACATACCCACCATATAATTTTCGCTTTATTTTCTCATATATATTATTTCTATCTTTCACTAAAAAATTTTTGCTGTAGTAAGTAAGAGAAAAAAATATTCGCACCAATAGAAAGATTTTTGCGCCGTACCTTCTTCAGTAAAAAACACGGTTCATTATCTAGTGATAAAAATAAGGGTAATGGCGTTAGAATTTGTAATACGTCGTCTGCGCCACAACGATTTGAAGATATTCAGGCATATCCGGATAACGAGTACGACCTAAATGAGCAGATGACACACAATATGGTTAAGAACATAGAAGAAGAACTTACACCACCTCCGGACTTTGATGTAGAACCTTATCATATAAGTAATCGCAGTACACTACCTCCTAACTTTGATGTTGAACATTAATGCATGAGTTACTGGAGCACATTACCTCCTGGTTTGGAACCTCTACGCATAAGTGTCCCTAAACGTCATGTTAAATTTGAACCTCCTTATATGAATGTCCCTACATGACCCGCAAGATTTGAACCCCTTTGGATGAGTTACCCTACAAGCATGTTTAAGGATGAGGAGTACAACATAGAAATTATTCTTGAAACAAAAGAGCAACATATGGGAAAACGTGGGCCTAGTAGTTTGAGACCATCTGGCTTAGATAAGTCTCCTAAACTTGGTAAGTCTAATATTTTTACTACTCATTTTGATAAAGGTATAGACAAAAGGGGAAACTCGAAGGCATTCTACAACTACTGCAACACGAGTTACTCGTGGAAAACGGGAAAGGGATATAGTACCCTTAGCAGGCACTTAAAGTTGAAGTATTCCGAGGAGCTAGGAATAGATAGAGCGCAGCAACAAATTGCCTGAAGCGGTGGTTCATCTAGACAAATGCTAATGAGATATGATGAAGAGAGGTATAAATATAATCTGGCATAGTACCTAGCGAACGTGCATCTCTCATTTAACATGGGTGCATCAAAGTAGCAAAGTCGATACGAGTGAGAGACGTTCAACTCCAACTCATAACAGTTTAGCTACAGAACGATATCTCGAGTCACGCATTTTGAGTTCAAAATTTTTCTGGAAAATCCCTATGTTATATAAAGAATTGGTACAAAGCGATTTCGTATAAGAATATTTGCTATGATTTTTATGAATTTTAAAGTTTTTTAAACAAGAAAAAAAATGCTTTTTTTCAAAGTTTTTATTTGATTATTTTTTAGGAAAATAATTTGCACCTATTTTGGAGTTAATTTAAGATGTGTCTTATTGTGTTGAATGACTTAGAGTTAAGTGGATTTGAATAGAAATAAGGATATGCTTAAATTGGTAGTTTTAGGACTTGGTTTACTTAAAATAAAGTATAGAAGTTAAGGAGCTAAAATGGTGGTATGTTAATGAGATTGATGAAACTTTGAACCGACATGTTAAGATAGGTGTTGAACTATAAATAAAGTGTAAGAATCAATGACTTAGTGCAAATATGAAGGTTTAAACCTGGTTAAAAAGTTAGCTAGAGGGTTTATTAGAAGGTTGATCTAGGAAAAGAGGGACTTAAACTTAGGATCAGAGGCTTACTTAGAGGATTGGCTGATAGAAGAAACCTAACTATTATAGCATTAGAGACTTATTCAAAGGGTTAGTTGGTGAAAGAAGTCTAGTTAAAATAACTTTAGAAACTCGTTTAGAAGATTGGCTAGTGCAAGAAGTTTAGCTAAAGTAATAGTAGAGATTGGGTTGGAGAGTTATCAATGTAAAGAAATTTATGTTAAAGATTTTATGAGAGGATTCTTGAACTAAAACTTAATATTATACAAACTTGTAAAGCTTTATTTAGAAACTTCAATAGTAAGTTAAAACTTAATAATAACCTAATAGACTTGCATAAAATCAAGTCACAATCACATTTAAATTATTAAAATAAATTCATCTACTTTATATATAATTAAAACTAAAGTAACTACATTGAATATTTAAGGATGAAATGGAGTAGATAAGACTAATACACAAGATTAATGAGCGTCATGAGTCAAGGTAAGTGGGACCAATGTTTTATTACATTTTAAAGTATTATTTCATATTACTTGGAGGCGTTAGTATATATTTATTTGTGATTGTAATATAGTTAACGGTGCGTGTGTTGCACATGTGCTTGAATATTATTCTGTTGCTGTGAGAGCTAATCTCTATGAATTGTTAATCATTGCTTGAATTGAATTGTTTCAAATTGTTTAATTACCCCCTAAAAGCAAACTAATTTTAACTTGGTCTAATTTTTAACTTGACATGCATCGTAACCCATTAAGTGAACAGTTAGGATTTTTCGGGCCAAATAGTAACATTTTGATGAGGATAGCTAAAATAGTTACTTTCACACCCTTAATCAAACTAAATGACAGGAGAGGAGGTAGCAGTAAGGTTAGGGACCATGGTGAGAAAGAATTCTTGAGCTAAAAGTGTTTTCCATTGCACAAACCCTAGTTCAGTTTTGATTTATGTATAAGACGTCAAACTCCTTAACCTAGATTAGAGCGGGCGTAATTTCTTAATCTCATGACAGACTTGATAATGTTGTGTGATGGAACTTACTTATATACCTATTGTATCTAACTAACTTGATTGAAAACCGTGGTTGTTCTATGCTAAATGCTTATTTTAATCTTCTTCTTACTTATTAAGTAAGTTATCACCCATTCTTAAATACTTTGTTTTGCAAGTTCAAAATGGATTTATAAGTGGAATACTCAAAACCATAATATTAGTGAACAGGGACGGGGAGTGAGGATCAAGAAGAATTGATTGGAATCTTATTTCTTATGGCTGACTTTTCCAACTTTTAAGAAAACTACTTAAGTTTCCTTAAGTAGCCCAATAGTTTTCAATTTTCTAGTTCCTATACCAAGTAACATGAACTTGTAGGTTTGCAACGACTTTTTTGGAAAGTTAAACTACAAGTTTGTTTTAATAGTTATTTAAATGATTATACCATAGGTTAATACCAAATAAGTATTAAATTAGATGTTTCGAAGCGGTTGAGTCGGGTATGCTTGGTGTGGACTAAGTCAATAGTAACATCTATAAAGCCAGCTTCTATTTTAAGATGGTTCATATAGCGGGTCAGTTACGACTCTAAAAGATAAATGAGTTTTGTCTTGAGCTTAAGTTCGACTTGTTTAGTAATCAAGTTTTAGTTGAGCAAAGCCTAAAGTAAGCTGCTTTCGAACCGACTCACGAGTTTAGTTATAAAAAATGAAAAAATATATAAATAAATTAATGAATAATGAACAGGATAACTTTTGGGTTTTAATAATATGTAATATTTACAATATATATAAAACTCGTAAATTTACTAGTAAGCCGACTCATGAGCCTAAGTGAGTAGGCTTGTGAGCTTGAACTAGAGTTTGAGCTTGACTTGTTTAGATAAATGAGTTTCATTTTGAGCTCGAACTCAGCTCGTTTATTTATCAAGCTTGAATCAAGCCCAGCTTAAGTAGCTTGGCTCATTTATAGTCTTAATAGATACTTTATAAAAAAGTATTCTTATTTGACTACAATCTCCATGTAAGCTTTGTAAGAAGGGTAAGGAAATACAACTATTAATAACTGTGCGAACCAATATAATTGAACAAAGGAGTCTGATCTCCAATCATTACTACAACTTAAACATTTTAAACATCTAACATGAATCCCTCTATCATATTACTTAATAACAAAGTAGTACTCCACCTCATCTCTAATGTCATAAATAAGGTCATATCCAAGGTCCTCATACCAATTAATATCATTTCAAGTACCTGTATCTGAAAAAGATTCACATGAGGGGTAAGCCAAAGCCCATCACATAAAACTCCAAAAGCACATTCAGTTGCAACAAGCCATTAGCACACGCGTGGGATCAAGTAATTAAAACAATCTCAAGACTCTTGATCACAGGAAGTTGTTGCCTGATACGAATATTAAGAGATTCCTAACCACACATAATGATGTAGAAAAACATAAGAAATTCATACTCATTGCAATCTTTTCATTTAGCACTTGGAAAAAAGAAGAAAAGGATGGGAAGGGAAGAGAAACTCGTTTAAGAAGATAAGGGGAGAAAAGAAAGGAAAGGAAAGAAGAGGTAACATCTTAGTTAATGTAAGGGGTTTTAGAAAAATAATTAGAATAGCAAATTTGCCCTTACCTTAAAAAAATATATAATATATTTATTTTGTGGCAATGTTAAGGTTATGCCTCAATTTTGTTGTTTTTTGTAATTTTATACATAAAATTTCAACTTGTTTATTTATATATTCAATTAAAGATTTAATTGTCATTATTTACATTTCAATTAATTTCATTTCATATTATTAATCTGATCAACATGATCAACTAATAGAGTGGACGCCCATGGCCTTAGGATGGTTGTACAATTCCTCTGGAATCAAGGGTGGCTACCCATGTTTACTAGTCGGTTTGTAAATTCATATTTTTTAAATGGATTGCAACTTATTATTTTGCAAGGTGTGGCTTAAGGCTACCTATGAAGGGTCACATAACCCTCCCGTTATCATGGGCAATCATCCTATAATTAATTATGTTAATTAGTTTAATGGTACGAAGTAAAGTTAATTGGAATGTAAATAGTAATAATTAATTTTTTAATTAGATATATAATCAGACAATTCGAAATTTTAAGCATATAATTATAAAAGGTGATAAAATTAAGATGTAAATTATAATATTGCTTCTAATTATTTTGGCTGTAGAAGTAAAAGGAAAATACATTTAAATGTATAAAATGAGGTATTTCGTTAAAATTTTAAGATATCTCTCATTACATAGAACTTTTCACGCTCAACGTTAGAAAATAAACAATTGAATAGCCTTTTTTTTTTTTTTTTTCCAATTTCATCCGAAGTTTGATCTTTCCGATTTACAAAGTCTTCTTTCAACATCGCCGATCTTTATATTAAACAAATCACTTTTATGATTTTATTTTCTCCTCATAACAATATTCATAGTAACTATAATTCCATTTTACAACCTTCTTGAATGCTTTTTTTTTTCTTTTCACTTTTTAATTTGTGAATATGAATATAGATAAGAAAGCTATTATAATAAACACTAAACCTTGTTTGGCAAATTTTTATAAACGAGAAATATTTGAAAATAGAATCGAGACAAATGTGTGGAAACAGAAATAAGTGTAATTTCCACTTTATGTTTGATTATATAGGAAGAAACTAGGAAAAAAATATTTTCATTTTCTTTATTTGGTTGCTTTATAAAATAGAGATCAAGAGAAACAAAATTAGTATTTGGCAAAACCATCAATATTTTATTTTGATAAACATTATTAAAAGAGGTAGATTTGTAATTTTTTTAATCATCTAATTTTCATCTATTTCTATTCACTTCTTTTCAATTTTAGAATGAAAAGAAATAAATTTCCAAGTGAAGAATTTTCATATAATTCCTTCCATTTCCTTTTGTTTTCATTTTTCACTTAAATTACTAAATATAACATTTCTTTCCATTTGCACCGATCTTCTTACATTTTTGCCCTCTTACATCTATCAAAACATGGGGCAAATGAAACAGAGATGATACTTATTTACAAACATCTAATTTCCTTTTCCTTTTAGCACATTTAAATAAAATAATCTAAAGGTCACTGAAAAATAAAGTAATTTAAAATCATGCCGAATCCAATACAATAAATAGCGCAGAGCCTCAGAGCGCTTTCTCCGGTATACCTCTCTCGCTCTGCCACACTGCCAATGCCATCAAGTTCTCTCTCTCTCTCTCTTTGTTTTTTCTCTCCACTCTACTCTCCACTCTCAGCTTTGAATTTCTCTCTCTAGACTAGGCATTAGAGGGACATAAAGCTCAGAGAATCCCAACATTTATACAAACAAACACAGAGGGAGAACAGAGAGAGAGAGAGAGAGAGGGTATACGAGACTCGCGTGCCGGCCTTCACGTCGCGATGCCAGTTTTTGCAGGAAAACAGCAGGTGGTCCCGTTGGACTACGAGGCGGAGGTGTCGCAAAGACTTATAGAAGCGTCTCTCGCTGGCGATGTGGACACTGCTGTTGACTGTATGTCCGATCCTTGCGTCGACGTCAACTTTGTTGGTACAGTCAGCTTGAAGACCAGACGGTGCGCCGTCGTTTTACGTGGCGAATCGGCCGGCGAAGTTAAGGTAGAGTACGACGAGTTCAAGACGGACGTCACGGCTCTGTTTGTCGCCGTTCACGTTGGCAATGCAGCTCTCGTGAAGAAACTACTGGTAAATTACTGAATTTTAATTTTCTTAAATCATTATTTGACGGCAGTTATTTTTCTTATGCTCGTTTTTGAGATACATTATGTTTCTTTAATTTCTTATTTACCGTTTTATCATTTGATTGTCGTTCATAATTAGCATTTCATGTTATCTGTTTGTAATGATCCGTTCCGGTTTCAACTTTTGCTGAGGATTTCGTCAACGGATGTCGTTCTTCTTTACAAAAAATATTATAAGTTTAATAAATTTGAATCCACAGACAATTTTTAAGCACAAAAATCGACTTAACGAGTGTGGTTCAAATACTTTATAAGAAAATATATTTAAAAAAAAAAAAACGGCAAACACGCACATTCTATTATATTGTTTGTTTCTATGATGTGATATGTAAAATTTTTTGTAATTAAGCTTTAAGGTTGTTTTTTTTTTTTTTTTTTTTTCTAAGGCCTGCCTTTTTCTGAGAAACTAGGAGTTTTCTTTAAGTTTTGCTAGTCGTTGAGCCAAAGTTCAGTATTTTGTTAACGTAAATTCAACTATTTCGTCAACTCTGCCAGATATTGTAATTGTTATTTAGACTGTGAGAGTTACTTAAAAAAATAAATTAAAATAAAAAAAAAAAACAAATTTTTTGAGTAAATGGCATACAAAAGTGGGCCACTATCTCGACATTTCATTATCATAAGGTTTCTTTTGTTTCAATTGTTTGTTGAGAAGTTCAAATTTTTAAACACAGCACGGCTAGTAGGAACAGTCCCTTCTCAAAAATTTCGTGCCTAACTCTAACCGAATTTCTATTTTGATTCATACCTCAGTAATCGTAAAATCAATTATATAAGTTTAATCACAATATTAATAAGTAAAATCTTAACAGATTTTCATGAACATTTGCTAACAGAAAAAAAAAAAAAGGAATATGCATTTGTTATTTCATGAAGTGTATAATTAGTTTTGAAAAGATAATGCCTTTCTTTTGTTTTAATTTATTAACTAGCATGCGGCAATCTTGACATGACCCCCCTTTTTTTATTTTTTTGGGTTTGCATCAAAGCAAGACCATTGTTTCAATTTATCAATTAAAACATAGTATATTCTGCAGTAAAGTTAATATTTTATGTTCGCGGGCATTGTGTTTTGAAATCGGAATTATCCGATTGCCGTTTTCTTTAAGGATTCTTGTTGTGCCTGGCTTTAACGCTTTTCCGTAATGTGCTGTCTCTTATAAATGTGTTGCGTTTGATTTTTTTTTTTTTCTTTAATTCGGTCATTAATGCAAAACCCGATTGTTATGCTGAATCTGCTTCCTTTTCCTAAATCTAGATTCAAATTTAGTACGGCCAGACATATTCTATACAGCAAAAGAACTAGGGTTTGGTGGATCCCTGCGTTTGTTTGTCTTGGCAACCAGTTCTTCCTCTTTCAGCTGGCTTGAAAAATAATATAAAGCTATAATAAAAGGCATTAATTGTCTTTTAAAATCCATGTATAAATGGTAACAGACTTTATCTTCCTATGCTTGAGCAGAATTAACTTCCACTAGGTTTCCCAGTAAAAAAATTCGAGAATCAACTAATTGGGATGTGCCTCTGCATTTCTTCATATTTATTGTGGAAATTACATTTTCTTTTGTAATATATACCAGGTGTCTATGAGAAGGCATTTGCATTTCCTAGGTAAAGTTTATCCTTTGTAATAGGGCAGGATTTCAATGTTGCAGTTGCTTCAATTTATTTTTTGTCTTAAAATGTCTTCTTCAAATTTACTATAGAATTTAACTCCAACCATCTTTTACGGCTATTTATTTATCCATGTAGTGATTATAAGTTATAACCAAATAATTTGTCATATATGCTCGAGTTTTCTATATTTTGTTTCTAGAATATAAGTAAATTCAGGTCCTACATATTATATAGGACATCGACATTCCAGCCTGTAAATCAGAGAAAATTGCTGGCTGTATATGAACTGGCAAGAATAATTCTACTACTATTATTGAATAGGAGCATGGGCGGTACCTGAAGTACATTAGAGTACACTCCTACAGGACAAAGGACAAATTTCCGGTTTTCCCATCACAATCAGTATCTCTCAGGATATGTCCTGGTGTGGCCACAATTTTTGTATTCTAGGAAGAACCCAAAATCCTACTGTTGTTCTTCTGCTGTTTTCTGGTTTCTACAGTGAATTAAAAGTAAATGTCAAAACATAACATACCTCAGTAAATGTTGTATTCTCAGTTAATTTTTCATTTTGTGCTGATTAGCTAATGGCCTGATATATTGATGTGGCAGAGCGTTGGTGCCGACGTAAATCAGGTGCTCTTCAAAGGCTACACGACAACAGCAGCTGTTCGAGAGGGTCACCGCGAGATTTTGGAAATTTTATTAAAAGCAGGGGCTTCACAGGCAGCTTGTGAGGAGTCTCTGGTGGAGGCAAGGCATCATGGGCGTGCTAGTTTTGTGGAGCTTCTCATGGATACTGATCTCATTCGACCCCATGTCGCTGTGCATGCTTTGGTAACAGCTTGTTGCATGGGCTTTGCTGATGTAGTGGACACTTTCATCAAGGTAACAGCTAAGCCCTCTAAATGTATTGCTTGTCATAAGCCTATTGCTTCATTGCTGCTTTGCAAGAGAAGAGAGTGAAACAAGTGAGCCTTTTGGATTTTTCAACTAGCCTCCAATAGTTTCAAGAAAAATCAATGGTCTGAATTTCTATATTGTTATGCCTTTAAATAAAAGGAATCAAGCTAATCTAACTCTTCCTGCTAACTTTCAAATGTGACTTATAAGTACTTTCTTTTCCCTAGTGTGGGGTGGATGCAAGCACACCTGACCGTGTATTACTGAAGTCATCCAAGCCATCTCTTCACATGAATGTTGACTGCACTGCTCTGGTTGCTGCTGTAGTTAGTAGGCAAGCGGATGTGGTCCATCTGCTCCTACAGGTACAGGTTCTCACTATTTTATAGCCCTCTTTTCATGAGCACCCATCACATGTAGGATTTTCTGTCACAGTTTATCAGCGTTTGTAATCTTTAGTTAAAAAAGGAAAAAAAAAAAAAAGAAAATAAGAAATTAGTAAATATATTTGTATTTTGTTGTTGTGAATTTAGAAGAAATCCTTCATTGCTTCAAATCCATTGCACAAATGTGTACATGACTTCTTTGTCTTAAACATGGGAAACAGGCTGGTGTCAGAACCAACAGCAAAGTGAGACTGGGTGCATGGTCATGGGACACGACTTCGGGAGAAGAGTTTCGAGTTGGAGCTGGTTTAGCTGAGCCTTATCCTATTACATGGTGTGCTGTGGAGTATTATGAAGCAAGTGGTAGTATCCTGCGGATGCTTCTCCAACACCATTCCCTCAACAGCCATCACTTTGGAAGAACCCTCCTTCACCATGCTATTCTTTGTGGCAACTTGGGAGCTGTAAAATTTCTTTTAGACTCTGGAGCTGATTGTGAAGCTGCCATAAGGACATCTGTGATAACTGGCATTCGCCCAACACATATGGCTGCCCGTCTTGGTTTCTCAGCAATTCTTCAATCCTTGATTGATTCTGGTTGTGATGTGAACTCCCAGACAGATTGCGGTGATACAGCTTTAATGATCTGCACAAAGAACAAGAATAAGGAATGCCTAAAGACTTTGGCCATGGCTGGTGCAGACTTTGGCATCACTAATGCATCTGGTCAATCTGCAAGTTCAATTGCTGTATCTAATCAATGGACATTGGGCTTTCAAGATGCAGTGACTGATGTTATAAAAGCAGGAAAAGTTCCGAGATCCAGCAGTCCCTCCGTTTTCTTCCCATTGATGTTAGCAGCTCAAGCTGGTGACAGTGAAGCCATAGAAGTTCTTATAGGACGAAAAGGAATTAACCTCGACTATCAAGATGAAAATGGCTTTTCAGCAGTCATGGTAGCTGCATTAAAGGGGCACGTTGAAGCATTTCGATTGTTGGTTTATGGAGGGGCTGATGTAAGGCTGTTCAACAAAGCTGGCGAAACAGCAATAACCATATCTGAATTAAGTCCAAATCGCGATTTATTTGAGAAGGTCATGCTTCAATTTGCACTAGAAAAAGGTGGCCACAATGCTGCAGGATTTTATGCTTTGCATTCAGCAGCTCGCCGTGGAGATATTGATGCAGTAAGGCTATTGAGGAGTAAAGGTTATGATATTAATGTGCCAGATGGAGATGGATACACTCCACTTATGTTGGCTGCAAGGGAAGGGCATAAGTCCACTTGCGAACTCTTGCTGTCTTACGGGGCTCTTTGTGATTTCAAGAACAATAAGGGAGAAACTGCACTTTCCCTTGCCAAGAAAAATGGCAGCACCAAGAATGATATTGTTAATCTAATACTAGATGAGCTTGCTCGTAAGCTCGTGCTTGGTGGTGCTCGTGTGCAAAAGCACACAAAGGGAGGAAAAGGAGCTCCACATCATAAAGACATTAGGATGGTGGGAACTTCTGGGTTGCTCCGTTGGGGGAAATCGAGTAGGAGAAATGTAATATGTAGGGAGGCCGAGATAGGACCTAGCCCTGCCTTTGAAATCAATAGGAGGAGGAAAGGAGATGCAAATAATCCTGGAATTTTCCATGTCTTGACTACTAAGAACAAGGAAGTGCATTTTGTTTGTGACGGTGGAATCGGAGCAGCTGAGCTTTGGGTAAGGGGGATAAAACTCGTAACTAGGGAAGCTATATTTGGCAAATAGAGACATGGAACTATCAAATGTTATTCAGTTGTACAGATATATGCTCTAGCTTAGAGCACTCCTTGAATGACAACTGTGAGTCACTTTCCATTGTAAAAGATTGGTTCAAGCTCAATGGCATGGCACCATAATCATCTATAAAATGCACTAAATTCTCCAGTCGAGCATGAACCCAAAGAAATCATATGTATAAATCGTAAGATAAATGTACAACCTAGAATTTGAATTTTACCCTAACTGAAATGTTTGTCCAAGAAATATGTAATCATGCACCAAACCTTTTTGTTTGCGTTTCAATTTCTTTGCTTAAGCAATCGCACCAATTCTCTTTCGTTCCGCTTTCCTGACCAAAGACGTAATTCTTATGTCAATCGGTTGGCTTTACAAGTACAGGAGTTACTCAGCTCTAGTTTGGGGAATAAAATACAAAATCCACTTTCAAGCACACAAATTGCAATGTTCATTGGTAACACGTTGGTCATCAACAATCTCCAGTATGCATATCCATAGACATCATTTCATATTTTTAGACATTAATACGATCAGATATTGATTGATCAATGTTTACTTCAGCAAAAGCTGTTGATTTCCAATGATAAAACTTAATCCATTTGCAATGTGTCAATGACGTGTAGAACCCCATTGGTCAACCAAAGAAATTGAGGGACACATTCTGCCCTCCCACCCTCACTGAATTATCAAAAATAGGCACATAAGCTAATGGCCCAATGGAGTGCAACAAAGTTTTGTCTATTGAGCTAATTATCGTCCCGTTAAATCTTACAAGGTTCTCTAAAAACAGCAACTAGTTTCACAGGACATATAAAAAATTAGTAACAGCTACAACTCAGCCTGATGATATTTCTTTTTCCTTTGCTTTGCACATATCTTCTGCTGACTTGACAAATTTCTTAGTCAATTCATCAACCTACAAAAAGAAATTTGCAAGCACATGTTGTCAGGCCATTGCTTGTTTTTGCAACCTTTTCCCCTTAATAGTGACCAGGTATCACTTACTTCTTTCTCCAGTCTCTTTGCACTGTCCTTTGGGAAGCTGGAGCCTGCTTTCTTAATTGTATCCAATGCCTGTGGAAAATTGCAACAATTATATAAATGAATATATCATAGAATACCATGCAAACCAGCAGAAAAATGTTCCTGTCTCATCCAGTGCATGCAGCATTAATATGGGGACCCTTGAGCCATTAGCCATTGCCATGATGCTCATTTTGGCACATGAGAGATTATATTAGGATTGCAACATTATCTCTGAATATTGGATTCCAATAAACAGGTTCGATATTACACTATTCTTCTTCTGTCTGCAATTTCCATCTCGAAGTTGGCTGGATACACTGCCAAGAACAAGCTAAACCAAGAAGCTTTTCCTTGCATTCAGTGGGAAACTCTGAAACTTCCCTAAAATAACCACTCATCTTTTAGCAACAAATGCTTTGGCAAATTCACAATAACTCTTCCTAACATGATAATTGATAACACAAATACAGGTCTAAAGATATGTTGATTAACGTTCTGGTTTCCGTAAAAGCACTTTACTTGCAACAAAACCTCTGTCAAAAAGAGAAGACGAGCACCCAAGATATACATAATGTCTAGTGAATGTGATGCCAGGTTTGCCGTGGAAAACGTGAGGCTATTCTGTCTACAACATTTTGGTAGATACAGGACTTCCGGAGACGTGTAAAATTCATTGCAGAAAATTTCCTGGGGACTATGAAACACAGGAAGGAACTTTATATTTTGACTTGTCCTAATAGAATACTTCTTCAGCGAATTAATTTTTAAAAATTGCAACTGTCATTTGGTAAAATGGTCCAAGGATATACCTTTTGACGTGCCCTTCTGATACTCTGTTTAACATCTTCACAAGATTTAGTGACGACCTTGCACATGGCCTGCACAAAGCAAATTATTATTTCGATCGGCAAAATGTAAAATACATGAAGAATCAAAAGTTTGCAGGAAGGAGGGTTGTCTCACCTGCATATGCTCTTTTGTCAACCTGACCATGCAAATATTGCATTAAGAAAAAGTCAGCATGCTGATGCAATCTCGAATTTCGCAATTGAGAAAACAAATATAAGTAACACCCCCTTAACAAAATTAATAGAAATGTGGACATCAAATAAGTTAGTGGGCAAACAATTTGGGCAAATTACATTTGTATCCTGTATTGCAATCCTTTTTCACTTTGCATACATGTGTTTTCATTTTTAATACTTTGTGTACCTGTCTTTTATCAATGCTTGTCAATACTAATAAGAGGACAAGTGTCGGCTTTGGATTGGTTCATAAGTTCAGTAACTAATATAATCAAACATATATAACTAAATAATGTAATAAAAATAAAAATAAGAAAAAAGAATAACATCTTCTTTCACTACAAAGGAGGTCACTGCCGGAGATGAAACTGAATGTTTATAAATGAAGGAGAAGGTGGGTCGCAGTACCAATAGACAAACCGTGATACTCATCTAGAGCATATTTTATTAAAGCACTTTGTTGAATGCTTGTGCTCAAGCATTTTGAAACACAATGCACAGATTGGGGTGGTTTTATGAAGGTCTGAACATAAGATTATTGCCATCATTCGTGATATTTCAGATGATGAAGGAGAAAAGAGATGTCCATTGTACCAATTTCTTAGTATTTTGTCATTTTGGTGTCTGAAGTACATATTGTGATGGCACCAAATTGTTATAACTTGGGTTCCAAGAATAATGAATTCCTTATTCTTTTTATTGAACTAGTAAAGAAAACACAAATACAACTTACTACATTTGGAAGTTTACAAGAGCACAGCTTGCTCCCCACAGCTTCTCCTTTGACATATATCTTTCTTGGCTATCCCTGTTTCTACTGTCTAACAAACTAACTCACCAAATAATCAGCTAACTAAAGCAACTAATTTCCACTAACTACTGCAAACATACACTAACCAACCAGATCAAAAAGCTTAATGATCCTTCGTCTAGATCAATGGTTGCCAGGCTTGCGCTTATTTGACCACTAGACAATCTCTTATTACAACAAGGATGTTTTTTACGCCAGAATGCTATGAAGCATGAATTGTCAATAGATATTCCACAAGTCTTGAGCTTGTCCTTGACTGGGACACTATTATCGTAAATTCATCAAAGAAAGGTGTGAACGTTCAGACTGTGGGTACTGTTCATCAGTTCAAGTACCAGTGGAACACTATTATGGTTCAGAGGTGCAGGGGGAAGGAAGATGAGGAGGAAATTATTTTTCTTTTTTTTTTTCCATTTTTCATTATATATTTTAATCAAATATATTTAATAATATTGTCTTACTATATTAATAATTGTGGACTAATTAGAAACCAATTTGTAGCATTGATAAGCAGTGATAAGATATAGGTATACAACATGTGAAAAACGAAGACATGTATATAAAACGAAAAGGGCAAAAACAAGGGTATGTCAAATGTCATTTATCCAAAATATTCACTTTGACAACTGGAACACTTACGGAGGAATAGCGGCAATCAAACGTTGACCATCATTTCTAGGATTTAACCCTAAAGGTGATGAAACAATGGCACTTTCTATTTCTTTAAGAGTCTGCAGAAGATAACAATATGATTAAATTCGAGTTAAGTGCCAAAAACTTCTATAGCAACATAAATCAAACAATTTAGCTAATGCATTGGGAATAGAGAAAGTTCATTACATTTGGATCATAAGGATTGACTGATAGAGTTTTTGGATCTAAAACCGACACAACAGCCAGCCTAACTAAAGGCATCTTCACGCCCCCAGTTTCCACAATAATATGATCAAGCATTCCTGAGGAGAAAAGAAAAGGAAGAAAAAAATAAATAAATAAACCAAGGAATTCACAATAAATTTGATACATAAGCAACAATGTTAAAACAAGACATTGGAATGAAACAAAGATAATGTGCCTGCAAGATACCTGGGGATGCCCTCCCAGTTCTAAGTTTCGCTAATTCTCGTGACAATGCAACCATGGCTGCATCCATTTGTGAAGTGGCAGCTTCCTTGACAGTTGGCCCAATGTCCGGCACAACATCGACTGAACCCGCAGCAGAATCATTTTCTGCAGCATTAGAGGAAAGACGTTTATCGACATCAGATATCATCAAAATTAAGATGACCACACATCAGCGTTAAGCATAAAAAACACATATTATGAACTAAATAATTTTCGACTAGAATAACTACATCTCAAATACCTTTATGAAACCTACATATAACAAAACTCCAAAATAAACAGTGGATTCTTCATATAAACATTACCCAAAATCTAAAGTTCGATAAATCATAGTTTTAACAAGAAAAATGCATTTTAATAAATAACCTAAACCTGGGAAAGCGATTCGATTACATAAAATGAACTAAAAAATCTCATTTAATCAACGAGTCCAAATTCAAGCACAAAACATGACCAAAAGATATCCAATTCATCGAAAAACCCATCAAAAAGCTAAAATTTAATAAAGACCCATCAATCTAAACAACAGAGTTCATGATATTTTATGAATAAGTACTCGATTTCTTTCCCTTGGCGAAGCCTCTAGAATTAAGTTTGAGGAAGTCAAAGTGACTAAGAAATGGGGGTTTGATTCGGTCATTGGGGGTTCGAGAAGTGAGGATGAGGGAGAAATTGCGAGTTTGGAGAGTATTTCTTCGATTGATGACTGAAGTAGTGGAATTAGTAGTGTGTCGACTTGATAAAGCTCGCCTCATCAATTGCATAGCCATTGTTGAATTACTAGTGTTTTCTATGATTTCATTGCAAGCTTATGTTACAGGGGTTTTAGCTGGATGTTTTGTCGTTGCACTAGGGTTTTTCATTTTTATTTTGGATAATTTTGCGTTTTAACCCTCGCACCTGCTTGGCTTAAAAATAAAAAAAATAAAAAGAAAAAAGAAAAAGAGAAGGCAACTATTCTAAGCTTGTTTTCTTAAAAGAACAAATTTTGGCTTAATGTTTGCAATAGTTTCTACATAAGTCCTTAATCTTTATCTTTTTGTAAAGGACGGTGTTAACTTTTGTCAATAACATAGGGCCCAATTCTATAGGTTCGCTTAATTATATAAAATAAACAGAATAATATAAATACATAAATTATATAAAATAAACAAAGAATAAGAAAAAAGTAAAAGAAAAACTTAAAAATATATAGATATACACATATATATATATTATTAAGCAAATTTCAAAAACCCAGAAAAAAAAAATCTAGAAAGTTAAAGAAAGGAAAAAAAAAAAAACTGGAAAATTTTTTAAAATAAAAAGAAAAGTAAGGTAATCAAAATGGCTAAAGCAAAATGCTGAGTCGAATTGGCATTGGATGACATTGCTGATAGTTAAAAAAAAAAGAAAAAAAAGAAAAAACTAAACTGCTGATACCGAAGCTTCACTTTACAATGACAAATCATTGAGCCCAAGCCCATTCAAGTAACGAACCGAATCCTTCCTTTCACCTGAGTCGATTCGCTCATTCGCTCACACTCACTCACTGACATCGAGTTAAATCCGAGTCAATACTCGGTCCCTCTTCCTCCTCCTCTAATAAGCACATTCTCCTTCCTCCTCCTCTTCTTCCTACACCTGCTTTCAAATTGAATACCTAATTCACCCTATATAGTAACAGAAAAGGCATGGGATCACTGGAAAACCTGGTGACCCAAATCCAAGGATTATCGGGCAACGCAGAAGACATCTCACACCTCCATAACATCTTGAAACAATCCGATGACTCACTTCACTCTGAAACTACACATCTCTCTTCTTTCCTCGCTTCACTCGACCCTTCAAAACACTCCCTCGGTTACCTATACATTCTGTGAGTCCCCAATCTTCTCCTAGGGTTTCAATTGTGCCATCGATTTTATTTATCTTTTTGTTCAATTTCATTATCATGTTCAGGATGTCCCTAGGTTTTGTTTTTTACGTTATAGTACATTGCTGCTTGGATCAATGACTATGTTGAATTTGGTTTTTTGGGGTGCATATGTGATTCTCTTCTTGCTCATTTTTGAGATAGTGCATGAGTTTGGATTCGACAATAATTTTTGGGAATACCTGGCCCGGATTTATATCTAATATGGAGTTGTTGCGAGTGTTGCAAGCGCAAGTTATGTGCTTAAATGTGCACTAAACAAAGAAAGAAGACATTTCCTGATGTAATTGTGAAACATCATGGTTCTTGCTACAAAGCTAGTAATAAGCTGCTGTGTATTGTTGGACCGTATCATGCCTCAAACTTTGTGTTCATATGTTATAGTGGTTAATAAAAGTATCGCCACTTAAAGCTGTATCTGTGTGGCAAAGTGCCTTCTCAGTCGAAGGAGTATGGTGAAGAAAAACACATACGGATGCACTTTAAATTTTGTGAAAAGTTTGTCTCTTCGAGTAGTGTTCATGTCCTTATTCACCGAGTAAAAAATAACAAAATGATAAGAGAAATAATCTTGTATGTTAATGGGAACTGGAAGTAGTTCAAGAGTTGGGGTATGGAAATCATGAAGGACACATTTGTAGTGTCTAAATGCAACTTAATTTTAATTTATGTTGACTGGAGCAGAAATGCAAGAGAATAATTTGTTTTCTGTGAAGAGTGATAGTATTTTGGATTAATTAGGAATTGTTGACTTTGTATGGAATAAGATTAAACATTAATAGCTGCTTGAATGGATTAGTTTGTGTCACTTTATTCATTGATATTGTATATTTTGAATCTGACAGGGAGGCCTATACATGTGGTCCTGTTTCAAACGAGCAAGCCAGTGCACTAGTTCCAATTAGTGCTGATTTCATCCAATCCTGTGATGCGCATCAGATTTGTATGGCACCTGATAAATGTATTTCCTTGACTTAGAAGCTTTGTTTAATTCATGTTCATAGGAAAGTAAATAGTAAAAATATACATTGATGCTAGTTCAAAATTGCAGTTATCTCTGTTTGCAAGAGATTCAAGGATCATGTCTTGTTGCTGGAAGCGCCATTGCGGGGTGTATCTCCAATGCTAACAGCTGTTCACAAGCTCCGTGCCTCCTCTGAACATTTGACTTCATTGCATCCAGAGTTTCTTCTACTCTGTTTATTGTCTAAGAGCTATAAAATTGGTCTATCCATCTTGGACGATGATATTTTTGAAGTTGATCAGCCAAGGGACCTTTTCCTCTACTGCTATTATGGGTAAGCTCTTAGGGACATATTGAAATAATTTATATAGATTTGGCTATATATAATTTCACTTGGGTCATACGTTTAGCTTCATAATGTGATGAAAGTTGTTTGAAGCAAGATTGCACTCAAAAATTTTAAATGGTAGGGCTGTTCTGAAATTTGCTTTCATTTTGTTGTTTCTAGGATGTGATATTCGTTCATCTGTTTTTCCCCTCATTTTGTGCTTCCTCATGTACAGCAAAAATTATTCATCAAAATCACTGGTTAGATGATCACTAGGCAGATTATATATATGTGGATTGTTAATGCAAACTTAAGCTTGGAACAGATCTTGCCATTTGGTTTGTAGGTGGTGATAGCTGTTCCTGAGTAAGTAAGCACTGACATGCCATTAGTTCTCATTGTGAGAAATGGTAAATGCTGACAGAAGAATGACTTCATCATTACACATGTTTAAAAGAATTCATGAACATCTTTTTTGTTGTACTTGTTTTTGGGGTGGGGAGTAGTTGGCTGCAAAGACGATGGAAAATGTTCTAATTGGACCAAAGAATACTTCAGGTAACGTGATATGGGAATTGATTAGCTGAATCATGTAACATCGAATTGATAAAGTTATATTAGTAAGCGAGCGAAAAAGAGAACAAACATTCCTCTATATCATGATGGTGATCAATGTTAACCCAATAAGTGCAACATTAATAGAAATGTTGAACTCTGGACAATGGGTTTCTTATTTTGAAAAGTTCTTGCTTTCATTTATAGCCAATAAATCCAATGCAAAGTTAAGAATAGCTGTGATGATGATCGTTTTCTTGGGCTTCTCTTTGGCTTAATTATGTTATCTAGGAGAATCCAATAATCTTCAACTTGAAGCTATTTGAGGAGGCAGTTAACTGGTCTATGTGGAACAGTATGTAAGAGGAGAAAGCATGGAAATCGTGATTGCAGATGGTTTTTCTTTCATTAGGTGTTTTTACATTTGACAGAGTGGATATGGATTTTAATAGATGCACTTGTCTAGTTGTGAAGTTTCTGTGCTTTTAGATTACATGTCTAGGGTTCAAACACTAGTGGCCTAGACTCAAGTTACAAAAACGTAGCTAGTATATAAATAATCCCTCATTGGTAAACCATTCTTCTGGTTTGTTAGCATTTTGATTCCTCAAATTTTTTTGCACAAGTAGGATATCGCTGTCAAATTATTGACATATGTTTTCCTTTGATTTTAGGGGCATGATATGCATAGGACAAAAATGGTTCAGCAAAGCATTGGAGCTTCTTCACAATGTATGTTGTTACTAAAATAGCCCTTTTCCCCCATATCAGTGAAGGCTTTTACGTGCTTGAACTTTCTGCATGCTCACTATTGTGTTCTTTTACCAGGTTGTGACTGCTCCAATGAACACAATAAATGCGATTGCTGTTGAAGCATATAAAAAGTACATATTAGTTTCTCTCATTAAGAATGGACAGGTTTGCCTTTCTTCTATTATTTGCCTCTTGCAATGATATTCAGTGAATATTTATACTTCTCCAACCAAATAGAAAATTTTTCTTGATTTTGTTTCGTCATATCCTGGCATATAATGACATAAAGTCTCAGCAAAGAGATTCAGAGGCGATTGACAGGTATGCTTTAAGCAGGTCTCCAGGATGCAAGTGGACCTTCTATATTAAAACTAAATTATAAAGAGCATAAGGGAGCTTGTTTTCCTAGTAAATTGTAAAACTTTCAGCATAGCGAAAAAGGAGAGTTGGATTCACCTCTTAAAAAAAGAAAGAAAAAAGCAGGAGAGTTATATATCCAGTAATCAACAAGAGAACCAAAGTGGATTGGTTCTTTTACCTTTCTTCAGCTAAGATTCAATCTTTAATTTGGAAGGTCTTACAATGAGGACACATGTGGGCATTTTGATCTCATTCACTTTCTAATTGTTAGTTTAAATGTCTCATTACACATCAATGCTCATTGGTTGTTACCCGTGAGAAATTCCTCCTTTTTTTAATTGAAATTTGTTATTTAACCTTTTTCAGCCATGATTCATTCTCTAAGGTGGAAGGTCTTACAACAAGAACATATGCAGGCTCTTTGGCCTTATTTGATTTTTCTAAATACAAATAATAACAGATGCCATCAGATTGGTTCCTAGTCGTGAGAAATTCATTATTTTCTTTTCTTTCTTTAACTCTCTCTTGTGTTGATAATATTACGAGTTTCCTGATAGAGCAAAGCTTAATGATTATGTTAGTCTTGTGAAAAGTTGCTTTCTATGCCTGAGATTTGAAATTTATTGTAATTTCTTTTGTTATCTATTTGCAGTTTTCAACTAGTCTTCCCAAGTATACTTCTTCAGCAGCTCAGAGGAACTTAAAAAACTTCTGCCAGGTAAACTGACTAACTGCATTCTTTGCGTGTCTGAATATTCTGTGCTTACAAGTTCTCACTTAGCTTTGGACCTGCATTTAACATACCGATTTTACTTAAAAGGAATGTTGCTGATTGTACCTTTCCATCTTATTCCAAAAGCATGTTGTGCTCAAATGGTTTATGTAAAGCCATTTTAGATGAGTTTTAGAAGGTCCATGTTGAATCACAATTTTCCGTAACCTATCTCATTTGGAAGTTTGCTATTTATTATGGTCTCAAATACTGCATATGTATATTGAAGAAAACTACTTGCAGAGTTAGGAGGATATCGTTTTCTGTAGTTTGTCTTTATCTATCAGTGTTTCATAGAAAAAGGATTTACAGTAAATAATTGCGTCTTTTATCTTTCTTCTTTTTGTTTATTGTGCTGTTCTGTTGCTCCTGCTTGGTACATGGATTTTTCTGTACATGTCATGAATATTATATATATATATATATATATATATATATATATAGTTGAGCATGCACATAGTTTAAGTTATTTTGTTATTTTTATATTGTTGATTTCATGGAAATATATATATTCTGAGAAATGCTGACTTTTTGGGGTTATCTTGTATGCTCGTGTATCTATCAGGCTGTCAATTATATGTATTTATATACGAATGATTTATCAATAAATTGGACTGGTTGAGCCTATATATTTTATGAATCTGCCAAAGAAAGTTAAGTTGCAAAGTTAAAGAAATCTATTTGGATTTAGGAATACTTCTCAATGTTTTTAGATTGGGTCAAGGATTCGTATCACTGTTCATGACATCCTGAGTGTGACTGATATTATAATCTGTTAGTGGGGTTATGGCAGGAGATCGGCTTATTTTACATTACATGTTGGAAATACATAGATGATGGCAGCATTTAGCAAGATGCTGGACAGGGATTGCGGTTTTTTTATTTTCTTCAAGGCTTTAGAGCTGAGCTTCATGAGGTCTGTGGTAGATCAATTGGTAAGAACCCTTTACCACACTTAGAGAAACCTTCCCCACAATTGAAGAAGCTTTCACGAAGTTATGAAGGGAGGAGAATTTGAAGGGCTTTAGCAAGGAGTCCTCAATGATTGGAAACTTCAGCAAATGATTCAGGTTCATAGAAGATTGAACTTAATCTCAATCTTTTGGGGAACATAAATGAAGTAGAAGAACCCAAATTTCAAATGAACAAATTCAAGTTCTAGGCCGTTACTAGTTGGTCCTGTCACCGATGATTTAGCCTTAGTTGCAAAGAAAGATCCATCTCTTGCCACAAACTATATCATCAAAAGAGACATGTTGGGAGCTACACAGAAAGCAAGGGTTCTGGAAGTTTAAGAAGCAAAAGCTGCGAGTTGCTCAACTTGTAGAAACTTGACTCTGGAAACATTAAATTTGGATTTGTTGTCTGAGAAAGATTTGCTTCAGAGGTTCCTCAATAGCTATCGACCAGATATTAAAACTGAATAGATTATCTCCATCTGCAGCTGTAGCACATGAAAGTGATTATCTTCCTCCAAAAAAATGTGAAAATATCCTCTGGGGTCGAGGAGGTTTTATAAGCTAATCGCATGACTTTTAAATGTTGATCCATATCTGCACTTGAATAATGGGAGAGAGTATTTTTCATTTGAATTCATTAGATATGCAATTGATGATGGAATGTTTCATTAGAGCTCTTGCACATACATTTTTACCAGCAGTTTCAAGATCTATCGTGTTCACTAGCCTCAATTTTCGGACTCTAATGAGTATGCTTCTTGAATCTTATCCATGTGTTCGATTGCTTGATTCCTTGCTTCATAGTGTCTTAAGTTCTACTGTTTACATTCATATTTTTGTCACAACTTGGAATCTAGAGCTTTCAAGTGTGTTTTTGTAGGTTACTCTCATAGTCAAAAGGGATACAAGTGTTATAATTCATCTGTGAAGTTTTGTGTTACATCTAATGTTTCATTATTTGAAAATAAGTGTTTCTCTACAAATTTTTACTTTCAGGGGAGAGTTCTGAGTAAGGAAACATATGAGATCCTCAGATTTCTGGACCTATTCTTCCAGTTTTGCCTGATCTTCTTCTGATTAGTCCTTGGTCCAAAGTCAATCCCTTCGGTCTCCTGAATTGCCTTCTCAGTTTATGTATCAGATGTCTCCATTTCCAACTACACTCCAATTTCATCTACTCAATATCTTGTTGAAAAGCCTGAGGAAACAGAATATTCCTTTATTTAGGCTGTTTTTCTCAAGATACTAAAGTTACTTAGCAAGGCCATCTGTTGGCTTTGAAGGAATGGATTTATGATTAATCTGATGAGGTGAATGGTATTACATATTGAGGAGATAATGAGATTGGTGATGGAATATATGAGCTCGAAATTCAGCATATGATGTAGGGGAGAAGACTTGAAAACAGAAGAGAAACCTGTGTGAGGTATCTAATATTAAACCATGTATTAGATAGGAAAATGTCACCTAAGTGAAGGGCCCTTCTTGCGTGGACAGTGAACAGCTTGTAGAAATAGTGAAGAGGCATTGAGTGTTCAGAAGTGGAAGGAAGATGTAATGGAGGAAATGAGAGCTCTTTATCGGAGTCAAACATGGGAAGTTGGGTCTACCTGTTGATGGGAAAGGTGTTGGGAATGAGTGTTCAGTATTAAACTCAAGACAGGTTATGTAGAAAGATATAAGGCTTGATTAGTGGCTTAAGGTTATGTCCAAACCTATGGAATATTGTTAAAAAATGTTTGCTTCGATAGCAACATTGAATTCAATTCGGGTGATTTTACTTTGGGCTGGCAAGCCAGATTGGCCTTTCCAAACTTGGTGTAAAGAAATGCATTTATGAAAGGAGAACCAGAAGAGATCTACATGAGAATTGAGGTAGGTTATTAGTCTGACAAAGGGAGGGAAATAATGTAGATTGAATAAATCTAGGGCTTGATTTAAGAGATTTGTTAATACTTTGATTTCCCTAGGATACTATTGTTATTGGTAATGATGCACATGAAGTTGAAACAATGAAGAAGGAGATCAAGGCTGGATTTGAATTGGAGGAGCCAGGGGAGTTAATCAACACGACACTGTTGCGATAAGAATGGAAGCTCTCTAGCACAGTTGAGAAGAAATCGGTTGATAAAGACCGATATCACAGGTTATTTGGACGACTTATCTGTTTCTCACCAGATCATTTATTGCATACTCCATAGGAGTTGTCTGTCAAGCCTTGTACTCACCTATTGAAAATCCCATTAGATGCTGTTAATCACATTTTAATATATCTTAAGGCAACTCCAAGCAAGGGCTTATGATGTTGAAGGCTTTGCAGATGCTAATTGGGGTCGTTGTTGATTGTAAAACCATTTTGGGTTATTGCATGAAATTGTGGGGTGATCTTGTTCCTTGGGCAAGCAAAAAAGGTTTGTTGTGGATAGAAGTAGTGCTAAAGCTGAGCTCCATGCAATAGTTCAAGGGTTGTGAAAAGTAACTTGGTTACAGTGATTGATGAATGATTTGAAGTTTGTGTCTTTGATGGCAACTCACATGTATATGTTTACAGTATGTCAACAACTAGAATTGTAGATAAAACCCTTTAACATAATTGGATGAAGCGCTTGAGAATTTTCGTAGATGTTGAGTCTGAGATTGGAGGAGGAAGAGTAAACTTGATGGACATTTGATATCTATTCTTTAGCTTGAGGGAAAATGTTAAAGCTTTTGTCTAAATTTGGTTCGTATATCTAGTAATTCTAGTAGAATGAGTTATTTTTGTTGTTCTTGGCTTTCATGGATTTATGTAACTTCAAAGAACTCCTAGTTATCTTTGATTGTACTGCTTGTGTATCCGTATGTACATGAAATGATTATCAATAAATTATTTCTGGAGTTAGATAAAATTATTCAATTTTTCTGGTTTGATCTGACTCTGTAAGTTCCATTAGATATTGCCCGTTTATTTGCTTTGTTAAGTGTTATCCTTTTCTTTGAGCAGCCCTACATTGAGTTAGTGAACAACTATAGCACTGGGAAGGTTTCAGAATTGGAGACATATGTTGAGACTAATAAGGAGAAGTTTGAAAATGTGAGTTGTGTAATGTCTACATATGTTCAAACCTAATTTTCCATGGTGCTTTTCATCTGAAGAAGCATTACAATTTCCTGCCAGGACAACAATCTTGGTCTAGTAAAGCAAGTTGTGTCATCCATGTATAAACGCAACATTCAGAGGCTCACTCAGACATACTTGACTTTGTCGCTTCAAGATATTGCCAACACAGTGCAATTAAATGGTCCAAAGGAGGCTGAAATGCATGTCCTTCAAATGGTACATAAGATTTATGCAGTATCATTTTTCTTAGGAGATTGCCATAGTATCACCAATTATTGCTGATGTCCTCTGTTATATTTTAGATCCAAGATGGTGAGATATTTGCAACTATTAACCAGAAGGATGGAATGGTTAGATTCTTGGAGGATCCTGAACGGTATAAAACTTGTGAGATGATCGAGCATATTGATGCATCAATTCGGAGGTAACTTTCAACGATATTGCCTTGGGTCTTGCTGCACTAGTGACTGACTTTTAATGTATTTAGTGCTCATATAGAGAAGTAGCATTCTTCCTCTTTTCCTCTGCCCTTGTTCTTTGGTGAAAGAAGGATGTGATCAGGTTTTTTGTTCAGTAAATGAATCCCTAAGAGGATATTACCAACTAATCTAATATGATTACGGTGCTAAAGATTGGTTCTTGGAGGAAAATCTGATTTGTGGTATAAATGCTTGATCTATCTGTATTTACATGGCGGCCAGAAGTGCAACCTCAGGATATCTTCTTATAGCTGTGATTAGATTGTCCTCCTCATCTGATTGGAGGTTCCTAGATAGGATCTTATATCCTTTTTAACCGTTTGAAGACAGTGTACCATTCCAGCAGGGGGAAAATAGTGTGCAATTGGCTTCACATAAAATTGCTGCAACAGTTAATGTTTTTTCTTTTTTGGAATATAATCAGATATTTGTTTATTCTCTGTGTTCAGGATAACGACACTTTCAAAGAAACTAACCTCTATGGATGAGCTTATGTCATGCGATCCTCTTTACCTAGGAAAGGTGATGCATGCTATTCCTTGATTTTTCAATCGGTTTTCCTTTCTATTTGGTGTTGACATATGTAACAAGGTCTTTGTTTGCTTAGGTTGGAAGGGAGAGGCAAAGATTTGACTTTGATGACTTCGACACCGTTCCGCAAAAGTTCCCTTTATAAACCTGTGAAATCTATATCGACTGCTATTGATAGATTTATGAGAATATCCAGAGATGGTCTTATTTTGATATTTTTGTCATCTCAACGGCAGTTTGGTCCCTATGAGAATGAAAGTGGATGCTTTGTAATGAAACCTTATCAATCATGAATTTCCAGGAGGCATTGAAGCCTTTTTTCCCCCCGTACCATACTTCTTTTCAGATTTGGTTAACCCTTTGCTTTGTTCTTCCCATATTTTCCTGAAGTGCATCGAAGAAAAACTTTTGTTTGTCATGCAACCGGAACTTGTGGTACTAAAAAAAATTTAGGTGGGCTTATATGCTGATTGTTTTATGTAGAGCAGTGTTTGTCTCATCTACAACTATATGTTTGGTGCACTTTTAGAGTATGGGAATAGAATAGAATAGCTATTTTTCTTTTACAAGGCTTTTGCTATGCTTAGTTCATTTAATTTCAATTCTACGTGGACGAGACGTAACAGGAATTGTTGAAGGAATTTTCGTGCTTTGGTTTACGGAATGGATAGAATTGCAATTTTTTAGGAATGTTAATAGAGAGATGATAGCTATTCTTTATAATAGTTATTTTGAGGTGTCATGAATGGTCTGAAAATGTGTTGTAAAAAGATTAAAGCATATCTATTTAATTGGTCTTGTAAATGTTATGAGCCGGTAGCGATTAATGAAGAAAACTAGTGTATTTTCTTGATTTTTATGAAAGAAATTCAATTACAAACCTTAATACCTTTAAGGCGAAGGTTTATGAGCTAAAAACTCATGAAGTCCATGGGCACATATGCTCATTGCTCACCACTAACCCACTGATTTCTGACAAAATGGCTCCTTTCCCCCCACTCTCTTGCTACTAACTTTTATATATAATATTCTACTTCTACGTATCTACAAATATGTCATTGCACATATTTACAAATATGCCATTGCATCTATCCCCCTTACCTTTATTACACTATACACACAAGCACCTAAAATACTCACGCATGCACCACATGTCATTCACACACATCAACATTGAACACTAAAACCAGCATCCTAAGGTCTTATCAATTGCCTCTCCCTTGAGAAGCACAGATTAGAGAATCATCCATAACTATACCACACCAACTTTGTCAAACTTAGCGGCATATGGAAGGGAAGAAACACCCGTTGTAGCCATTTTCGAGTCCTCAAATCTTATTGGATCGTCATCATTGTTGTTCGACAGAAACATAGTGAATAGTATAGCGAGAAAGTCTGCTCGCGATCCCTTTTTCTCTAAGGTCTCTTTATATGGAGCAATAGCTTCAGCATTGAACAAGATAAAAGAGTTCGCACAAAAAGCACCTTCAATTGGTGGAGCCTGTTGCCACTTCTCCATACGATAAGCCTTGGGAGGTTGTCCACCATATCTTCCTTGAATTGACCTATTACCTTACGATCCAATAGGTCTTTAGTTATTGCTTCTTTGTAAGTGAAAAATGCAAGTTTCTTATTGCCTGTGCTTGTGAAAATGTTAACAAAAATAGAACTAGATTGTTTCTTGGTAGTGCAGTTATCAACATCCAAGTGAATGGGATCTTCTTTTCAAGAATTATGTTGAGCACTAGAAGAACAACGATCGATCCTATCACCTAAGCGAAGACCAATAGATGGATCACCATCAAAAGTGTAGGAACAACAGCTATAGCATCCACTGAAGCTTTTTGTCAAACACCATAACTGCAAATAGGATGGTTGATTCCGTGTAAACCACCCTCATCCAATTCGACTTTGCCAGAGATTACTCCTTTACTTTGACTCGCAATCCACAAATCTTCTGAGCATTTGTTGCATTCTCAACAATGTTTCGTGGATTTTCGACATATCTCCTCGAATTGTCGATGCATCTCTTCGAATTGTTGAGACATTTCGAGTTAATTCCGCATGACCTGTATCCAGAAAAGCAATCTGCTGTTAGACTACAACAAAGTTTTCTCGCCTCTCAATGATGTTCTTCTCAAATTTATCGATGTGCACCTCAAACCGAGTCATGCTGCGATAGGTTGGATTGAACTCAGCTCGCTAAGGATTCCCTCCGGCAAGCCAATAGCCATTTTGTTATGAATCAACAGTGATTAATGAAGAAAACTAATGTATTTTCTTGATTTTTATGGAAATTCAATTACAAAGCCTAGTACCTTTAAGGTGAGCTAAAAACTCACAAGGTCCATTACCAGTAATCCACTGATTTCTAAGGAAATTACTCCTTCCCCCTTCCTCTCACTGCTAACTCTTATATATAATATTCTAGTTCTACGATCTACATATCTACAAATATGCCACTATATATATTTACAAATATAGCACTGCGCTTATCCCCTTTACCTTTATTACACTACGCACACAAGACACCTAAAATACGAACAAATGCACCAGACATCATTTGCATATAGCACCATCTAACAATAACACTAGCATACAAAGGTTTTATTAATAAAGGAATTGTAATTCCTCGTTTTTTTAGAAATTGTAATTTCATGAAATAAGCATTACACTAACTAAATGAATGAATGGGTAGGTAAGTGAGGAATGGTCTTATGAGGTCAACCAACCATGCAATTAAACCTTAGTCAACCCCTAATCAACCCAACCCACCCACTAATTAAGCTATCGGCCTAACCCACCAATTCATCCAAAGGACCATTAGATACTCATTAGCTGTGCAACCATACTAGATAGCCTACTACCAATATAGGTTAGTGAGATCTAGTTTGAAAGAAGTGTGTTGATCTATAGATTTAGTTAGCCTAAAACAAAATATAATAAAAACAACTAAAATCATACTAGATCTGCATTAGCTTATTATTGGTATAGATAAATGAGATATAATTTGAAAGAAGTGTGTTGATTTATAGATTTAGTAAGCTTAAAACAAAATATAACAAAAATAACTACAACCATGAGGAAATAGCTCATGATAGTCAATATAGTTCTTCGACATTCATAAATTTATGGAGTATTTTTGTTAGTTATCAATGTTATCCTTTCCTACGAGGTATTACTAATTAGGAGATAGCAAGTTACAAACTTTGTCCATTTAGGTGGGATATGAATTTTTGTTACTTTAAAATTTAACAACAAAGATATTGGGGGTCATTTTGATAATTTTTCCTTCTCTCTTTTGGTTATTTTATTTCGTTTTTTTTTTTTTTTTGTTTCCTTTTCAATTGAGTATCATAGGTTTGATCTTGTAAAATAGAGAAAAAGAAAAAAAAATTACAAAAATACGGTTCTTTAGGAAAATATTTTTAGAAATATTGCACTTGAAATCGTTTTTTGAAGAGATGATTTCATTTTAAGGTGAAATAAGAGGCAATTTCTAAGGAATAATTTTCACCTAAAATGAAATCGCCTCTTTAAGAGGTGATTGTTACTGCAATAAGACCTTCTTTCTCCTTCGCGCAGCCTCATTCCCTTCATTTCTCTACAAACATTTCGCTCTCTCTCTCTCTCTCTCTCTCTCTCTATAAAATGCTTTGAGCTTCCATTCATCAATCCATTGTTTTAAACCATTTTTTTGTGAATCAATCGTAAATTTAGAGTTATAGCACAGTGTAGATTGTAGTTGTGGGAAGATTTGTCAAGATCGTGAGGCAATTTGTACGATCTCATCATTTTCTCTCTCTAAACAATTATATTGAAAATTTTTTCCTTTTTCACGTTTTAATCTATTTTATGAACATGTAATTTGAAGAATTAGTATTTTTGTTTGACAAATTATGGTACATTGTTGTTAATTGTAATTTTTTAGATGAGATGAACCATTTTTTTTTTTTGTGATATATACGTGTCTTGAATTTTTTTTATATTTTATTGATAGTAAATTTAATTTTTTTTGTATAAATTTGTGTTTGCTAATATATTATATATATGTATATATATAGTTTATAAATTTGAGTTCGTTAGCATATTTTATATGTACATATATGTAATTTTTTTTTGGGTGTAAATTTGTCTTTGTTATTGTATTTTATGTATACGTATATTAGGTGATATGTGTATAAGTAATTATCATTGAGACATGTAGAGGAGGCGGTATAAGTTCTTTATTTTTTTCAATTAGAGTAAGTAATGAATCTAGTGCCATTACCAAAATTTGATAGTGAAATCAATTTAGGCGATGCGTTGGTGAAATTCAGTAGAGTGTACCTATTAGTATAAGCTAATATTTTTATTTTTGGATGCTGAAGTTTATAAAGTTGATGTGGTAAATAGGTGTAAAATAGATAATATAAGGTTGGTTTATTTATGTTGCTAGAAATATTATGGAAGGAGAGGATGGGTTGTGGTATAATAAGCGCTCGAGAACAGTATTTGGAGTTCTAGTTGGGGCCATATATGATTAGTTGGTTGGATTGATATATAATCGGCTTTGGGTTGACATGATGACTTATCGGGTCGAGTTGATTCACAGATGCTCCCTTGTAAGTGAGACTAAAGACATGTTTTGTGCTATTTTTATTAGTGATGATTATGATGTCTAACAACTCATGGCTTTCTTACTAAGATACGGTAGAGTTAGCAGTTCAGCGGAGTTATATATTCAAATTCATGAAGTGAACCCGCCACCAATAATCTCTCCTACAACTGAATATGATTTCGGAGGGCACAACGGCGACCTTGGAGTTCAAGTTGATACTCAAGTGTTTGAATCCCAGCCAGTCCTACCGAGTCATATATCGAGTAGCAATGGCATGTATTGATCACCAGTGAGTCTAATAGAGATAGTAATGTAGAGAATGAACTGGCTTGTAAGGACATTGATGAAGATTTCGATGATATAAAATCTAATGCTGACGTTGGTTTCAGTGAAAGCTATTTACAAGAAGTGGAAGAAGCACTAAGGTCATGTGGAAGAAATGATTGGAGGTAGGGGTTAGCTACTAATGTGGACATGGTCAGAGTGTCGGAACTAGTGCCTTTCTACACGGTTAGTGTTAGGGATGAACTAGTGCTATCTAATGAGATTATAAATGATGGTGGGTGGAATTTCAGTGATGAATTGAAAGTGGGCATGCGGTTTGAAAATAAAAAACATCTATAGACAATTGTGAAGATGCATCATATTATGAACCACCACAACTTCGTTGTGAAGGAGTTTGAACCTACATTTTAGTCTATCAAATGTGTTAATTAGGAAAAGGGATGCAGGTAAAGACTCTAAGCTTGTAAGAAGAAGCATGTTGGGTGCTTTGTGATAACTAAGTTTGTGGGTCCACATACATACCTCAATCCTACTATAAGCTAGGATTACCCTAAATTGGATTCAAGCATTCTATCTTACTTTCTTATAAAGGATGTACAAGAGTCATCAAGCATTAAGGTAAAACACCTGTAGGTGACTATTTGCAAAAAATACAGTTAAATTATGTATATAAAGAGAATTAGGGAAGCCAAGCGTAAAGCGATTGAACAGGTTTACGGAAGGTGAGAGGAATCATATGCGGTGTTCTTATATCTACTAGATGCCATTCGAGAGGTAATCCCAATACCATGGTTGAGTAGAAATCGCGAGACAATGAAACTATTAAGCATGTGTTCTTTGACAGAGTTTTCTGGGCATTCGGATCGTATATTGAAGCCTTCATACATTGTAGGCCTATCATTACTATTGATGAGACTTTCCTTTATGAGAAGTACAAACATAAACTACTGATTGTGACTGGAGTTGACGGTCAAAATCACATGGTCCCCTTAGGTTTTGCCTTTATTGATGACAAATGTTAGGATAGCAGGTACGTATTTGACAAACCCGATTACCTATAGCTTCCTGAAGTGTTACTTAGTTTAAATGTATGATTGATGTTTTTTCAGGTTGTTTAGATACCTTACACATACGGGGATAAGGCTAGACTCCTTGCTTATTGTTGGGATAGGAATGATGTGTGGCTAGCCCAAGTGCCGCTAATATGCTTTCACATCGTTGATATGTACTATTTTAACCGTGTGCCCTGATGGTTCGGCAGGATGCAGGAGATCTCGACCCATCTTGACATTAGATGGGCTTTACATGAAATAGACTTGAGGGGCTCGGATTGAGATCAATTGGTTGATTAGGCATATAGCATGGATAGCGCATTGGAAGGAATGGCAAAACTGGATTGTCCAAATTTGGCCAACACCTGGTGTACATCTTGATTATGTCTCTTGATACTAGTAGGTTACGTATAGATACATCGGCAGGTCAAGGGCCTCCAAGATGTATATGGCATGTACCATTCTTATTACCCTTTCATTTCTCTAGTTATATGCTAATCAAACTATTATCTTTGGCTTATAGGTGGATTTCATACATAGGTTGTCGCAAATGTCATATAAGGACATTATAGTAGAGTAACATGGGGTTGATGACCTCATTTAAGGGATTACTAGGGTCTACTTAGGCAACCCACTCACACCCCGATTTGAATGTAGATGAAGACGACTCTCCACTAGACGAGGCACAGTAGGAAACGGGTTGTCGGGGATGTAGTTGTTGACGAGCAGGAAGCCGAAGATGTAGACATTTTGGTGTATAGATTCGAGACAATGCATCTCCTCTACATTACTCGCTACCAGCAGCTCCAGTAGCAACTTAGTTCCACATTTACACCTTGTTTGATGAGGGCACCAGCTGACAGATTTAAACTCCTGTAGCTCCGTTTAAGGGCTACCTTAGAGATCATGATGAAGACATGGGTGAGGGGGTTATATAGATCGACTCTACTCCTATCCCTATGCACTATATTGTATTTGGTGGCTGCTTAAGGGATGGAACACAGATCATTCAGCTAGATGCAAGTCAAATGGTCTAGCCCTAGATTGAAGTAGGTGTAAGGGAGAGACGTGCCTACAAACCCGAACGACGTAGGCGATAGATAGATATTGATTGTTTTTATTTATCGAATATTTGGACGTATAGTCAAAATTATGCATATTTTGTACATATTTCTAAGTTTAAATTTACTTATTTATCCTTTCTAAACTATTACAAATTAACCATCATGTTAGATTTGTAGTTATATTGAATGATTCTAGGCTTCATATGTATTATTACTTGCAAAAGTGCTTTACTTGTTTTTGTTCAACTTTGTACTGTATTAGGAGTTTCTAAAGGAGCTTCTTTTGTTTGTTTGGGTCGAATTGTATGAATTTGGGTCGTTTACTTGTAATAGTTGGGGAAAATGGGGGTATATTGATAGAATCGCCTCTTGAAGAGGCGATTTAATGTAATTGAAGAAGAACACCTTAAAATGAAATCGCCTAAGGCGATTTCAAGTGAGGTATTCCTTGGAATATTTTTCTAAGAACCGTATTTATATATATATATATATATTTACATTTTTTTTTTTTTTTTCTCGTAAAATATGACTAATTTTCCCATTGAATGAGGATTGTAAATTAAATATATAAATTTTTTGATCTAAAATGTCATGTAAGGTATTAAAGTCTAGTATCTTATTTCATCATTATTTAATTTTTCTAAACCTTAAAAATTTCCATTTAAGGCACCTGCATTAGGATTTAGGGGTAACAAATAATTTTTCATCTATTGACACCAATAATTATGTCAACTTTTTCCAAGGTTAGGCAAATTGTTTATGTGAAATCTAATATTGAAAATAAGACAATTTGCATAGAATGTGTAGGTGTATGGGTTCAGATACAATGATTACATGCATATCATGTGTTAGATCACGCTACGTGTGACTAAGGAAATGAATTAAATTGCACGAATGGGATGATCGAATGAGGTAGGACAGGGAAGAGGAGGAGGAGGAAATCTAGGTAAGGCTTTAATATGTATGGTAATAGGTGGAAGAGCGTAATAGCATCATACTCTGCAATCGATGAAGAATGGTGTAGTGTTGTTAGGGTGTTTAAGTGTTTGTTCTTTGAGATAGGATTTTAGCAGTGTAATAGCGTTAATGGGGATTTTCTACTTGTCCAAATGAGGAAATGGAGGGGGAATTTATAAGAAATGGTAGTTGATCCCATCAATTGGATCATGATGATAACCAATGGCTATGATTGAAACCTTTCATTAATGGGTTTCATATGGACTCTTTTTCATAGGTTTAAGCCTAAATAAAAGCTTTATATTTTAGTGTGAACTAAATAAAGAAAGATTGGATTGGGGGCCAATCTAATGAGTCCTACTCTAAGTCCAGCATGCTAAGACTCTCTTAATCATTCTCGAATATATATGGCCTTAACTTTTGGAGCCTTGTCACCTTAACCTAAAGAGTCAAGTCCATTTCGATTATTGGGCTTAAGGCCTAGATTTAGATTTAACCCTTTACATTTTGCCTCTTAGAAAAATTCTTTCGAATGAAGTCGAAGGGGTTCGGGCATTAAATAAGCCTTTTAATTGACTTTGGCGCATACGGGCTATTGAATAGTTATGCTACAGCCAAATTCATCCAAGAATTAGCTTAGTGTGTGAGTTCGCAATATCTCTTAATCGTGTATCATGCCTTAGCTAGATTAAGTTGTACATTGCCCCCAAGGCAATAATGAAGTGAATCTTCTTTGAGTTGTCGCTTATTGAGTTGATTTGTCTATTCAATTTGATTTACATGAGTTATTGGTTTCGTTGAGTTGAATTTGTAAGTTAAGTTTACGTTAGCAATCTTATTGGGTTGACTCATGTATCAACATTACCTTGATTTTCTTATCATATAGGGACATTCTTCTTGTAAGGTCTTTACATATAATGCAAATACTTTATGTTAACCAAATCTTATTTATTGCACTACGAATAGTAAGCATGGCGGTCCCACTATTTAGAAAATTCCTTCAAAAATACTCTTATAGTGCCTTATTTAATAATTCCATGGCATCTTCAGTTGCAAGTAGGCAATAGTTAGGTCCCTTCGCTCCATAAATACCCAGACCAAATATTATGCAATGTGATCTAATGTACGTATAGGATACTAGAAATATTCCCTTGACCCTAAGCCCCTAGTAATGTATATTTTATGATACCCATTTTCCAATCTTTCTTGCTTCCTATTTGTCCTTTACTCTTCATTTCATTACTTTCATTCTTTATATGCATTTATATGCATCTTTATTTCACAGTAAACTTCAAAAACCATGCACATTTATATGCATCTTTGACTCATTTTCCCATCCATTTAATCCCATATACACATTCGATGACCTTGTTATTCGATATCTTTTTCTTTCTCTTTCGCATTCGATTTCTTTAAGCTCATTAGTCATTTCTCATTCATCTTCGCATTATACACATTGAATATTCAATCCTTCATTCTTTTCCTATTTTCCATTTCTTTCAAACCTTAATTCATTACAGTTAATAATATTCTCTTCTATCATAGCTTTATTCATTTTCATCCATAATAGTTCTTTTTTTTTTTTTTTTTTACCTCTTCGGCTTCATCTGTATGTTTCTCTTGCTTATTTGATTTCATTTTTCTCAACCCCATACACATTATCCTCTGACCTCTCATCATTTCATTTCACCTACATTTCTGTGCTTTTATCTACATTTATACTCCTTTTTGATTTCATTTATATCCGCCACACACATACTCCTTCTTCTTCTCTTGATTATACAATTCTAACTTTCACATATGTTGAGGATAGTCATCCTAACCTTGTCGCTTGAGGATTATTGAAGAGGAAGACCATAATTTGAATGTTCAGAGTAGTTGTTGATTGAAGTTGAAAAAGAAGGATAATAGAAATTTCGAGATATCAATCGAAACATCACTAAAGGTCATGGATTTCACTCAATTTCCGATTTTGTTCATCTACCTTCCCATTTCTATTTCTATAAATTCTAACTCATCCTTTGTTGTCATTCTTTGATAGGTATGCTACAAGTAACAGCACACTACTTCAAAGTGTTGTTGAAAAATGCAATAAAGCCACTCAAGGATATTAAAGCAATGAGAACCAAAGTTTTGGGAACTCATAAGCAAAGCTCAAAGTGAGAATAGCTAAAGAAAGGAGAAATTGAATCCCCCAGTGTGTACTTTTTCTTCACTTCATTTTTTTTTCTTTTACATCGGAGATCATACCTTCATTTTTACCTTACTCCATTATTGTTTTGGATGTTCATAGGTTGTATCTCCAATCGTGCTTGGGTTTTGTCCTTCCATGACTAGCTAGACATCTCTTTTAATAGTAAGTATGCCCCAGACTCCCTTGAGTTTTGATGCTCCAATCTTCATCATTTAAACATTATCATTGATAATGTTTAATACCCACAGCAAGTTTCTGTTTGGGTAATGTAGCTCCTATTTTAGTCTAGAATTACTTTGTAGTGGACATAAAGGTGTTGATAGGGAGTGGGTTTTGGATTTTATGAAGTAGGGAGAGAGGAATATGAATACTAAATATTGATGGTGTTTGTGTGGGGCGAAAGACATGAGATTGTAGGAGGGACATGTTGTATTCTTATTTTTGAAAGAATCAAATTGGTGTTATGAGAGATTGGAAGAGATTATGTTTTAGACTTTTCTGAGTAGAACCTCCAAAATAGAAAGGAAAAGATGTCAAAAGGGGTATGTGATCTCTCTCTCTCTCTCTCGTTTTTTTTTTTCAATACCCAGTTGCCTTCTATGTTGCACATGGATTTTAAATTGAGGATTGTGTTGACTACCATGCTCCTTTTTAGTTTGCTCTCCTATAAACACCTTATTTTTGTCATTTTATTAGTTTTATTGAACCAAGAAAAAAAAATAAAAAAAGAAAATTGAAAAAAATAATAAAAATGAAGTATCAAGTTGTATCGAGTCTAATCGTATTGGGTCCAGTTGTAATGAGTCAATGTATCAAGTCGAGTCGAGTCGAATTGGATAATAGTATATGCTCAACTTAGTAAATTCTAAGTCATTGAAGGATCGAGCTTCATTATAATTTTTTGGTCTAGTTTGATATAAAATGGATTTTTTATCTAATTTATATTGGGCTGGAATATATTTAGGATTTATTAAATGGATTATTGAGCTAAATCAAATTGGATTGAGTAGAGCTTAGAAAATAGAAAGTCGAAATTAAAATAGGGTTTCTAGAAACTAGGTCGAATCTTCAAAGAATTATTATTGTATATTTTGTTTGTTAAGATCAAATCCATGACTAAAAGATATGAAAGATTCAGTTATGGGTATTATAAATAGGTAGTTGACGGTAGAGTTTAGGAGTTTTTCAGAAATCCCCAAAACACAACACAACTCTACAATTATCCCCTTACAACTAGTCCATCTCACCATCCTCACTAACACATAAAGCAATCCCCTGAACACACAATCAAACATATAGTAGCCCCACATACAATCAAACACTATCAAAGCATATGCCCAATCACTAATCATCATCTGCACATGATACCATCACTTGATCACACATTCAGTCTACACCAGTACTGCCTCACACATGCCTTACTTACTCCTTGATCGTCCTATCCTTCATTGACGCACATATACTCATAGACACGACTTATGCCACTCCACTACACACAAAGAACATGCACGCAAGCTTACTACCTAATGCACACATACAATCACACTCGATTACACATGAGCACACGGTCACATACAATCACTTCATGATTACATGCCCGACTCAACTTGTTTAGGTAAAATATATATATATATTATTTTATTAGTTAATTAATTATTTTACTAATTTGATTTTTTTAGTGCATGTTTTTTTTTTTTATTTTATTTGTCATATCGTTTGTTATTTTGTTAAATAATTTGAATTCTTGATAGATTGTATTTTTAGAAAAATTACTTTTTTAGAAAAATTACTATTTTTATATTTTTAGAAAAGATACGTATCTAGATTATATCTTAGCATATCTTACATATGGGATTTAGAAAAGATATGTATCCAAGATAAGCATCTTAGTATATTTTGCATGTAGGATTTAGGAAAGATATTTTTTGACACGTAGTGAATTAAAAAAAAAATTAACTAGAATTAAAAAAAAAAAGATTAGTTAGTTAAGCTTTTTAAAATAGATTAATGAAATTAGATTTTTTTAGGTTTTTTTTTTATAAAAATAATAAATAGTTAAATAAACGTAAATCTAACATAATTTTCAAATAAAAAAGATCCACTTACTAAATTTTTTTCTAAAAAGAACTACGTTAGTTTAATTCCGATTAGCGGGTACGTAGGTACCTTTGGGGTAATTGTATAATAAAAAAAACTTTATTCCTTTTTCTTGAAAAATTTGTAATAAAAAATTCATTTTAATTATATTTTGCATATTTGTATATAGCTTAGTGATTTTGGAAAAAATATAATAATAAAGCTCGTTAATTTTTTTTATTTTTATATGGTGATTTAGTCTTAATAAGTTAGTCCTTGAATTTAGTTTTTCTGGTTAATTTTCTAAAATTATTTTTTAAGAAAATTTGTGGATCAATGGCTAAATTAAGGTTTTCGAAAACCCTAATTTCATTTTTCACCAGTTTAACTAGTTGGCGATTCCAATTTTTTAAAAATATTTTTTTTAAGAAAAATATTTTTCTTTAATTTTATATCGAATAATCTATATTAAGTGGGTTGGGCTTAATATGGATTAAGTTAAGGAAAACCGAAATAGGACTCGACATCTCCAATGTAGAAAAATATATATATGTATGTATGTATGTTATCCCTTCTTTCCTAAACTTGGCTTTAAATCCAATGCATGTGCTATTGAAATACTAACGGTGAACAATCCTTAATACATTGTCATGTCATGATGAAAGTTAAAAGAGGAATATATATTTCCTATGATGTAACGTAACCTTAGTTCCAAAAGAACCACCATGTAAAAATTATCTACCATATTTCAATAGTAATTTTGCTATTGGTAGAAGTTCAAAGAACTTGACTTCACCATGATTGTTCATGTAATTCCAATTTGTTAATGTGGCTATTAGATCCATGAGCTAAAAATCATAAAATATATATAAGCTAATAATCCTTGTTGGCTAAACCTCAAACAAAAGTTATAAGCTATTGGGGTGGTGTATCTTTAATCTAATGTCATGACCAAATGCATCAATGGGAGTTCCACTTTATGTCTAACTCATTGGCTACAAGATAATGCATGAGCTATGGCTACGGAAATTTCTTTCTTTTTTTTTTTTTTTTTTTTTTTTTTTTTTTTCAGTCCTCTTCCTTTGATTTGTGATTCCTATGGCTCATTTCGTTCAAATTAGTCTCCATGTTTATTTCTATACCCTTAATCCATATGTCCTTCTCCCCTCTCTTATCTTTATTTTATTGATATTTCTACTTGTGTTCTAATAAAATGCCATGATAATCATCCTTTCCCCTTTCACACTACCCTAATAGCGATGATATACTGAGAAATAGAGCTAACCATTACTTTTATTCTCTTTTATGACCAAATCCTAAAAAGCTCCTAAATGACATATTAATTAGCTCATTGGCAATCTCCATAAGGCTTTTAGGATGTTCAATATGACTGCAAATATGGGGTTTGACTTTGTAACCCTAAGAACTAACACGTAGGGATAGGGGCTTCTTCATCTGATTCATTTTATTTGCTTTATGAGTAATTGCACGGGATTTTCTTTCTGTCTCAACTACTTGACCATCTTCCTAACATTTCTGTATTTAAACTGGTTTGGTGTATATTTCTTTGTCTCATCTAGTACATAGAGTTTTTTTTTTCTTCTCGTACATGACTCACCGATCTTCATTATTGAAATTTGCAGTTAGCATTCAAAGATGGTAAGGAATTTAAGAAGAAGGTACCGAAGAAGAGAAAGGATAAATAAGTTGTTCAAGACAGTCACATTCCGATGTCCCTTGAGTATAGGATAAGTGGCTCAATGTGACGATAAAGGAAGATTCCTTTTGGAGCGATGTGAGGAGATTGGATCTATGTAAGCAACCCACTACCCAGGGTACTTTACACTTCACAAGGCGAGAACCTTAGGTGCATGAGAGGAGAAATATAAAAGTAGACTTGGTGCTATGTTCTAGAAATGAAAAGAAAGAGGTTTCTTTGTTTGAAAGTTTATTTCATTTTCCCCAAATTCCCATAACCAACTGGGTTAAGTGGTGAATCACATTTTGAGCAACTTGGCATATTATGATGTTTTGGAGAAAGCAGATGTATACTTTCTGGTGTATATTTCCTCCCAATTCAATTTTCCTTTGTCTAACGACATGGAGATCTAGATAGCAATAATATGTCATTAGAGTATCTAGATATATACTTTTATAATTGTATGGGGCGAGATCACACCTACTTTCGAGGATGTCAATACACTCTTGCATTTTCTTAATTTCGGCGTGACTAATATCACTACATCCACCATTTTAGAAAAGGACCAAGGTTTGATCCCAACTGTAAAGGCTGAAAGAAAGAAAGCTATCAATACTCATAAGAAATCCACATTTAGTGCCTAGATGAAACATTTCTTTGAAGAAGATGAAGAATATGAGTAAGTATCAACATTATTGTAATTTCATTCGATTGTCCAAAATTAAATCATCTCATGAATGCTTTCTTTATGCAAGTATGAGCTTGAAGGATTTCTTGCTTGCTAGTTATCTTTGTATGTGTTTCTTGGTGGCTTAGAGGATGGCGTAAGCCTTCGTTTATTCCATTTAGCGATCTGCATAGCACATGGGGAATGTTTTGCCTTAGGGCTATTCTATTTGGGATTGCTGTATTGGCACCTTGATCTCTATCACAAGAATATCCATTCAGTCGATGGGTCGTTATATCGTTGTATCACATGTAGACATAGTATTCTTGGATGTTTTCTTTTGTGAGCAGTATAAAGGATATTGTGGTTCTTGTCTTGACGAACCTAAGTGTAGTGAGCTGCGAGCTTGGGCATGGGTTAATAGGAGACCTTTGGGTGTCTTGTTGGATGTCTTAGACAACAATAAGGAAGTCACTTTTTGCCCTTGTACAAGCAAAATACCCGGATACTCGTGGTTCCTACACTTTTATCCAAAAGGGTTAAAAGATATAATGAATTTACTTGGTGCAAGAAAAAGACTTGATGTTATTGAGACTAGTTTTATCCTTTGGTGCTCACTTAGAGTTCTCCCCTCCTTACATGACTGGGGTGACTCCTCTAGCCACTTTTTGGAGCCTAGAGTGATGTTGTATGTACCTCATTGGGATGTTTGATAGTTTGATTTTGATTAAGGCATCCCTTTGAAGATATTAGTTAACCATGACTTTGACGAGTATTGTAGGTTGTTAAGTTTAGAGGGTTTTGAGAGTATCCGCTTGGGGATCAGGCAATTATTCTTCCCATCCATGAGTTGTTCTGAGATCGCTTCCATTGGTTGGTTTACATAATGGATGGGTTTTTTGGAAAACTTTAAAAAAGATGTGTCTACACCAATTGAGGATAATCTTTCAGTGAAGACTATTTATAATGATGAATTTCTACTTTGAGCCCCCATTGAAAGGAAAATAGTTCCTTTTCGTGCAAAGGGCAAAAACAAGAAAGGTCATTTCACTTTTGAATTATCTATAATTAGACAAGTCAAGCGCTCATGCATTTGTTAGGTACTATACTTGTTAAAGTCTCTTTTCTTGATATTTATACTTTTGTGCCTCATCATTCATTCACTTATCATTTTTCCTTTTTCTTTAGAACATGAGGATAATAGAAACATGTTGAGTGCTTTAGTCAAGCAGAATGCAAATAAAAGAGTTGATGACTTAGCTTCTCTTACATTGGGGAATGACAGATTGTCCAAGCCACTCACTTTTGTACTTTCTCCTTTTCTTGTTTGACATGGCCTTGGGAAGGCACTTTAAGTTAACAATAGTATTGTTGAGATCGCAAATAGTGATAAAAATGATGATGAGTCCATTGATACTAGTGAATCTTTTGAAGATATAGATGAGGGCTACAAAGGAAGTAGCCCAACAAATTGTCTTGATAATCAAGAGGAAAACCAAACCCACATTAAGAATGAAGCAGGTCATCTAACACTACCAAGTGAAACCAGACTTGAGCTTTAGAAGAGTTAAGTAATATTGTTGAACGAAATGACCATGAGCTTGTACATTTAGAGAAAGCTGATATCTAGAAGTATATTGAGGCTTTGGGGGTAACGGGACCATTTGATAGCCAAATGAATAGTATAGTTGATGGTGTTTGTTCAGGAACCATTGCAGTTGTGATATCACTCTAGTTTATAGTTAGATCCCTTCACTGGTGACTTATGGTAACACCGATCTTACTTCAATCGTTGACCTACTAGAACGAGTTGAAGGGGAAGCACCAAGCACAAGGATGGTTGAGATACCTCAATCTTCCAGGACATATAATTCATTTTATAGATTCACAATTCCATCGAATCTCTTACAGCCACTAAAGGACTTACGGGCTATGGAGGGTGATTTTTGGGTTAGTTCAGTTTGTCTTGATATTGAAGTGACAAATACATAATGACCTTTATTGGGAAAGCTGCTTCACTTTTAGATAAGTCTTAGGAGTCAGTGCCTACACCTAACTTACATCTTTTGATGAGTAGTATCGCTTCAAGTTACCAAACTGGAGATAATTGCTTTTGAAGCTCATAAAATCTTAGACTCTCAAGACATTGTAGAGTAACATGATTGGCTTAAAGCGAAACTTAGGGAAGTTAAGCTTGAGATGTAGAACCGTATTGGAAATATAGATTGCAAAGCTTCCATTAGATTGGTAATTCGTCATTAAGTTATCATTATTTAAGTCTTCATTGTATGTCCCCATTCTCTAGTGAATTAAAAATAGCATAGCAATCATAGTGTGCATTACACTTAGCAGCACAATCATGACATATGTTATAGCAAGTTTCGATTCAACTTTAGGGATTCATTTGA
Organism: Lumnitzera littorea; assembly: GCA_024138015.1. NCBI lineage: Eukaryota > Viridiplantae > Streptophyta > Magnoliopsida > Myrtales > Combretaceae > Lumnitzera > Lumnitzera littorea. Next base: position 71,383,081 of record JAMXBB010000011.1, on the reverse strand, counting down.
CTTCTTACAAAAAAAAAAAAAAAAAAATGTTGTGCAATAGAGTGATGCCCTAATTTGTAAGCAATATTTATTTGTAATTCGTGTTTTAACATCATTAAAAACAAATTGACTTTTTTTTTTTGGTTAAGGGAGATTACCTACTTCTTAACCATGTTACCATGATTCCAAGGAGTATATAAGATAACGAAATTCAATTGTTCATAAAAGGTGCCACATCATGTGCCTAGGAAACAATTGTCTTATTGGTCAGCATGACATAAATCTATGGTCATTGTGCACTTAGGAGACAAGGATCTTACTAAGTTGATGGGAATTAAGCTACTAAACCTTTGACTCACAGTTGAGCTTGAGGACTAGAGGAGTTGGCACAACGAATCCTTCTATTCTAACTAACCCTTACCGAGGCCAAGTAATTCCTTGTTGAGTTACCCTTCATGGCGTACTGTATGACTGCCCATTTTTCTACAGTGTGTTGAGTTGATGATTACTTACCAACATCGAGCCAACCAATTACTCGGCATCTTCCTTGCGAAGAAGCTAAGAGAGAGAGTCTAGATTGAATAAGTCATCCCTACTTGGATAAGCCCATTTGTCCATACTTTTTGTTTGTATCTTCTAATGACCTTGCTAATGTAGCATTGCCACGTGTACAGTATTGTGTGCAAAATTTGTTGCACCAATAACTGTTTTTCTTGTATGTTCATTTTTATCCTTTTGTATCTTATAAATTATTCTCTTACGAAATGCCCTTTTTGTCTTTTCCTTTTTAGGCAGATTGCCCTAACTTATGGGTATAAATACTCTTGTACTTGTAACTGTGAGAATATCAGATCATTCTTAATACACTCTTTGAGTACTTTTTCTTCCTTGTGTAAACACTGTTTGTTTACTCTTGGTATTGCCTTTATCCTTTCCCTTAATTAAGGTTTGGTGGCGAGTAACCTTATTGGACTAATTTGTGCATCATGTTGAATTGAATCGTGAGTCCTCGGAAGTTCCATTGGTGCGCTATATCCTCTAGAGCTGTTTGTAGGTTTTTTTTACTGTTTCATTCTTCATTTTTACCCCTTCGCACTTTTTCTCATTAATCCTTTTCAAGCTTTCTGTAAGCTTGGACCCATCTAGCGACTCACCTTATTTGTTTTTGGTTACTGTTCACAACATCTTGGTATTGAAGCGGAGGTTTTGTGTGAACTATAGTAGTTCTTCTTGAAGTTTTGTTATACTCTGTTTTGCATGTGTGAAATAGAGTAAGTTATTGTGTTCATTTGATTGCTGTATTGTTAGCTGTTCACTTTCTGAAGTGTTTGTTTGAGTTTGAATCTGTAAGGAAAAATGACAGACATAAATATGAATGTTGGTATTGGTAATAACAGTGAAGTTATCCACTATGGACGACGGTCTCAAGGAACTTTTAGAAGTACTGACGAGAGGCTTGATGAGGTAACTAATCACTTAATAGATTTGACCCGAATTGTTCATGCACTGTTTTGTCGACCCACTGAGGCTACATAAAACACTCCCCAAGTTGCTCAACTTGTTAAAGGTCAGAACCCAGCTTGACTTGTTTGAGGTAGAGGAGTTGGCGGACAAGTAAAGTGAATGATAGACCTGAAAGAGCTTGATGAAGAAGAAGAAGAGGAGTACTTTGAAGAGGAGCACTTTGAAGAGGAGCGTGTATGAATTCCCAGAGCATCCGACCATGTGAAACTTCGCATTCTGAGTTTCAATGGATTTGGGAATGCTGATGAGTATCTGGATTGGGAATAAAAGGTGGAGCGTGTGTTTGATTACTATCAATATGAGGATTATGAGAAAGTGAAAACTATTGTTGTTGAGTTCTTTGGACATGTCACCATGTGGTGGAAGAATTTTCAATCCATGAGAAGACGAGAGGGGTATTAAGAGATTAACACTTGGCTTGAGATGAAGAGAGTGCTTAGAAACAGATTTGTACTGAAAACATACCTATAAGGTACTTTCACTTAACTTTAGGAGCTAAGAGAAGGAGGTTGAACTGTTGATGAATATGTTCAAGAATTTCAAATGCTTATGATGCGTTGCAAAGTAAAGGAACCACCAGCTCAAATAGTTTTAAGGTTCATTACTAGGTTGAGAGCAGATATTTGAGACGTTATGGAGCTCCAACGATTCGATACAATGGATGAAGCCGTTAGGATTGCCCAACGAGTAGAAAGGCAAAGAAGAAGTCGAGTACCGGCGAGGATGTCGACTAGCTTACCTGGATAAGCAAGTTACTGAGCTCAGTCGAGTACAGAGCCGAATAGAAAGATTGATGTAAGAGTCGAGCAGAAAGGCTGACCAAATGATGTAGTGCCGACTCGAACATACAAGAAAGGGCAAGGGTCTGATAGGAAGACTAGCCAGATTAAGTGTTTCAAGTGCTAAGGTTTCGGACACATGGTTACTCAATGCTTGAATCGATGGACGATGGTCATCAAGGGAGATATCCTGAAGTTAGAAGTAAAGAGCACGGATGAGGAAGAAGAGGTCCTTGTTAAGAAAGAAAGTGCTGAAAAAGAATTGATTAAAGAGGATGTGTTTCTTAAGGACTTAGATCGGTTACTCATGGTTATTCGATGTACTATGAACATGGAACCCTCGTAAGAGGAGGAGTAGAGAGAGAATTTGTTCCATACCACCTGTAAGTTGAATGATTAGATGTGCGCCCTCATTGTGGATATTGGAAGCTGTACTAATGTGGATAATGGAAGTTGTACCAATGTGGCATCAGTCGATTTTGTTTCAAAATTGAAGTTGCTGATTGTTGCACATCCGAGGCTGTACAAGTTACACTGGTTAAGTGAAAAAGGAACATTACATGTCACTTAATAAATATTACTGCAAATCACAATTGGGAACTACTTTGACTAGATTCTCTGTGATGTTTTACCCATGTGTGCTTTTCATGTATTGTTACGTAAGCCGTGGTTGTTTGATAGGAGGGTCATCCATGACGGCAATAAGAACACATACACGTTCGAGAAGGATGATTGGGAGATTACAATAAACCCGATGTCGCTGAGAGAAGTTAATAAGTTGCAAACAAAACTTGTTCGCGAATTAAAGAAGGCTTTAATGATAAGTAGAGCCAAGCTCCAAGAGGCCATCAATGCTAATGAGCTGACCCTCTTATTAGTCAAGCGATTGTTAGAAATGAGAGAGTAGGGTGAGTTACCCCCGGTGATCAAGGAGTTGGTAGATGAATATGTTGACCTATTTCCAAAACAATTACCTAAGGGGTTGCCCTTAACTTGAGGCATAGAGCACTACATTGACTTAGTACTCGGTGCTGCACTATCGAATAAGCCAGCTTATCGGATGAATCCCGAGCAGCCTTTTAAACTCTAACGTCAAGTCAATGAGTTGCTAGAGAGAGGCTATGTAAGAGAGTCTCAGCCTTTGTGCTGTATTTGGCCTGTACTTCTAGTGCTAAAGAAGGATGGAACCTGGCGGATGTGTATAGACAACCAAGACGTGAATAAAATCACGATCAAATATAGGTATTCAATCTTGAGGCTAAAAGACATGTTGGATGAATTGAGTGGAGCCAAGATTTTCAGCAAGATTGATCTTAAATTTAGCTACCATCAAATCCCATGAGAACAGGCGATGAATGGAAGACTGTATTCAAGACTCGACATGGACTTTATTAGTGGATGGTCATGCCCTTTGGCTTATCGAATGCCCTGAGCACTTTCATGAGATTAATGAACTATGTGCTGAGATATCTTATTAGGAAGTGTGTCGTAGTATGCTTTGATGAAATCTTGGTCTACAGTACCGACATGTTGAGTCACTGTGAACATCTTAGAGTAGTCTTAGATATCCTTTGTGCCGAGAGACTATTTGAGAATCTAAAAAAATGTTGCTTTTGCTATAAGGAAGTGGTATTCTTGAGCTATGTAGTCAGTAGAGGAGGCTTGTGAGTTGATAATGAGAAGGTTTGAGTAATTGTCGATTAGCCGACTCTTACTACTTGTGCCAACATGAGAAGTTTCCACATATTAGCTTTGTTTTATAGAAGATTCATCGAGAATTTTAGCACCCTTGTTGTGCTACTTACTAAACTAATGAAAAAAAATACCAACTTCTGATGGGGAGAAAAGGAGGAGAGGAGCTTTGTTAAGGTAAAAAAAAAGGTTAACCTCTGCCCCGGTGTTGGTACTACTCGTCTTTGACAAAATTTATGAGCTGAAATGTGACGCATTAAGCATTGGAATAGGTGCTGTCTTGATGTAGGAAGGCCGATCAATTGCCATCCATAGTGAGAAATTTTGAGGACCCCAATTGAATTATTCTGTGTATGATAAGGAACTTTTGGCAGTGATCCGAGCAATGCAAGTATGGCAACATTATTTACTGTTGAGAGAATTTGTTATGTATGCTGATCATGAATCGCTGAGGTACCCCTAGAGTTAGACTAAGTTGTCGAAGTGGCAGGTGAGATAGGTTAAATTCCTTGAAGGATTCAATTTTGTAATTAAGTAAAAGGAGGGAAAGAGCAACGTAGTTGTCGATGCTCTTTCGAAGAGACATGCGCTTTTATCAGAATTGCAAACCAAGATGTTTGGGTTTGTAAGTATCAAAGAACATTACTCTGGGGATTCGCACTTTAGACCCATAATTTCGTGATGCATTGATGGGAGGATAGTAGACGAGTATCATGTGGAGGATGGCTACTTGTTCCGAGGTGGAAAATCATGCTTGCCGATCTGTTCATTGAGGGAGCTACTAGTTAAGGATGCCTACAGTGGAGGTTTCTTTGGACATTTTGGGGAAAAGAAGACCTGTGAACCGATAAATGGTTGATTCTTTTGGCTAAGAATGAGAAAAAATGTGCATCAAGTTGTCAAAAGCTGTGTCGTGTGCAAAAAGGCTAAGTATTAAGTTAAGTAAGGAAAAGCAATGCCCTTACCTGTTCCGACGAGGTTGTAAACTGAATTGAGTATGGACTTTGCTCTTAGATTGTCGTGAACTGCCTGAGGCAAAGATTTTGTAATGGTTGTCGTAGATCAGTTCAGTAGGATGGAACACTTTGTGCCCTGCACCAAGACAAATGATGCTTCGACTATTGCTTCGACTTTCTTACAAGAGATTAAGTGGATACACAGCGTGTCGAGAAGTGTAGTCTCCGACAGAGACATGAAGTTCTTGAGCCATTTTTGGAGAACCTTGTAGCGTCGGTTGGGAGCCAAATTACTCTTCAGTACCTCATGTTACCCTTAAACTGACGGCCAAACAGAAGTGGTTAATTATACTTTGGGGTTACTGCTCTGAGCTGTAGTAGGCAAGAACTTGGTTGATTGGGACGTTTACTTGCTAGTGGTCGAGTTTGCCTATAATCGAACAGTACATGGCACTACTAAGTGAACTCCCTTTGAGGTGGTCTATGGATTCAATCTCGAGTTGCCCCTTAACTACGCCTCCATACCAATACCCATGCAAGAGGACCTTGACGCATCAGCCAGAGCATAATCCCTTCAGCACATCTATGACAAGGTCACTTGGCATATCAACTAAGCTACCGGAAGAACGCGAGAAAAGACCAAGGGTATAATAGCTAAACAATTTCAACCGGGAGATTCGGTGTAGTTGTACCTTAGCAAGGAACGGTTTCAGAACAAGAGGAGGAACAAATTATCTGCAAGAGTGGAAGGACCTTTTAGAATCCTCCACAAGATTAATCACAATGCTTACAGGTTGGAATTGCTCGAGAGCTATGGGGTTTTTGATGCCTTCAACATTACTGACCTCAGTCCATATCACCTTGTCGGAAAACTGAGCGAACACCATTCGGATTTGATCCCAAATCCAAAACAACCTGGAGGAAATGATGGGAATCAGGCTATTGGACCTTTGACTTGCAACGGAGTTCGAAGATTAGAGGGGCTAGTATGACAAATCCTTTTATTCTAACTAACCCTTGCCGAGGCTGAGTACTTCCTTGCCGAGGCTGAGTACCTTTCATGCCATGCTCTATGACCGCCCATTTTTTTGCAGTATGCCGAGTTGATGATTACTCTCCAATACTGAGTCGACCAATTACTCGACATTTTCCTTGCCAAGAAGTTGAGAGAGAGAGTTCGGATTGACTAAGCAATCTCTGCTTGGACAAGCTCATCTATTCGTACTTTTTGTCCGCATCTTCTAATGAACTTACCAATGTAGTATCACTACGTGTACAGTATCATGTATAGAATTCGTTCCACCATTGTTTTTTCTACTTGTATATTCGTTTTTATCCTTTTGTAGCTTGTACATTACTCCCTTAGGAAATATCATTTTTGTCTTTTCCTTTTTAGGCAGGTTGCCTCAACTTATGGGTATAAATACCCTTGTACTTGTAACTGTAAGAACATCAGATCATTCTTAATATACTCTTTGAGTATTTTTTTTCTTTGCATAAACACTGTTTATTTACTTTCGGTATTACCCTTATCTTTTCCCTTAAGAAAGTTTAGGTGGCAAGTAACCTTACCGAATCAATTCATGCGTTATATTGAATTGAGCCATGAGTCCTCGGAAGTTTTATTGGTGCATCATATCCTTTGGAGTTGTTCATGGGTTTTACTTACTGTTTCATTCTTCTTTTTTATCCCTTCGCACTTTTTCCCATTAATCCTTTTCCAGCTTTCTGCAAACTTGGACCCATCTAGCGATCGACCTTGTCTGTTATTGGTTATGGTTTGCAACATATTTCATTTTTTTGAACTCAAAGAGTATTTAAGTAGCAGCAATGTAATGTTTAATTTAAGTAATTATTGAATAAGAAATAAATGTTTGAAAGCAAGCTCATATGACTGGAGTTGCATATTTCATTTATTTGAACTCTAGTATATCATACTCTTTACACATGAAACTTTTTAATGTATTAGAAATTTATAGGCGCTGTAATAACATTGGTTCTAGGATTCCTGAGCTTGCAATATCCACTTTTATATACTTCCTTGACAATGAAGGGCCCTTCTTACTTAGGTGTAAACTTCGATGCTGGAATACCTTGGTGCATATGCTTAGTTGCACGAAGTATAATATTGCCTTATTGAAATGATCTCTTTTTCGTCAAGCGATTGTATGCAGCTCCAAGTCTATGTTGATAATTGATAAGATTGCATTTAGCAGTGTCACGCCTTTTGTCTAATGCTTCCAAATCCATCATTTGCAATGTGTTAGGTTTAAGCTTAGTGTTTATGGCCAATTTAGCCGATGGGATCAAGACCTCTATAGGAATCACCGCCTTGGTTCCATATAGTAGAGAAAGGGGACTTACTTGCGTTGGCCTTCTTTTTTATGTCCTATAAGCCCAAAGTGCTAACGGTAGCTTGTTATGCCATTCCTTATGATTATCGTGAACCATATGACTAAGGACTTTCAGTAAGCTTTTGTTAGTGACCTCAGCTTGTCCACTCCCTTTTGGGTAATAAGGTATAGACTTTACATGATCAATACTATACAAAACCAATAGTTAATTGATGTATGAATTAATGAAAGGAGTACCCTTGTCCAATAGAATACACTTTATGATTTTAAACCTACGTATAATGTTCTCTTTTATGAAACTCGTAACTGCTGGCCACGTTGCCTTCTTCAAAGGAGCTGCCCTTACCCACTTTGTAAAGTATTTTGTTCCCACTAGAGTCTAGATGTGTCCTTTTGACGATGGATGTATAGGTTCAATAAGATCAAATGCCCATGTGTGAAAAGGTCAAGGAGTTGTGACACTATGGATTGTGACTGTAGGGGCATGAATTACATCACCATGCTGTTGGCAAACAACATACTTCTTGGTGAAATTAAAAGCATTTGCCTCCATTGTAGGCCAATAGTACCCTTTATTAAGTAATTATATAGTTTTCTTCCTCCTTGATGTTCTTCACATTTTCTAGCGTGCACTTCGGTCAAAATTGTTTCTGTTTCAGGAGGGACAATGCACTTTAGTGGTTTTCCCATAAGTGATACTTTGTAGAGCTTGCCCTTATGCATAAGATAGTTCCTAACTTTTTGCTTTACAAGTTTGGCATCTATACTATTTGTAGGTAGCAAACTATATTCTAAGCAATCAATATACATATGCCTCCAGTCTCTAGCACTATATATGAAATTGCATTGACTCTGGTCAAGTAGCTTAAAACATTTAAGGCAATGTGTTTGCACTTGAAGTGTGTCTTTGGCCATTGATGGCAAGTAATAACTTGTACGTTGAATATGACGATACAATAACAACCCTTTCTCCTCATACCAATTTTTGTGATATTTGTCTAATTTAAGGCAAGCATCTTTAAACCTAATGTAATGAGACAATATACCCTCTGGACCCTTATAATACAACATTCCATTAATTTTGACAAAAATTTTCAAGGTCGAAACGAAAGTTACACTAGGAAGCACTAACTTCTCTATAAGTGGAACGCGCCAATTGTTGTGCTTCTTTTCATCCTCTTTAAGAAAATTTATAGTTGTACATGGTATATATTTCTTAACCACTTGAACAATCACACCATCGCTTGCATCTTGAGTCAAAATTTTAGATGCTAGTGTGGCTAATGCATCAGCATACCTATTTGTAGATTAAGTCATGTGCTCGTAAATTACAAAGTTAAACTTTCTAATGATAGCCTACATTACAACCTTATAAGGCACTAGTGTAGGGTTTTTCGAACCAAATTCACCTATGGCCTACTTAATGATTAAATTTAAGTCGTCTCAGATACACAAGTGGTGTGATCTGACTTTTCGTGCAGACAATAAATCAAGTAATAGTGCCTCATACTTGGCTTCATTATTAGTGCATTGAAAGTCAAATTTGAATGCCAATGGTATCTCTTGACCCTCACGTGATGTCAATACGATTCTTGCTCCTTAACCTTGATTTCCTATAAAGCCATCAAATTGGAGTATCCATTCCCCATTTATCTTGATCATCAAAGAATTTTTGTGGAACTTAGTCAGTATCATGTCCATAGTCGATCCCTTTTAGGCAGTTAGGAAGTATGTTAACAAGTCAACCAAGGCTTGTGACTTGACAGTCTTAGGGGATTGCACTAAGATATCGAATTACCCAAGGAGAATTAATCATTTAAGTACTCTTCTTAACAAAGCTGATTGTGATAGTAAGTACTTGATTGGATTAGAGTCAATCACTAGATTGATCTTGTACACACGAAAGTAGTGTCATAATTTATGTATGGCAAATATTAGTATGAGACAATGCTTCTTGTAAGTTAAGTAATCGACCTTGCTCCCTTGAAGGGTTTAGCTTAAATAAAACATAGGTCATTCTTGACCATCTACTTCTTGCGCAAGTAAAGCTCTAATTGACTTGTCGGTGGAAGTAAGATATAAGATCAATAACAATCCTTTGACAGGCATGATCATAGTTTGAGGGGAGATCAAGATTATCTTAATCTTTTGAATCGCCACTTCATGGATTTGATCCAATTCAAATGAAATTCCTTTTTTTAAAAGTTGATTCAATGGATATGAAATCTCTGTAAGTGTAGGCATAAACCTTTTGATATATGAGACCTTTTCCATAAAGGCTTTTAATCCCTTCAATGTGGTGGGAGATGGCATTGATCTTATGGCTTGCACTTTTGCAAGATCAACATCAATTTCCTTTCGATGGACAACAAAACTGGGAAACTTCCCTAAAGATACACCAAAAACATGTTTGAGGGGGTTCATGCAAAGCTTATATAGCCAGCATCGCTTAAAAACCCTTTGTAAATGAATCAGGTGATTAGACGCCCTTCTAGACTTTATGACTATGTCATTGACGTAATCCTCATGAAATTATGTATCATGTCATAGAATATAGTGGTCATTTCCCTTTGATATGTAGTGCCCGCATCCTTAGGTGCAAATGGCATGACAATTTAATAAAAGTTTCCAATTGGAGTACGGAAAGTAGTACACTCTACATCCCTTATTGCCATCTTGGTTTGATTATAACTACTGAAGCCATCTATAAATGAAAATACCTCATGCGCTGCAATTGCATTTATCAAAGTATCAACATTTGGCTAAGGAAAATCGTCTTTAGGCAAGCCTTGTTCAAATCCTGGAAGTCTACATATTTTTATTTATCCATTCTTCTTTCTTATAGGAATAATATTAGTAAGCTAAGTAGAATGTTTGATTAGCTTTATGAATCCAACTCACAACAATATCTCAACCTCGTTTGATTTGCACTTCAATTTTGGGATGGAAGACCCTTCATCCTTACTTCAAAGGTGTAACCCTTAGAGCAATATTCAATCTATGCATTATAAGGTTGGGATCTAATTCTGGCATCTCTTCATAGGTCAATGCAAACACATCCCTATACTCTTTTAACAACTCAGTATTATGAACCTTTATTTCTTATGGAAGACTCTTGCTTATGAAGATTGGCCGTTGCGACTTTCTTGGTTGCACTAGATCCAACTCTTCTTTTCCCTTAAACCAAGGCATCATTTGATCTTATAGCTGTTGTGGGGCAGGTAGGACTTCTTGCACTAGTATGCAATTTGAGCAGGAGAGATATACCTTCTTAAACCCCTCAAACTGTCATAAGTGGTATACATGTTTCTATGCTCTTTAATAAAACTTTCAATCTTATTAGCTTGTGTTAGATATCTCTAATAAATTTTGATGATAATAAAAAAAGAAGAACATTAATGAATTAACAAGTGTACAGGTATTTAGAAAGTTCTTCAAAAAGTTTAAAATTGCAAATTGAGGTGCATTTAGAAACTTATCTAAAAGATTTGAATCGATTGAAAAAGAAACAAGTCTAAAAATTTTCACAGAGCGTTTTAGAAGCTTTTGTAAGAAGAATTGATATAACACTTTAGAAATTTGTTTAGAGACTTTGAAAAAAAGAAGATTGATACTCTTCAGAAGGTTATTCAGAAAGTTGGTCTAAAAAAGTATAACGTTGAAAATTAACAAAATATTAGATTTAAAGTGAACAAGGCCTAGCTCTACTAGATTGAGTGTATTAGAAAAATATACTTAATCTTGTTACACTTAAGATGAAATCAAGATCTATGGGGATTATTTTTGAGTAAATTTATTTTGGATAAATTAAGATATATATAAGAATTGATAAGGATAAGGTTGACTTCAAATTTTGTGGGATTTCAATTTCAAATTTGAAGCTTGTTTAGATATTGCTTATCAAATTGTATCTAATTTAGATAAGTTGATAAGGTTAAGTTTAAATTTTAAATTCCAAGATTTTCTCTAAAAATATCTATGGATTATCTTTAACGGTAAATATAAATAAACATGAAGTGAAAATAATCTTCAATAAGTTAGCCATTGGAAGACTCCATTATAAAAGGAGAAATGATTGAAAGTGTTAAGCACGTTTCTAAAGAAAAAAAAAATACATTTGTTCTACTTTGATCATGAACAAATTCTACCATCTGAAAGAGCATAGAATGTTTCTTGAATACTACTTTAGAAAGTTGAACTGAAGAGAATTATTTATCAATCATTATTTCTATTTTAGTGCGGAATTATTTGAGACTTGTATTATTGTTCTCACTAGTAATTTGCAAATTTTGTTTATTATTTAAGTGTTGAGAGAAGTTTGATTGTACTTTGTAGATCTGTATTAACTTAAATTGAAGAAAGGCTAGATAAGTAGAGGAGAGTGTAGTAAAGCCTATGTGTGGCGGTTGCTTGTAAACTTCTCATAATTTTGTTTTAGTGGATCAAGTGGAACGACATTGGTGAAGTAAACTGGGTCCTTAGCAGTGAAGCTAGAATAGAGTAGTAGGTAGAAGGTCGAAACTCTATAAATCCTTAGTCTGATATTCTCCTTTCTTATCTTTTTTAATTTTCACTATTTAATTGTGTTGATTATTTGTGTGTTGAATTATTAAAATACTACTATTCACCAAATTAAGTTATTAAGAGGGGTAATTTTATTTTACAACAAAAAAGTTTTAAAAAATTCAAAGATATCAATTTATCCCCCTCTTAATATTTTGTACAGGACCAACAACTTGCTTATTCTTCTTTCTTCCCTCACAGCAACCATGCATCTTTCTCTTCTTTTGTTGGCCCTCTTGGATTTCTTCCCATGTAGGAAAAGGAACATCGAATAGTTTGGCTATGGCCGTTTCCCATCCTTAGTGAACCCATTAAAGAAACCCAATTTAGTGAAATATGACTCATGTTGTTCAAAATGATTCTTTGTAGCTAAAATAAACACATCTTCTCCATTCCAATGCCCTTTAATATATTGATGTAACGTTGAATGAACTATGTTGTTTTCGTGCAGCCACTTTCTACCATAAGCAAATGATATTGCATAGGCACGTCGATTACGTGAAAATTGGTGGTGCTATGAATAGGTCTAACTTTAAGTTGAATGTTGACATAACCCACAGAGTCCATAGGAGCATGACTAAAGCCGTTTATTTATAAGGGTTGTTTGATCAAACGTCAGACATTGATCCCAATAGCTTTTAAAGTACTCATTGGCATTATATTCAAGTAAGAACCATTATTGATGAATACCCTCTTAACTAAGTAGCCATTAAGAATACCTTTCATATATAGTGGATGATTATGGTTAGAGTTCTTTACACACATATCTGCTTTAGTGAATAAGATGGCGTTCTCATGTACCTTAACCATTCTTTTCATGGGTTGTGTGCTAAACTCCGCATACTGACCTTCAAAGATCTACGTGAATGCAGTCACTATTGTAAACCTAACCTTTTCATCAAATCCCAATAAGTTAAAATTTTTTCTAAAAGTTATAATGTTTAATAGTGCCATAATAACAGGCGGATACTTATCTTCATGAACTTCAGTTGATTTTCCTTTACTCCTGGAGGCTTGCGTGTCAATTACTTCAGTCGTGATGGGGTCATAGCTAATGGAATTGACAACAACTCTTTAGTTATTACGAGCTAGAAGTAGATTATTTCTAACATCATTATTATTTATAATTAATTCACCATGCATAACTCGCTTATCGAATATTTTCTTTAAAGTGAAACAATCCTTTGTCGAGTGATTGACATTCCGGTAAAACCTACAATATTTAAGATAATTCTTTTCTTCATTTGTAGGGATTGACTCTTGAAAGCTTGAGATTTCCATTATGCAGCTACTGGTTAAGCTTTTGATGCACCTTGGGCATAGACATGTCAATGTTGGCTTGGAACTGTAAGACTTATCATTTTTGGGTTTCTTCACTCCTTTTTGTGATTTGCCCTGAGTAGCATTCATAGACAAAGCACACTTGTTAAATCTTCTAACTTCATTTCTTTGTTGGGCCATTGAGTTATTGGTCCTTCGTGTGTTCTCAACCAACACCACAAAGGAAATTGACAAAAGGTTCTTATGATAGACCGCATACTAAGGGAACATTCCTCGAACATAAATCTTAACTAACTCCCTCTCATTACAAACGTCTTGTGTATCTAGAGAATGTTCTCTAAAGTACTCAACATAGTCCATGAGATTTTCCTTAGGCTTTTGATGAATCCTTCCCATGTCAATGAGAGTAACCCTTTCTTCAGTAGATAAAAACTTTTCTAAGAACATCTTATACATTCTGCCCCATGAATCAACTGACCCTGAGGGGAGATTAACATACTAAGTGTAGGCTTTCTCTGTGAGATTTCGAAAATTCCTTCAACTCCAAATCATCATCTAATCCATGTACTTCTAAAGTTTCAATGAATTTCAATAAGTGATCCTTTGCACTTCTTTTCTTTCGGTTAAATAACATGAATTTTAGACTCATATAATCCTTTGGATATGGTTTCATAACGATGCGTAGATGATAAGAGAGCTTTAGTTCCAGTACATTTGTTGTGGATTTCACCTGCATTTCTCTCATGTACACGTCTATATCTTCTTTATTCATAAATAAAGCCCTTTGAATAGATTTTTCTACCCTTGTTTGCATTGTAGGGGCAAGGTTAGTGAAATTCATATGCATAGAATTTGCTAGGGCTGAATTCATGGGTATAAGATATATAGATTCAACAATCGTAACACATGGGGTAGCATGTGAAGATGACAAACCTCCAGTATGAACTCGTTGATTTCTGATTTTGAGTGGGGAATGCTATGTAGGTATAGGCTTAATTAGAGGAAGCTGGTCCTTAACCCTAAGAGTGTCTTGCTCGCTGGAAGCAGGGGGGTTCAGTGGTTGAGGAGCTTGTGTAACTTGTTGTTGCATTGTATTTGGAGGGACTCGAAGTAGTTCCCCCTTGTTGCATAGTAGTGGAAACAGCCAAAACAGGTACTCATTGGGTAAACACCACCTTAAGTTCATTTGGATTTTGATTAGTTTCTTAAAGCTCTTGCGCTAATTGTGCATTGCTAGGGACACTTTCTTGAGTACCATCTCTTTGATTCATATCTCTAACTAGAGGTGGATTTTGATCATCGGTGATAGTAATATTGTCTTGTTCTTGATTATTGTTGTCTCTAAGATTAGCAAGTCTTCTTTCAAAAGGTATCATCATGTAGATATCAAGTTTCCCTCTACAGTAGAGTTGCTAGAAATGTAGGTGTATGGGTTTGGATGCAATGATCATGTGTATGCCCTATATTAAATCGCGCTATACGTGATTAAGGAAATGACTTGAATTACATGGATGGGATGATTGGGTGAGGCATGATAGAAAGGAGGAGTAAGCAATTTAAGTGAGGCTCTAACACATATGATGATAGGTGGAGGAGCTTAATGGTATCAAACTCTATGATTAATAAAAAATGGAGTAGCGTTCTGGGGGTGTTTAAGTATTTGATCTTTGAGATAATATTCTGATAGAGTAATGACATTAATAGAGATTTTCCACCTGTCCAAATGAGGAAATGAATGGGATATTTATAGGAAATGGTAGTTAATTATATCCATCGGATCATGTTGGTGATTAATGGCTAAGATTAAAACCTTTCATTAATAGGTTTCATATGAACTTTTTTTCGTAGGTTTATGCTCAGATAAAAGTTTTATATTTTAGTATAAGTCAAACTAAGAAATATTAGATTAGAGAGCCAATCTAATGGGTCTTACTTCAAACCTAGCATGCCAAAACTCTCTCAATTATTCTAAATATATATGGTCTTGACCATTTGAATCTTGTCACCTTAGTCTAAAGAGTCAAGTCTATTTTAATTATTGAACTTAAAGCCTAGATTCAGATTTAGCTCTCTACAAAATGCTAGGTTTTACCCATATATTTAAGTCTAAATGGTTAAACCTTAATTTCCTTAGGATCTTAAAATGGAGATTGAATTAGCAAGAAAATATATTAATGTACTTAAAATTAACTATAGAACCCTAAAAGTAAATAATAGAAATATGGTTGTCAAAATCATAACTCTATTGTTTATTTAAATGCATAGAATCGGTAAAGTCATACATAATCATATAAAATTGATAAAATTATAAGTTTATAGAATTATACATGAAAGTTCATTATTTCACTAAAAATCTACGCATAAACGATTTTACATATTTTTTAACTAAAAAAAAATTATAAAATTATAAATTTATAAAATCGTATTTTTGACTTACGATTTTAATAATTATAAATATATGGTAAGATTCCACTTGAATAGTGAGACATAGCTGGATTGAAATGACCTTTTCTACATTAAACCGCCCCCCTTTGTAGCTACATATAACCCCGAAATAATGCTTAAGTCCATTAATCACTTTTAAACATTTCTCATATCATAACTTAAAAACAGGACAACTTGTCTCCTGCTCTGGATGTTAGAGTGCACCTTCTTTCGTGGTGTTGTAAACTTTAGGGACGCTCGCTGAAGAGTCAAACACCCTTTTATTACTTTGGTTCTGTTTCGGTAGTCCATCAAACCAGACCTCGAAGTCACTAGATTTTGCAAGTAATTTATACACAATTTCACATTAATAAAGCTCAAATTTTGCATTCCGAATTTTCTCATTTTCAAATCCTAAAAATTTGATAGAAAATGTACTAACATCCAATTTCCCCAATTAACGAGCTGAACTTGCTCTTTTCGCTTCAAAGATTTCCTATGTCCAACTTAACAATTTAATTTGATTGTTAAATAAAAAAGTCTAGAACTTTCGCCGTTTAATTCAGCTAAAATTCAAAGAAATTAAGCGTGCATGCGAAAATGAGATTTGTTCTTGCATACAATATGGTAAATTCTGATGTTTGGGTCTTAGACTAATTATCATAAAATTTGAATTTGGAAACTCTATGTTTTTAGGCTACTTGTGACTCACAGAAATTTTCTGGCAAAAATGGAATTTCCAAAAATAGAGGCAGAATTGAATCGTGAAAATCTCCATAACTGTTCTTTACGTATACATATATACACATAAATTTATTTATTTATTTATACAAACTTTGGATAACAGTTGCAATTTTTCCCATGGAATCCGCATATGTAAGGGTAGATTTGTCATTTTCAATGGCGGATGAATGTTTCAAGTTCCTTTCTGGGCTCGACGTAAATTCTTATGCTACTAACCATATATTGCGTGTACGAATTTATGTGTAAATGTCATGTACTTTAGGTGCATTTATTCCATTACAACACTTTATTGGATTTGACTATGGATTTCATATAAGGACTTCCTAAATCACATCAGAAGGAAGTCATTCTAATAGTTATCGATAGGCTCAATATAGCCATTTTATGGGCTCAACTCACCCCTCATACAGCTTTATAAGAAGCTGCATTTACTTGGACAATGTATGCAAGTTGCTTAGATTCCCTACTAATATAATTAATAATGGATATCAAGAAATCGTAAATGCTTTTTAGAAATAAATTTTTTATATACAGAGAGTGAAATTGAGATTATTTTTTAACTATCACTTCTAAAATGATAGGAAATTGAATTGATGAACAAGTGTTTAAAAACTCGCCCAAAATACATTACTGGTGAAATCCTAAGTAGTGGAGCCAGTTCTTATCCTTGGCAAAGTTGTGGTATAATATAAATTAACCAGTCTAGTGCACTTGGAACTCTCTTTGAAGTTCTCTACGAGTGACCCCCTACGCATCCATACATCTTTAGAGATTTAAGAAATGTAAGTGTAGACACTGATGTTTGACAAAGGAAGTTATATGAACATTAAAGATTAATACGAGGAAAGCTTAAAAAAGAATGAGATAGCTGGCTAGCAAGAAGAGGGGTGAGTAGGTTTTTAAGATCCAAGATCTAGGTAAAGTTATGATTCTATAAGAAAGGTAGCCTTAAACAACATAGGAGCCAAAAGATGTCTCCCAAATAATACAAATTCATATTACAAAATAATTGGCAAAATAGGATAGGTATTGTATAACTTGGAGGTACCTAAAGTACCTTGGTTTACTAATCTAAAAATGTCTCTCATCGAGGAAGTATGATTATGCAATTACTCCAAACCTATCATAAATGGAAGACGTAACACTTGAGCATCTTGCTATTTTATATAGGAAGATGGTTAAAAAGAGATTCATGAGTCGACATGTTGTTTCACTAAAAGTATTTGAGAATCTTACTTAAATCTAATCTTACGATTTCGTAATCTACTCTTATGGACAAGGGTTTTTGAAGAGAGGGAAGATGAAATGGGACTGAGAGAGTTCTTAAGATTAATCTGTTTGATTGATAGAAGTAAAAGGGTCAAATAGATTAGTTGAACTAAAGGGCATAACAGGTTTGTGAAATGTACGTGGGCCGCATTCCATATTTGGATAAAGAACGGAAGCTTGGAGTGAAGCCCAGTGGTCTAAGCCTTGTTCAAGTCCAACCTACTCAAAATTGAAGCCCATAATGCCAAGGAAAAACTTTTGTAGCAGCACATGTGCTTTTAACGTGATGTGCAAAAGAGTAGCATTTTTTTTTTTTTTTTTTGGTAACAGATATGTTATTTATTTATAACGAAGCAAGAAGGATTAGTAGATATCATTAGGGGGCGTCCCCCCCATTGTGATTAGCAGCACGTATTGTCTTTCTATATACAACCACAGTACACAGTTTCTTCCTGGTTACACGAGGCATGGCATCACATTGTAAAAGATTCAAAAGACCATGCGGCGGTGCAAAGAAGTATAAATCATTGTTTTCCAGAAGTCTTGCCTCTTTAGCCAAGCGATCTGCTACCGTATTCGCATCTCGGTGGGCAAAAAACAATCTTATCTATTGGAAGTCGTTCAATCTTTCCTTGCAAGAACATAAGACAAGTGAATTAAGAGGATTTGTAGAGTATGATCCTTGCAAGACATCCACTATAACTATAGAGTCCATTTGGATTTCGAATTTCTTAACTCCCATATCTTTGCATAATTTTAGACCCCATTATAGTCCCCATAATTAAGCATTTAGGATGACATGCAAATCCAGCTATCCATTGACTATGTCATTCTTAACAACTCCTCCAGTACTTCCATCATTTGTACGGTGTTGAATAAGATGTGTTAGTATTGGGTTTGAGTCATCCCTCAAGGGGTGGTGTCTATGTGATATTTTGTAAAATTTCTTATCTGTAATTAGTTTATATATATATATACGCCTTGATTGCCCAATACTCATTGGTTTAGAGTCTTGCTTGCTGCCAAATGTTAGATAAAGCAATACTAATGGATGTTACAGTATATAGAGTATTGAAGTGTTGTTTCCAGCATATCCAAAGGAAATAAAGAAGAATTTCTCCATTTGGTGCTTGAGTTGAAACCATATTTGTAATGATACTAAATGGGGCCTAGTAGAATTATTTTGAAATCGTTATAATACGTATACACCCACAATATGAAGATTGTTTTATAAGTTAAAGACTGTAAAACTCTAATTAAATATTTACACATTACTACTTTCTTTTTTCTTTTTTTTTTTCCATCGTTCACTCATTACTTTAATCATAATACATATAGTTCATTTATATGAAAATTTCTACGAAAACTAATATTCTATAATTCATCAAAACCGTAGAGAATTATAATTTCCTATCAAATAATGAGATTAGGTAATAAAAACTTTTTAAAAGATATTGATTCAAGATAAGTATGAAAAAGTAGAGATTTTAAAAATACAAGACAATGTCTTTTTATATTCTCCCTAGTGTAAATAATGTTCTATCCTATACCTATCCTTCGTAGTCTAAGTCTTGTACATTTGTCTCTTAACTCCTAGCTTATTCTCAACTTTGATATAACTTGTAATAAAGACTATTGGTGGATGAGCTTTACATGGCTTAGTGAGTTTATAACCGCTACTGTTTAAGCAAGTTATCAAAACATTAATAACACAATCATGTAATCTATTTATATGCACAATGAATATAAGGAACACATCTATAAGGGTCTAGAATCATAGAAGGTATAGAGTTATATTGCATACATGTCAATTACACTCATGTCTAGGTGTTAGGTGCCCTTAACTTAGGATAGCACCCCCATAGGTGAACCTTGACTCGAGACATTCAACTTGCGAACCTTGACTTAGGATATTTACATAACAAGTGAACTTAAGTATCCATCTTCATTTAATCATTAGCAATGCCATAAGGCCAAATTAAATTGACCCCAACTCAGGCCATCTATCCATATCCATTCTATAATGCCATAAATCTAAACTAGGTAGACCTTGACATAGGCCATCTATCATCAATTATCTAATAGTGATCTATTTACTTTGCCTCAAAATTTTCATCAGTAGCTTCTTAAGAGCACATACAAAGGTTTTATAGAAAGGCGGGTTTTGAAAACTCATGAGAGATTTTAGAAAAATCTACTTTTTTAAGCCATGTCAAAGTTTTATAAAACCATTAATCACTAGAAAAATGTTTCTAAGAAAAGTGTTTTGTGAACAATCTATAAAAATTGATAAAGATTGGATACCCTTACTTGTATACCTATATGATCAAGAACATGTGATTGATATATTTGGTTATTTAGATCAATAATTTATATTTTCAATTATTTTGATGAACAACACTGTGATAGCTACTTGATTATCTTCTTAAAAAATAATAATAAGATATCATGATAAGAATTGAAGGCACAATTGAATTTAAAACTTAAAAATATAAGGTTATATAGAAATAATAAGTAAGAAAATTTATGAAAAAATTAACAAATAAAAGGATCAATTTACCCTTAGTCATAAATAGTAGATAAAATAATAAATGGTAAATAGTGAATTAGTAATTAGTAAATAGTAAGTTGGTTAATGTAAATAATGAAACAAAGGTAAAAAACATGATGTATTGCATGGAAAACATCATCATAACATGCCATAGGAATATACTATGAAAATATAAGAAAAAATATTAAAATAATAGGTGTATTATTAAAATACGACAAAATAGCTCATAAAAATATCCTAAAATGCCAAAAATAACCCAGAACATTCTAACAAGTATCAAGAATATTCTAAAATGCTAATATCTAAAAAATTCTGGAAAGGTGAAGAAACATGTTTGGGAAAAAATTTGGAATTTTTCAAAAATTATAAAAAATAGATAACTTAATCAATAATTTATCAAAAATATCTCCAAGTGTCTAAAATTAGTGAAAATTTTATCTTACACCTAGCATGCATGTAGTAACATGTGCTAAGATTTTGAGAATTTTTGGACATTCAAAAAAATAAAAAATTTAAAAAGCATCTTGAATTTCCCTTATAAGTATCGCTTCTCCCTTCTAATTTTTCCACACAATGTTTCTAACTTCCAAAATTCACAAGAATACATACACACACTTTATTAGGATGCTCCTTTGGTGGCTTGACAAGTAGGTGGCGAAAGAGGGTGGTCGAAGGTGGTGGTTTGCATGGGTTTAGTGGTTTGGAGGGTGGAAATTTTAACACCTTCAATTTCCCTCCTTTTAGGTTGCTCTTTTTACTGTAAGTTCTTCGATTACATATCTACTATTACAAAGTTTTTTAGAATTAATTTACCATGTACATTATTTTTTATAATTTTTGCAAAGTTATTGCTTATTACATTATAATATACCAGTTTAAAGAAAAGTTGCAAAACCTTATTTAATAACTTCCTAAAATCCTCAAAAAATTTTCCCATGCTTTCCCATACATAATGTGACTTTTTGATTCCATCCATGATACTTTTTAAATTATATCACAATTTCCCTACTATTTAAGCCATAATTTTGCTAAATTATGAATTATACTCTAATTATATGATATATGTTTCCTAAATACTCATTACTTATATACATTATATGTTTTTAAGTTCACTATTGACTTTATTTTAGAATGTATAAAAGTTTTTTTATTCATATCAATTTATCCTATATTACCATGCTTAGTAATCTCTTAATTGTCATTTTAACTTTGCAAAATATATACGTTATTATAGTAACCATATTATTTTCTTTATAAAAGCCAAATATCTCACTTTTTAGACATTCTTAAAACATTTTTCTTTAAGAATAATAGAATTATTTGATTATACATCAAAGTGACCTTTTTGGTTATGGAAAATGTAACTAATAAATAACTCTTTTTTAAAGATGTAACAATTGCTATCTGGAGGACTTTAGTGACCTATAAATAGGTAAGTGGTTTGCCTCACAGTAGTTCTTGATATATTAACAAGAGATAATAAGCCGTTATATTGTTTGTGATTGTAGATCAGTTATATTTACACATGTAGTGAATGTAGGTATAATTATGCTGTTTGATAATCTTTGTGAATGGGTTTTATATTATTTTGATATGGTAATGATTTGTTGTTTGGTCACTTAAATAACTTGATAAATGTAATATTTAACTCTAATAATTATACATGCATAGCATACTAAACATTTCCCATTAACACTACTCATATAACAAGAAAATAAAGAGTTTTATTCTTTTAACTTTACGGAGCTAAATGACAAGAGAGGAGGTCACCATTCAAATTTGAAAGTTTCAAGTAGAATAGTGTGAAATTGAGTATGGAAGAGATGTAGAGTTCATTGCACATCATTAGATTGATGAGAAACTTAAGCCCATTAAGTGGTGAGCAGAAGTAAAACTCTTCAATGGGGTTATTTCCTATAGTCTTGTAACATACCGATCAACGTCGTGCGAATGACACTTGTTATGATTGCATTGCATTACACTCTAAAGGACGTGCTTGTTCTGATTGTATTATATGTAATAAATATTCCTTACTACTTACTGAGCTATTCTTTTACCTACCTCCTTATAGTCCTTTTTACAGGAATAACTGAGTCTAAAACATGCCAAGAACATTTTAGGTAGGCTAATTGGAGTATGTAGAAGACCATGAAAGAACCACTTATTCTAATTTGAAATAGCTATACAAAAGTGCATAACAATGTAATTAAAGGAAATCAAATAGTTTGAGATAATCCTTTCCTCCAGTATTGGGTATTATTTTGAGAAACTTGTGTGTGAGCATTTATGGGGTCAATGAATACTGCCTTGGTTACATATGTTCAATATGTATGGTGAGACTATCAATTTCTAAACTTTTCAAAACGTAACACACTAAGCAATTAGTCATCCAATGGATGATCAATATTAATCAACAAACAGCACACAAGCATAAAGTAATAAGCAAAT
This sequence comes from Lumnitzera littorea, assembly GCA_024138015.1. Classification (NCBI taxonomy): domain Eukaryota; kingdom Viridiplantae; phylum Streptophyta; class Magnoliopsida; order Myrtales; family Combretaceae; genus Lumnitzera; species Lumnitzera littorea. Next base: position 71,360,517 of record JAMXBB010000011.1, on the reverse strand, counting down.
AGCAGATTATTAGAACTCTTTCATCTAGATATGGTTGCTCACTTGGCATAATCCTTGAAATATGTCAAGTTCAAGAATTGAATTACCTAAATAAATAATACAACTTAAATGAGTCTTTTGAGAAAAAACTATGCTACTAGAATAAGTTAAATGCTTATTGTAATTCACCTAATCCCACTTATAACCCATTTTTAATATTTTGTTTTGAGATTGCTCAACTTAAATTAGATTTTGTAATTTTAAAGTTGGTATGATAGTGTTGAACCAAAATTTTAAGAGTCATTTATTTGATACTAATTATTTCATATTTATTGTTGATCAGCTTTGAAATCTTATTTAAACATCTTTTCAATTATTAAATGACTTAGATTATCATTCGTGTGTTAAGTTACTCTTTTCCAAATTTACCTCACAACAAAGGAGTTTAGATGCTACCTTCTCCATTATCTCGTACTTTTTTCAACTTAACTTCTATTTTACCATTGCTTCTTTTGTATTTGCTCCTATTTTACCTTCTACCTTTTAATAATGCTTTTACACTACTTTTTACTTTTTCTTTAACATCATAGCTCGATCATTGTGATTACAACATGGATCAAATAAAATATAAATAAATAAATAAAAGAAATTAACAAGGTGTTATCTATTAACTTTATGATAAATATAAGATACATTTTTCAATATGTGAACTCATTTCATAATACATAATTTTACATAATATTAACTATTTAAAGTATTTCCTAATATAGTATTGACATATTATTACTCTAAAATAACTTATAAATAAATTTTTTTATTTATATTTAATTTTTAAGTAAACGTTGTATCAATTCTAATTTTCCCATGAAACCAAACTTCTTTTTCAAATATTATATAAATTAGAAATCATAACCATTCTTTTATAGTTGAATAGCAAAACTCGAAAATAATAAGTTTAGTTCAATAAGCCCATTTCTTAAAACTATAGCTCCATGCATTTTATAATACATGTATATAATACGGTAATGTTGTATTAAGGCTATAATATTTACACATAGTTATTTCTTAAAAAGTAAATCTTGTCATTGTAATAATATAATAAGATGAGCATACATATGTATATACATATGAAGATATACATAGGTGTTATTGATTTTATATGTCTAAAGATTTATACTTCTCTTATCATTATTACTATTAGTATATTAAACTACTATAAATTTATAGATATATCCATGTGTATATATGGATATGTACTTTAAAATAATTGAGCCATAAGTACATAAACATCCTACATATATGTATATATACCCTTTTTCCAAAAATAATGCAAAACATAAGTTTGTATATTCTAAATTAAGATGCATGATTATTTTTGAGAAAATACCAATACAAGTGCAGACATACATATATATATTTCTATGCCAAATATATATATGTATTTAAACATGCATTATATATATCAATGGAAATACGCTTTTTCAAATAATTCAATATATGCATTTATGTCGATATGGAATACACTCTTAATATCCAATTTATTATAAGCACTTATTCGCTTTCCTTTGCATGAATAAGTGCATACTCATGTGTACATACATACACATACAAATGTATATAGCTCTTAAAATTTTGTATACAAAAACATATATGTATTCATAATTACTCGTATGTATCCTAATAATTGTAAGTGATTTCACTTGTATGTTTATATATTTAATATTATTGACAATACCACTATTTCTGCCATTGTCTTCTTCTTCTTGTATTATTATTATTATTATTAAGTCACTATTAACAAAACTAAATAGGAGATATCTAGACTAGCATTTAGCATTACTTTTCCTGTTTACTACTCGTTTCCCATTTGGATTTTAACCTTACATCGTCAAATTTGCGCAAGGCCGAGGAAAACAACAAGACGAAAATCAAGGGAAATAGGAAAAAGATAAATAATTAAATAAATAGAACAAAGTAAAGATCAGTTACTTAGAGAACATTTTCTACATGTAATGGTTCTATTAGTGATTCAAGTAACATGTGTCAATGAAATCAAATAATAATTCATAATAATAAAACAAATAATGTATATGACAAATCACTAATGTACTGCAAATTAATTAAAAATAAGAGGAGGTAAGGAATATGACTTGCTTAAGTTAGAGTAGACTGAGGGGATATGACATCGTTGCCTAAATGTTGCTAGACAACTAAATTTCACAGGAATGGAGGAAACAAGATGCACACTGATCTCTACAACACCGGTTCAGCACTTGATCAAAGGAAATGAATCGGTGGATGACAACATGTTGAGCAACAACGCATCTCGACCGGAACTCCATAGTGTCGAAGATGTAGATGACTTCAAAATCAGAACGTAGTGTTAAAAGAAAATATTGACAATACACAATGATAAGAGATAGGAAGATGAAATTAAAGATTCATTTAAGTTCATCGAAAAACTAAACCTTCGCTGGAAATATTTCGTCTTCTCCGGCGTCAGCAAGAAAGGAATTGAAGGTGAGACTTCCTGTTCAAGCTATGACAATCCAATTGAAGTGCCGGCAGTGGAGGTAGAAGAAGGAATAATGTTGTGTCTTTGTCAAGATGAAAGAGCGTATAATATGTGAATGTGATGCACTTGCCGTACTTGCTGTTGAGAAAGGATGTGAAGATCGGAGATGCAGAGGCAGGACGAGTTCGTTTTGGGGAGAGGAGGTGACGAAGCTTGAATGATCGATGTGATGGAGGTTGTGCGGTGAGGACTTAGCATTGATGAAAGGTGAGATGAGGTCGAAGATGATTGGTCTGGTCTTGAAATGAAAGGGAAGGCTAGAGACGATCGAGAAAGTGGAAGAGAAAAGATGGAGGAGGAGGAGGAGAGGAAGTGAGCTATGTGGGTCCAGGCTAAAGGGAAAGAGGGAAATCGAGATTCGATAGAGACTTGCAGCAGAGGAAAAAGAAAGGGGAATAGATTTTTGCTGAATACTGTTGTTGGAATTTAAAAGGACGATGAGTTTGAAATGAGAAAGATTATATAAGAATAAGATTAAAAAAAAAATGGAAAGCATATTTTAATAAAAGGTTGGTAATTATAAAGGAATAAATCTTAGAACGGGGTTTTATATATTGTATCACCATTTTATTAAAATAGTTTTGATGATTTTATTATTAGGATCTAATAAAGCCATCTAGTTTTATTTTCTTCAAGTTATCTTTTAATCATAAATACTTCTTCGGTTAAAATTCATATTTCTAAAGTTTTGCTTAATAAATTTAGTTTCAATAGGATTTCTGAAACTTTATTGGGATCTAAAAATGGCTTATCTAGCAATTTTATTAATTAATAATTGCTTTTTCCCTTCTTCTTCTTCTTCTTTTTCGTTTAGTAATCAAATTCCATTTTCAAAAATTTTTAAATGCGATATGTATGTTTAGATTTGTCTCATGGTTTTGCAAAATCATAACTGTTCCCTTATTGAATTTTGTTAATAACATTTTCCAACTTTCCTATGTTTTGTCTATCAAGAATTTGTTATGCTGTCATTTCATAGTAGACATTTGGGCATCTATATATTTATTAAATATAGTTATGGTGTGTTTTGAATAATGCCAATTAATATTGATTATGTCACTTGTAATATCATTATGTAGTTGTCAATAATGTTACTAACTAAAGGATATAAGTTAAACTTATAAACTATATATACACAAACATTTACGGATATATCATATGTTATAATCAAAATAACATCCAATAGATCATCATAATAATCTAGAAAATTTATAATACCATTTTATGTATTGAGATAGGATTATTTACATATCTTATATATGCTTTTCACAATATTTTTTAGTAAAATTTCATATATGACTTATTCAATTTACCAAATTAGAAAATTTTATTTTATAATTTTATTATTTAGCAATTCTTTGGCATATCTATTTTTCCTTAACGTTTCGTACTTTAGAGGTTTAGTGATTGTGTTGCTATAGAGTTATTATATAAAGATTAGTTGTGTTCAGCAACCACTTTTAGGTACTATTTTGGTATTTCATATTGCCTAGATGATTTTGTTATATTTGTTCATATAAAACTTTTATTATTTATAAATTGACCATTATCAATGATACTTATACGAGCGACATAGCAAGAATATATGAACTTTTAATATACCACTATTCATGTATTCCAATATAGTTATATAAAAGCTTTATAAATTACAGCTTATACATAAATGAGTATTACGAAGAGTCGTTAGTCGTTACACCACATACAAAAGCATGAGTTATGCATAAAATATGTTTATTGACTTATGAAATAAGATAAACACTTATCTAGGTAGGTAATCATGAAAATATTAAAAATGGTGGTTACATTGAATAGAAAACAAACTTATAGTTTGTGTAGAAATATATGAATATATATTTATATAATAACAACAAATACACTTCAAAATAATACCAGTATGTACATATCGGTTCTATTTTGGAATATAATAATATGTAAAGAAAATTATCATATTATAAATATAATTAACTCATATATATAGAGAAGTTTATATACATAACATGTACTATTATTATAATAACAAAAATAAATAAATATATCTATCTTGTTGAACTATATAATCTTAGGAGAAGGAAAAAAAACGCAAAAATAAAAAATAAAAACAAAAGTACTGCAATATGAAAAATAATCCTAAATTTACTGTAGCTGAATTCAGCTTTCCAAAAGCCAATTATATCAGTAGCAACTTCTCCTCACAATTCTTATTTCATTATTGATCTTAAATACAATTATAATGTACAATAGTTCTACTTTAAAATTAGTTGGAATACACACTGACATGTTTAATGCACAATATATCCTTCCATCAACTGAAGCTTTCTCACCCACTACATAATGGTTACAAAACTTTTAAACTTAACTAAAATTTAGCCAAAATTCATCAAACACAAAACAAAAAAGAAATCAATCAATTATTTAAACTATCCAAAGTTTGACTAGATGAACATAGTAACTGTGCATTTACATAAAATATGTGTCCCAAATCAATAAATAAGGACATATAAGCATGCTTATTTAAGGATATCTCTGGTAGCAACACCTGTAGGCTTATACATCCTCTTGGTTGTCCGTTTGAAAACTGGGTTGAGGCTACACCAGTTGATCATGATCTAGTTGAGTAATCTGTGAGTTGCCCTAACTTGATAAGCTTAGTGAGGGTATCTATATAAGTATTGGAGATGGGTCATCCTGTATAAGCCCCTCACCCATGTTTAGAGTCAAATCCAATGGTCATCTCTTAAAGGGTGTTGGAGGTGTCTAAGAAAGACTATTAGAACTCTTCCTTATAGCAGGTATCTAATATTGGAATAAGGGTTGTATGGGAGATTCGCGGGATGAAGGGTGTTGGGGTGACAAGTGTTCGGGTGACCGATCATCCTTGATTTGTAGCTGTGCTCGACCATGCCATGCTTTGCCATGTCTACGACCCTAACCACGATGTCTTATCGGGGGTACATCTTTTAGTGGAGAGTCATCCTCCTTGGAATTAGATCTTGGTACCCTTACATTGGCTGGCTCCTATGAGGTGATACCTCGAAACTACTAGGCAATCTTACTAACCTTTGGTTACTTAATAAGGATATTCTTGTGGGTCATCTGTGGCAACCGATCAATGAAATCCATTTGCTAAAAAAAAAAAAAATGAATATTAAATGGTTAATTGATAATTCAAGATGTAATTAAAGTAGCTTAAGACAAGTGACAACATATTGAGTATTGCATCATGGCCGTAGTCCAGCCAATGTACCACCATAGCTATTTTCACCCTTTTGGTCATGCATGGTGGGGTAAAGGACGGTTGTGACCTCAAATGCCTATTTATTGTAGTCAAATATAACAACATTGTGGTCACTAGTTACTTTAGGCTACCTATCAAATTTTCTCCATGTAGATATAGTCAACACTTTACCCAACCCCATTTCCTTGAAAATCTCGATCCTTCACTTGTTAAAGTAATCATTACAATTGTAAAACATCTTCTTGACTAGTGCAAAAATAGGAAAGTTTCTAGCATCTGTCATTGCATCATTGTAACTCTTTATAATATTGGTGGTACTAATACTAAAACGGCCCTTGTCATCGTACGCCAACGTCTACATATTTGAATGTAGGCCATTGGAGCATGGTTTAGTGTGTAGGCTCATTGTGCGGGCTTCATCATAGTATTTACGAAACTTACGAGGTTGTACTTGAAAAGTAACCTTTTTTTATGAAGTCTTAACACTCCTTGTCTTTAGCTTGAGTATTGAAGTTGCTTACCATATGACGAATGGACTAGTGCTACGACCAACTATTTGGCCACACTGCATTCTCACCTTCTACAGTAGATTTTATGCCAGTATGGTGGTCAGATATCAAGCATATGTTTGTATGATCCTTTATTACATATGTTAGCATGCACTTTAAAAGTCACCCCCAGCTATCCTAATGCTCCTCATCTACCAATGCAAACCCTAATGGTACAATATGGTTTGCATTGTCTACTTCGATCATGGTGAGAAGCTTATGTTTAAACTTTCTGTATAGGAATGTTCCATCAAATGAGATCACATGCTTGAAAGAAATGAAATCGGCTATTTACCAAGGATCTTGTTAATGAAAGTATTTCGTAAAATTTATAAAGTCAGCATAAAACATTTTCATACTTGCAATGGAGGAACGCTTCAACAAATGGTTCGAAAGCCTAGAACACTCTATTGAAAAACACATGGCCTAGAGTATCACTTTCTATCCACTTCCAGTCAACCATCGTACCTGGATTAGTCTCTTGCAAGGTGTATCACAATTTGGGAAGTACTTCATATGACTCCTCCCATTTTTCATAAACTTTTTCAATCGCCTTATGTTTGGCCTCTCAAATCCTCTTAAGGTATGTTGAGCTTTATTTTTTTTCTTCTTATTTTTATTTTATTTCCCATTTCTCGACTAATACTAAACCTTAACTCATTTAATATTAATCATTGACTAGAGAAAATGGAAAATTCCAATTTCCTTTTAAATTGAAATCTTTTTAGATTTGCCATTCGATCGTAGTCGAGAAAAAGAGAAATTGTAATCAATTGGGTAGATTGACTACAATTTAGCTAGGGTATTTGATTTCTAATTGATAAAAACCAGATAGTTCTGAATTCGATGGCTACCTATTAAACCTTAACGGGTATTACTATCATTTTTTCGAAATTAGGTCTTATTTTTCAAAATTGTATTTTTTTTTTTTTTTAAAAACCAAATAAAATAAAAAAAAATATATAAGTATTTATAGATTTTTTTGTCGTCCTGGAGATTCTTACATACTAGCTAATCAGGATCAAACATTTGTAATTCTTTCCAAAAACTTTAGTGCGTTGATTTATTTTAATTTCTAAAAAAACCAGTTAAGTTTACATTTTAATTCATTTATTTTGAGTAAAAGAAATTCTAGGAAAAGGCTCCTAATTTAAATTTTTTTTTTTCAAAATTTCCTAAAAAAAAAGCCTAAATTAGAGAGAAAATTTTTATTACTTACTTTTTTTTTTATGGAAAATGATTTTTCTAAGTGGTAAAAATGTTCTATTTTTTCAAAAAGTAAATACTAAACAAATAAAATTAAAATAGGATAAAAAAATGAAAGGAAAAAAAAAAAAAACTATACCTAGACATTGACAAACAGGAACATGGGTTGGGTTGGAGTTCGAGTTGTGGAGCTCCAATCACAGGTTGGTTCGGGTCGTCCACAAATCTAATAGCAACACTCAATCCAACAACAAATGAAGTCTTTTAAACACCAAATCAAGCGAGAATTAACACTTTCCTAATAAAATTATTGGTAAAAATGAGTTTAAGATAAGCGTCTTGGGTTATTGTGATGGTTTTGGTGGTTTTCGAAAAGCAGTGGTGGTGATGGATTATGAGTAATGTGGTTGTGGCTATTTTTGAGTGTTATGAATATGGTTCTAGGGCGAGTGTAGGTTGCATTTCAGAGTACAATGGGCGTTGACTGTGTAAGAGAGTGGATGGCATTGGGTTATAAGTTGGGCGTTTACTATTATGTATGTAGTGCAGTAAATGTGTTGTGAGCAGTCACATTGTCGCAACTGGATGAGAGAGGATTGGGACTGATGTTGGCTTGCTACTAGGCGTTGGGGTTGCTGCGACGATGGTAGAGGGGACTGTGGTTGAAGGTCTGTACGTGACAGGTGCTGGTGTTGGTTGTTATTCACAGGCCATTGTTGAGGGTGGGTCGAAGCTGCTGTTACTATTGTGCTACTTGTGGGTAAATGGGTTACTGCAGTTGCTATTGCTTTACTATGTTTGGATAAGTAGCACAATGATTAAGGAGTGCACTAGGTTAGGCGTATAGAATTTGTTGATATTAGATAGTGGAGTGGTGAGGTTGGTTCGTCAGGCATGAGTGGTCTTATCATTGTTGCGAATTGCAGTGATGGTGTTTTGAAGTGGGGGCTTGTGCGTGATTATCGTACTAGATTCATGTGATTTAAATATAATTTTATTATATTAAAAAAATTTGACGAGATTTATAATTAGACTTGAATCTCATACACTTAACCAATTTTCCTCTCTTTTCGTTATCTTTTCGAAAAAAAGGAATTTGCAATGGAAGGAAAAAAAAAAGAGGCACATGTGTGCTTGATGAGATTTGAACTCATGACCCTAAGCTCAATCTAATACCATGTTCAAGTGCTTATCCGTTAAGCTGTTGACTTGTGCCTTGTCATTTAGTATAATTAAATTGTTCTTAAGCTATGTGACTCTCTAAAATAAAACTATTCAAAATGAGCTAGACTAAATCCATTAACCTTAAAACATTTTATTTTCTAAAAATATATTTTCCTAAAAAATATTTATAATTTTTCTTTTTCCGAGAATTTTCTCTTTTTTTTTTTTCATTTTCATTTTTTTAAGACCTTTAAAAGAAACAAAAATTAGAACTACGAAGGGGCAAAAATTGGGTATCTATAGTGCCCCTTTTTATGGTGAAATTTGAGTAAAATTTTGCTATATAGATAAAAGAGATATCATTTTTGCCTTAGGGATGGCTTTATCCTAAGAAGCACTACGATTAGCTAGCTATCCTAGGATCGGTCTGCTGGGGATTTGGTAACAAAAAAACTCGAAAAGAATAATGGTAAGGGTAGCGCCTTTATAGGCTAGCAAGAACCCCAAAAGTACTAAAAGAATGGTAATGCTCTATGAGCTAGCTATCCTAAGTGAATGGGCATAGCGCTTCTTAAGCTAGCTGAAACCTTAAAAGATATAACAAAGGAGGATAGTGCCTTGTGAGCCAGCTAACCTTAGTAAATGGGCAAAACACTCCATGAGCTGATTAAGACCCTAAATGAAAACCTAATCATGCTCCTTTGAGCTGACTAATCTAAGTGAATGGGCAAAGCGTTCCTTGAGTTGGCTAAAACTCTAAATGAAAACCTGGTTGTGCCCTTTTCAGCTAACTATCCTAGGCAAATAGGTAAAGCACTTTTTAAGCTGGCTATGACCCTAAATGAAAATCTGGTTGTGCCTTTTTGAGTTAACTAACTTAGGCAAATAGGCAAAGTGCTCCTTAAGCTGGCTATGACCTTAAATAAGAACTGGGTCATACTCTTTTGAGTTGACTAACTTAGGTGAATCGACAAAGTGCTCCTTAAGCTGAATAAGATCCCAAATGAAAACCTGGCCGTACTCCTCTAAGTTAACTAACTTAGGTGAATGGGCAAAGCACTCCTTGAGCTAGTTAAGACCCTATGAAAACCTGGTTATGCTCCTCTAAGTTGGCCAACCTAAGCGAACGGGTGAAATGTTCCTTGAGTTGGCTAAGACCCTAAAAAAAACTTGGTTATGCTTCTCTAAGTTAACTAACCTAGGCAAATAGCCAAAGCGCTCTTTGAGCTGGCTAAGACCCTAAAGAGAACCTAGTTGTGCTCCTTTAAGCTGACTTAACTAAGTAAACAGGTGAAGTGCTCCTTGAGTTAGCTAAGACCCTAAATGAGAATCTAGTCATGCCCTTCTTAGTTGACTAACCTAGGTGAATGGGCGAAACACTCCTTGAGCTAGCTAAGACCCTAAATGAGAATTTGGTTGTGCCCTTCTAAGGTGACTGATATAGGCGAGAACGTTTATAAGGGATTAGCAACCTTAACTAAAAAGTTGATGTGAAACCTAACTGTGCTCTTTTGAGTTGACTGACATAAGTGGGAGCGTCTTCATGAGACTAGCAACCCTAACTGAAAGGTTAACATGAAACCTAACCGTACTTTTCTGAGTTGATTGACATAGACGGGAGCATCTCTAAGAGACTAGTAATCTTAACTGAAAATATTGATGGGGATAGTGTTTTATGAGCTAACTAAAACCCTAAAAGAAAATATAGATAAGAATAGTACTCTATAAGCTGGCTAGAACACTAAAAGAGATGGATAAACGGTAAGCACCCTACAGGCTGGCTAAGAACCTTAAGAAGCAAAATTGAGGGATGTAACTTTTTGACTTGAGAAATTTACAAATGAGGAATTTGGTGAAAACCATTTATGATGAAAAAAGACATTAGGGATAAGGTTTCTTGACTTGAAAAGGAATTAATGGACATAAAAAACTACATAAGGGAGAATGATTTAGAAGTATATGACATGAATTGAAGATTTGGCCACTTAGGTCGATATGGATATAAAAATGGATTGAAAAACTCATGACAAGCCTTTACTTTCTCTTTCTCTTTTTTCTTTTGTCTTTCTTTCTTTGTTTTTTGTTTTTTTTTTTTGAAAGTTTGCTAATGGATACAAATTCTTATCTAAGAAACAAGTGCTATAACCATATCCTTCTATGGTAACCATGTAGGGCATCTCATATCATTCTTTAGTTTCTGGCCTTGATGTCGAGCTTCTTGGCAAGGCTTTACAATTTTAAACATTCACTTCCTAAGGAAAAGATAACTCATGATTAGTCTAGTAAAAAATGATTTCTTTGTGCACTCTTGGTTTAGATTTCGCTCTTAACTATTATTTCAAAAATTATAGTCTAGTTTGCAAGTGATATGTTTCGATCAATCTGTTGGGTCTTTTGGGGTTCATTATTGTGAATCAGGCTTTTGGTCAAATGGTTTCAAAAGAGATTAATAAGAGGGCATACTTTGAAAGAAATGCTTTTATCCAACTTGAGTGTATAAGTTAAGAACTCTTAAGAAAAAACTAAATGTGTGCTTGCCTCAATTTCAAAAATAATTTTTTATTTTAGATAAATTATTTTTTAAGATCAAAAGAGTTTTGATTAAGTAGGGAGGTATTGTGTGATTCAAGATGGATAGGATTGGTTTTGTGTTTGTGATTTGGAGCATGATTCTTAAATGAATATGGGGTTTTGTGTTAGGACCTTGAGTTTTTAGAGTAACTTAGGCTTTTGGGCTTTCTTTGATTGGGGCTTTTCTCAAACCCAATGTCCGAGCCTTTTTTCCTTTTTCTTTCTTTTCTTTTTTTTTTTCTCTTTTTTCTTTCTTTCTTCTTTTTTTTTTTTCTTAGCCCATCATTTCTTGCTTTTGTCTCCCAAAAAGTAATTATCTCTTTTGTTGAGTCTTTATCTTTAGATGAATCAAGGCCCTAAATCCATGGGTTCTGAGTGTATGGGTTTGGGTAAGTATGTATGGTCTTGAGGTGTTTGGCTCTTCTTTAAAGGAAACAATTTATCAAAAACAAAAGTTATCCTTGAATTGTTATCATTAAAGTAAGCACAAGCTAGTTTTATCCTTCTCTCCTAATCAATTACTTTAACCTCCGAATTGTCCTACTATGGGTAGTTCTTGATGGGTTTTACATTTGAAAGAACTCCAAATTGGTTCAACGCGGTTAATAAAGGATAATTGTATTTAGGATTTGAAAATAAATGCCTAACTTCATTTTAATCTATGTATCGCATTCAAAACGAACCTCCTTTAAGAAATGAGTCTAAAAATCCCTCACCATGATATCTCTTATCTCTTAAAGTGTTTAAGGGTTAGTGTGTAGGATATAGTTTGCCTCTTTTCTTCTTAAACCTTTTAAAAGTGAGTTACTAATTCCTTAGATAGGGATTGATTTACCTTAAGGTGAAGATTGAACTTGCCCCCCAATTCCTTGAAACATGCCCCAGTCGTGAAATGATACCTTTAGTGAAATTTCAAAGACCATATGCCCTTATACCTTTCGCATTCTTGCTTAAATCACCCTCGACTTATAGGTCTTAATGCCCCCTTAGCTCCCATGTGTGATTTCGGGCCTGGTTCTTTTGAGTCAAATGAGTTAGCATTGACGTCTTTTGAGGTGGAAGGGATTGTGAATTGCCCTTTTTGTTTGTATCAAGGATCAGACTCAAGATGGTGTTTTATGACTTTGTGTTTTGATTTGTTTCATGGTTAGACTTGATGACTTAGGAGGTTTGAGTTGGTTTGGCTACTTTGATGGGCTAAGGGTTCATTTTTGGTTGGCTACCTTAACGGGCTACATGGTTTATGTTTATTCTGAGTCCCATAAGGATTTGTAATTGTTAGCAACTTCTTCTTCTTTGTTTTTTTTTTTTTGAGAGAGAGAGAGAGATAAGACTTTATTTTACAAAGACCAAGTGATGAAATTGTAAATGGGGAATTGCTTTCTTAGGATCCTATATATAAGCCTATATAATTTATTTACATATAGAAGAACACTACTATGGGTTTATTTACAAAAGAGGAATTCTAAAGAATAAAAGACTAAAGTATCATGGCGAAAAGAAATAGAGAAAATTTCTAAATCTTATTTATTTTGAATGAGAAAGGCTATTTACAAAGTGCTAATCTATTCGAAAGAACGAATATTCCTAGCTAGTAGAATACTTGTCAAAATGACAATTACCTAAAATTATTTTATAGGTTTGATTCTTTTTATTTTGTTTTTATTATTTTTTTTTTCACTTTTGATCACTTAAGAAAAGAAGTGTGGTATTTTACAGAGTAGCAAAACCTAACTTTTAAAAATTATCAAGCATAAATATTTAGAGTAAAATGAAGACACATAGATGCGAGGAAGTTTAAATCAACAAGAAATCCTTAATGTGGAAGAACCTAACTAATTTTTATTAATATTTGTGATTGTGAAACTTTACATCACTAATTTCATTTGAAAAAGAATTCCTAAAGAAAGCAAAAAAAAAAAAAAAAAAAAAGAATAAAAAAGAAAAAAGAAAAAAAGAAGAAAAAACTATGTCTTATTCTTCTTATGGCTATTGGGCTTGTCTTAAGTTTTCTTCCTCTTTCAAATTTTGGGAGCCTTTACTTCCTTGCCCTTAATCTTTTTTAGCTGTGCTTCTAGCGCTTTTATCCTCTAATGATACTCCTTACAGCGGACTTTCAACTCCTATTCTCTTGATTTCTTAGTTCAGCTTCAACTTGGACCTTTTCTTTCTCCTTTGTCTCTTCCATAGCTTTTAGCTTCTTCGGTTAGCAATAGAGAAGTCCTTTGGTTGTTTGACTTTTGCCTAGTATCTCCTTAGTGGTAGGGATGGTCTTCCTCGTATACGAAAGAGCTCGGATGCTTAGAAGTTTAGCCACTTTGTCGGCTACCAACATGTTGGGGTTATGAAAGTTAAGTGAGACAGCTTTTAATGATGGCCTAGGAATCGTGTCTTGAGTGAGTCCATTAGTTGGAACGTATTCAATACAGAGGTTGAAGTCGATAAGAAGTACTACCTTGAAATCTTCGCATTCTTTTACCATTTCCTTACTTGCAAACGACCTAGGTGTCTAAAGTAGTTCTTTGGCTTTCATACCCTGAAAGTATTGGACCTAGTGATGGGGAGCTATGTCCTCAGGCAGTTCAATTCACTCTTCAAAAGACTTGATAAGGTCATATTGTTGCGTGAAGTTAGCTCGGTTGAAATCGAGTTAGTAGCTTCTTATGTAGCTAATGAGCTACACCATAAGTAAAGCTATATTGGTCTTTAGATCCTTATGTTTCTTCTTTTTGAGGTGATTCAACGATTGGATTTGTTTAACTAAGAGGGCAGGGACATATGTCTTCCCTTCAAGAAACTAGTTACAATTTTTGTAACTCTAAAGTGGACCTAGCGTTTATCATCAAGGAATAAGATGGTATTGGAGACTACTAAGATATAGGCATTGACTTGGTGCTGGTGTTAGGCTTCTAAGTTTGCATAAAAAATATCTTATTTATCTTTATGCTTCAGTTTGGTAGAAAACTAGCCCATGACGTCCTCTATTCAAATGGTTTTCCCTTGAACTAAAACCGGTTTATTTTAGCTTTTCTAACTCCCAACAACTTATTAAAGATTTTTGATGTGGTTGCTTTTAAATTTGGAATGTAGATGTCATCTGAAATAGTGGGGGCCCATACCCACTAGGAGTACTCTTTGAGGGTTTGGCTTAGTTAATGTGGGTTAAGGCGGAAAGCGACTGATTTGGGCTCCCATAGATGTACTAATGGCCGCACTAAGGTGATAATCATAGGGATTCTCTATAGGGATAAGATAGGCCTAATTTTGTTCTTAATAAATTCTTGCTTATTTGGGTTGAAAAATCGGAATCATATTTGGAGTAATTTTCTAGGCTAATGACGTGGGTAGACGTTGATTTCTTTGAAATCCCCTTCACTTGATCCAGCTATACATATCTAAAGAAAAATTAAATTACAATCAAAGCCTATCTTAAACCTTACATAGAATTATTACAGGGAAATATTACAATGAGACTATTTAGGAAAATATAAGGAAAATTCAAAGAAATATAACTTTACAATTGCCCTTATCTGTTTAGGTTTGCCACATTATAGGTTCTCATAAATTTTTTGAAAAAGGTTTTCATGTATGCAAAGGGTGGGTTTTAAAGGTCCTTAAGTTCTGTAACTATCACGTTTTTCAAAATAACGGTTCTATGGTCACATCTAAATTTGAGTAGCGTAACTTGATCGGCCCTAGAAGGTGGTTACCCTATAACATCTGAAGCTTACACAATGGCCCTCCTCCTAAGTTCATAAGATGGTTTAGTTTTAACCGTATCTATCACACATTTATTATATGAAAAATAAAGTAAAAATAAAAAAACCCCAAAACGACCCCCCCTAAATACGCTGCAACACACATTTTAGTATATATATATATATATAAAATAAAAAAAAATAAGATACGACTCACATATATATATATATATATATATATATTTGAAAAATAATCTTAACTTCGGTAAATTCTAGTAGCTAGCCCACTTGCCATCCCTAGTGGAGTCGTTAATCTGCCGAGCTTGATTTTTCGTTTTTTATTTTTATTTCATTTCCCATTACTCGACTAATACTAAACTTTCACCCATTTAATATTAATCATCAACTAGAGAAAATGGAAAATTCTAGTTTCATTTTCAATTGAAAATCTTGTTAAAGTCATCACCCGACTAAAGTCGGAATAAAGAAAAATTGTAATTGATTGGGTGGATTAACTATAATTTAGCTACTAGTTTTTTATTTCAATTTGATAAAAACTAAAGAGTTTCGAATTCATAGGCTACCTATTAAACCTTAACAGGTACCACTATTATTTTTCCAAAATTAGGTCTTATTTTTCAAAATTGTCTCTTCTTATGTTAAAAAAAAAAAAAGAAATAAAATAAAAGAACCTAAGTTTTTACAAATTTTTACGTCGTTTTAGAGGTGTCTACATACCTACTAATTGGGATCAAACGTCCGTAATTTTTTCCAAAAACTCTAGTATGTTGGTTTATTTTAATTTTTGAAAAAACCAGCCATGTTTACATTTTAAGTCATTTATTTTGAGTAAAAGAAATTCTAGGAAAAAGGCTTCTAATTTAAAGTTTGTTTTTTTTTTCTTCAAAATTTCCTGAGAAAAATGCCTAAATTGGAGAGAAAAATTTTATTACTTACTTTCTTTTTTTTTTTTTTATGGAAAACGATTTTTCTAAGTGGTAAAAGTATTCCATTTTTTTAAAAAGTAAATACTAAACAAATAAAATTAAAAAAAAAAAAACTATACCTGGATGTTGACAAATAGGAACACGAGTTGGGTTGGAGTTCCAGTTGTGGAGCTCCAATCACAAGTCGATCTAGGTTGTGCACAAATCTAATAGCAACACTCAATCCAACAATAAACGAAGCCTTTTGAACACCAAATCAAGTGGGAGTCAACACTTTCCTAATAAAATTATTGGTAAAAATGAGTTCAAGACAAGTGCCTTGGGTTATTGTGATGGTTTTGGTGGTTTTCAAAAATCGGTGGCGGTGATGGATTATGAGTAATGTGGTTGGGGGTGTTTTTGGGTGTGACAAAGGTGGTTCTAAGGCGAGTGTAGGTCGCATTTCAGAGTATAATGGGTGTCAACTGTGTGAGAGAGTGGATGGCATTGGGTTGTAGGTTGGGTGTTTACTGTTGTGTGTGTGTCGCAGCGGATGTGTTGTGTGTAGTTGCATTGTCACAACTAGACAAGAGAGGAATGGGGTTGATGTTGGCTTATTGCTAGGCGGTAGGGTTGTTGTGAAGATGGTGGAGGGGATTGTCGTTGAAGGTTTGTACATGACCGGTGTTAGCATTGGTTACTGTTCGCTGGTTGTTGTTGAGGGTGGGTTGGAGTTGTTGTTGCTATCGTGCTACTTGTGGATGGATAGGTTACTGTGATTGTTGTCGCTTTACTATGTTTGGATAAGTGGCGAGATGGCTAAGTAGTGCATTGGGTTAGGCATTTGGAATTTGCTGATGTTGGATAGTGGAGTGGTGAGGTTGATTTGTCGGGCGTGAGTGGTCTTATCATTGCTACAAATTGCAGTGATGGTGTTTGGAAGTGGGGGCTTGTGCGTGATTGGTGCTAAGTAAAGGAGAGGGGATGGCTGCTCGATTTGAAGATTAGAGCATACTGTTTGGGGGTGATTGGTATTTGTATGTGTAAGGATGGTATTATAGCGTGTTATGGAAGGAGAGTGGTTGCTCATGAATGAATGGAAGTACGAAGATGTAGAATTAAGGAT
Source organism: Lumnitzera littorea (assembly GCA_024138015.1). Classification (NCBI taxonomy): domain Eukaryota; kingdom Viridiplantae; phylum Streptophyta; class Magnoliopsida; order Myrtales; family Combretaceae; genus Lumnitzera; species Lumnitzera littorea. Next base: position 71,343,489 of record JAMXBB010000011.1, on the reverse strand, counting down.
GATTGGGCTAGTGTTCTTAAAAAAAATCCTTCCTCATGCCTCGTGATTCTTATTTATAAAAGCCGAAATGAATATTTTGTATCGATTTATATCTAATTTGATAAAGACCAAAATCAGATATGAATCTCACAAATCTTTATCACATTGGATTTAACATTCTTATACTCGATTCATGTGATTTAAATATAATTATGTTCAATTCAAAAGATTTAACGAGATTTGTAATTAAACTTGAATCTCATATATTTAACCAATTTTTCTCTCTTTTCATTATCTATTCAAAGAAAGGAATTTGCAATGGAAGAAAAAAAAAATAAAAGGCACATGTGTGCCTGATGAGATTTGAACCGATGACCCTAAGCCAAATCTAATGTCATGTTCAAGTACTTATTTGTTAGGTCATTTCTTCGTGTCTTGTTATTTAGTACAACTAAATTATACTTAAACTATATGACTTTTTAAAATAAAATTACTCGAAATGAGCTAGACCAAATCCATTAACCCTAAAACATTTTATTTTCTAAAAATCTATTTTCCTAAGAAATCTTATAATTTTTCTTTTTTTTGAGAATTTTCTCTTTTTTTTTGTCATTTTCATTATTTTAGGACCCTTAAAAAAAAAAATTAAAATTATGAGGGGGTAAAAATTAGGTGTTTGCAAGGTATACAATGTATCCAAATTGCTTATAGATTGTTGCTTGTAGGTGTTTTATGTCTATATTGGGGGATTCTTGTACCTCCATAATAATGCATTGGGGCAAGGTAGTCAAGTCTAACTTTGGATGGTTTTGGCTAACAGTAGGGTTAACACACATGTGTGGATTCTTAAATCGAGTGATCATAAAACAACCGGCTTGCTTTTTATAGCTTGCCTAGAGCCTCCATTTGCAACCTTTATCGCTATCAGCACATTTAATAAACTATAACTTAGGCTTTGACTCCACCATAATATAGTCATAGTGGTTCATTACATGGTGCATTTTGATTACATATTGCAAGTGCTCCTTTTTTGGAGATTGCATACTAACCTTGAATTCATCGCTGAAAGTCCAATCATTCATGCTATCTTTAGAGGAATCATAGTCGATACTCACAGCATATAATGGCATGAGTTTCGAACTTCCTACACGCTTCCACATATGTCAAGAACCCACTCCACCAATCATTCCTCATCCCAGACCTACATGGCTCATCTAAAGTTTGAAGCCAATCTTCATTTGTCTCATGACTTGTATCAAATTCTATATCATTTGAATCCTCCAACACTTTGTCACAAGTTATGTTGTTTCCAATATTCGTCTCCCTATTAGCTTCATTCATAAGACCAATACTAGATTTAAGGAAGCCTTGATTCTCATCTACTTCTTAGGTAGTTAAGATAGGTTAGGATTTATGCACTTAAGTTTCTACCTAGCCTTCGACGACCTTCACTTACAATATATTAAACTCAACAGCAGCATGCAAATTAGTTTCATGAGTTTCAATAGACACCTCAACATAATTGCTAACCTCATTAAGTCCTTGGTATGATGCCAACATTTGTTGAATTTCATAGTTATCATTCACCAGTATAGCATAATATTAATCCTTACTAGCTCTAACAATAGGATACCGATGGATCAACTCAATTTGATGGGTCATTAAATAAACCTGAAGACAACTGCTAATGATACTGACCATCTGTCCATAACTTGTCCCATATAAAACCTCAATTATTGTCATTGGTTGTTTATCATAACAAATCGCATTCTTCCCTTCCACAATGTTGCCATTTGTGTTACAAATCTCATGTACTTCACCCATTTTATCAACCGTCTATATTTAGCAAATAGTTTTTATAGAAGTCCACATAATTAATGGGACAACAAATTTCAATTATACTACTTTATATATTCTAATTATACCATTAATATACACACATGTATTACATTTTACCTTCTAACTATATGCACATATACTACATTGCAGCTTCTATCTACAAATACATATTCTATGCTACAAGTTGTAATTTTACATTATTTATATACATATACTACAATATACACCCTAATTACATATACAGATACTATATTACATGTGTAAGCGCTAATCATGCATTCTAATTATACTACAATAACATACAATTTCTTTCAATTTTCCCCAATTATACATATTCCGTACACACACATATCTATATATCAATTTTTTTTCCTTACCCTAATTACACATATACATGTTGAAAAATGTGAAACAATTACTTATATTGAGAAAACTCACCATTCAACCATTGATAACATCTAGTATATCATGAGAAAAATTGGATTTGAAAAAAATAATTTACCTTTGTGCAAATGAAATTCTAAAGAGAAAAAGCGGTTGGAACCGATGAAAGACTCCAAAAAATTGCCAAATCTAACCACAGCACATGTTTGAGGATGGTGGGCATCTAACTTCCATGCTCGAATTGAAGAAAAAATCCTTTTAAGTGGGCGAATTAGAGAGAGAGTTTCACTAGGGCAAGGGCTTGTAGAGAAGGACTGTAAAGGGAAGAAGAAGAAGGTTGATGGCTTATGACCCTCGACAAAATTGGCTTTCCAAAAGCCGATTCTATTGCAATTTACTTGAATTCGGTTTTTGAAAAGCCGAATTTAGTTATAGCTAAATTTATCTTTTCAAAAGTTAAATTCATCTACTGTATTATTGGGATTTTTTATGGCAACTGCATTTTTGGGTTTTCTTTTTCGTATTTTTTTTCCTTTTCCCTATAATCCTTCTTAATAAATATATTTACAAGATAAATGAATGCATATAATGGTACATAGTTTTTCGAGAATACTTTATCAACATAGGTTATAAATTAGAAAAAAAAAAATAGTATACATATTAGCATGGATCCTTTTAAAAATTGCCCTTCAATATTGATACTTGTTTGTAGTTGTCTTGTTGTTGAATAGGAAATTTCGAATGGTATGTTTTAGGTTATCAAACATACTTTTATGAATATTAGTGTTTTGAGTAATTAAGATTTTTATTGTCAATTACACCTGAATTATTGCGAACTTATAATTGGTGATATATTTTTATTATCGTGAGACACTTATAATTTGGCTTGGTTTACTAATAGACATCGCATTTCGAGTTCCTTAAGAATAAGTTTACATTATTAAGTTCAAAATTTTTCCTATTGTAACAAAGCCTGATTGAAAATTTCCAAATATTTCTTATGTACCCTTTTTCTATCAACGATATTAAATAATATTTTTCTCAAAAAAGATGTTAGTATTCAAAGACACTCCTAAACTGATGTATTAATATTCGGGAGTTTACAATATTACTTTGACTAGCAGCACATTGTAGACTAACCGACTCTTGCAAAGGCTGCTGACGATCTTTATTTATAAGCCACTTTAACAGAAACTCAGTAATAAATAGGACAGTCAACAATAGCATGGCCGGTTTCCTCATTTTTTCAAAGATATCTTGGGCATACATTTGGATTTAATTTTCGTGCAGCTAGTATAGTGTACTGGCAACAGGAATTGCATCAAAACATACACGCCAAACAAACAGTTAAAGTTTAAATGGAATTCTCAATTTCCATATCCATTGTAAATTTCAGAGTTTCCTTCATTTGTTTGTTGAATGAGTTCTAGATAATGGAGTTTAGTATCGAAAGCTCTTGTGATATTTGTTCCTAAGTGATTATCCTTTACATTGTGGTGCAGCAAGCATGGACCAAATTTTTCAAGAAGAATTTGAGAATGTTTAAATCCTAAGAGATCCTTAATCCACATGTTAACTAACTTCCAAGCTCTTGTTATTGTAAGGTTTTCTTTGTTTTTCTCAATTGGACCAGAATAAGCGATCTAATGGACCTATTTCTTGACCATTTATCTTACCAAAAATTGATGCTTTCACCATTTCCTAGTTTAATGAAGCTAATTACACCTAAGTTTTTGTTTCCTCTAACTAAACTCTTCCATAGTGGGGAGGAGGAAGGTGCATTTAACAAGGCGTGCCCTCTCATATAATTCCTGTATTTTTCGCTACCAATCTGACTCCATTGGGTCCTTTGTTGATAAAAAGCCTAGGCTCTTTTCAATCCAAACCCCTCATTTCTCACTTTTAGGTTAGTAAATCCTAGGCCTCCTTGTGATAATGGTTTGCACAAATAACTCCATGCAACCTAATGGAGTTTTCTACTTTCATCGGAGCCACCACAAAAGAAAGAACAAGTGAGCTTGTCAATTTTGCTCAATAGTTTTATTCGGCAGGCAGCCCCTGCATATAGTAAGTAGGTATGGCATTTAGAGTGCACTTAAACAATATTGAATGGCCTGCCACACTAAGAACGTTTTCTTTCCACCTTGATAACTTCGTTTTAATTTTCTTGATGACCTTAGCTAAGTTTTTATGCTTTAGTTGGAGGCCTTTATTTAAAGGGAATCCTAAATATTCACCCAAAGTGTCTTTAAGTTTGAGGTTTAGTATATTTAGAATATTATGGGTGGTCTCATACCAAGTATTTTTAAAGAAATATATAAATGATTTGTTATAATTAACTTTTAGTTTATACTACTCTTAAAATGTATCTAATGTTTGTTTTATTATTTAGCTGTCTTTAGATAAGCTTCAGCTAGAAGCAGCATATCATCAGCATAGAATAGATAGAGTAAAAAAAAAAAAAAGATTATGATCCCTTCATAAGCACCTTTTTTTGTATAATTTACGTATTTTTTGGATACATAATTTAAAGAAAATTAATTTCAATTGGCAAAAAAAAGTCTAAGAGATAAAATGAATAATTATGAATCATCAAAAGATATTACTGAGAAAGAATTGCAAATGACAAAAGTTTGTGAGATTATACGTGTAAAAAAACAAAAAAAAAAAAGAAAAACATGAAGAGGACTTTCATCGTAGCCAACTAAAATATGAGAGCTTGATTGTACATATGATAAAATTCCAAGGACCTTTCGTGCGTCCTGGCTAGATAACAACTGGAAAAAAAAAGAGGACACTTGGGATACTCCAATCCGGGAAGGATAGGCTAGCCAACAGAATTTACCTTTTAGAACGACTAGCAAATTGTGTTTCCATTCCACTTGGCATTATTCTAGCCAATCAGATCAACTGTTCATTGTCAAGCTGTCTGTTTGTCACAGGTTCAAAGAAGATTGGTCCGGAATGTTTTTCATCGCTTTTCTTCGACGTATTCTTAGCCATGCATTAACTCCGACAGACCCCAAAAAGTTAAAAAGAGAATGGGAGTTGACTCTACTTACCTACTTTAGTGATATTCAGAAAAAATCACTTGCAAAAACACGCATCTCAAGAAAATGACAGCAAAAAAAAAGAAGAAAAAAGATACGCACGTGTCATGTGCTGTTTCCCCGCTTTTTTTTTTTTGCTGTCATTTTCTTGGGATGCGTGTTTTTGCAAGGGATTTTTTCTGAATATCCCTAAAGTAGGTAAGTAGNAAGAAGAAAAAAGATACGCACGTGTCATGTGCTGTTTCCCCGCTTTTTTTTTTTTCGTATATATATATATATATATATATATATTTGGAAGTTCATTATATATAAAGTCCACGATAAAGATCTAATTTATTTTTAAAAATATTTTATAAGTGTTTGGAGACATTAAATAAGTAAGTGAGGATAGTTAGAATAAGGTAAATGAGATTGTATATTAACTATTAGATGGAGTAGATTTGAGCTATTCTATAATAGGGCCTTTTGATCTCTTTATCGGTAAACTATCAAAAAATATAGGTGAGTGAGATCTTGAGTGTTTTAAATAGAAAGACCAACTTGACCTTTTTTTTTTTTTCTGGAGAATTTAAGTGTCACGTAGAAGAGCTATTGAAAGACTGCACACAAGCTTTCCTGATTAGTACAACAGACTCCAAAACCAGCAAGATTAGATTGGTAGATTTGGTACGGTTGCTTTGCCTGGAAGTGCAGATTTAAGGAAGACAGGTCTAACATGAGTGAGAAGAGCCTGTCAGCTTAGCAAAGGAGACTGCCTGGTACCAGTACAAGCTTCCGACAAATGAAAGCGAAAATTTGCATGAAGCAGGCAAGTCATCCTTGGCTACCAGACTACGTCTCTTATCTTCATGTAAAATCTGCCTTCCTGCAGGGAAATACACACATATGCTTCAACGGCTCTCATTCATTCATTTTCTTGCGTTAATAGTTTGAAAGAACTGATAGTTGAAGAAGAAGAAGAAGCCTAGCATGAAAAATAAGAGCATGTCTAGATAGCCAAGGAGACTGCCTGAGACCAAGCTGAGATTTCAAACCTTCACCAATGTGTGCATGAAAACTCTTGCTTAGAAGCAGGCAAGTCATCCTTGGCTACCAAACGATACTCTTTGTTCTCATGTTAGGCCTCTCTTTCATTCAATCTTACATGCTTCTTGTTTCCTCGTTAGTTTATGTGGTTTGTGGTCTCAATTTATAGGGCATTGAAAGGAAAAGATATTGGATTTGAGGTGTCCTCAAGTCAACTTAATTGGCTCCTCTCTAATCTTCACCTTTTCCAGGATAGAACCCTCTTCCTGTTCTGGAATATATTCTCTACATTGAAGGAGGACCATATCAACTGACACGCGAAGAACCAGAAGAAAAAGAAAGAAAAGGAGTATAGTGGTCATGAAGGATCAAAGGGAAAGTCCACATTAATTTTGCTACACAACTTTCATTCAAGTCAATATGCCCGTCCTTTTCGCTCCTTCGGAATATGCCTATGCATGTAAGATAGCCTCGTTGCTAGGATCACTGGCCGATATGCTTTTTTGAAGATTTAATAAACTTGATTATCTTTCTGATATTATGTAAAGACCCAAATTTAAGAGGAGAGCCCGACCTAAAATACTAACTTGATAGGTGAGAGAATCCCTTAAACTTAAGTGTTACGCTTGGTCAATGTTACTTTTCCATGTGGGATTGTAATATTACCATCTTTGTTTGAAAGTTAAACGCTTAGGTTGGCCTACTTTCTACTTTGGACAGTTGGCACACTGCTTCACCATGTTACCCTTTCTCCCTTCTCGTGGTGTTAGCCTTTCTATGAAAGCACCAAATATTATGACCCAAGTCTAAGGAGGGAGCTTAATAAAAATGATTAACCTGATAATTGGAAGAACCATTTAGACTTCACTTAGTTCATGTTATTTTTCCATGTGAAATTGTAACATATTATTCTGTGATTGCTTCATAAGTTTGAAGATGCACAATCGATTGTAAAATTGAACTTCGTGGCAGAGTTCCTTGGAAAGCAACAGGATTTCACCATTCTTTTTCTCCCAGAAGAGATCTTTCATGTGTGCTGCACAACTGGAAAATTTCCTCATATCACGGAAAACTCTCAATTTGATATTGCTTACATTTCTTAACATTTCTGTACTGATGTTTTTGTAGCGGTAAACCAGTCCAAGAATTGGATCAAAATCAAATAGGCTCAAAGCAATAGTCAAGACTTGAATTTAAATGGACACGATTATAATTTATATCAGAATAAAGAGAGACAAGTCAGAATTACTTTAAATGAAGAGGCATATTTGAATACAATCCAACATATTCAATTTGAGTTTTATGTGCGTGAAAAGGTGCCAGGCGATATCCCGTTACTGGGTGTGACATAAATGGAGTTCAACCCTGTAGGAGAAGACAGATCAAACATATCAAACCGTTTCTACTGTTTCACTCCTTTACATTTTGCTAGTTTAAATTGCCTTTTCCTTTTTCTTGTAATTTATTTACATTCAGTATTTTATTTATAGTCATTTCCTAAATTTTCTGTAAATGTAGCTTAACGTAGATTTCTCATTTGTTCATTTTTCACGCGGAAGTCAATTTTGTGCAAGCTTTTGTACGTAGTGAATTTACACTGTTTGACAACCATAAAATCGGTGGAAGACAATGGAAATGGAAGGAAATTGGTGGAAATTTATGTCTGGATATTTAAAATGAAAGCAGAAAAGACTGTAAGTTGAGTGGAAATATTTCTCTTTTAAACTCAAGTAGTTTCTCTCCACCTTTGGAGAGAAAATGGTCGCATGACTGGAAATAGATATAAAATTATAAAGTTACCACTAAAAGCAAAGTTAAAAAGATAAAATAAGGGATATTTTAGTGTATCAAACATTTCAATTCTTTCCCATTTCCCTTTTTCATGTCAACCAAACAAGGTGAGAAGGAAATATTTCATTTTATTTCCTTCCATTTCCAACTGGTAAATCCAAATAAGAAGTAGAAACTATATTTCCTTTTTACTTGTTTCCACTCATTTCCACTCTTCTGAAAAATTGCCAAAGGTAGCGTTATTCTGAGGTCGAACAAGCATTACCTGAAGAAATGACATTTTGTCTCTATGCTTGCAGGCAAGTTTCAAGTCTAGAATAAGAAATAAGAACAAACATTCATACTTCCTCCGGAGAACACCATTTTAAGGAGCCCTCTTTTATCTTTGCAAGTTATATGTGTATGGTATGGATCTTATATGTTACCTATAATCGTCCCTGAGTCCGGGCTTGAGTAGGGCTATATCCAAACTTTCTTAGTACTCTTGTTACTTTATTATCGTGTTGAACAACTTTCCGGCAGGCATTCCCTTTCTTTGCAAACTTTACATAGGGTAATTAAGGAGGAAACAGTGTCAAAACAGATTTGAAAGTGCTTCCCCACACACTTCTCATGAATTCTCATATGCAGTATTGTTTCGATCCTCTTTAGCTGGAATAATGAGCATATGTTTCTTCTGCCACCCAACCTTTCTAGAAATGAATCATACATTAGACTTAGCTTGCTCGTACACAGTAAATTTAAAAATACTAAACTGTATAAGGAAAATTGCTCAAAGCATATGGGTAAATATTTTTTGTGGTTGAAGAAAGTGAAATGCATACAATATTTGAAGCTTTTGAACCAAAAGCCTTGGTGAACTGCCACAGGTCGGTGGTTGACCGCTTACTCTCCGTGCTGTGCAAGACTTTTCCTTGCTCTAAATTGCCCGAAACTCTGGATTTTGGCTAGACTTCAAATTTTACAACCTCCAACCTATGTCATACCGTAGTGGCGTTACCCTTGCAACCTCATTCTATTTTAGTATCCTGCAATCTCCCTTCGCTCTGCTCCCCTCTGGCTCCAGTCTTTGGACTTGGATATGAGCAACACTACAGGAATGGCTGCCAAAACCAAAATGTGTTTGAGAAGACACTATCATATTATGAGTATTTTTGCCTCTCCTATTCAACATGGAAGCACTATTTTGATTAATTCCATTGGAAAGAACACCATATCTATCAAATACAATGCCATTTGTGCCAAATTATCCTCATTTCATGATTGAGGAAAGTTAGGTCTCAATGTTTGCATTGGCATGAGACCTCAGGAGCTTTAAGTCGTTGCCTTTGTATGCGGAACTCTGAGACAATTCTATCTATTAAGTAGGCTCTTTCCTCTCCGGTGGTATGGTTCCTGTTCTTAATAGCACATGTCTCGGATGCATACGTGTGGGGAGGCTATAAGCTTATTATATTATAGCTCATAATACTCTGGATGGGCAGCATTTGAAAACACTTAAATTAAGATTGGAAGTTCTTTCATCTGGTATGGATTATTTTATCTTCCAAATTATCTGTTGATTCATGATTCGAGGTGCCTAGAGTAGCATTTAGGAAAAGCACCGACATGTTTAAGACCTTTTTGAAGCAATACGAGCAGCCACACAGTGGCAATTCCTGTTATCACAACAGAATGAATTTCCTAGCAAGGTCTTTGCTGTTTTGTTTTGTTATAACATCGTTCCAGTAAGCATTGAAGTTACTGAGTTGGCAGTAGCTGCGACATGTTTATGCAGCAGAAGGAATGAAAAGTTCAAAATGAATATATCGCGCTTTACAATTAGTAAAGAGAGCCGGCAGCACGTCCTTGTCTTCTGCAACGTATTTAAAAAACACGTGTGAAAACACAAATTTCTATAACTATCTTACCTCATTTTATATCTTTTGATCCCTTTGAAACCTTTTAAGTTAATGAACAAACAAGAGTAACGCAAACAATAAAGCTTCCTTTGTCAATAATTTCGATATACTCCGACGGCAACTGAAGCGCCCGTATCCGATACATGCCCAAATTAGCAACTAAAATGCTGGCATCAATTTTGACTGGACAGGTAGTTTTGGAAGAGCGTTTCCCAAGAGAATTTAAGGAAGACAAGGCTTAACATGAGTGACAAGAGTCTGTCAGCTTAGCCAGGGATACTGCCCGATAACCTTAGAAGCTCTCACCAAATGAAAGCGGAACCCACATTTGAAGGATGCAGGCAAGTCATCCTTGGCTACCAGACCAAGCCTCTCATCTCCATGTAAGGCCTGTTATGATTAGTATTACAACCGTTTTATCTAAAAGCTTAAGCTCGTAGATAAAATAGTTGTGGTAGCTTTTAGATGAATTGGTTGTGGTATCAGTTCTAACATGAAGGCCTCTCTTCCTGAGCATAAGTTAATGAAGGATAACAATGATCCATTGTACAGCTACTCAGTTTTTTTCTCTCTTCTGAGTAGTAAATGCAAAAATATGGGTAAGAACTAGCCATTGAAGAAGAAGAAGCATAGCATGAAAAGTAAGAGCATGTCTAGTTAGCCAAGGAGACTGCCTGAAACTAAGCTGAGATTTCAAAGTATCATTTGCGTGCTTGAAAACTCTTCGCTTAAGAGCAGGCAAATCATCCTTGGCTACCAAACCAATACTCTTGTTTTCATGTTAGGTCTGTCTTCCTCTCATATTTCATGCTACTTGTTTCCTTGTTGATTCATCTGTCTTGGCGTCTCAATTTATAGGCAATGAAAGAAGATAGTCAGTCCATTTACCTCATCCATGTCCTTTTGCTTTTTCTGCAAATGTCAGCCATGATTCCATTCTGCCCTTGTTCGTTTTATTATTACACGCGACATTAATTTTAGCTGATCTGCTATTCATGGCTGCACAACTTGCATTAAAGTCAATATGCCAGTCCTTTAGCACCTTCAAAAGATGCCCTCATCTACGGTTTGTTTGCTAGTATGTTTGCCTGAGGCTTTAGTAGATACAAATAACAATGAATGTATATCAGCTTTTTTTTTAAAACCCGTATATGAAGGTTTATGTCTTCTTAACTTTCTTTTGCAAGAGTTTTTATAGCATAAATGGAAAATTTGGCCTTTAAAATGTCTCAGCTGGATTCTTCTGGACATGTTTAGTCCCAATATTAGTTAAGAACACTCTATTCTCCAACTTTTCTCACAGAAAACCATTCAAGTATCCTCGTCTGGCTTTTCATTCCTAACTGTATGGATGTTAAATTTCATGCACTCCTCAGAACTAGAGATTGTATTAATTCTTCTGGCCCTTCCTCCAATCTCAAGAAACATAACTGATATTAACATGGAGTAATTAGCAGGGTTTTAATTTAATTTAATTTTTTTAATGGAAAATGTTTGGTGAAATGAAATTAATTGTGAAATTAAAATTACGAATTACATGGCAAGCAGTATGGTATCTGACCTTGTCTTGAAATTGAAAATAGGTATATTGACAAGAAACAAAACTTAAATTTGTTATAATTTCGTAATAAATATTCGGCATACCTATCACTACTCTTCTTTAATATATATATATATATATATTTTGAATAATCAAATTTCTTCCCTGCCTTCTCTTTTTCTGCAAAATCAGGTGGTGGATATATAAGAAGATCTTTCATATAGGAAAGTAAGGAGAGTTTAGGACAGATGTTAAAACAGCTCTAAAACGTGTTCGTTCTACATACCTTATCATATTTCTTAGGTACAGCTGCAGCGTGATTTAGCCTCTTTAATAAACGAGTGTATAATTGGTTGTAAAGTGAGCTTGATTATGATTTAATGTATAAGTCGCATTTATATTGGGAGACCGGGGTTTGTGAGAAAAAGACTATTCTACCTTAGTACAGGAGAGTACAAATAATAATATGACCACAATCTCAAGGTATAAATGTCAACACCAGATTGGAACAATTAAAAAAAAGAAAAAGAGTGATAGTTATTTCATGCAAAAAGTGATAGTGATTATCCATATTTTTGGTGCAATCATGTTAAGGGGTTGTCCAATATGAGGATAGCTTCAAGGTTGCCACACTATAAGATGATGGAGGCCGAATGAGGAGCTTGACAACATGAGCAAGGTGACAAATCAAAGTAAACTCCATAATAGCATAAGCCCAATATTTAGCCTTTAAAGAGCTTTTGGAAAGGTATCCTTAGTATTTGCAAAACTAACAAGGAAGGTGCTTTTTTTTTTTTTTTTTAGCAAAGAGGAAGGTGCCTTTTGGAAATACCTTTTCAATTGGATTTTAACAGAAAGGCACCCTTTTTTAGTGATAAGAAAAAAAGGCACCTTCTTCATTAAAAACTGCAATGAATAAAACAATAAGCCAAACCAACCTATGACATACAAAATAAAGCAAAACCAGCCATTACAATACAACAATGCAGTTCAAAACCTGAAACTCCACATCTAACTCACATGCTTACCTTCTGATGCCAAGCTTAACTCTAACCGCTTGTATGAAAATTACAAGTAAAGTAAATACAGCTCATACTTGAAATCCAAAGATATTCATTATTGCATAATATAGAAAGTAAAATATAAGGCATACATAACTTCTCTTAGACCTAGTGAAGACTTGAGATACATTAGATGTCAAACTCTCCCCATGCCCCCTCACCTTTGGAATAGGTAGAGCCTTTGACTTCTATGTCTCTATCATCTTTTAAGGTGGCTCTAAAAACTGAGGTGGATCGATGGTAGCTATTTGGAAAGAACACTCTTTTTGAGAACTGACAGACTTCCTTCCTCTCTTAAGTGGTGTTAGTGGTGTAAAAGAGAGGTCATACTACATCTCTAAAGCTAGGGTTTTAAACATGTTGCCTTCATGTAGACCTTCAAACAACCCCTCCCCATGAGGTGGAGTTGTACTATCATCACCATGTCGCCCTTGTCCTCGATGTCATCCACCTCCCTTTGTCTTAGTCTGTCTGCCTCACTTGGGTGGATTTGGAGGGTCATACTTCGTCTGGATGTCATCGTCCGATCCCTGCACTTGAGCTTAAGCTAGATGTGGAGGGTAAAGAGTGACTGAGAGATGGTTGTGCAGCAACTAAATCCTATGTTTGGTAGAGGATCGAGTTGCTTTGTAGTCAGTTCCGTCAAGAGAGATCCTAATCTGTTGGAACTCTTTAGCTTGCAAAAGAGAAGAAGATTAAGACAAGGTAGAGCGAGACAAGTAGAAGAAATGGTCATAATTGAAAGTAGTCTCACCAACTATTCAAGCAATGCTCTAGTTTGACTAATGTATTAACAAGTGATTCGCTTGTACCACAGTTAATACCTATGCTTTACTCCTCTAAGTTCGTTGATTTGAATAATATGAGTGTACCTATCATTTTAGGTGGTGATATGAGGTAGATGCTACCTAATCCAATTGACATCCATCTACCTCATAGGCCGATACAATATAAAGCCTCATCCGTGTCATATGCTGGTGGAATCCTTTACAATCGCCAAATTATTGAACCACACACTTGGGTATATGCCACTCAATTATGTGGAAACATATGATTGGCACTTGAACTACCTAAATGTGGTGGCTACACTGGTAGAAGTCGGGTAGGATTTCTATTATCTCGTCTGGAATGGCTGCCATACGACTTAGAAGGCCATGTTGTTATAGTTAGTATCAAAGTAAAGCATTAAAACAGATAGTCATTAAAGTGTGGAAAATACATACCTGATATGGAGTATGTTTGTCAAATGCATCTCAATGGGCTATCACCACATGAGTCAGGTGTATCCTTGTATCTCGATCTGTCATGTACCTAATAACAAGGGGCATTGACCATGCCATGTATGGGTAGGGAAGCTATGTGTGGGAACCTATCTTAAGCCCACACCTAAAGTAGAATCATGGCACCTCTCATCTCACGGGTAGTCTATAACGAGGAGCTACATAGTTGTCTATACAACCATAAGAGGCATGCAGACCCCTAACTATACTATTCAGCTCGCTTGGAGTCGTCCAATAGAAGGAGGAACATGCCATGCACCAAGTTGCTAGATTTGTTGGCAAACACAAGACCTCCTTAGCATATCTAAGATATAAGCTTTGGTGTGACATCTAACCTACTCCTCATTTGCCAATGCAGGTAGGGAGTTAAAGTGGTTAGCTAACCAGCCCATATGTATACGCATACCTCTCCCATTAGCAACGTCCTTTGGAACAACCCCTAGGTATCTAGCGTATATCTTTGGCTATTGCTTGTAAGTGCTCTTGGTCATTGGCAAACTATTGACTTAAAGGCTAAACTGTACCTTGACATCCTAAAGTGTAATGGTAAGCTTTCCATAGGCTATATGGAAAGTATGAGTCTCCCTTTTCTACCTCTCCACTAATGTAATGATCAAGTGGTGATTAGTTGAATGTAAGGGAGATGGCTCAGACTTGTGAAGCCAGCCTACTCTAAGTAAGCAAGCATGCAGTCATCTAAGGGAACCTCGTAGACCTGCTAGTTTCATTTGAGTGTTCGTTCATGATGTCATACATATAGAACCTCCATGCCCTACAGAGGGCACAAATTAGTAGGTACTAGTCAAGCATAGTAGTTTGTGATAGAAAAATAAGTTAGTGGTTCTTATATGTCCTGCCTACATGCACTAGGATCAGTGCTTATCATAACCTATGAGAATTGATCCATCTATGGGTCTAAGCTCCATTTAGCTTGCAAAAGCAAAAACAATAAGGTCAAATAGTGAAATTACATATTAAATTCATATAACATGGGCATTAGTTAGTAAATAAAAAAAAAATCAATCATGCATATAGCTATTATACTCGGGTCAATTACCTTATCGATTTCTCTAAGGATAAATTCTTCTATTTTGACCTTCCCTCCTATATAAAGTGCAACTCATTCTATCTGCTTGATCCCTAACGTTCGTCTCCATGTGGAATCGCTTTGTCCTAGGCTTACCCTTCTTTCACTCCAGCTATAGGTTAGGACGTACTTTCTAAAGGTGTGGAATCACATGTTAATTTGACTCATCCTTGATTGGGAAGAAGTAAGCTTTAGAACACTGCACTTGATGGATGGACTTGTACCAATCTCCAATCGAGGACATGACGTCTAGTCACTTGAAACTGGCATTAGTAATAACATATGAGCAGGGAATCCTATATATCTGCCATTTGTTGTAGTTGCACATGTGTAGGTTGAAGTTGACTGTTTGCATATGCCCACCTCCCTTCATGCCATTCTCGATATGTTTGCTTCTAGTCTCAACTTCATATATTTTGCTGCACCTATTGAAATGCACCACTCAATGTGAACTCACCCGCTCAACCCACTCTTCTAACATGTTCGTCGCATATTTAATCCATGGTCGGTTTGCAGCTACCTACTTAAGTGCCTTCTCATGTCTCTTATCCCTACTTAATATGTAGTTGTAGATGATCTTCCTTACTATTGACGTAATTGGTAAACCACGAGCATGTTTCAATATCAAATTATATGCTTCGATAAGGTTGGATGTCATATACCCAAACCGATAGCCCCCATCATGCGTAAGTGTTCATTGTAGCATCGGTAAGGGATGAAACCAATCCAGGGTGTCCGGCTTAATACTTAAAACCTTCTCCATGCATTTCTTAAACTTTCAAAGATGAGCTTGCATTGCACAAAAGGTTACCTACTTCTTTTACGGTTGGCTCTTATGGTGATAGGAATCAACCTCTCGGACTAATCGTACAAAGCTGAGCTAGAGGCTTACATGGGCTTGTTCAACTAGTACTAGCTTAAGAATTGATTAAGGATGAGGATTCAATCACTAGCCTAGCCTTACCTTATCTTATTTGACCTGAGCGTTGAGCTTTAACCATGATTAAGACATTTCCTAAGCTAGCATGCACTAAACTTCCTTCCAAGCCGAGTTGTTTAACAATCCAACCTAAAGAGGCCCTAGTCCATACATAACATTCGAGCTTAAACTTGACTCAAATTAGGTTAGATATGACTCCTACCTCCTTTTAGATCTCTAAGCTATTTCCAACAAACACCAACTACCAAATAATCTATGCCTATAGGAGCAAGCTAACATCCAATCACCAATAGCTGCTTGACACGTAGCTTTTACCAAAAAAATTCAAAACGATTCTCTACTTTTCTATATAATGTATTATTTGCCATTTTTACCTTTTTGGATGTTTAAGGAATCTTTTGTACATTCTCCTTTTTGTCTTTTCCTTACCCATTATAACCCTAGTTGAGGTCATATAATTACCTCACTTCGTTTGTAAGTAGACATCACTTACTCATTATTGAATTACAAAATTTCCTTATAGAGTAACATTCATGTTCTCTTTTATCCTTAGTTTTTATCTAGCTCCTATAGCAAAAGTTAGTGGCTAGCAACCTTAATACTACGATCATGTATCATATCGAGTGTGAGGATTAGATCGAGTAGAGTCAATTGGTATGTCATATCTAATTGGTAACTGTTTAGATTTACTAAACCCCTTTTTTTTCCTTTTGTTTTTGTTCGTTGAGGTGCTTTTTCATATGTATGACCTCGATAACACATCATATGGACCTTGTTAAAATAGCTTGCAATATGGCGTTTGCACCATTGCCACATCACAAAAGGAGGTTTCTACCCATTTTTTGTTTCTATCTAATGCAGTCTAAATACCCGTTCCTTTATCAAATATCAAGTATATGGTTTCTCAGTCTGCTCTGTTACTACATACATGTTGCCTTAGAGTCCTAAGAAGCTAGCCTTATGCCTTGTTCATCTCATGATCAACTAATGTAAAGGCAAGCAAGACTATATGGTTTGTGCCATCCATGCTAATGGCAACTAGCAACTTGTGATAGTACTTTTCATACAAGAACGTGCTGTTAATACTAACATAAGGCTTGTAGAGCTTCCATGCCTCTATGCATGGGCCAAAAGACCATCATACCCACTTTGACTCTGTAACCCTATGCATGGGCCAAAAGACCATCATACCCACTTTAACTCTATAACCCCCGACTGTCTCAAAGGGTTCCACATGCGCTTTACCTTTGTATCAAGGTTAGTCATCTGGATTGTGTTGAGAAGTTGTGGCAAATCATCATATGATCTCTTATAGTTACTGTACATTCAATAGGCTTAATCTTATTGGCCTACATCCTTTTGTTGTTGACCATATACTAGAACTGTTTCTCGATAATATTGCGAAGCTAAGAAATTTTGCTATTTGGATCTTTTCTAATGATATTCAAAATCTCCCATGCCATCGTATTGTTATCCAACTACGAGTGATCTTGGGTTATGATGGGGTTGACACATATATGGGGCCCTACTAATCTAGTTATCACAAACATACCCTTTAGTTCATTCTTACATTCCTTAAGTCTTCATTGGCAGCCGTCCTTGTGCTTATAGTAAAGGATAGAATACTTACACTTTTTGGATTCTAATGACTTGAAGTCAATGTGATGTTTGATATGGTAATGCTTCATCGCTCTTACTAGTTCCTCTTTGGTATCGAATCACATACCTATACAAAGATCTTCACCATCTTGTAGGTTACTAAACTCCTCATTTACTTCCCTCTCAAAGTTTAAGTAACCATTGTCTCTACCCCTATTGAAAAAGGGAATCGCATCCCTTACCTCTGTTTTGATCGTATGGATCTTTGGAGTCTCTATCGAAGTTGCTATTGGTTGTGTTGAAATTGAATCAGAGGCATACAAATGTATACCAAACATTTCTAAAGGGAAGGTATGAGTGGTAGTCACCTCAGGTACAATGGGACATGTAAGAGGCCTTTAATTATCGCTACCATAGTCATCATCATTGTTGTTGTTATTGCCATTGCCAACTAAGCCTCCCATTTACTAAAGCATAAGGTCATGTGAACCGATCAATCTAACAGCTTCATCCACAGCATTATCATCTTCCCATATAGGTGTAGACATAGGCAATGGATTATATTCATATGCCACTTGTCCATTCTCCTCAACTGGTGCCACTTGTTTGTTCTCATCAACTAGTGGCACATGTGTTACCCGTACAAGGGGTACTCCTTTTGCTTCTCGAGTCCTCATATATAAATGATGGATGTAGGTCTGCCTAAATGCTATCACCATCTCAAATAAATTTTTGACGACGTCGTCATCATCCTTGATGGCAATGAGAGAATAAGAGACGACTCCCAAGTAGGTATTGGGATGTCTGTAAAAAATCTCAACCTTGGCACTTAAATCAACTCCAACACCTCAACAAACCCTTTCAAGGAGCTTGGAGAAATTCATGTTGCTTCTCACCTTCAACATCTTTTTTGGGTCACCATCATATTTTGGCCCCAAATTTCCCTTCATGATGTTTGTATAAGAGAAAATCATAAATTTCACGGTGCCCTTCATTTTCAACTTATTCACGTTACAAGTATTATGTTGGTTAGCACATAAGTTATTGTGCATTGTTTAATAGGATTGCATGCCCTTTCCTATAACCAAAACTAAACAACTCCCTAACAAGCATTTCACCAAACACTTGGAGTGCGAAGTTTTAAACACCAATATTTCAATTCTACTACAATAAATCTATATGCTATTATATAAATCATCGATATATTGTAACTACACGATATGCAATATATATTCACATACAAAAACAAAGTTTAATCGAGCTAAAACACACAAATTTACGTACATGCAATTCTAAGGTTCTAATTGAGGAAATTCCTAAATTATGCAAGATTCACGACAAAATTTGTGTAAATGAAATAGATTAATGTTAAGAGATGAATACCTTTGATTTTGGCTTAAGAATTTGCAAATAAAATAAAAGAAAGGTAGAATGGGTAGGTTTGTGCAAAATGAAGCAAGGTGGCAGAGAGAGTTTTCTTATGTGGGTGTTTTTGCAATGGCATGATGTTATGCTCTAAATAGGAGAAGTCATAACAATTCTGTCATGTAAACTAATATAAGATAAAAATTGACCTTACAGTTGTTATCGTAGATACAGTCTATATAAGGCGTACATGACTTAACCAACTTAAAGCATTTGATTCGAGAATTGTTAATAATCAAACCTATGGTATAGCATTTTAAAATACCTATTCAAGATGACTTGTTGTCTGAAAATATAATAGTACTTATATAAGCATTTTCACACATGGAGTTATAATTTACATTAATTGTTTACAAAAACCACAAGTCTTGAAGTCTATTTACAATAAAATAGGAAATTAGTAGGCATCTTAAGAACTCTTAGTTAGTTTCCTCAAAATCAAAAAGAAAAGTCAAAAGCCTAGATTCATTGGATTCTCATTTTCTCACTTTTCTAGCCAACTGTGTACTAATATGAGGGTAGTGAAATCTTTACATCTTGAACTTTCGCTGGTTACCTGTAAAAGAGTTTATAGGGATATAAGTATAACTAGCTCAGTAAGTAGAACGGGGTTAAAGAAGTATCATATAATCACAAATAAGATTACTAATTATAATGAAATGAAATGCAATACAAATAATCACTTAAAACATCACATAATGTTATTTGGTCTATCATGAGCTCAAAGAAATTACATCTACTCTAACCAAGATTGAGGAGTTTATCACCACTCAAAATTAAACCAAACCTAAGCCTATGCAATGGAAAACACCCTTCTTGTGACAACTCTCAAACTATGGCCCTCACCTTTGCCACAATCTCCTTGCTTGTCATCTAGTTCGACTAAGGATGGGGAAATAACCATTTTAGCTATCCTCATCGAAGGGAGCCAATATTTGGTCTGATACTCTTAATTGTTCCCCTAACAATTGCTATGTATGTTCAATTACATTAGCGATTAAATCACTGTTAGTTTTATTTAGGGGTGGCAAAATGAATTTGTACAAAACAAAACTATGAAATCATGCAGAATAGCATGTCAAGGAGTTGAACTCCTGTCATAAACAGAATACGAATTACACACATGGTATGCATATAGACAGCTAACTTACAACCATAAGTAGAAGTACTCTTAAGCCTCTAGATACTTTGATATAGTATCTCAACAGGTAGTAAAGCTACAATCCCAATTAACCTATATTAATGTTACTGTGGGAGGCCTATACTGTTGACGTTCTACCCATTAGGAGACTATATATATACTAAAATCTAGATTTAGTTTTCATAAGAGTGATGAAACGTTAGGGTTTTATCTGCTTTTTATATCATTATGAAGTTATTTACTTATGTATACATATATATAGATTTTCAATGTATATTATTATCCTTATATGATGAAATATAGTTTTATTTAAATATAAATTTATTATAGTTTTATTATTATATAAATTATATTAACTTAGTGAGTATTAATAATATATGTAATTATATTATTAGTTATAATATATTGTTTTCATCATATTGAAGTGCACTTTTTTTTTTAAATTAGTTAAGTTATGTTTTAATTATGATAGGGTTATTGTAGTATGTAAATTTTTATAATATTATAGAAATATGGGTTATATTACTTAGGATTATCCAATTTTAATAAAAGTGGTGTTATCGAGTTCGTACAAATTTAACGATATGTACTATGGGTTTTATTTTGAAAAATGACTTCTAAAGGTTTTTTTTTTTCTAGTTTTTAATATACCTCTATGCCCCTATGACAATCATTATTATATTATGTTTATATTATATAAATGAGCTATATTTTATATAATTTCTTAAAATAGCTTAATAATATATGTAATATCTAACCTTAGCACACGTATATTGTAGCTCAGGTCATGTAATTAGAGCAAAATATGATGGAATTCATCCTAATCAAATTTGATCAGTAGGAATATATAGGGGATTTATTCAAATACTTATCATAATTTAACCTAATATTGCTAAAAACGTATCTCAGTTGGTAAATTAAGTTATTTTACTATTAAAATTAACAATAAATAGCTTGGGTTATCAAATAATTCTAGGAAAATTTCTATCGACTCATAAAAATATAAGGAATTCAGTTGGTCAATGGTTTCATGCTATTGGGTTTATCGCCTATAGACACATAATTACGTTTTTATCCTTAATTTGGGTTTAATTAAACAAATATTATTACTTTTATACACAATTATTTCTAACATATCTTAACATTATTATAAATCTCTAGAAGTTAGTGAATATCAAATGCATTAATTAATTTTACAAAAATCAATTTATCTCAAAATTTTCCCATTTTTAGCTATTTTTAGGGTAAAAAATTATAATAAATGCTAAACATACTTGAATTTGAAATTGAGCTACATATTAATTAACTAGGTGTAATATGTATTTTATAGAAAAATTTTCACCTCAAAACAACATCGTTTAATATATTTATTTTGGATTTGAAATTTTGGATGAATACTAACTTTGTTAAGCAAGTGCCTAAAATATTCATAATTTTGAAAAAATAACATTTTTGCATGATAGAATCTTATACATAATCTAGGAATAAATTTTTTCATAATTTTATGAATTAATTTAGTATTTTTAGAAAATATAAGAAAAACAAGGTAGATTTAGGAACTCATCATTCTTTGGAGCTTTGGTAGCCAACGACTAGTGTGGATGTATTAGAGAGGCTAGACATGGGGTGCACTGGTGGTGGCTAGTGGGGTTCAATAGTAGATACTCAATTAGGTTGGGATCCAATGTAGGTTAATAGTTATCCTGTTTTTGATTTATTTTTCCTAAAATGTTTCTAATTTTCTAGATTTTTTTCTATCCCTATCCTAGATTCTAGACTACTAAATAAGGCATGTTTGAAGTCAATTGCAATTTATAGCAATAGTGTTAGCTAAAAGCTATTTTTTTCTATTTATTTTCCACTTTTTAATAAGTAGGAGGTGTTAAGTTTTGTGAACTTTGCTTTTGATCCACCTAGTTCTATTGCTGTGAGAATGCTACGGTGAGTTCCAAAATTTTCTAGGTTGTTCTCCAATTTTTCGGATGCAATTTGGATATATTTAGTTAGTTTATATTAAATCTATTACTGTTTAATGATTTTTATTAATATATGGGTATATATCCTGTATATACATTACATGTAATAAGTAATCATGTGCATATAATCATGTATTTTATTTTTAAGATATATTTTCTAATTAATTTTGCAAATTTATTTCTTATTTAATATAATTTTAAGTTTTTGAGTTAATTTACGAGTATAATTATTATATATGCTGGGTGTATTCATAAAAATACATGTATATTGATATAGTATATTATGCTATATTATTTTCTTTTATAGGTTAATTAATTTATCTCTAAGTTCTTGTCACATTTCGAACTCGGTTTTTATAAATTCTGATGAGTTTTATGCTATATTATATAACTGTATTTCTAAGGCTAAAATTGGGATTTTAGATCATTATTTTTACAATCTAACTACACCGAGTCACTTCAACTAACTTTTTCAACTTAGTCATAAAGTTTATACTCAATTAGATAAGTTTTTCCCCAATATTCTAAATTCGAATACGGTTGCTCTAAATACAATTTTAAGGGCTTATACAGAAAATGAATTTGTTCACGCTTTTTTTTTTTTTTTTGGCTTATATACTAGTAAAGGTGTCTTTTGGAAATGTGCCTTTAGTTATAATCAAAAAACAACTGAGAGTACCTTTTAAAAAGATATCTTCAGTTATATTAAGATTATAATTGAGGGCGTCTTTTCAAAAAGTGCTTTTTTTTTTTGTTAATTTTGTAAAAGGAAATGAAGGTACCTTTCCAAAAGGCACCTTCACAACCCCTTACTCATAATATTTTTTACCTAACCCCTTTTTTCGATTTTTTCTTTAAGAATGTACTTATTGCTTAAAAAATGAGAATCGTTAATCTTTAGAATAAGAATTGCTAAGGTAACTATGTGTTTATAAAGAAGGTAATTTGGCTACCTTATGCCTATCAAAAGTTGTCTTCTTTAGTATAAACATAGATTTTGAAATAATTACAAAGACTCACACAACCGTAAAGCTTAACTTACTATGACCCTTAATTTAAAATATGAGCATTTTTACCTTACAAAATATTAATGTCACTTGTAACATTTAACAATATCTATAATTTTACTTTTTATGCTAATTCATTGACTAGTTTTACTAGCTTGAACAACTAGAATGCTTACTTAATTTGAAAAACCTAAATTAGATGATGATTTATACTAAAAGTTAAGTATGATGACATATTGACTTGGCATTACTTTATCTTAGTAGTAGTTTGCTAACCATAAGCCTTTTGAAGATAGACTTAGCCCATGGTTGTATTGCTTAAAGCAGAAGGAATGGAACCAAATGGAAGAGCCAAGCTAGTCACACCTAACAAACTTTCTTACTTAGTTTCACGTTGCAAGGGGGACCCACAGCCCTCTAAAGACTTAACAAACTCCCCTTCCATACATATAAATAACAAGCTACCCATTTAGTTATGGGGATTTGAATCTAGCTACTCTTCTCTATAGTTTCTTGCTTATTCTCCACCATCATCATTGATTGAAGTGTTGAAGTGTATAAGCCGGAGTCACCTTTAGCATACCTTGATATCTCACATTTATTCTTTTTGTAGGTCTCAAGAAGCTTAACCAAATTTGACTTGGTCTAATAACTAGTAACAATTGAGAATATTCCATCAACATTTTGACACTAACTATGTTTAGCTTAAATATGAAACTATGGTCAAAACTTGTACCATTAATGCAAACAACTACTTTTTAAATCCTCTACTAAACATGGTGAATGAGGACCAAAATCCACAAACTGCAATTTTATATCAAAACAACGATTGCTTCACTTTGTTTGAATAAAAAATGACTCAAATCATATAAGATAACCAATGCTTTAGGGAAGAAGTTGTATCATGTGACAAATGGTTGAAAAAAGTTAACCACAATAACAGTTAAGATCAAGAGGACAATAGTTCCTTTTAACCAACAAACGCTTTTCTTGTAAAGAGTAACCAAGGTAATCAAGTTCTTACTAAGGAGTCTCGTACCTTACCACAATAGTAGTGAGTAGACAGGGCTTCACTTAATCAAATCAACTTGACGATTAAGAATCTAACCAAGATCAAAGGATCCAAACAAAATGATCCCTTAGATGCCTACATAATTGGGTGATTAGCTTTTCTACAGGAAACCCGAGACGAAACTCTCCCTCTTCACATGCGGATCCCATAGTTAAAGCTCTATAATGGAACTAAATCTTGTTAGACATTTATCTCAATGCTTAGATGGAGTTGATTAGTATTTCTAATACCATTAGATGTAAGCCCTTTTCGAGCGACCTATTAAAGCTATTAGAACATGGTACCTAGGGCTTAATTTCAAGCTTTAAGGAACTCTACAAAGTGTTCTTCTAACACTTCATAACTAGTAAACAACTCAAACAAGATAGTTCGTTTTTAATTATCGTCTACTAGTAGCTAGCTAAGGCACTTTGAGAATATGTGGCTAGATTTACCGCTACCATGATTGAGATCCCTAACATGAACATAGCTCTCAATTATGCTATTGTAAGAGTAAAAATTTGTTGTCAATTCTTTTATTCCATTACCAAGAGCATATTAGATAACTTTGAAGAGTCTTGATCCCAAGTCACAACACATGTAATGAAATAAGATAACAAGAAGGGTCCAAACAATCCAAGCACCAACCTTTGGAAAGAAGAAGAGACAAGTGAGATTAACCACTTGCCATGGATTGACTTGGCCTTTGCATCAACAACAACAGGTCAATTTGGCTTATCCCCTACAAAAAGGAATATTCCCCTTTATGAGGAACATCGCCAACTCCTTAATCCTGCGGATCAAATATTAATGGAAATCTGAGACTAAGGCATCATTACATAGCCAAAAAAAAAAAAAAAAAAGCAAGACAACACAACACGCTAACATTGTGCAAGTATTGTGCCTTCTATAGGGAAAAGGGCCATAATATAATCGATTTTGCCATCTAAAAATTGCAATAGAAGATGCCATAAGACATAGTTACCTCCATGAATATATTGATTGCAAGTAGTCCTTCAAATGAGGTCAAATTGAAAACCATCAATAACCCACAAATACCAATGCTCGAGCAATGTGGGGCATCATAAATTAGCTAAGTCAGTGTTGAATAGACTAATGATGGCAATTACGATC
The DNA here is from genome assembly GCA_024138015.1 of Lumnitzera littorea. Taxonomy (NCBI): domain Eukaryota; kingdom Viridiplantae; phylum Streptophyta; class Magnoliopsida; order Myrtales; family Combretaceae; genus Lumnitzera; species Lumnitzera littorea. Next base: position 71,318,278 of record JAMXBB010000011.1, on the reverse strand, counting down.
TCAACATTACAGCTAACTCTCACCATCAATAGATTACCCCTTTTCCTTAGCCGCTACTTAAAAAATGTAGGAATATCTAAGTTGCATATAGATTTACAAGCTTACTACTAATAAATCCTAATCATTACTTAATCTTATAGCCTTTGGCCTCTTTATAAATATATAGAGTTGGCCTCTAAGCATGTCAACCATAACAAAGGTCGCATCAACCTATAAGCCATCGACCCTTAAAAGGTTAATACTTTTAGCTTATAACCTCTCTTATAGGAATATAGAGTAGGCTTCTAGGTACATTGACCATAACAAAGGTCATAGTATCCTATAGGCCATCGACCCCTACATAGGTCGATTCTCCAGCCTCTTACCTTTTTAGAAGCATATAGACATTGCCTTTAGGCATGCCGACCATAACGAAAGTCATACAAATCTACAGGTCATTGACCCTTACAAAAGGTCGATTCTCTAATCTTTGGCCTCTCATATAAGCATACAAAGGTGGCCTCTAAGCATGTAAACCATAACAAAGGTCATAGCATCTTTTGGCCATTAACCCTTATAAAGGTCAAACCCCTAAGCCTCTTATGTTCTTATAGGTGTATATAGGTGGTCTACAAGCAATCAACTCTTACAAAGGTCGAATCTCTCACCTTCTTGCCTTCATATAGGCAACCTACAAGCTAACCAACACTTACAAAGGTTGTACCCTTATAAACCCATAAATCAAGTTGCCCCTTTTTACCACCTTTTGTAAGTTCAGGAAGGAGTTCTTTACCTGACCAAGTCTTTGACAAAATAACTTGTCAAATAGGCTCTTATCCCACTTTGACTAACGTATATGCTTTGCTTCCTAAGACTAGATCCTAATAAGTAACCTCTCTCAGCAAGGATAAAGACCCTTGCTCAGTATTATCTCACTTCCTAGACTTGTTTTTAACAAGCGCGCACTATTGAATATGATGCTTGATTGGCCGGTATTTGTGTTTGAGCTAAGGTAGGGAATTAAACACCTATACACTCCACTAACTGACACTTGTGTTTGAGCTATCGAAAGGGATTGACCATCCTTATGCTATATGCCTCTACTTAGCTAAAGTCATCATATATAAAATGAAAAACAAAAGAAAGTTCATTACAAAGGAGCCAATGGCACTTATATATTGTCATTGAAAATGTAAAAATAGAAAATATCAAAAGGTCAAAGGATTTGGTACCTAAGAACATTGATCATAGAAAACCTACTCTACCAAAAAATCCACAATAGAGGATGGACTATTGGAAGGACCCTTAGGAGGAGGAAGTTGAGCATTTTTGGTTGGCTTAGATGGTTACACTTCATCAACATCTACAACTATCAACCCTTCAGTTTGCATTGAGAAGCTCTAAGAGCAGGAGTATGCAATGGACTATCTTGTTCCATCCTCTTAGAAAACCAACTAAAGTCATACCCAGGATCTTATGTCTAGAGAAGTTGCTCGAAATATTCTAGCTGCTTTATATTAGTTTTCAAGCAAAATTCTCACCACTCATTGCTCTCCCCATACTTATTTAGGACTCCTTCTTATCCTGGTGCATGTACTCTTGCATCTTAGCCATCTACTTATCTCAATCTAAAATATGTTCCTTCAACTTCTAAAGGTGATATAAGCCCACTACTTTCCTTGTAGCCTATCTATGACAAGCATTAGATGTTTACCTCTACATACATAAGGGCCTCATTAGCCCGAGTACGAGCAACATCTTATACCACCTTGTCTCTTTCTTGCTAAGTGCTTTCGAGATTAGCACATAGACTTTTAAGCCTCTCATCAACATCTCCACATTCTTCCTGACATGGTGTACACTAGCCTCGGCAACCTTAATTACACTTTTACCACCTTAACCTCCGATATAGTGCAACTATTCTTAGCTTCACTATTTCTTAGTCATTATTGAAGTTGATCACACTCCCATACAACATTATTCCTCTTGGTCTGTAGCTAACCAACCAAAGAGTAAGCGCCACTAATGGCTTGCAAAATGCTAAGGGTATTATAACTCTACAACAATCACATTACTAAGAGAGAGACATGTTTAAGGTCTTTAAACCTACCATATATAGATCATAGTATCATGTCTCTAATACATCTATGTATATTCCTATGGACTTTATTTCAATGTTGTACCTATCCTTTGGCAAAAATATACTCGAGAATAAGTGAGAACTTACCTATGCATCTCTATAAGCAACATCTAAATGACACATATCCTAGTCAGGAACATACTTCTTATTCTAGTTGGGCTCAAAAGATGAAGGCATAGAATCCTTCCCTTTCCTTTTTGTACCGTAGCAATAGATGCCATTACTTTTAAATAATCATTGGAAACTTTAATGACCTCTACCATCTTGATCTCCTTTTTAAACCTAGTTTCCATAAGCGGAGTCTTTGTCTTCACTCTTACTTCTTTCATGTGACAACTAAACTTGGCTTCTTAAAGTGAGCCACCTTATTGGCACTTGCCTCCTTAGACTAAGGAGCCTTCTTTCATCCTTCCACTTGCACCAAAGGAGCGAACGTTGGCCTAACCTTTCAAGCTGAATGACTAACAAGCCGACTCTAACCAACTTGATGACCATTAGAACTTACTTCCATAGGTTAACCTTTGCTAATCTTTCTTACAACAAGAACATAGGCTACCTCCTACCTTCAGACTCATATCTGCAAAACAAAAAACACAAGTCAACACTAGAAGCTCGATGACACAATTACTGCATTGGCATGAGATCTTAGGAGCAAATTATCCTCATTTCAAGATCAAGGAAAGTTATATTCATTCTTTGCAATGGCATGAGATACGACCTTAAACTTGTTCTCCTTCTACTTTGACTTTTAAAGTAAAAAGATTCTTAGTCTTCATAGCATGTATCTTGGATTGACATATCTAGGAGAAATACAAGGTTTCTTTTTTGTTATATATATATACACACACATGTACATAGGTCAAGGTATGCAAATGTAGCATTGTAATTGTATTGAAAAAAATGAATCATGAGTGTGTTTATAGTATTTATATACAAGATAATACTAAATGTATTGTTATAAAAAAAAGACTAAATATCCCTAGATAAAAATGATGCAATCATTATTGTTATATCCAATAATGTGCACCCACCCCCCTTAATCTTAAGGTGCAAATGTCAACATGAGATTGAAGTGATGATAAAATATAAGTCGATGTAGATATGTTGTTGGTGGGGATGCCAATACGCTAATGATGTGTAGGAATGTGATGAACTATAACTTTGCCGGAAGAAACCATTTTGCTAATGAAGTGATAGTCAATATCGACATGCTTAATATAATCATGCTAAATAGGGTTGGTGAATAGGTAAACTACATAAAGATTGTCAAAACATGATATGATGGTTTGCTGAATAGAATACCAAGATCATAAGTAATGTGATTGATCAAAATGGATTTTGCAACTACATAAGCAAAAGCTTTATACTTGGCTTCAATGGAACTCTAAGATATGGTAGGCTGTTTCTTAGATTGGTAGGAGATGAGGTTGTAACTCAAGAAGATGGCATAGCTTGTCATACAATGACGAGTGTTAGGATACCCATCCCAATTAGCGTTAGTGCTAGTAGTCAAGAGGTATGGGATGTGCAAACTAATGGAAGCCCGAGTGTTAGTGTATCTTAAAGATATTGAAGAACACATTTTGTAGCTTACATGTGGTTAGTAGTGGGACAATGCATGTACTAGCTCAATTGATTCTCTAGGAAGTTGATATTTGATTAGTTAATTATGATGTATTGTAGTGCACCAAACTGGTGGGAGAGAATCGAGATATAGTGATTAAGGAGTGAAGTGTTACTCCCAATGAATATGTTATTCATCAACATAGAGATGCAAGACTAATGTGTCAGAAACCTTAGTTAAAGATGAACATAGACATGTTAGCTTTATCTAGAAAAACCCTTAAACAACAAAAAACTATTGAAAAAATGGAGCCAAGATCAAAGAGCCTACTTCACATCATAAAGAGACTTCTTTAACCAACACAAGTAATGTCGATAACAAGGGTGAAAAAAGCTAAGGGTTATTCCATGAAAACTGTAGTCAAGTGGCCATGAAGAAAAACATTATTGACGTTAAGTTCATGGATATCCAATTGAAAGGAAACAACATGAGACATAATAAAGCAAATGATGGAAGGTTTGATAACAGGACTAAATGTTTCCATATAGTTAATACTTTCCTGTTGAGTGAATCCTTAAGTAAGAATTTGAGCTTTGTGATGCTCAACTTACCCTTTAGCATTGTGTTTTCATCGAAATTGCCAAGTGTTGCTAACGGCATTTTGTTTTGGTTGTAAGGAAACAGGAGTCTAGGTTTTTTTTTTTTTTTTTTTTTTTTGGAAGAGAAGCAAATTCATTTCTCACATTATAACCTATGTTGGGTCCCTAAGAGCTGTAGTGTAATGATAAGGCTCACAAGTAGAGAAGTGTCTATTAAGATTGAGCTTGATGTAAGGTTTAAGGATACCCAATTTAGAGTATGCTTGCATAGAGTGGCTAGTTTGTAAAGAAGAAGGTAGAGAGATGTAGGGAGCCACAGAGACCGAGAGGGATAAAGGTAGAGGGAATTGTATAGAGGAGGAGGAGGAGTTGGCTATTAGGTTTGATGAAGGAGTGGTCAATCTAGGTAATGTAGAGGATATGAGGGCATGCGATTTAGATTGACAGTGAACATGGATTATTGGTAAGCAAAGGTCAATGGGAGTAAGGGAAGAAGAGATAGGTGTAGGGGGATTTGAGGCTAATGTATTAGGTTAGGAGAGCTCGAGAGGGAGTGGGAGCAAGATGATTAATGGTATGCAAAAAGGTGGAAGTAGGCATAGTGAAAGAGATAATAGGAGAAGAGGGGTTAGTCTCAATGATAGGGGTAGATAAGGAAATAAGTTTAATGTAGGGAATGTCGGTTTCATGAAAGATAAGGAAATAAGTTTAATGTAGGGAATGTCGGTTTCATGAAAGACCACATGGTAGCTTACATAAACCCAACCAAAAATAGGGTTAAGACAATAATAACCTTTATGGTGGATTGAGTAATCTATATAAATGTAGGAGGTGGAGCAAGATGTAAGTTTGTTTAGGGCTTAAAGGGTCATGTTAGGAAAATAGAGACATAAACGTGCATAGAAAGTGATAGTTTGGTGTTATGTTATCAAGGAGCTTAAATGAGATTTATGATTTAATGTAGCTAAAGGAAGTTTTTTGATGGTATAAATAGCAAAAAGGGTAGCATCTACCCAAAAAGAAGGTAATAGGTCAACATGCAGATGGATAGTGTGAGCCAGCTCAATGATATAACGATGTTTATGTTCAATATTTCCATTTTGTTTAGGAGTATATGGATATAAGAGTTGAAGGCGAATACCATTGTCATGTAGGAAATTGGTAAGTACCTTAGTAACAAATTCATCACCATCATCACATTGAAGGATTTTAAAATTATTCAAAAATTGATTTAATTTTGAAATGCTAAAAATGAGACAATATTTCACTTTTATTATATGTGGGAAAAATCTAAGACTCTTTAGCATAATCATCAACAAAAATTACATAGTAATAAAATCCTTGATTTGATTTAGTTGGCAATTGTCAAACATTAGAATGAATTAAATGTAAGGGGATTTGTGCTATATGAGACTATTGTTGAAAGGGGATAGGAGTGGACTTTTATGTGGTAGGAGTGACATGGATTAAGGGATGTTGAAGGGGACTTGACTTTGACGAATCAATGTTGTACTAGCTTATTGAAGATGTCGATGTGAGGATGACATAAGTGGGAATGCTAGATTTCTCTAGCAATGGCTAATATAAGAAAAGATTGGAGAGCTAGAATAAGACATAAGGTACTAGGGTTGACTGGATGGCTAGTCAAATGCTAGTGAAGGATCATGCTTACTTAAGAGTTCTTAATAGAAAAGAAAGTCATTAAAGCCGACAGTGTAGTTGTTATCTTAGCATAATCTAATGATAAACAAAAGATAATGATTAAGTGAAGCAACATGGACATTTTTAAGATGTAGGTAATGACCTTTAGTGTGAATCTTGAGACTATCTATGTGAGATATTGATAGTAATGCACCATTACCTATAAGTACTTTATTAGAACCAACATAAGGGATTAAGTTAGAAAGTATACTGACATCTAAAGTTATGTAGTGTATAGCAATCAAGTCTGGATGTTAGACAACATCTTATGATTCTCTAAGTGATAAGGCAGTAAAGGATTAGGGTATTCGTATAAGACTCATTAAACCTATGATAATATTGAAGGGTTGAATGATCAAGTTTGTCCTATATCTAGTAAGTGATTTATGATGAGTGTGTAAAGTTAGAGACGATATTGGACTGAGAAGGTTAGCATTGGTTGGTAGAACCACGACTTGACGGATTGTTAATCTGATGTGAGTGGAAGGAAGGCGTTAGATTAGCTGTAGAAGAATGACCATACCCCTTAGTTCCAAAGTTATAATAACCATGACCTTGAACCTTGGAAGAAGAAGAAGTGATTTGGGTAATAATAGTTGTAGGTGCTGATATGGTGGCTTCCTTTGCATCATATCGTTTAAGCTGTTAACTTAATAAAGTAGCTTGGCATGCACTTACTTAAAGGTGAAGGAAATTAGGAAGTGAGTGAGAGTGGCGACAAGGGCATCATATATGTAAGGAAGATTGTGAAAAGAATCAGTAATAAGATTTGTCGAATTTAGTGATGGATGCAAGCTAATTAGCCATAGACTTAAGCTTAGTGAAGGGCTAAAAGCCTTTTGCTTCAGCTCCATTTCATGAGCCATGGAATTGTCAAGAAAGTGTTGTCGTAGAGATCTCCAAATGTCATATGTATGTAATATATCGTGAATCTCCATAGTATGTTAGTGGAGGTTGTTTCAAGGAGAGAGGCTTTGGACCAAATGGTTAATGAGAAGCCAATGGTTGTATTTAGGAGTCAGATTGTATAGAGTACTAGTAGGTAATGGAATCTCACAAGAGGGTGCTAGTGCTATACTATCAACATATGTAAAGATCCAAGGAAATAAAAAACGATGTCATTAGGGATAACCATAATTGATAGTGATTTTAATAGTGAATATACTAGAAACACTTGAGTGTGTGAGAGTTAGTAAGGAGAGAAAGGAAGGGATTAAACAATAAGTGTTGGTTAGTGGCCTAAGTAGTACTTTGGAAAGAGAGAAGGACATAAGTGTGTGGCTGGTGATAGAGGAAGGAACTAGTTAGTGATAAGAGAAGGTGACAATGGTTGGGTAAGAGAAGGAAAAGGTACATAGGTTGAAGGGTTGAGAGAGGATAGATGCACAAGTGGGGGAGTACTTAAAGTAGGGTATGTAGTAAGGATGAATGAATTAGGGCTGGCGCATGTAGCGATCATAGGTAAAGTTGTGGCAATGGCAATATGTGTGAAGATGGTCAAGTTATGATTTGAGGCGATGATAAATGGTTAGTGCTAAGATATATGGCAGTGGCGGTGGGTAGGTAGGGGTATTTGCATTGATGGGAAGAAAGAGAGAGGGTGATGACAACTGGTTCAAATCTAGTAATAGGTAGGTTAAATTGCAACGCAATTTTTTTTTTTTTAAATGAGGTTATATCCATAGCTCTGATATCATATACAGATATATAATATTATCGTATTGAAAGAAAATACTAAAGGTATTGTTACAAAATATGTAATATACAAATATATAATAGGTAGATTGAATTACTATCATATATTTGCTCATAATAGTCCACGTGGTATGTTGGGGAGATGAAATTTGGAAGAAAGCGCATTTCAATAAGGCAATTTAAGAATCACATTAAGAAAATGTGCCTTTAAAATCATAGTTCCATAATGATTCCTAAATCGAATTTGCGAAATATCTTTCCTTTTTGGACAAACCCCTACCCATTGACTTGTAGCACTATACAACCGAACGGGTTTTATACGAATGTGGACTCTTTTCTGAAAGATATTATGGAAAAAGGCTCATTTTAAAAAAAAATTACAAATATGGTATACTGAAGGCACATCAAGTGAATGTATTTTCAGTTACTTATACAGAATTACACTGAAGGAACATGCATTGCATGTGTCTTTACTATGCTAACTATATAAACCCCAATCCACATGGCTAGAGCTCATTCTTACTTATATTAGTTTCTGAAATTTCCAAAACATAGAGAAAACTTGAGGAAACCCATAGTTGAAGTATTAGACCATTTCTTTATGCAAGTGTATGCTTGAAACAGGTAACAATCTATAACTTACAGGTATGTTATTTATTATTTTATTTTATTAATAATCAACATTATGAAATTTTTTTAGAAAAAAATTTGTTACGTTATTACATAGATTTTGTAATTATAGATGTAGTATAAGTTGTATAAATTATTAATATTTTGTGAAAATTTATTATATATTGTCTAAATTTAGGAATGGTTTGTATTGCAGTACATAAGTTATATGAATGTAGGTATAAATAATGTTGGAATGTAAGTGAAAATTATTTTGTATGTGTGTGTGTGTGTGTGTGTATTTGGCGTTTTTATTGTGTTGAGTCGAATTAAAAAGTTAAAGTTAGGTAGTTGTATTGGCGACGCAGCTTATTAAGATGATTGAGTGCATTTTGTAAAGTTATCGCTCAGTGTATAGATGAAATTTTTAATGTCATCTAAATATTCGGTTCATTATGGCATTACTAAGGTGGAAATGGTAAATTACGTGAAAGTTATTATTTATGTGAACGGAAATATAGTGATGAGTAGTCGGGGGCCGGAGTATGATAGGGAGGCTGTTAAGAAGTTGAAAATTAGGAAGAATTTGAACTTTTCTTATTTCAGTCGGAGAATTTATGAATGCGCTAGAGTTGACCTGAGTGGTGTTGAACTCGTACATAGGCATCTCTTTTACCATGATGTTGGAGTTATCTATAAGTTGATGGCCATTAGAGATGATGAGAATATTGAGAATTTCATTGAGATAGCGGGGTCTTTTGGGGAATGGAGTATTCAGGAAGTGTACATAAGGCACATTAAGGAATTGAGTGCCCAAAATGAGCATGAAATACATGAGCTAGACAATCCAACTCTTTTGGATCCCAATGTACGTTCAACAATGACTGATGCAGAGTAAACAAATGTGGATCAGTCAAATGAATCGTACATGGATTTCTCTAAATACAAGCACGTGAATATCATAGAAGAGCAACTTAACGAAGCATTAGGTCCCATTATTGAACATGAAGAATCTTATGATCCATATCTAGAGAGAATGCACATAGATATAAATGTCGATGATGGGGAGAATGCGGCAGATGTAGATGATGATGAGGATGAGGATGATAGGGACGGTGATGAAGATGATGTTGGCCTCGAAGATGACTACATTGAGGATTTAGGAGAGACCCAGGTGAGACCATATGTTAGTGGGAATAGTGTGTCGGTCCGGACACTTCGTGGCGATGGCTCGAGTCGACCCTACCATTGAATTGGTGAAGTATTGTCAAGTAGGTAATTTGAAGACTTTTCGCAAAGAAGGATCTCATAAATGTAATTAAGTCGTTCCACCTAAGGAACTACTATGATTTTTACGTGGACATTTTGAAACCAAATGTATACATTGTCTATTGTAATAAGAAAGAACAGAGTTGTAAGTGGAGGCTACGGGCTTGTTATAGAAAGTAAAGAGTCTTTTCAAAATAACAATTCTAGAGAGTCTGCATACTTGTGTGAACCCGATGATAAACTAGGATCATCTTCAGCTCGACAGTAACATAATGGCTATATTATTCATCAATAGTGTACGGAGTAACCCTAATGTTAAGATACTTAATCTTACAGCTAATGTGCAAACTATGTATAGGTACACAATAAGCAATAAAAGGGTTTTTGAGGCTAAGCGAAAGGCTGTTGAGATGATATACAGTAACCGAAAGAAGTCATAAAACGAGTTGTCGAGACTATAAAATGCAATGAAGTTGAGCAACCCAGAGACATAAGTGGATTGGGGTTGGAGTAGTTCACCAAAGCAAGGTCAGTCCCAATTTAAGTGGGTTTTCTAGACATTTAGGCCGTATATACAAGCCTTCAAATACTATTAACCTATTATATGTGTTAATGACACCTTCTTATACAAAAAGTATAAGCATAAGTTATTAGTAGCTTGTAGCATGGATGGGGACAATTCAATTGTCCCATTGGCATTTGCTTTTGTTGATATAGAATCAGCAGAAACCTAGGGGTGGTTTTTATAGAAGCTTAAAGTACATATAGTCGGCTAGAAGAGGGAAACCTTATGTCTTATGTTTAATAGGGCATCCAGTATTGATTCCACGTATTAGGAAACATCAGTAGGCTAACAGCTACCATTTACAGTTTGGAGATATTGTCTGTGGCACATACATCTAAAATCATCCACTATTTTATTTTTCATTCGTTTATACTTGCTCTCATATGTAATAACATCTGTTTTCTTTACTTATTTTTGGCGAACTTGCTTAGGAGTGTTAGACTGGCACCTGACTATCCTACAGCATTCGGTATTGCAGATGGAGCACTTGACTTAGTTGAGCAGTATAGTGGCCTTATCCTCTACCTATAGTAGGAAAGTGTACATGAGCCACCCTATGTAGACCATGGCAGGGAGTAAGGACCACCTATTGACGAAGAGATACCATCTCCTCATACACTACTTAGGGGTATATTAAAGTTCAAGGAGGCAAGGCTTGAGTGATACATTGTTGGGCAGACTTCAGTAACAATATCTCACCACATGCTCGTCATTCTGTAGACCTAGGGTATATCAGCAGAGGATATAGCACATACCTTGGGTCAAGTGTTACTTATATTTCGAGAGCCGAATCTAGCTTTAGGACTGGATTTAACTTATACATGACTTTCGAGTTCCAGCAACATCTTAATCTTGTGACTCCACCAGCTCCTCAAAAGCGACGTTCCACCCCTATACAGTCATCTATGGGTAAGGGCATCAGTCAGTTGCATCCATGCCATCCAATTGACCTAATTCCTCCTAGAGAACTTAAACTCGACGATCCACTACTTGAGCCTACTCAGACACATAATACATATGGGCATTCACTTTTTCTTGTGTTATGAGGACCTTTACATAGCGTAAGCATCGGTAGATATATTTAGTTTATTGTTTTTGTTTTCTCTTTTATTTTTCCATTGTATTAATGTTATCATTGACTTATTACAAATTTTGTGTATGTACTGATTATTCGAAATACAATTCACTTGTCATCATATATTACAATTCAATTCATTGTTTATTTATCATAATTTTACATTTTACAATTTAAAATTATTTTTTCTAATATTCGACTCATATGATAATTGGATGATCATCCCATGCACTTATTTCTTCTCCACTTATCATATTTGTTGAGGTATTTCACTAATTGTGATTTTATGTAATTGACTACTATATTAAACTTTCTATTCCATTTGCAAGTTAAGGATTGGAAGAACATTACTTTATCCTTTCGAACAGGAGAAAATTGATAAGTTAAATGGAAATTGAATCGAAGAAACATAAAATGAATGTGTTTTCAATATCACAGTTTGGATTGAAGGCTCATCAAGTGTATGTGCTTTTAATGTAAATATTTATACTGAAGGAACATGCATTTGATACGTTTTCAATTTAATTTTTACTAAAGTAGACTATTGAAGGTGCATTTACTACATATGTTTTTAATATAAAAAATATAAATAACTGAAAATATATTTATTTGATGTGCCTTTAATATATATATATTATTTATTTTTAAAATAAGATTTTTTTCGTAATATTAAAAAAAAATGCCTGTATTTATATAAAACTCCAACCCAACTAAGCTGTTGATTGTCCGTACCAAAGTTTGTTGAGCTCGGTACTACTGATTTGCGTGGCCGTCGGAAGTGAGGATAGGTACTCGTTGGATTAGATGACGCTCGATTTCATGTACCAAGCTCGGACCTTACCGGATTTAGCTCAGAACTTGTTTGAAGTTGCTCGGGCTTTAACTGTTTTATAAAGTGAGTAGCTCAAACTACAATGTAGAAAGATCGGATCTCTTAAGCACAGCTTCACTACTGTGCAGACACTGGTCGGATGGATTCTCGGCGGTCATGCAGAGGGTTGTTCAGGGCACCGACATCTTAACCATGCGTGGCTCGGCTCTCGACCATGCACAACTCAGGCCCTCGACCTTGCATAGCTTGAACTTATTCAATTTTACAGGTCAGCAAGTGAACTTAAGTTCGGATTTAGGTCGGGTCGTGCTACCGTTGGCTTTAGGAACTGGTAATGAATCTTGGAATGTTCACGAGGCGGCCACTCTTGGAGTGGACAGTATAAAATCGCATTTCTGTAATGCGAATTACCGAAATGCAATTTCTTCACACTATAAACCCACATGGCCGCGTGTGATGGAAAAAGCTAAATTGCATCTACAAAGTACGATTTAGTTACTATATTTCATAAATTATTTTGACTGTGATTACGATTTAGGCAATAATTTGCTGCGAAGGGCAAACACATCTATTTCTTGTTACAAGAAAGGCAAATATCTCTATATAAATAGTGATATAATCACGATAAATAGTAATATAATCACTATGGATATTTACAATAATAAATGGTACTCTACAGAATTTGATTCCTCACTAAAGATCTCTCATTGGGTATGAAATATTTTGTCTTCCAAATGACGGCTTTGTTGAAGCTTCGATGCTGATTCAGCTTTACAAGTCATGAAATTTACATAGACATTCCCTCTCATCCCCTTCATTTTTTGCGATCAACTTTAGGAGTTACTTGTTGCTTTACAATATGGCAATTCTAGTAAACCAAAACGGACCAAATTTCTTAGCAATGACTTACTTGTTGCTTGTCATCGTTTTTCACATCGTTTCAAATACATAATGAATCTACTGCATCAGCTGTTGCTGCATCATGTTTATGCGGTAGATCGAATTAAAAGTTGAAAATGAATATATTATGCTTGAGATCTTCTCAATCAGTACTGGAGCCAGCAACGCATACTTTGTATTTGGCAACACATTGAGGAAATCACATGTGAAAACACAAATTTCTATTCCTACTTCACTTTATTTCTTTGATTCCTTTGACAGCTTTAAGTTAAATAAAAAAAAAAAAAAAGCAACGCAAACAATAAAGCTTCCTCTGTCAAACTCCAATCAGCAACTGGAATGCTGGGATCTGATCATTTGTCAATCATATGCATCGCATCGATTGCTGCCTGGATTTGTAAATTTCAAAGAGTTTCTTTTCTGAGAGAATTTAAGGAAGATAAGGCCTAACATGAATGACATGAGCCTGTCAGCGTAGCCAAGGAGACTGCCTGATAACCTCAGAAGCTTTCGCTAAATGAAAGCTAAAACCACTTTGCTGGAGGTAGGCAAGTCATCCTTGGCTACCAGACCAAGTCTCTCATCTTCATGTACGGCCTATCTTCCTAAGCACAAGTTATTCAATGTTTGGATCAGAATAACATTTGATCCCTTATAAAGCCACTCTTCATTCAGTTTTTTTCTTTTGAGTAGTAAATGCAAAAATATGGGTAAGAACTAATCTTTGAAGAAGAAGAGCATGTCTAGTTAGCCAAGGAGACTGCCTAAAACCAAGCCGAGATTTCAAAGTATCATTTGTGTGCTTGAAAACTCTTTGCTTAAGAGCAGGCAAGTCATCCTTAGCTACCAAACCAATACTCTTGTTTTCATGTTAGGTCTCTCTTCCTCTCATATTTCATGCTACTTGTTTCCTTGTTGATTCATGTGTCTTAGGGTCTTAATTTATGGGAATTGAAAGAAGATTGATCATTTCATTCTGCACTTATTTGTTATATTAGCATGTGACATGTTCAACCCATAATGGAATATATTCTCCATAGAGATCCATATCCACTGACTGGGAAAAGGCAGAATATATGTCATGGATTGAAAGAAAGGCCAAATGACTTCGGCCTAATAGTAGATATGCAATTACGCAACTTGCATTGGAGTCAATATGCCTCTCTTTTAGCTCCTTCAAAAGATGCATTCATGTATAGCCTGATTGCTAGGTTCACTTGATATGCTTTTTTGATGCTTCCACATCTATAATAGCTTTGAATGAATATCAGGTTTTCTGAAATTACTGTATGAGTGAGACAACTTTCAAGATGTGTGGCAGGTAGGAAAACTGACCTTCCAAACTAAGTTCTGTGGAAGAACTTCAATCTTCCATGATTCCTACTCTTTGAACAATAGCTTTCTTCACATGTGGAACTCAAAAAATTTATCAAATTAACTTGTATCTAAAAACTTATTGCCTTTTTAAATTTGTTTTTCAAGATTTATTGGTGCTTAAATGGAAAATGTTGACTTTTAAATATCTTATCTACTTTTGGCCAAATTAAAAAAAAAAAAAAACCCTGTCTCATCTTGATTATTCTAGGTACCTTCCAGGTTGAAATGAGTCAAACAGACTTAAATTTCCTACCTTTTCCACAGAAATCCATCCAAGGGGCCTTGTTTGGCTTCATTTCTAATTATTTGGATGTAAAATTTCATATTATCATTAGAAGTTGAGATTGCTTGATTTCTTCTGCCCCCTTTCTCTAATCTCTAGCTGCATCACAGTGATCGTACTTCTGAACTTTCAAATATTCTAGTGACTCAAACAGTGCATAGATTTTGATTTCTTCTTTTTCAATCAAATAACTTGCAGGCATTCCCTGCTTTTGGAAATCCAGGAGATGAGTGCATCAGTAGATCTTTCATATAGGAAAATAAGAAAGAGAGTTTGGGAGAGATTGCTGAAAAAGCTAGAAAGTGTTCCTTCTGCATAGGTTTTTGGGATTTCTTAGGTGCCGTTGTAGGGTTGCTTTGCCATTTGGGAGGCTACAAGTTTTTCCACTACCTGACACTCTGGTGAAAGGACTGCTATTAGATTTAGTTGTTCAGTACATAGTGAAATGAGAATCATTAATCCTTAGTAGAAAAATTGGTCACAGAATACTGGTAAGAAACTCTATGCTAATGAAGAAAGCATAATCCCAAAAACTTATGACAGTTAAAAGTCGTCTTTTTATAACAGAAACATAGATTTTGGGATTATTACAGTGGCTCACACCATCCCAATATCTAAAACTAACCCTTAATTTATTGAAAAAAAAAAAAAGAGCATTGACACCCTGCAAGACATTGATGCCCCCTTTTCTTTAATTACTCTCATAATTCTACTATTTTTTTCTAATTCATCGCCTGATTTGATTAGTTTGAACAACCAGGGTGTTAATTATTTATGGAAATAAAAACCAAACTGTGTCATAAATTGGCATTCTAAAACACTTGAATTGACATATTGACTTGACACTGGCCTGGAAAATGAATTTTGTGGCCTCAGCATGTGTAAGGCGTATGGGTGCTTATTCTTGAAGGGTTAGCTCCAACTGTACCTTTTTTTTTTTAAATTAATGTATTTCTCTCAAGTGTGAAATAGAAGACGTTAAATGCATTTATTTGAGTTGAAGAAGGTTAATATAATTATATAATAAATATAATAGTCCATGCTATATCTACAAGTTTAAGTTTTTCTATTAGATGGTTGTGGTGTTGCTCATAACATGGTACAAGAGCAGGAGATTATGAGTTTGAATAACTACAATATTAATTAACCCCCATTTAATTAAGTCGTTCATTTGATGACCCTCAATCAAAATCCGGCCCAATCGTGAGGGGAACTATTATATAATAAATAAATTGGTCTATATTGTATCTACAAGTTTAAACTTTTATATCAAATGATTGTGATACTATTCATAACATTACTTACATAACTGAATCATCATACTACGAGTTCTTTTTACATTTTGTATTCAACATGGAATGCTTCCTGTTTCAACAAGTTTAACAAAAAAAGACATGGTATATACAGTATGAGCTGGATCATCAACATTTTAGTCTAGATGTTCAGAAAAATAATATTATCATCACCCCTTTAGTTTCATGTTCTTTTTCACAAGTTTGAAATGAAATAAAGAAAACAATTAGACAGAAGCATGGCTTGGTCATGCTCTAAATACAAATTCAGTAATATATTTTTTGGTAACCTCTATGAATCCAGTAATCAATCAAACCAAAACAGATTTTCCATTAAGGAGTCAAAAACTTGTCTGCTGCCTTTCATTATTCTTCATAGTTTCCATAACATCTCAAACTAAGCTAATGAATTGCCAGCTTCCTAGCCTTGCCTTGCCATGTTGGGCTGCATATAGATATATGTTATGGAGTTGCTCTGGGGTTGATGAATATACAAAGAAGAAAAGGCACAACATGAGCAAAAAAAGCGTATCAGTTTAGCCTAGGAGACTGCCCCGTATTCTCAAAGCTTGTGAACATGCAATCAGAAGCCATGGTAAAGGAGTAGGCGGGTCATCCTTGGCTACAAGATCAAGACTCAATTCTGCATGTAAGGCCTTCCTTCCTCAAAAGAGTTTGACAAATTGGATGCTTTCAGTTCTTCACAGTTCCTTTCTCTAGTCGGTTGTTCATACAAGGGAAGGAATTTTTGAAGAGTTAACACTTGAAGCAGAATAATTCTAGCATGAAAGAGAAAGCATGTATGATTAGCTTAGGAGACTGCCTGAAACCAAACCTATCTTTCAAAACTGTCATTTCTATGCCTGAAAGTTCTTGCTAACAGCAGGGTAGCCATCCTTGGCTACCAAACTCAATCTCCTGTCCTCGTACTAGACTTCTCTCTTCCCCTGTCAATAGTCATAGTTATTATTTCCTTGCACTGTCTTCATCTTTTGCTCCATATTGATATGAAGTGAAAGAATATATTTCAGATTCAAGTTGCCATGTAGTCAAACCCCTTAAAAGTTAACCCAAGTTCCCTACATAACCTTCCCTTTTTCTTGCAGCTGCTGATCCTCATTCCCAGTGAAATACGTTCTTTTCAGGGATGCTGGAATAAATATGCTTATAGATATGGAAAGTGCAGAAACAGATTGGTCATGGAGACCTCAAAGCCAAGATAAAATTTGGTGCTTCTCACAAGATGATGGTTAGAATTGTTGCAATGAAGTCAATATTCTTTAACCTTTTAGCTCACACAGAGGATGATCATAGACATAAAATTCCCAGCTGTCCCATGGTGACATAACTAGGAAAACAAATTGGTAAGCCCTATCTCAGTTTACTCCATGGATTAAGGAACTTAGCTTCTCTGTGATAATTGAAAGAAACTTGATTCATTTTTTCTAAAATAGAATTACTGCTTAGACACCAAGATGAAGGAAAATTTTGAATAACTTTTATAAATGGATGTCAGCTGCGTCAGGATCTGGTTAAATTAGAGAAATTGTTGTCGTATTTTTTGGAGTAATTTGAGCGTGTTCTCACCCATACTTCTTGGCAAGTTCAGATTGCATCTAGCAGTATGGAAGTGATATCATTTTTTTCCACAGCAGATCCATTCTTCATGGAGGCCGCACATGGGTGTAATTGTAAATTGCTTCTTTGGTGACTTGTAGGTCACACGTTTGAGGAACAGCATCTTTGCATAACACAAACCTAGGCTGCTACAAATGCGTCTTCCCTCTGCTTACTGTGCACTAACTGGGTAGTGGGAGCATCTTGTGAATTGGTGAGTCCTTCGTAGAGCCATTCTTTGAGGCCAGATCCATATGCTATGCCTAAAGTTATCTTCTTTAGATGTGGATTCACCAATCTTATGATCTTGTGGTTTAATTTCAAAGAACATTTTAAGATTGACATGTGACCAACAAAAAATCTTGCCTCCTTTTTCACTCACTTTTTAAGAAAGTAATTCCAGTTGGAAACATCACAGCTTCAAAGTATCACGGGGAGTTGATGTGCCACTCCAGTCTATAGGGACTCAATGTGTTAAGGATCTAGTGTAGAGTATAATTGCAACTGATACGGTTCTATGACCATTGCCAGATGCAATATTGGTGTCATAGTGTTAGGTACCAAGTGATATCAATCCATTGAAAATAAATAAATAAATAAAGGCTGGCCTGATGCATGTTCTAGTTTCACTGTTTTGAGTTACATTTGTAATTAGACTTGTATATTACTCTGCATAATAGGTATCTATTGGCATTGTTACAAAACATGAGGATAAACATGACGTGTAGATGTATATTTAATCAGCCAACATGTGAATGCCAGCCATGCAAGTACATACCGGTTGACTAGCCTAAGCCCCCGGTAGACTGATGCACCCTCTAAACCACCCACAACACTAATATTGACTTGAGTTAGAATATGGGCTACACACTAAATCTTCGCTATATTTCCAATATCATTTTATGACTCTACTCCAGTACTGACATGAAATCACAAATTTCATCTTAGTGGACATCTACAGAAACAGATTATTGACTAATTTTTTGCTGAAAACATCAGCCATTTGACCTTGAGCAATGGTAACAATTCTTACTGAGAGTACCTTAATAGCTTAGCCTCATGCATTTCAATCCACCATAAGGAGCATTTTCTTCAGCATTTTGTTCTTCATGTTCAGAATCTCTACAATCACAACACACAGACAACTACAATTATTTTAATATTTATTAACTTTCATGAGTTTGAGCATTCCAGTTCAAATAAGAAGTAAATCTGATGCACCCACTAAATACCAACTCAATTATCCAGCAAGCTCCCCAACAACCATCAGCAATTTTATATCTTCTGCCATTCAACCGATTCCAAAACAAAGCTTCTAGAATACTAGACACCATTATGCCTCAAACATGTCTGTTGGACAGGTTATTAATGTCGTAGTGTTACTTCAAGATTGATAAAGATATAAGAAGAGAAGGCATAACATGAGCAAGAAGAGCCTATCAAATTAGCCAAGAAGACTTCCCAATGTTGCAGGAGGCTTCTATTTATAATATTACAAGCTATTTTGCAAAGCAGGCAAGTCATTCTTGGCTACCAGATTAAGGCTCTAATCCTCATGCACGGCATCTCTTCCTCAAAGACATTCAACTAGCCAACAAATTATCCCAGTACAATTTGCTTCTTTGGTTATATGTGAAAATACTTGTTTCTCAAAGAAGAAGAAATTTAGCATGAGAGAGAAGAGCATGTCTAGTTAGCCAAAGGAGACTGCCTGATACCAAGACCGAATTTCCAAAGCTTCACCGAATATTGGAGAACTCTTGCCAAGAGCAGGCAAGTCATCCTTGGCTAACAAACCAAACTCTTGTCCTCATGCTAAACATCCCTTCCTCACTCACATTTTTTCTTCTTATTTTCTTGCAGTTTAGTTGTCCGTAGATCTATATTTATAGGCACTGCAGGAATGCTGATAAGATTACTGCCGAAAGAACAACCTCCTTTATTCAAGCTGATCTCCTTTGCATTACTTCGGTTAACTAACCAAGCTTCCCCCCATAGTGGAATATATTCTATATAGAAATTCTCATACCTGCACATTTGATAGTGGCTACACAGCTTTATTGAAGTCAGCTTGCCTGACCATTAGATCCTTCAAGGGCTGTGAACAGCAGCCCCAACTACGACAGTCCTAGAGTAACAAAATTCCTCATAGGATAAGTTCCTACCCACTTGAAAGGGTAATTATTTGGGCATTATCTTAGATAACAGGCTGGTCTTCCCCAAAAGCTCACATGGGTGCAATGTTTTGGCACCTCACTATCCGCTCTTCACCACATAGGATGTAGAATGTTTCAAGGTTTGGGCAAATATTTATGAAGGATAGCACCAGTTGTTTCATCGTCTGCAAGCCAGATCAGAAGATTTTATTGAAGACCCTGGAAGCTTTTACCTAATATGATCCCAATGTAACTAATAGAGCCTAGCTTTCTAGATGTGCTCCTATATTTGAGCTGGTTGTTGATCTAAAATGCTTATAGAGTCACATGGGAAACAGCAAATGAATTTAGGAGTTTTACCACTATGTTCTTTCAAAGAACAGATAACATCTCATATATATATATATATATATATATATATATTTTCCCTCGAGTTTATATATAACTAGATGTTTTCAAATCCTGACATCATTTCATAAATCTACCTGAGGCTGTCTTCTGGTCAACCATTCTGCAGTGTTGCTCTGGCAGGATCGAGAAGTATTACTTCATCATTTTCTTTTGCTTTTTTTATTGTTTTCTTCCTTTCTGGCCATCAATGAAATTATCACCTTGGCCTGTTAATTTTGAGCTAGATTTTGTCCTACTTAAAACCGTATAAGCTTTTTTCATTTTCTTAGTCAGTACTACACTTTTTGAGGTTGATTTATTAGGTTCTGCATGTGGTGCACAAGAACACTGTTCTAATTTGTGGAGCATTACTGATCCCTCCAGCCCTGTTTGCCTTCAAAATTTAAGAATATCATCTTTGACAATGACCTTCGCAGTTCTTTGATTTGGAATAGCTATTGCTTTTGCTTATGATCTTTCATCATAAGCAGCCCAAATACTGTCTTGCCATCACCCCATTTCTGAGCACATGATTTCAGTCAAAGCACTGAAGCACTTTGATAAGTACTTTAATTCTTAAAATTTAAGGAGATGTCAAGAATTTTGGTGAAAAATATTGTCGTACATGTGATTAATGGAAATTTATCATTTTGGAAATAAATAACTCTCCATAAAGGTTTAGAAAAATGGTAGTTCAATCTCTGAAAAAGTCTGTTTTTCTTCTGAATATTTCCTCAATATTGGCATTGCTCTTGCAGTTGGAGATATGACAGTAATTTAGTCCTTTTCTGTTTCCCTCCATCATCTTCTTGTGACCAAACATATGCTAGTCATTTGAGACAACAGATGATGCTGTTTGATATACTTGCTTCATTGATAAGGAGGCCTGTAGATGCCACAGTTAACCTGTATGAAACTCATCTACAAATTATTCAGAATGTATAATTTGATAAAAGGTATTGCTTGATAGATATATAGGTCATGGCTAGTCTATAATAGACCTACTTACTAGGGGAAAGGCAAAGGCAGGTTGAATGTAACTTTAAAATTATGAGTCAGGATCTCTAGTTCAGCCTTCATATTCTGTTTCAAGGGTACCTTGAATTGTCACAAAAATTGGAGGATCAACAAGTTCTGCAGAGGTATACACCTCCAGCTTTAAGAAAATCCTTACCTGTTTAGATTCTGAATCATGCAATGAACATAAAAAATGATATGAAGGAGATTTCTGGTATCTTCACATATGAAAATGTATATCACATGTTTGAAATATATTAAGCCATCGAAAAGCTTGCACAATAAATGTACCTTATTCTTTGCTTTCATGATTGTTAGCTCACTGGTTTCAGATCTAACCAGAACCAGGGGGGGGGGGGGGGGTGGTTGTGGGGGGAAAGAATTCCTTTGCAAGGCATTTCCCGAATTTCTATCTTCTATCTTCCCTTCAACCAAAACCAATCTGGTGCACTAAAGTGCACCCATAGAATCCATGCTGCAACCATGTGTATTGCACCAATTGAGTTTGTGAGCTTCACTCAGTTAACTGAAGTTTCATGAGCATAGTAAGAAGAGAAGGTATAACATAAAGAAGAATGGCCCATTAGTTTAGCCAAGGTGACTGGCCAGTATTTTACAGAGCTTTTACATATGCAAGACATTGGTAAGGCCGACAAGTCACCCTTGGCTACTAGGGCTTTGCTCTTCATGTAAATGCTCTCTTCTTCAAAGCCATTCAAACGGTGGCCATTCTGATTTTTCTACAATTTTCTTCTTCAGTCAGGGATCAGAAACTATTCACTTAATTGAGGGAAAAACGAAAAATCCAGCATCAAACACAAGAGCTTATCAAGTTAGCCAAAGGAGACTGCCTGCAATCAAACTGCATGTTTTACAAACTTTGCTAACGGCAAGCAAACCATCTTGGCTACCTAACCAAGACCTCGGTTGTCATGCTAGTCTAGACATGTCTTCCGCTCCCACATTTCAACTTCTTATTTCTTGCCACTTTCATTGTCCTTCAATGCCTATACATGGGCATTACAAAATACTAATAGGGTAATTGGCAAGAACAACCCCTTGTGTTTGCTTTATGCATGCTTAACTCCTTTTCTTTGAAATTGTATGCTTGAACACCCTGATCTTTATGAAAGATGCTTAAGACTTCTCTATCACCATTTTACCCTTAATTTTATGCATTTCATTTTTGTTTTAATGTTTATTATTATATTTTTTAAGGATAAAATAGCAAAAAGATGTAGGGTTTAAACACACAATATTAAAGATAAGGGCCCTAATCTCACATGAAGCAAATATAAGAAGGTGTATTTGCAATTTACCCATAATAAATGTGTTATGCTTTATTCAATCTAATCCTCTTTCCATCCATGCGGTAGCATAAGTAATCTTTACTCCCATAATTGAATATGTTCCCTCAGGATGCGTGGAACTTGTCTGCCTAAAGATAATTGGCATCCAATCTCCAAGTTCACTCACCACTTCCTTTCCATATTGTAGCCAAGCAAATTGCATTCAAGTCAATATGCTTCTAGAAAAGCTCCAACTGTCCCATAGGCATTTGTCCTAGTATCTTTGACATGTGTAAGACAGAAAGTATTTAGATTAACCTGTTCCAGACTTACCTTTCGAGGAAACTTTGTTATTTCTCATAAAACTTTTTAGATGTAAAGTTGAATCACCAAGGTGCTTTTGGTGGACAGATCATTAGAGAGATTCTGAAACACTATTCCCTCAGTCATAGCATAGTGGACCATGCCACCATGGAACCTGAGTATCGTTTCTTTTTTTCTTGTCTTCAATTTTAAGCATCAAAATTTCGGTTCTGACTTTGAATTAAACAAAAAAATCGACATGGTATTCTGACCTTTCACAATCATAAGCTACAGAAAATCTTTTGTTTACTTTCCTTCAATATTAGCGCATAGTTCTGAAATAACTTTTAGTTGTGACTTAGGATCTGTTCTCTGTATTCTGCAAAGTGCTACTAGCATTGTCATGAATCTAAAGGACCAAAATGAACTTCTGTGAAACCTTACTCCCTCATTAGGAAGTCCTTAAACCTCCAGCTTTTGGTTGACGTAATGAAACATTAGCTTAACATAGGATGAACTATGAAGGGACACTTCTTTGGTATGTTTGTACATCCAAATATGAAAACAAAACTATCAAGTTTGAAATTCGTTTTTCAGATAGCATACTAGGGTATATAATAAACTTTTGACAGTTTCATGTAAAAGTGAGAGAAATCCCGAGTGCAATGCTCTCGCTGGATTTTTGAGATTCACGCTATTACTTAAAGATTGATGAGAACAAAAAGAAGAGAAGGCATAACATGAATGAGAAGAGCCTGTCAGCTTAGCCAACGAGACTGCCTGATGTTGCATGAGGCTTATATATGTGTAATTACAAGCCATTGTGCAAAACAGGCAAGTCATCCTTGGCTACCAAACCAAGACTCTTATCTTCATGTAACGCCCCTCTCTTCCTCAAAATCTGATAACCTGACATTTCACGTCTGCATAATTTCTTCGTTCCTGTGGTGCCATAATAAAAATATACAAAATTATTGAAACTAAATGTATTTGAAGAAGAAGAAGAAATTTTCATGAAAAAGAAGAGCCTGTCTAGTTAGCCGAAGAAGACTGCCTGAAACCGAGCCTATTTTTCAAAATTTTAATTGTATACTTCGAAATCACATGCTTAGAGCAGGCTAAGTCATTCTTGGTTACCAAAGCAAGGCTCTTATCTTTACATTAGACATCTCTTCCTCTCTCATATTTCATTTCTTCTAATGTCAATGCAAGGTACATGTGTGCTCTGATCTCTATATAAAGGCACGTCCAAATGCAAGAGATAAGAATTTTTGAAGGACACGTTGGGGATAACGGTGACCTGTTTTATGAATCTTATCCTCTGTCCACTTAATCAGTTGCATTCCCATAATGGAATATATTCTCTGCAGACATGCAGATACCTGTCGGTGTAGAGATATGGAAAGTGCAGAAATAGATGGCAGTAAAATCTCCAAGTTCATTCAAGACTTCTCTCCTTATTGTGGACAAGCAAATTGCATTCATGTCAACATGCTCGGCACTTTAATTCCCTCAAAGGACTCGCTTAGCCGCAAAAGTTCTACTATTTCCCCCAATACATTTTGTGCCTATAAGATAATTATCATGTAATTTGGCATCGTCTGTCAACCAGGGTTAAGAATAAGGGGCTGATTTGTAGGAATAAAATGAGCTGCTACATTTGTAATTTGTCCCAAGTGGAATTGAGGATGTTGGTTGACAAACAACACATTGTCGTGAAAGAATAATATAATTTTGTCGCCGAACGAATTGAGATTCCTTTAATCTATACAATTTCGGTGGCAGCATTTTGCTCCCTTTGTTTTCTGTCACTATGGAATTCGAGCCGCTTTCCTATGAACTCTTTCGCAATGGATTTGAATTCGCTAATGTTATTTCCAGTGCAGTTCTTGTCGTCTTCGTATGTTATTTCCTCTAGGTGTATGTATGGAGTCACTCACAAATTAAGTGAATTTGTAAATTACCTATATGGTTTTGTTTTGTTGTTGGCTTTTGGATTACGCTTCAAGAATTTTGCTGGATTCACTTATATAAAGTTCTCGCATGGCCTCGAAAAAAAAAAAAAAAAGGGGGTTTGGGGAAAAAATATTGCTGGGAGGGAGTTGTGAAGGTGCCTTTTTCAAAATTAATAAAGAAGGTGCTTTTTTTTTTTTTTTTTAGCAAAAAAGATGGCGCTTTTTGAAAAGGTGTCTTTAGTTAGGTTAAAATTATAACTGAGGGTTCCTTTTAAAAATGTGTCTTCTTTGCTACTTAAATCACGCCAAACATAAATAGAACCATTTGACTATCATTCAAATATATTATTTAACTCCTCTCTCTCGACTTAATGGGTTACTTGTTAATACATCATTTAGATTGGAGCATTGCTTGGATAGGTGGTGAGACAACTTTCAACTATGACTATTTTTTGTACTTACCTCCTCTATCTTGTCTTAATTATCTTCATTTTTGCATACTAAAGGGTTCCAATAGATTATGATTTCTCTTGACGGAACCGACTACTAAGTAGCATGATCTTCTGTTGAGCATGGGATTTAGTTGTTGCACGACCATCTCCCGATCACTCTTTACTCTCCATATCTTGCTTAAGGTGAAGGGACCGAACGTGGACATTCACGTGGAGTATGACCCTCCAAATCCCTATAAGCAAGGCAGGTGGACTAAGACAAGGGGAGGTAGAAAACATGGGGGACATTGTGGCAAAGATATTGTAGCTCCACCTTATGGGGAGGGGTTGTCTGAGGGTCTACATGGAGGCAATATGTTTGAGACCTTAACTTTGGAGATGCAGCATGACCTTCCTTTGACATTACCAGTACCACTTAAGAGAGGGAGGAGGTTTATCAGTTCTTAGGGAGAGAGTTCTTCGTAGATAATTATTGTCAATCTACCTCAATTTTCAAAGCTACCTCAACAGATGATAGAGATTTAATAGTTACAAGCTCCACCTATTCTAAAGGAGAGGAGGCATAAGGAGAGTTTGATGTTTAAAATATCTCAAGTCTTCACTAAGTTTAGGAGAAGATGGCATTCTATTTGTTATTTACTAGACATTTTGACATTTGTATTTATGTTGAACTTAATATCAATTTAACTTCTTCATGCTTCTTTCTATGTCTTGTATGCCTTATATTTTACTTTCTATATTATTGTAGTAATGAATAACTTTAGATTTCAAGTATGAGCTATATTTGCTTTGCTTGTAATTTTCATGCAAACGATTACAATTAAGCTTGGAGTCAAAAAGCGAACATGTGAGTTGGATGTGGAATTTTGAGTTTTGAACTGCATTGTTGTATTGTAATAGTTGAGTTTTCTTTCTTTTGTATTTTATAGGTTGGTTTGACTTACTATTTTTTTTTTCATGGTAGTTTTTAATGAGGAAGGCGCCTTTCCAAAATGTGCTTTCTTTATTTTCTTATTACTAAAGAAGGTGCCTTCCTTAAAGGCATATTTAATATTGTTAAACAACAATTGGAAGGTGCCTTTTGGAAAGACACCTTCGGTTTGAAGACACCTTCCTCTTTGATAAAAAACAAAGAAGGCACCTTTTGGAAATGCATTTTCCTTATTAATTGTGTGAACAAAGAAGACACCTCTCCAGAAGGTACTTTCACTACCCTCCAAATGTAATATTTTTTTTTCTTCAACTCCTTTTTTTTAGAGGAACGGGTGAGTTCCTCAAGTTCTTACATATGTGAATTTCCACAAACATTTTCCTTTATAAATTATGGATTTGTGGTATATTGTTGAATTATGATTGGAAATAATTTAGAATTTACAGCATTGGAATGTTAGCCTAGATCATATTGAAAGAAAATTGATAAATTCTTCCATTTGATTGGGATTTTTTTTTCTTTATTAGCCAAATTTATTATGCTTATCATTATGGACCTAATAAAGAAAATCTATTATGAATTTAGGTAATAAATAAATTCAAAATTTGATAATCTTTTATATCTATTATGTGAGATGAATGATTAAAACAGTATGTCATCAAAATAGTATCTCTTACGAAGTCATTTGTCTTAAATAAGTAGAAAAGGTCACGTACATGTGAATCATATGGATATTGACTAGCCCAAAATGAGGTTAATATTTGACTGATGCACATGTGCACCAATAATAATAAATATGTGATAATTATTTGGTTTTCCTTATGATAGTTAGTAGGCTTAAAGGAAAGTTTAACTAATTGATAGGAATTTATTATTAATATTTGAACACTATCCCAATATTACCACTAACAAGTTGATATCTATGTTTAAAGACTCTATGTCGATGTTGTGCTATGTATCTTATGATGGTCCTACCATTATTTGAATTATGATTTGCATGTTTCGGTATATATGTGTGAGTTCAATTGACTTCTGCTTGTTTTGTTCTCTATTTAGTTGTTGGTTCTATCGCAAATATCTCTACTAATATTAATTCAATTTCTATAAGGAATGACATAAATTTTAAAACATGGCAAGAGAACATAATAATTATTTTCGAAGTCATGGACTTGGACTTAACATGAAGGTAAGAGCTCCCTTTCTACTATTATTGATAAGAGTATCTCTGATGAAAAGAGGGAGATGGAAAGATGGGAGTGATCAAATCACATAAATCTCATGGTCATAAAGCGTACCATTCCAGGAGCATTCATGGGCAAGGGTACTATGTTAGATAAGATTGTGATAGCTAAGAAATTCCTTTAAGACCTTGAGAAGAGGTTTGCCAAGAATGAAAATGCTAAAACAAGTACACTTTTAGCAAAATTTATCTCAATGTGGTATAAAGGAAAAAGGAACATCAAGTAGTATATTATGGAGGTGTCTCCCACAGCTTCAAAACTTAAGGCACTAAAATTGGATCTATTTGAGCACTTATTAGTGCACTTAGTTTTGATTTGTCTTTCTTCGCAATTTATCCAATTTAACGTAAGCTATAACTACCAAAAGGAATCTTGGACTCTTAATGAGCTTATCTCATACTGTGTTTAGGAAGAAGAGAGATTGAACCATAAGGAGGCTAAGAGTACTCATTTAGCTAGCATATTTAAGGGAAAAAGGAATAAGAAAAGGAAGGGTAAGGAAGCTATAGTACTAACACCAAAAAAGAAAAAATAGAAGGAGCAAATTGAAGATGCTTGTTTCTTTTGTGGTGCTAAAGAATATAAGAAGCAACGTACCAACTATTATGCTTATAAAGAAAGGTATGCTTCCTAATTTTTCTTGTCTTAAGGTTAATTTTACTTCAATAGCAAGACACACTTGGTGAGTAGATTTAGGTGCAACAACTCACATCAGTATATCTATGCAAGATTGCTTAAGCTACCGAAAGCTTAGTAACATCTATATTAGTGATGGCAAAACAGTTAAAGTTGAGTCAATAAGGGACCTTAGATTATTACTAAGGATTGGTTATTATTTAGATTTAAATGAGACATTTGTTGCACCGTCTCTTAGATAGAATTTAATTTCTATTGTCACTTTAGACAAATCTAATTATACTTGTTCATTTGGAAATAACCAATTTAGTCTCTTTCGTGATTCAAAACTAGTTGGTATTAGATCCTTATCTTAGAGTGATAATCTTTACTTACTTGATACAATTGCCTCTTTTAATGAATCTTTGCATGTTTATACAAGAAAGCGTAAATTAACCAATAAGAATTCAACTACATTATGGCGTAAGAGATTCAGCTACATCTCCAAAAGGAGAATGGAGAGACTTGTGTTTGATAATATTATCGATCCTCTTGATCTCACAGATTTTGATTTATGTGTTAATTATATAAAGGAGAAACAAACAAATGTCAAGAGATGAGGTACCAACAGGACTATAGAAGTCCTAGAACTTATTCATATCGATATTTATGGATCATTTTGTATGGTCTCTTAGAATGGTCAAGAATATTTTATAACATGCATAGATGAATTCTCATGGTATGACTACCTATATCTAGTTCATGAAAATTACATCACTGGATATGT
The DNA here is from genome assembly GCA_024138015.1 of Lumnitzera littorea. Classification (NCBI taxonomy): domain Eukaryota; kingdom Viridiplantae; phylum Streptophyta; class Magnoliopsida; order Myrtales; family Combretaceae; genus Lumnitzera; species Lumnitzera littorea. Next base: position 71,289,645 of record JAMXBB010000011.1, on the reverse strand, counting down.
TCAAAAGTTATAAAGTTAAAGTTGAAAATCAACTTGGTAAAAGAATTAAAAATATCAGATCTGACCATAGTGGTGAATACTAATTAGATATGATAGATTAGGTGAATAACATCTAGGACTATTTGCTAAATTCCTAAAGGAAAGTGGCGTCATCCTACAGTACACCATGCTAAGTTCACTTACCATGAATGTTGTTGTTGAAAAACAAAATAGAACGCTTAAGGACATGGTAAGGAGCATAGCTGTTAAAATCGCATGTCAATTATACTATTCCATGAATTTATAATTTTATGATAATTTTTTTATTGGAAATTAATTTAAAATCATTTAGATATAGAGTTTTGGTAAAATTACAAACTTTAATAAATGTTTTTATAAGCTTATGATTTTACTGGTTTTGTATAATTTTATACAATTAAACTGATTTTATACATTTAAAGTAATAGTAAAATCACGATTTTGACAATCATGATAAGGAGTATGATTAGTCATTTCACTTTACTAGAATTACTTTGGGGAGAAGCATTAAAAATTGCAGCATATTTACTCAACAAAGTTCCTACTAAAATAGCAAATAAAACCTCTTATGAGCTTAAGATAAGCAAAAAGCCTAATTTAAAGCACTTGCATGTTTGGAGATGTCTAGCTAAAGTTAGGCCTTACAAGCCAAATGAAAACAAACTGGATTCTACAACTATTAGTTGCTACTTTGTTGGTTACTCTAAAAGATCCAAGGGTTACAAGTTTTATGATCTTACAACTAAATTTATATTCAAAACGATTAATGCTAGGTTTTTGAGGATGTTGAGTTTGTAGGGAGAGATAAGGATAAGGACTTTATCTTTGAAGAGGAACATATTGATATTCTTCGAATTGCCATTGACGATGTTTAGGATCAAACTTTTATACTTGACGTTGTTCAAGAGGTAACTCTAAATCAAGATAATGTCCTTATACCTCCTATTCATGTTCAAGAAGTCATTTCAAATCAACAAACTCTACAACCTCAAGAACCTATGCCATTACTAAATTCCATTAGAGAGAGGAGAAGTGCAGTTTCAGATGATTATGTTGTATTTCACCAAGAACATGAGGATGGCATTGGGATGATGGAAGATGATCCAATTTTGTTAATCCTAAAAGTTCTTATTTTCAAAAGTGGATACATGCCATGAATGAGGAAATGAAGTCCATGAAAGATAATGATGTACGAAACCTTGTTCCATTGCTTGAAAGAGTAAAACCCATTGGTTGTAAATGGATAGTTTAAACCAAGAGGGATTTGAAAGGTAAAGTATAAAGGTATAAAGTACGTATAGTTGCTAAGGACTTTACACAAAAGAAAAGCATTAATTATGAAGAGACTTTCTCTCTAATTTTATTGAAAAACTCTTTAAGGGTTATAATGTCACTTGTAGGTCATTTTAATCTTAAGTTACATCAAATGGATAAAAAGATTGCATTTCTTAATGGTGATATTAATAACACAATCTATATGGTGTATTTAGAGAACTTTGTCTCAAGAGATGCAAAGAAAATGGTGTACTGCTAACTAAAGAAATCCATTTATAAACTTAAGCAAGTGTATCACTAATGGTATCACAAATTTCATCAAGTTGTTATCTCATTCAGTTATGAGATAATTGTCGTTGATGATTATGTACGCCACAAGTTTAGTAGGAGTAAGTTTATTTTCCTAGTTTTGTATGTAGATGATATATTGCTTACCATAGACGATATGGACATATTGCATGAGATCAAGAGATTTTTGTCACAAAAGTTTGAAATGAAAAATCCTAAGGAAGCCTCTTTTGTATTAAGAATCCAAATATATTGAGATTGTTCTCGAGGTATTCTTGAATTGTTACAAAAGAGTTAAATAATAGAGAAGGTGCTCAAAAGGTTTGGCATGTAAAATTGTTAATTGAGTGATACCCCTTTTGTTAAAGGAGGTAAGTTCAATGTAAGTTAATACCCCAGAAACAACCTTAAAAGTAAAGAAATGGAAAAGGTCCCTTATACATTAGCCATAAGAAGTTTAATGCATGCTCAGATATGTATGTGTTCGAATATTGCATAAGTTGTTGGAATGCTAAGGCGACATTTGAGCACTTTAAGGAGGGTACTCATAGAGAACAAAGGATTACATGCTCACAAGATATATTGTGACAATAAATTAGTTATACTATATTCTAACAACAACAGGAGCTCAACAAAGTCAAAATACATAGAAATCAAGTTCTTGGTTATAAAGGAAAGGGTTTAGAATCAATAGGCATCTATAAAGCACATTGGCACAAAATCCACAATTGCGGATCTACTTACTAAGGGATCACTACCTAAAGTTTGTCATGCACATGTTGCTCATATGAGTGTTATATATATTCAAGATATATGGTTTTAGTAGGAGTTTGTACTCAATATTGGCGCTTATTGTTTAGACACATTATATTGTTATTTTAATATAGATTATGATACAGCTACATTTAAAGTTGATTTCAGTTTTAAAGTTATTTTCAATAATAAGATATCTATGTTAAATTTACTTCTATCAACTCACTAAAGTACAAGGTTAGACCTATTGGACTACATTAGATATAATTTTCATGCTACACATTAATACTTGATTCATGTCACTTGATTGTGTCAATGCATGTGATCATTAAAGGGTCAATTACGACATATATAGTGTAAGACTTGTAATTGTGCGACTAGGTTCAATAATCGATTTATGGCATTTGGAAAGATAACTCGATTAGGCTAAAAATTTCTGAGGGGCTTAGAAATATTAGTAGAGGAGTTGTCGTTGGATCGAAATTTAAAAATATAATAGCATATTAAAAATATAGTTAAAATAGCGGAATTTACTACAAACTATATAATTATTGATAACGCATAAAGTAGGTTTTGAAAATTTATAAACACTTGGAGATAAATTATGGGGATAATATAATTAATATTGTACATAAATAATATATAAAAGATAAGTTATACACTGGATATAATTATTATGTCAATATATATTCTTTTAATTATCTAAAATACCCGAAAATACATAAATATTGTCAAATAAACAAAGAAAAATATAAAAAAAATTATCTAAAAAATCACCAAGATATTTAGAACCATGCTTTGTATGGCAATGAAACACAAAACGCATGGGATAGGAAATTCACTTTTTGGACACCTAAACTAGGTTATTACATATGTTATTAAGGTATAAAAAATTAAAACAAATCTAAACTTAGTTACAAAAACATATCAATTGTAGTTGTGAATTAGGAAAAAATTTTAGAGTGAGAAAATAGTGAAAGAAAGTATAGAATCAAAATTAAGGAAAATAGTATGCAATTTAGGGAAATTTCAGGTTCCTAGAGGAGATGACCACTTGGAAATAAAACGAGGCTAAGGAGTAGCCATCGCCACAACTAGTCAACACACCAATTCCTCCCTACATTAATTGGACTTTTGGTAACCAGTGTGTTGCGAACCATAACTAAGAACAAATAAGGCTGATCACTAGATTGGTCTAAGCTTGCAAAAAGCTCGAAAAGGATTAATGGGGAAAAGTACAAAAGGGTAAAAACGAAGAATGAAACAATAAGTAAAATCCACGAACAGCTCCAGAGGATATGACACACCAATGGAACTTCTGAGGACTCACGACTTAATTCGATATAATGCACAAATTGGTCTAGTGAGGTTATTCACCACTTAACCTTGCTTAAGGGAAATGATAAGAATAATACTGAGAGTAAACAAACAGTGTTTATATAAGGAAAAAAAAAGTACTCAAAGAGTATGTATTAAGAATTATTTGATGATACAAGTACAAGAGTATTTATACCCATAAGTTATGGCAACTTGTTTAAAAAGGAAAAGACGAAAAGGGCATTTCTTAAGGAAGTAATGTATAAGATACAAAAGGTAAAAATGAATATTCAAGAAAAACAATCATTGGTACAATAAATTCTGCACATGATATTGTATACATAACGATGCTACATTAGCAAGGTTGTTAGAAGATGCGAACAAAAAGTACAAACAGATGGGCTTGTTTGAATAGGGATGGCTTAGTCAGCCTATCTCTCTCTCTCTCGACTTCTTAACAAGGAAGATGCCGAGTAATTGGTCAGCTTGATGCTAGAAAGTAATCATCAACTCGACATACAATAGAAGAACAAGCAGTCATACGGCACGGCATGAAAGGTGACTCGGTAAGGAAGTACACGGTTTCAACCGGGGTTGGTTAGAACAAAAGGATTCGTCGTGCCAACCCCTCTAGTCTTTGGGCTCAGCTATGGGTCAGAGGTCTAGTAGCCTGATTCCCATCATTCCCTCTAGGTTATTTTGGATTTAGGATCAAATCTAAATGGTATTTGCTCAATTATCTATTAGGGTCATATGGATTGAGGTTGCAATGTTAAAGGCATCAGAAACCCCATAATCCTCAGGCAGTTCCAACCTGCAGGCATTGTCATTAATTTTCTAGAAGATTCTGAAAGATCCTTCCACTCTTGTAGATAATTTGTTCCTCCTCTTTTTTAGGAATCGCTCCTTGCTAAGGTGTAAGCACATTAAGTCTCCCAACTAAAATCCCTTAACTGTTCTACCCTTGGTCTTTTCTTACATTCTTTTAGTAGCTTGGTCGATGTACTAAGTAACCTTGTCATAGATGTGCTAAAGGGACTATGCTTTGGCCGATGTGTTAGGGCCCTCTTACATGGGTATTGGTACATAGGCGTGGTCAAGGGACAACTCAAGATTGAATCCATAAACCACCTCGAAGGGAGTCTACTTAGTGGTATCATGTACTGTTCAGTTATAGGCAAACTTAACCACTGGTAGGTAGATGTCCCAATCAACTAAGTTCTTGCCTACTACAGCTTAAAATAGTGACCCTAAAGTATGATTAACCACTTCTATTTGGCCGTAAGTTTAGGGGTAACATGAGGTATTGAAGAGTAAATTAGTTCCCAGCCGACGCCATAGGGTTTTCCAAAAATAGCTCGAGAACTTCGGGTCTCTATCAGAGACTGTACTTCTCAGCATGTCATGTATCCGCACAATCTCCTACAAGAAAAGAGAAGCAATAGTTAAAGCGTTGTTAGTTTTTTAACAAGGCATGAAGTGTGCCATCTTATTGAACCTATCCATAATGACCATTACAAAATCTTTATCTTGGGCGGTTCGTAGCAGTCCGAGAACAAAGTCCATACTCAATTCAGTCTACGGCTTCATTGGGACAAGTATGGGCATTGCTTTCCCTTGCTTGGCTTGACACTTGGCCTTTTTGCACATAGTATAACTTTCGATAACTTAATGCACATCTTTCCTTATTTTGGACCAAAAGAATCGACTATTTATGAGTTCATAGGTCCTCCTTTCCCCAAAATGTCCAAAGAGACCTCCACTGTGGGGTTTATTAACTAATAGCTCCCTCAGTGAGGAAGTTAGTATGCATAATTTTCCACCTCGAAACAAGTAGCCATCCTCTACGTGATATTCGTCCATTGTCCTCACGTCGACGCATCACGAAATTATGGGTCCAAAGTGTGGATCCTCAGATTACTGTTCCTTAATACTTGCAAACCCAAATAACTTGGTCTGCAATTCTAATAAAAGTGCATATCTCCTCGAAAGAGCATTTGCAACTACGTTGCTCTTTCCTTACTTATACTTTATTATAAAATTAAATCCTTTAAGGAATTCAACCCATCTCACCTACTGCTTTGATAACTTGGTCTGACTCCAAAAGTACCTTACTGATTCACGATCAGTATATATGATAAATTCTCTTAGCTAGTAAATAATGTTGCCATACTTGCATTGCTTGAATCAGTACCAAAAGTTCCTTGTCATACATTGAATAATTTAATTGGGATCCTCAAAGCTTCTCACTATGGAAGGCAATTGGTTGGCCTTCCTGCATCAGGATAGCGCCTATTCCAATGCTTGATGTGTCGCATTCCAGCTCAAAAGTTTTTTCGAAGTCGGTAGTACTAACACCAAAGCAAAGGTCAACCTTTCTTTTACCTTGACAAAGCTCCTCTCTTCCCTTTCTCCCCATTAGAAGATGGTGTTTTTCTTCATTAGTTCAGTAAGTGGAGTAGCGAAGGTGATGAAATTCCTGATAAACCTTTTGTAAAACGAAGTCATTGTCTACGTAGGAGTCAACTACAATAGTAAGAGACTTGACAATTGCTCAGATCTTTTCATCATCGACTCTTAAGCCTCCTCCACTGACTACATAGCCCAAGAATACCACTTCCTCCTAACAAAAGCAACATTTCTTTAAATTGCCAAAAAGTCTCTCAGTACAGAGGATATCCAAGACTACTCTAAGATGTTTATGGTGACTCAGCATGTTGGTACTGTATACCACGATATCGTTAAAATACACCACAATACACTTCCCTATGAGATGTCTCAACACATGGTTCATAAGTCTTATGAAAGTGCTCGGGACATTCGACAAGTCAAAGGGTATAACCATCCACTCATAAAGTCCATTTCGAGTCTTGAACACAATCTTCCACTCATCTCCTAGCCTCATGCGGATTTGATGGTAGCTATACTTAAGATCAATCTTATTGAAAATCTTAGCTCCACTCAATTCATCTAACATATCTTCTAGCTTTAGGATCGGATACCTATATTTGATCGTAATTTTGTTCACAGCTCAATTATCTACACACATCTGCTAGGTTCCATTCTTCTTCGACACTAGAAGTGTAGGTACAGCACAAAGGCTAAGACTTTCTCTTACATAGCCTCGCCCTAGCAACTCATTGAATTGACGATGGAGTTCAAAAACCTGCTCGAGATTCATCTACTAAGTTGGCCTATTCGGTAATGCAGTACTAGGTACTAAGTTAATGCAATACTCTATACCTTAAGTTAGGGGCAACTCCTCAGGTAACTGTTCTGGAAACAGGTCGGCATATTCATCTAACAACTCCTTGATCTCCTAAGGTAACTCGCCCCACTCCCTCATTTCCAACAGTTACTTGACCAACAAGAGGGTCAACTCATTAACATTGATGGCCTTTCAGAGTTTAGCTTTACTCATTACTAGAGCCTTTTTCGATCCGTGAGTAAGTTTCGTCTACAACTTATTAACTTCTCTCGGCAACATCGGATTCAACATGATCTTTCGATCATCCTTCTAGAACATATACGTGTTCTGGTAGCCGTCATGTATAACTCTCCTATCAAATAACTACAGCCTACCTAGCAACACGTAGGATGCACACATAGGCAATACATCATAGAAAATCCGGTCAGAGTAATTCCCTACAATGATTGGTAGCAATATTTGCTAAGTGACATGTAATGCTCCTTTCTCATTCAATCAATGCAACTTATACGGCCTCAAATGTGCAACAGTTGGCAACTTCAGTTTTGAAACAAGATCAGCTGATGCTACAATGGTGCAACTTCTACTATCCACAATAAAGGTACACATCTGATTATTCACCTTGCAGGTGGTATGGAACAAATTCTCTCTTTGCTCCTCCTTTCATGAGGGTTCCATGTTCATAGTACGTTGAATAACCATGAATAACTAATCTAAGTCCTCAAGAAACATGTCCTCCTTAATCAGCTCTTTCTCGGCACTTTCTTTCTCGATAGGAACCTCCTCTTCCTCGGGTTCCTCATCCGTACTCTCCACTTCTAGCTTTGGGATGTCTCCCTTGATGACCATCGTTCGTCGATTTAGGTACTGAGCAGTCATGTGTCTGAACCCCTAACACATAAAGCATTTGATCTAACTAATCTTTCTACCAGACCCTTGTCCCTTCTCATCCATTCAGGTCGGCACTACATCATTAAGTCAGTTTTTCTACTTAGCTCTATACTCGATTAAGCTCGATAACTTTCCTGTTCGGGTTGCCTAGTCGACATCCTCACTGGTGTTCAGCTCCTTCTTTGCCTCTCTACTCGCTGATCAATCCTAATAGCCTCATCCATGGTGTCAAAGCATTGGAGCTCCACAATGTCTCAAATGTCTCCTCTCAACTTAGTAACGAACCTTGACACTGTTCAAGCTGGTGGTTCCTCCACCTCGCAACGCATCATAAGCATTTGAAATTCTTGAACATACTCGTCAACAGTTCAGCCTCCACGTCTCAACTCCTGAAGCCAAGTGAAAGTATCTTGGAGGTATGTTTCCAACATAAATCTGTTTCTAAGCACTCTCTTCATCTCGAGCTAAGTGTTAATCTCTTGGTACCCCTCTCGTCTTCTCATAGCCTGAAAATTCTTCCACTACATGGTGGCATATCTAAAGAACTCAACAGTAATAGTTCTCACTTTCTCATAATCCTCATATTGATAGTAATCAAACGTACGCTCCACCTTCTCTTCCCAATCTAGATACTCATCAACATTCTTAGATCCATTGAAACTTAGAATTCAAAGCTTCACATATTCGGATGCTCTAGGGATTCGTACATATTCCTCTTTAAAATACTCTTCTTCCTCTTCATCAAGCTCTCTCAGGTCGATCCTTCAGCTTACTTATCTACCAACTCCTCCACCTCGAACGGGTCGAGCTGGGTTCTAACCTCTAACAGGTTGAGTAGCTTGTAAAGTGTTTTGTGCAGCCTTAGTAGGTCGACAAGATTGCACATAAACAGCTCAGGTTAGATCTATTAAGAGGTTAGCTACCTCATCAAGCCTCTCATCAAGCCTCTCATCAATGCTTCTGGGAGTTTTCTGAGACTGTCGTCCATGGTGAATAACCCCACTATCATCACCAGTACCAACATTCATACTTGGGTTTGTCATTTTTCCTCACAGATTCAAAGCTCAAATAAATACTTCAGAAAGTGAACAACTAACAACACAACAGTCAAATGAACACAGTAACTTGCTATGTTTCAGATACGCAAAACAGAGTATAACATTTAAGAAGAACTACTACAGTTCACACATTCCTAAGGAAGTAATGCACAAGATATAAAAGGGTAAAAATGAATATACAAAAAAAAAATCATTGGTACAATAAATTTTGCACATGATATTGTATACGTAGCGAGGTCATTAAAAGATGCGAGCAAAAAGTATGGACAAGTGGGCTTGTTCGAGTAAGGATGGCTTAGTCAGTCTGGGCTCTCTCTCTCTCTCAACTTCTCAGCAAGAAACATGCCAAGTAATTGGTTAACTCGACGCTAGAGAGTATTCATCAACTCAACAGACAATAGAAGAATGGGCGGTCATATGGCACGGCATAAAAGGTGACTCGAGAAGGAAGTACTTGGCCTCAGCATAGATTGGTTGGAATAGAAGGATTTTTCATGCCAGCCTCTCTAGTCCTCAGGCTTAGCTGTGAGTTAGAGGTCCAGCAGCCTGATTCCCATCACGGTAAGTCACTAATTTATTCGATTTTATCAAAATTAGGGGAAAAATAGTAAGCATTTACGAAAATTTTAAAATTTGGTTTCCTTAAGTACTTTTGCATGAGGGATTCAAATCTTCAATCGGATTTTCAAAATTTTGAGTATAAATATGAGGTCTTTAAGAAAAACGCCCTACACAACAAATTTTAATCGAGTTTTTGAAAAATCAATCAGTGTAGTTTTGACGTAAAATTTTGTAGTTAGATACTTAAGATGTTGAATTTTGATGTTATGTGGATAGATTATAAAAATTGTGTTGTCCAATTATATGGAAAATTTCGATTTTATAAAAACATTGCACGGGAAGTGTCGTTTCACAAATGAGCTTAATCAATCCTTTACAAACCTAAAGTGTAACCTATAATTATCTAGATGTAGCAGTTGAGACTAGTTTAACATGAGTTGTGAATGTAGGTTTTCAAGTAAACACTTAGGTATTTGGTAGTTTGGGATCAAATCTTTAAGTTACCATATAAATGTAAATGAGTAGTTAGTATAATGGGAAATAGTGTATATGATTGAGGTTCTTGGTTGATATTTACCAATATTGCAAGGTTTGGAGTTCTAAATGGTAGGGTAAGTTGGAGTATATGTTGAATAACAAGATATAGTAATAGCCACAAGATTAGAAACTATGTCAGAAAGTAGGTCAAGATGCAGTTTAGTAGTGAATAACTAAAATACCCTAAAATTTGATTCAAGTTAGAAAGTAGTTTGTACCAAAACTTTATAACTATTCCGAAGTGAGAATGTAAGCCAGGAACTTCTTAAGTAAAAACCTAAATTTAAGATAGTGAGTCAGAACCTTAGTTAGAGATTGAGTCAGACCCTTAACTAGAAATGAAGTTAGAACCTACCTTTCTTAACTAAAACTAAATAAATAACCAATAAACCTACTTATATCAAAATGTGTACATATTTTATAATGAAAATAAGTTATTACTTCATATATAGATTTAAAACTGAAGTTGTGTATTACTTTTCAAGGATTATTTATGAAGGTCACAAATGCGATGTATAGAGCATGTGACCTTTTGTCTAGGTAAGTTAAGATGGCAGCTTCATCGCTTGTTAAGATACTATATTAAAGTATCTAGAGGCTTAAGAGTATCTTGTTTACGGTTGTAATTTAATTATCTGTATGCGTGCTATATGTATGACTGATAATCTGTTTGGAAATAGGAGTTGAACTCCTTGGCATGCTACTTTACTTTATTTCATTTTATTGGTTTGTCGAACTTGCTTTGTCACCCTTAAATGGAAAATAATAGAAAGTTGGCTACGAACTTAGCTAAACATATATAACAACTCATTAGGGAGCAATTAAGTGTATCAGACCAAATTCTAACCCCTTCAATAAGGATAGCAATAATGGTCATTTCCCTACTTTCAGTGGAATTAAGTGATAGGAGAAGAGGTTATGGCAAGGTTGAAGGTTGTGGTTTGAAGATAATCTAAAGAGGAGAGTGTTCTCCATTACATAAGCCTAGATTTGGTCTAATTTGAGTCGTATTGAAACTTCTCAAATCAAGTTAGGGTAGATGAAATTTCTTTGACCTCATAATGGACTGGATAACATTGTACAGTATTACATATGATTGATTAACTACATTACATTTTATTAAAATTAATAACTTTGTCTATGTTTACATTACACTCTTTTGTTTCCGTCACCCTTATTAAGCTAGTTGTACTTACATCCCTATAGATTTTGTTACAGGTACTGACTAAAGGGTAAAGATGTAATGATATAACCAACCACAAGTTAAAGTGCGAAGAGTTAGGGAGTGAGTGGAAACCTAAAGCTGATGAAACTGGAATACTTTTGAAGTCCTGACTTTTGAGAAAACTAACTGATCTTCCTAAGTGACCACTAGTTTTCTAGTGAAGTCTGTATATATTTATGTGTTAGAACCTATGACTTTTGGAAACTATTTTGTGTAAGCATACTTTTTTGATGTGAATATCGTATTGTTATGTAAATATAAGTTAAGTACTAAAGTGATGTACTACTAGTGTTCTTGCAAATGTTTTAAAAGAAATATGATGAGTTCTACTTTTAATAGGTACCTTATTGGATACTTCAAGCTGATTGAGTCGTATGCACCTTGTATAGGCTAAATCTATGATAACGACTATGAGGTCAACTTCTATTTTAAATTAACGTACACATACAAGACTGTTACAACTCTTTCCATTTAGGGCATGACATGTAGCAAAACCTACTTTAGTCTTATGTTGATATAATTGAGGGACCAGATTGTTTAGAAATGATAGCAAAACTTTGAGTACTCATGAGGTTTATACACAATTATAAGGTTACACATATGGCCTAAGTGAGAGATTATTTGGTTTATTTTAATTATTAATAATAATTGTGTGATATGGCTATCATATAATATAAAGTCCAAATTAAAGTGGTTTAATAAAATTATGGATTTTAATGCATTTGAAGTAAGTTTGGGTTAATATATGTAGAGACCAAAGTATTATTTTTAGTTTTATGATGGGCCAAATTGAAAATAATAATAAAAAGTTAATAGGTATTTAACCTAAGGTTTTCTATATCTATATATGATTGTGGTCCCTAAGTCACACACACTATTATGTTCTCTCTATATTCCCATTAGTAGAAAAGACAAGAGATAACATTTCAAGGATTTATGTGATAGACTTGGAAAATCAACAAACTATTAATATTCACAAGTCTTCTAATATAGATTTAGGTATGCTTCTACACACTATTTTATGTACATGATTGTACTCTAATTTTGCACATGTATTATTCTTGGTGTTCTTCAGTCTTTAATCCTAACAAACAATTATCTAAATTCTAGCATACACTGAATCTTCAAAGGATAACACATGGTAAGGATACAATTATCTAAACTCTAACATATAAGTGATATTGTAAAGGATACAAATTAACAAAAGAGAACATTCTAAGTTTCCTCCAAGCCCATTCCCCTTCCCTACCAACCCTAGCCTCTTAATATACCCTCTTAAGCCCAATCCTAAAAGAAAGATCAAATCACTAACGAATAATAGTCCTCTTATTGTACAGTAAAAATCTCGAACATGAAATATGAATAAATTTATAGGGGCACAAGCAAAACTACGACTTGGTGAAGTGAGATATACTCTTAAACAACATAGGTACAAGCAAGTTTGCAAGCATATTCTTTGTATGAGAAACCATATGAATAAAAGCTTCATACAAAGTCTTTTGATAAGCAAACATAAAATCTAAGCTTAACCCCTTCTCTTAAGGGACTTTGGTCTTTCTTTTAATTTTTTTGTCCAAACAACATTACAACATTAGGGGCGTAAATTAATGCATTCAATTGAGAAATCAAAATTCACGCCACTAGCCTATAATGGCCTCGAAGACCTTAGGTTGTGAATTTAGAACAACATGTCAAAAATAGTCTACAATAGTTGGCAATGATTGACTTCAGTCTAGAATAATTGAATGGTCCACATCAGTATCGAATAAAGAAAAACAATAAAATAATGTCAAGAATTTAATATTGATGACAAAGTTAGAAAGTTTAATAATTCAATTACCAACTTAGCCTCACCCTAAGCCATTTAAGTAAAAATGATTAGTAAATTAATCAATTAAGATATTTTTAATTAGATAAAGGTCAACTACTAATTTAACCTTAAAGTTAATTAAGTTAACTAAGGACATGTTAGTTATTTAATTTTTAATTAAACTTAGGAGGGAAGTTGGCGATTTAGGTCCATTTTATTTATATATTTATTTAGCTCAACTAAAAGAAAATCAAGAAGATCAATCTAAAATTGGTAAGTATTCTAACCTTAAAGCTCAATTTAAGTTCGCATTTGATTTAACTAAGTAGAATAATGATTTCTAACTAATGTGACATGAGATTTGGACTAGATTGAAGAAGATTGAAGTGAAGATCAAAGCTGAGAGGAAGTGGCATAAGCATCTAGTAGTAGTGGTAAGTTGGATTTCTAAGTTTTTGTAATTTAGGACTTAGATATTTGATGCGACTAAACAAACCACATTAGTATGATGTAATAAAAGGAGATTAGGAATTGTATCCAAATAGTTTAAGTAGATATAGATTCACGAATAATATCTTGTATTTTTACAATTCAAATTAAACATATGGCTCAAAATGTTCTAAAATAATCATAAATGATGACGATGATAATGTGTGTATATGTACACACACATATTTACTAACTCTATATGTGTATGTGTATGTGTATGGGGGTAGTCTTTTTTTTTTTCTTTTTTTGGAGGGTTGGTGGGGGGGGAAGTGGTTAAGGGGGAAGGTATGGATGGTCTATGTGTGTCTATATATATTAAGATATTTTAATAAACATAAATCAAAGGGAGAAACAACTTTACCCCTTATTGATGGTGAATTCTCCATATGGAGGTTTAGGCTTGTGTTTACCTTTATATTGGCTGTTTAAGTATGCATAAGTAACAAATATGAGCTATTAGGTAATGACAAAGGTGATTTGAACATGTTACTTTAATGCTCAAGTCAGTAAAGTAGTTAAGAATAAACCAATAGTAAGAGTATGAGGGAGAGTGAATAAATTTTGAGTCCCTTACCTAAGGGGAGGTCTAAGGATATTTATAGGAGAGAGGAGGTAGGGATTGATTAGATAAGTAATATCTTTAGGGTTTTCTATATCTTAGATTTGAGTAACGAGAAATCTTAGATATGATCCTCTTGTTATATCCATTTATTGACTTCCTCCTCATCTCCCTAGATGGACAAGTCTTAGGCCGAGCTCATTTTTAGAAAGTTCAGGAGTAACTACTCTTGCTGTTTGTCACGCCCCGAAGTGGCAAAGTCGTAACAGCCCCCGCCGTGTAAACCATCCTAAGATAGAAGTTGGCCTTACAACCGCTATCTTAGACCTGATCTACACAAGGCGTCAACGACTAACCCGCTTTGAAGTAAACAGTTTGTAATTTAAATAAATCATTAATCTAAGAAAGTGAGGAAATATATAAATGCTATAATTCAGCTATTGTAATTAAGGTTTACAATATTTCTCCGTAATATATTTCCTAGTTGTTACATTATTCAAAATGAAAAGTAATTCTAAAATGAAAACTTAAACCTTAAAATATGTGTTTATTCTTCACATGTTTTTCCTCACTCCCCAAGATCCAGCAGTTGCTAGCTTCATAGTAGTTGTTGCCGCTTCTTAACCAGCACCTGCACGATGTCTACAAGGACGTGAGCAACCACAGCTCAGTAAGTTAGGACGGAGGACTTAAAACTATACCATACACACAACAAGGTTTTCAATCACTTATTAGGTTCAATGCATGTGCAAGCAAATGCCATCGCACGACGTTGTCAGGCCCGTCGTGAGATTAGAGAAATTGCGCCCGCTCTAATCCGGGTTGAGGAGTTGCCGTTAATGCAACAGCTCACGACCAAACCCAGGCTTGTGTAATGGAGACCTTGCTCCTCCCGCGACTACCTTCGAACCATTGCCTTCACCCTCGCCGCGACCTCCTTTCCTGTCACTTAGTTTGACTGAGGATGAAGAAGGAACCATTTTGCAATCCTGCGCTATCCCTTCCGAAGGGGTCGGTATTTGGCCAGAGAGTCCTAAATCCCCTAACGGGTTGCCATGCATGTTCGATTATGATTACTGGTCGTATATTTGATTAAGTCCAGTTTATGGTGATCAATCATTACATACAATTTATACAATATGTGCCAGAGCAACAAACAGAATCATAGCATCACCCATAATCAAGCACGTGCACACATTCAACTATCTAACAAACACAACCAAGTATAATCTTAAGCCTCCAAAATACAGCATCGTATTAATCCCAACTTACCTCGACTCTTCGCTCACTCACTCGAGGTCCGATTTGCTCAGGCCATCGCCGGTTATCCCTATAACACGAACGTGGTTTCAGCTTTTCATATAAATATTATAGATTCGTTTTCTTCTACAACGCTTATTGTTAGGTTTTGTTTAAGGTTTAATATGCCTAATTATCTAGGTATTAAGTCTTTTATAATTATTCTAGGTTTTGGGTTAGGTTCAGGTTCGGTTTTCGCATCGATTTCTAAACCAAGTTTTTAGTTCGATTTTTAAGTAATGTTTTAGATTCCAACCCTAAAAATCCGTTTTAACCTATAATGTGAAATTAATCACATTACTTCCCGATCTCCTAAATACCATTATTAACTCTAATTAGTATTTTATTCCATCCGGTACACTTAAATCCCTATTTGTGTACCGAATTTAATCCTAATGTGAGAAATTTTTACATTTTTCATATAATTACATAAATTCAAGTTTTCATATCAGATTTATTATATATCCCTATTATTTATATAATATCAATTTTTATCCTAATGTTTTCTATTTATTATATTTTCAAAAATTACACATTATGCATTATTGCATATTATGCACACAATGCATTTCTAATATTTCTATTACCCTAATTACCATCTCTAAACAGCAATTATTATTTCAAAATATCTAAATCCATCCTAAATCAGATTTTACTCCAAATTTCCCTAATTTACAAAATTAACTATTTTTCCTATTACTCATTTACTACATAATTAACCTAATAATTACATCTAACACCCTAAATCCTACAAGTATCATACACCATCAGATTTCAACATCCTAAAACATCTACTTATTCACTAAGTCAGTAATTAATAATTTAATTACTTAATTAATCTTAAATTACCCATTTTATGCCTCATTTTAGGGCCTAAAAATTATCTAAAAATTTCAAAAATTAATTTTTGAAAAAGGGCTTCATAGCACTGTTCTATATCATCTGAGTAATCTACAAAAAAATTTTGGGCTTGAAACTACACTGCTAAGGTCATTTATTTCTAAACCAAAATGTGCTCGATTTTGCACGATTTCTTAGGGACCATATATTATGGAACATAATTTCATCAAAATAATATTTTTCCTACAAACTAAATACAAAAATATCTCAGAATAACAAAATTCATAATTTTCTAATTATATTTACTATTTTTACAAAATTACACAAGATTCGGGCTCGAAATCGGACTCACCGATTTGGGTGGCTCCGGCCACCGCGGGCCGCCGTGTCCTTGTCGGCCGGCCTGGGCGCTGCCACCACCGTGCGGTGGTGGTGGCCGTCCACTCCCAGCTCCTCGTCTGGTGTGGGTTCCCTTTAAAATCCTTAACTGCACAGTTTTTCTTATTTTTTTTTATTTTCTGGATTTTCTCTCGAATTTTCAACTCTCTCTAATTTTCTTTGATTTTTATCTATCCAAATGAGCTCTGTAATTTTTCCTGCTATTTATAGAGCTTTGTGGAATTTATTGTGCATTAAATGGGACAAGACAATTGCCTTATCCCTTGATTTTTGGCTTTTATGTTGTCTTAATTTAATTGGCCGAATTTTTTCTTATTTTTCCCAGCTTCCACGACCAAATTCTGGATGATTCATGATTTTTTCTGATTTTTCCTTAATTAATTATGAATTTTCTTTAAACATTTAGTATTATTTTAGCACATTTCGCGTATTTTAAGTAATTACGCGTATTTATACTTACATGTATATTCATATATAGTACAAATAAATATTGTTAAATATTATTTAGATCATTCTATTATTTTTAGTATACATATAATCTATCTCTAGTAATTTATTAGTTATTAAATTACACTTTTTGCCTTTTCGGTAATTAGCAATTATTATGCTTAAAATTTGAAAATTTTATAGTCTCCTATTTTATTACTTATTTTCTTGAATCCACGTTTACGGGGTCATTTTTACTAATATTTTTCTCAATAGTTTATAATTTGGGTTTAATCGGATCTTTTAACCGATCGCCCTAAACCTTGAGTTCTAAGTTCAATCCTACAGTTACTTGGCTGAACTTTGGGGCTTACATTGTTAATGAGCTAGTAGGGAGAGGCAAATCATAGATGGGCTTCAAAGCATGCGAGCAAGGGCTACCAATGCTTCATGATTTGGCCATCGATGATAGTCACTCTAGCGACATGATCTGTAAGCCGGCTACCTTTGAGGGGCTTCTATTGAGTACTTACGGCATGGTCATGAGTTGTAAATGCTAGCTCAAGTAGGCTTTTCAATAGATGTTTAAGGGAGAGTTAACTTCAATCTAACATCAAGTTGGCAGCCTATGTAAGAGGTGTTGAGAGCAATAATAGTGCTTTAGCTATTGGTAGGAAGTTGTCAAGTGTATAGGTTAGCTGGTAATAACCTTGCTCTACCCCTCATAAGATTTGGTTTGAGGTGGTGGGGTGTGGTGGTGGTAAGGGTAGAGGGAATCATATTGAGAATGTTTTTGTATGATAGTTGAACTTCTATTTATAATTAATTATTTATAACATTTTGATTGTCTAGTTTGCAATATGAAGCTGATTTTGATTTCAACCTTCATGCATTAGTATGCTTTATTAACTATAGGAACACATGTGCCAATTGGAGATTAGATACATCCATACGAGTGCTACATCCATAACAACATGGTAGCAGTACAAACAATCTCCTCTATTAGTTCTTTGTCAATTAGTTCAAGTTTTCAAGAATTCAAATATTTGGTTCCTATTTTCATGGGATTTTTCTCTAACATCAAAACCAATTTTGTTTTAATCAAGTTTTCTTGGAGAAATATCAGGAATTAGCCATTTCTAGCTGTTACAAAGAAGATTGATCCAAGATAAATAGAAGTTGCACAAGATTGACAAAATAAGATCAAGATAAGAACTAAAATTCAAATCTCTCTCATGAACAATGTTAGGAATACTATCAGAAACTCTGTCAAAAACTAAGCAAAATCATTTTCATCAGTTCATTGTTATTGTATTTTTGTGAAAGTTGTAAAGAGATATCTTATTGTACAGTTTCATTTTCTTTGCAAACATTGTTAACATTGTAATTTGAGTGTAAGAAAATTAAGGAGTTCTCTGAGTCCTGTATATAGCTTAGGAAGAAGTTAGTAAGATAGGATAAAGAAGCGACTGGATATCCTTATAATCTCTCATTGATCTTTGTTTATTGAAAAGATTTGACTAGTGGAATGATACTAGTGAGGAGGACCGGGTCCCTAATGGTAAAGCTGAAAGAGAGTAGTAGGCAAAAGACCGAAATTCTATAAATCGATTGTAAACACTCGATTTTTGTCCATAGTAGTTATAATTTTTGTTTTTAGGATTGTAATTTAGAAAATAATAAAAAAATTGATAAATGATAAAAAAGACAAAAAAAAATAGAAAATTGTTGAAAAAAAGAAAAAAATTCGAAAAAATTAATTTGATGGAATATTGACTAAATAGTTGTCAAAAAAAAAAAATCTGATACGATGACGTTAAATCCAATAAAATCAAGATTTATGAAATTCGAATCTATTTTGGATCTTTATCAATTTAGATTCGATTCAAAAGATTTGTCTTTAAGTTTTATAAATAAGGGTTACACGGTGCAAGCTAGAAAGAACAATTACATATTTGTTGAAAAACATGCTCGAAGCCACTCCTTAGACCAATTCTATAGTTATGCCCGCGATAGGACTAGGGATTCAATCTATTCCCTTTCATCAGCTTTGCGTACTTTGCCTTGCAAGTACATAATAGTGGTTTTTAATTATTGTCTGTAGCTTATCTTATTTATTTATTTTTATCTCATTTAGTATATGCGCAGTTATTTTTAAGACTTGTACCCTTTTTTTTTATTTTTATCACATTTTTAATTACTAGTAATTAGTTATAGCATTAGTGTCTAGTGAACATGTCTTAAGTTAAATTTTTTTTTTATATTTCATATTTTCAAAATGACATTTGTATAAAATCTCATATTTTACAAAATCTCGTTCTTTGCATATTGTATTAATTTAGAAAAATTGCATTAGGCATATTAGGGTTTTCTAGAAAAAAAAAATCATTTTGATATTCATAAAATAAAAAAAAATCTTTAATTGACTTTTTTTTTACTGCGAGACATCTTTTCTATAGTTTTGGTTTATTTTCCATAGTTTTGATATCTTTTCCATAGTTTAGGTTTCTTTTCCATGATTTAAACATCTTTTCTATGATTTAGCCATCTTTTCTATTGTTAGACATTTTTTTTATAATTTATATATCTTTTCTATGGTTAGGTATCTTTTCTATTATTAGGAATTTTTTTTCTTTTTTATGTTTTAAGCATCTTTTCTATATAAAAGATTCATTATGTAGAGTATTACATATTTCATAAAAATTGCATTTTTAGATCTTTAAGGTTTTTCTTGAAAATGAAAAAAATTATCACTTAGTTGTTTTTAAATAAAAATCTTAATTTGGGACTTTTCAAAAATTAGGTTTTTTAGGAATAAAAATTAGGCTTCTAAGGATTTTTCTTAATAAAAACGAAATGGTTAATAAAAACGCAAATTCAACCAATTATTTTTTTTTTTTATAAAAAGAACTAACACATTAAAGTTTTCGGAAAGAACTACGATTGTCTAATCCTGGCAAGCATGTATGTAGGTACCTTCGCGGCGATGATAAAATTTGTAGAAACTTAGGTTCTTTTTCTTTTAATTATTTATTTATTTATTTATTTTTTAAATATTATAATTAGAAGAATAATTCTAATTTTAGTAAATAGATAGTAGTACCCATTGGGGTTTAATAGGTTAGCTCCCGAACTCAGAACCCTCTGATTCTTTATCCAAATTAGTTAAAAAACCGGTAGTCAAATCGCAATCAATCCACTCAATTGGTTACGATTTCTTTTCTTTTTCCGACTTCGATTAGATGGCGACTCCAAAAATTATTTTCAATAAGAAATCAAAATTTCCCAATTTCTTTAGTCGAGGATTAATATTAAATGGGCTAAGGTTTAGTATTAATCGAAAATGGGGAATTCAATTTTAAATAGAAAATCGAAAAATCAGGCTCGACAATCTTCTTTCTCCCTACTTTATTTACTTTCTGATCTTTACTGTTTGTATTGTTATTATTCATGCCTTAAGTTAAACAATTAATTTTCAACTACTTATTACACCGTTTAAGTTGTTAAGGGGGATTTTGTTTTTAAATAAAAAAGTTTTAATTTTTGCAAAAGATATCAATTTATCCCCTATCTTGATATCTTATCAAGACTGTCATGGCTTGAAAAAGTGAAGTCCTAGCAGTCCCTCTGTGTGAGCCATCCTAAAATAGAAACTGTCCTTACAACTGCTATTCTAAACCTAGTTTACACTAAACATACTCTACTCTACCCCTTTGAAGCGTCCAATTCAATACTTGTTTAATATAAACATGTAGAGCAATCCTTTAAAATAATTTGTAATAATAAACTTGCAATTTGACCTTATAAAAGAGTAGCAGTAAATCTCACAGGTACCTGTCATTTCATATACAAATCATAATATTGAAAACTACCAAACCCCTTGAGGAGTCCTATGTAATTTTCCTTAAAAGTTAAGGAAGTTAATGCTAAGGACAACAACCAACCATTTCTTCTTTACACCTCACTCCTTATCGTAGTTTGCTAGAGTTCTAGTTTTAAATAAGTGCTTATAATCCATTCAGAACCTACAAAATGAATTATAGGGGAATAAGTAACAACTTGCTCAGTAAGTGGGGTACAGACAGAAGTATGCACTCAACACAACACAAGTAAGGTTTTTAACCAAGTTAGTTAGATGCAATGCATGCATAAGCAAATGCCATTGCATGATGTTATCCAATCCGTCATGAAATTAGAGAAAATACACTCGCCCTAATCCAAGTTGAGGAGATTGACGTCACACACTTTACAAATCGAGACCAAATCGAAGCTTATGCAATGAAGAACATCCTCCTCCCGTGACCACCTTCGAACTATGGCCCCCAACCTTACCACGACTTCCTCTCTTGTTATTTAGTTCGACTAAGGGTGAAGAAAGGACCATTTTAGCTATCATCATCGAAAAGAGTCTATGTTTAGCCCAAGAATCCCAACCGTTATCCCTAGTAGGTTGCAATACATATCAGGTTAGATGTTAAGCCGAGTTTGAGTTAGTTTTTTTTTTTTGGTGATCAACCAAGCTCAAACAATTTAAGCATAATAATCATAAAACAACCATATCATGGAGCTTAGTATCCATTATAGCAAATCAAAACCTAGCTATAAATGTTGCATACACACAAACGGCTAACTACAATCACAAGCCAATACATACCAAAGTCCCCAAATATTCTGAAATAATATCCCAAAATACTATGAAATATTGATCTCACTAACTTGTACTAAAGCCCACTTCAACAAATATGGAATGTTAAGGCTTTACTCACTCAAAAGTCCTATATAAATATACTAAAGCTCATATTCAATTTTCATAAGATTTACGAACACATTAGGGTTTTATCTAGTATTTAGTTAAGATATTATTTATACAATTATTCATTAGAGTTCCATATATATATTTATATGCATACACATTATATATATATATACATATATATTTTAAGTATTTTATTTTATTATATAAGTTATAGTAATTTACTTATTAATATCTAATATATACAGTTTACTACTGCTTATACTATATTATTTCGATTATATCAAAACGTATTTACTATTGTTTATATTACATTTTAATTATAGAAAGATCGTCGTAGGACAGTATTTTCTGTAATATTATAGAAAAAATTTAGTTTATTACCTAAAGTGATTTAGTTTTAATAAGATCAGTATCGTGGAGTTTGTACAAACTTGACTATGCGTGTTACATCTTTCATTTAAAGGATTATCTCTAAAGGGTATTTCTAATTCTAGTATACATATAAAACTGTATAGCAACCAATATCATATCGATATTATATTGTGTAATGAAAAATATACGTTCACATAATTTTGCAACAAATTATCATGAATTATATATACTCAAATTTTACAGAAGTAATGATGTTAAACTTGTAAGAATATAAAGCTCAATTTTAATAGTTCTAGTTAATGATTATTACTAAAGATCCGCTTATTTTACAAATCAGTGTTAATGATATATAAGTCTTACAATTATCAATATTCTAAGTTTATAATTCGAAAAAAGAACAAAGTGCTATAGATAAAATGCTCAATTTAGAAAAATAATGAAATAACTAATATCTCTTTTCTATAACTATTAAATATCAAATAAAAAAAAAACACTACTTCTAATTATAGAAATAAGATTACCTGAAAGCATCAAGTCCTCTTTTCTTCTTCTTCTTCTTTTCCTTCTTTTCCATCTTCATCTTCTTTCGTTTTTCTTCTCTTTTCTTTTTTTTTCGTTTTTTTCTTTCTTTCTTTCTTTTCTCTCTCTCCATTTCTCTCTCTCTCTCTCTTCCCCTCTCCTCTCTTTCCCTCTTCCCCTCTCTTTCTCTCTTCTCTCACCCCATCCCTTGATGCCTCGTCAAAATTGCCAAAAGGCCATATTTATATAGGCAACATTTTTTTAAGATGTTTTAATAAATTTATTATATTTTATTCAATACATATCCAAATTCCTAGAATATTCCTTCTTTTCATCACCAACATTATTATAATCATACCCTGAAGTAGCAGAGTCGTAATAGTCTCGCCATGTAAATCATTAGAAGATAGAAACTGGCCTTATAGTCACTATCTCAGACTTGATTTATATAAGGCGTCTATGACTAATCCGTTTTGAAATAAACAGTTTATAAATTAAACATATTATTTGCTTATAAACTTAAGTAAAATACATACTTATATTAAAATAATCTGAGTATATTTACAAGATTTAGCAACCTAATCATAATCTACTTGTGTAATTTGTAAATTAATGCTAAAGCTTTAAAATAAATTTGACTAGAAAGTGTACTTGGTCTTCAGTTTACATCCTCACTCCTTAAGATCCCGTAATTGCTAGTTTCAAGGTAAATGTAATCCGCTTCCTAATTAGCAGCTGCAACAAATGTCTATAGGGATATAAGCAACTACAACTTAATAAGTTGGGATGAAGACTCAAAACCATATAGCAAACATAAACAGGGTTATCAACCACATTATTAGGTGCAATGCATGCTCAAGCAAATGTTATCGCATGACGTTGTCTAGCCCATCATAAGATTAGAGAAATTACCACTTCTCTAATCCTGGTTAAGGAGTTTCCATTAATGCAATAGCTTATGACTAAACTTAGGCTTGTACAATAGAGACACTGCTCTTCTCACGATTACCTTCGAACTATTGACTTCATCCTTGTCGCGACCTCGTCACCTATCACTTAGTTTGACTAAAGATAAAGAAAGGACCAATTATGATATCCAGCACTATCCCTTTCGAAGGAGTCGATATTTGGCTAGAGAATCTTAATATTCCCCTAATGGGTTGCTATACGTGTTCGGTTTAGAATTTTAAGTCATATATTTAATTAGATCCAGTTTAAAGTATTCAATCATTTCAACAAATCACATAAATACAAGTTAAGACAATAATCAAAATCATATCTTCAAACTCAAAAACAAGCATATGCGCACAGTTAACTATCTAACAAACACAATCATGTACAATTTCAAACCTCAAAGTACTATAATTTAGTACTCTGAAATATAACAACGTATTAATCCCAACTTATCTAATATCCTTAATCACTCACTCAACCTACCACATGTCAACTTGTCTTCGTGTCCTATAATATATAATATAAATGTGTTTTTAGTATTTATATCTTGATGATATGTATATGTATATGTATATATACTCTAGGTTATGATTTAACCTAATTCTTCCCATATACATAATAGTTATTATTAATTCATCCTAGGTTAGTTTAGGGTTCAGTTTCCGAATCTAGTTCTGATTTAGGTTCTAAAGTGGTTCCAATTAAGGATATTATATGTAAAACCTAGAAATATGATCTGAACACAAATGTGAAATTCATCACATTAGGCATAAGTATCCTAATTATCACTTTTAGTTCTAAATCAATATTCTATTTTATCTAGTACACTTAAATCCATATTAGTATACCTAACTTACTCTCGATATAAGAAAATTTTATATTTTTCATACAATTACCTAAATTTAAGTCTCCTACCAGATTTTATATATATTCCTATTATTAGTTTAATATCAATTTTTATTCTAACATTTTCTATTTATTATATTTCCAATTTTTACATATCATCTCCCAATATCAATTAACATCTCAAAATATCTAAATTCATTTCAAATCATATTTTACACCTAATTACCCTAAATTACAAAATTAACTTAAAATTTACCATTTTTACCTATTACATATATATTACATAATACCCTAATAATTACATCTAACACCTTAAATGTTACAAATACCATACTTCATCAGATTTTAATATCCTAAAACAAATAATTATGCACTAAATCAATAATTATCTATTTAATTACCTAATTAACCTAAAATTACTCATTTTATATATCATTTTAAGGCCTAATAATTATCTAAAAATTTTAAAAATAAATTTTTGAAAAAGGGCTTCATAGCACTATTCTATAACCCCTAAATAGTCTATACAAAAATTTTGGGCATAAAAATTTTAGGTTCAAAGTTACACTCCTAAGGTCATTTATTTCTAAATCGAAATATACTCGGTTTTGTATGATTTCTTATACATCACAGATCACGAGACATATTTTTATCAAAATAATATTTTTCTTAAAAACTACATACAAAAATATTCTAGAATACCAAATTTCATAATTTTCTAAGCATATTTAATATTTTTAACAAAATATGTAAAATCGAGGAAAAAATTGGACTCACTAGAACTGGTGGCTCCAGCCACCAAGGCCTTGTTGACCAGGTTAGGTACTACCACCATTGTACGGTGGTGCTAGCTGTCCACTCCCAAGTAGTTTTTTGGTTAAGGATCTCCTCCAAGGCTTTAAATGCATAGATTTTTGTAATTTTTTTTAAACTCTAATTTTCCCTTTGTTTTCGAGTCTCTCTAATTTTATACAATTTCAAACATCCCAAATGAGCTTCTGTAAGATTTTGGGTATTTATAAAGGTCTTAGAGATTTTTTTGCATATTAAATTGATGTGATAATTAACTTATCTTATCTTTTTTTTTTTCACTTTCTATTTGTTATATTTTGATTGGTTAATTTTATTTCTCCATTTCTAAGCTACTACAACCACTTTTTGGAGATTTCCATAATTTTCTTAATTTTTCCTTAATTATTCATGCATTTTCTTTAATTATTTAATATTATTTTAGTCTATTTCATGTATTTTAAGCAATTACTCATATTTCTACCCACATGTAAATACATATATGATATAAATAAATACTCCTAAATATTATTTAAGTTATTTTATGATTTTTAGTGTACATATAATTTATCTTTAGCGATTTGTTAATTATCAGAATGCATTTTACATATTTTTTATAAATAACGGGTGACATATTTAACTTTTAAAAATTTTATATTCTCTTATTTTATTGCTTATTTTCTTAAATTCAAGTTTACCATATCACTTTTAATAATAATTCTAGCTTTGTCATAAAATTTGGGTTGAATCGGATAATTTGTTTGATAGCCCTAAATTCTACGAGACAAACCCCAAGTAGCTGATTGTGGGTCTTACAATTACTAAAGAATAATTCATAGTCGAAATTTTCTTTTCTCGCGTATAGTTATTTCAAAAGAGTTTTAACGAAATTATTAGTAAAAATATTAGTAATGTATAATATATAGTTAAGTTATATTAATTATTTGAGACTTATTTATATACCTCTTATACGACATTTTACTTACTAATATTAATTATTAAGGTCACATAATTGTTTCTAAAAGATTTATCTTAAGCTATATCTAAAATTACGAAATTTTATGTTATAGCGATTAGATTCAACAAACTTAATATTTCTAAGAACGCTTCATATAAATGTGTAAAGTGAAATATTAAGCTATGTAATTACTTCATTTAAATTTTCTCCTAGTCATGAGAATTCTACTTAATTCTACAAACGTTATCATAAATTGAAATTTCTAAAATGCCTCTCAAACATTAAATTTTTCAATTAATTTCTTGTTAATTTATATGATTATATATCTATGTTTAGATGTAATTCAGATATTCTTACACCTATAAATGTTTCTAATCAATTTAACAAAGTAAGGATATTCGGCTAATTAAGTTCATACTAATTCAATTACTTTTACATATTATCTCGTGTTATTAAAAATATTGTTATACTTATTATTTTATTATCAAGATCCATATTATTATGGCTGCTAATAACATTAGTATAAACTATTTTACACCTATTGACCTAACTTATAAATATATTTTTTCTATAAAAAATATGTATTGCTCGAAAGCTAGCAAGTTGGAGTTATGTAGCATTACATATTATATATTTTTAGACTTTCGAATTAATGTACCAGTATAATTATTATTAATACCGGGTATACTCATAAAAATACGTGTATACTCATATAGTAAATTATACCATATTATCTCATTTTATAGCTTAATTAACTTATCTTTAAGTTTCCATTACATTCCAAGCTTGATTTTAGAGGTTCCGAGCAATTTTGTACTATACTAAATAATCATATTTCTAGGGGTAAAATTGGGATTTTGGATAATTATTTTCAAAATCTAACTTCACCAAGTCATTTCAACTAACTTTTTTATCTTAATTGTAAAGTTTAGGTTTAATCGGATAACTTTTCTCCAAAGCCCTAAATTTAGGTATGATTGCTTTAAATTCAACTTTAAAATCTCATATAAAGTAAATTCTCACTATTTTAATTGTATTCTTGATATTTTTATTATATTATAAAATTTTCAAACGTACAGGATTTCCTCGATTAGAGTTATCATGTTTCTTATAAGTTTTTAGCCTAATCAATTTACTTCCCCAAATGCCCTAGATTAACTATTAACCCTAATCGTAGAAGAGAAGAGTTTTATCCTATTACTCAGATGTTCATATCTTGATTACTGATTTATGGGATATTATAGGGACCTACATGTTCTCTAATGCTTGCAAACCCTAACAACCTAGTTTGCAACTTGGTTAAAAGAATATATCTCCTTGACAAAGTATCGACAACTACATTAATCTTACCTTACTTGTATCTAATGATAAAATTAAGTTCTTCCAAAAATTCAATCCATCAAGCTTAGCGTTTAAACATATTAGATTGGCTCAGTAGATATCTCAAGGACTCATGATCTGTATAGATGACAAATTCCTTTGGTAGAAGAGAATGTTGCCATTCATGAAAAGCTCAAATTAAGGCTAAGAGTTCTTTATCATATACGAAATAGTGCAATTAGGTGCCTTAGAGCTTCTCACTACGATAAGCGATATGTTGACCCTCTTGCATTAGTCCAACTCCAATGTCGACACCAAATGCATTGCACTCAAGCTCAAACACCTTATCAAAATTAGGAAGGGTAAGGCTAGGGTAAAGGTCAATCTTATTTTCACCTCAGCAAAACTCTTCTTTTCTTTCTCTCCCTACTTGAACTTCACATTCTTCTTAGTTAACTCAATCAAAGGTATTACTATAGAGTTGTATCCTTGGATAAAGTGTAAGAGAACGATACTAGCCATGAAAGCTCCTTACTTCAGCATACGAAGTTAGAGTCAGCCACTCAATAATAGCTTGTACCTTCTCTTCATCAACCTTTAATCCCTTTCCACCAACTACGTAACCTAGGAAGATTACTTCTTCCTGACAAACGTTAAGGTTTCGAAAAATCTCTCTACTAGGAGGACATTGAAAACAGCTATGAGATGGTTAGTGTGCTTTGCTAGGTAGGCTCTATAAACAAGGATGTCATCAAAGTAGACGACTACAAACTTTTTTATCAGATCCCTCAAAACATGATTCATTAGTCTCATAAAAGTGCTTAAGGCATTTGATAATCCGAAAGGCATAACCATCCACTCGTATAGGCCATGTTAGGTCTTAAAAGCAGTTTTCCATTCATCCCCTTATCTCATACGAATTTGGTGTTACTTTAGGTCAATCTTACCATACATTCTTGTACCATTCAGTTTATCCAGCACATCGTTTAGCCTCAGGATGGAGTATCGATACTTGATTGTAATCTTGTTGACAACTCTGCTATCTACAAACATATGCTAAGTTCCATCCTTCTTTAGCACAAGCAATGTTGACATAGCATAGGAGTTGAGGATCTCCCTCATATATCCCTTCTCTAATAGCTCATTGACTTACCTTTAGAGCTCTATAGCTTGTGAAAAACTACATTAGGAACTCAAGAGGGAGCACCGAGGGAGGGGAGGGGAGGTAGAGGTGGAGGTGGGTATAATTGAGTTCAATGACCAAATTTTAATTTAATACCAATTTCTTGATTTAGACAACCAAATGAATGCAACATTGAAACAATAAAGCAACGATTAGTATAATCAAGATAATGATAAAATAATAATAAGTATAGAAA
Organism: Lumnitzera littorea; assembly: GCA_024138015.1. NCBI lineage: Eukaryota > Viridiplantae > Streptophyta > Magnoliopsida > Myrtales > Combretaceae > Lumnitzera > Lumnitzera littorea. The sequence goes on along the minus strand of JAMXBB010000011.1, from coordinate 71,260,799 downwards.
ATAAAAGAGATAGGGATAGAGAAAATTAAGCCTGGATTTAACATAGAGTTCGAACCACCACTTACTCTCCATGAACACATAATGCCTCTAACCTAGGACTTCACACCACTTTATTAATTTCTCAATCAAAGCTCCAAGAGCTACACATATACAAACTTGATTTTACAAGTTTCACACTCATAACTTACCCAATCTTGATTTTATAAGATTCCTAATCACAATAACTCTCAAAACAAACTCAATTTCAAGTATAGTGCACTCTTTCAAAGTTCTTACAAGTATAAATCACTTTGTACTATACCAAGGTTTTATAAATGATTTAGCAAATTAAATACAGAAGACAAATGTCAAGTGAATAAAAGGAATAATTACATATTTCTAGCTCTATTTCTTATTCTTCAACTACCCAACAATTTGTATTTATAGCATCTTAAGAAAATCCAACCGTTAGTTCACTTCTCTCATCATTTAATGCTCTGTAACAATTTTTTCTATATGGACCAGAAGTAAGACCAGCCGGACAGTCCATTCAAATAAGGTCACAGACATCAGGTAAGTGCACCTATCAATTTTAATATAGTAGATGTGAGTCCGAGTCGATCCCCTAGAGACTTCGAGTACTAATATTAACCTTAACTCTATTATCTAACCGGAAAATTGTGATGAGTTGAATAAATTAAAATTACTAAACTTAACAAACTAACCTAATTATGAGACTTAATTAAGCAATTTAGAAAGCGATAAAACTAATAACAACTTCAAGAAGGTAATAGCGTATTTAGGAATTATTTCCCCTAGTGTTTAACATGTGACCACTTAAAATGTATCCAATTAAATCTCTATTATTCTTGACCGAAGGGATTCACAATTAAAGTTAATACCTTTCTCAAGCATATTAACTCTAATCCTAAATTATTTACCGGAATCTCTTCACTTAGTAATATAATTTAGAATCGCATTAATGTATAATGAATTCCCACACAAACGAACAACTTTCCAGAAGAAACATGTATCTTATCTCTAAGTACACATGTAATTCTCTCCAATTATATCAAGATCTCATTACACATTTGATTTCTCAATCATCATGCATAATATCATATATTGATACTTTAGAAATATCAATTAACAATTAAATAATATAATTGAATCAAGAAAAGATAGAAACTTTATTGAAAATTATCAATCTATCTAATGGTCACATGAAACCTTAAATTCCATAATCCTAAATACAAGAATCTTAAGCTAACATAATGAAATTAAAAATGAATTCCAACAAAACCAATAAATAAAACATGAAAAACCACTTTTGTTGATGATAAATCTCTTCAATCTTGAAGTTGGGTGTTGCTTTCGCCTTTTTTCTCCTCCTTCTCTTCAAGTCTCTTCTCTTTTAAATGTCCAATATTATGTGCAAAACCCTAGTATGTCCTTTTATAATGTATTATAAGGTTTCTTTTTTCGTCACCAGACATGGCCTGGGACACAATCATATTCCCAGGTCGTGTAACTTTCTGACCTTGGCAAATTTTTCTGGATTGACACAGCCTGGGGACACAGTTGTATTCTAGACTATGTACCTTCAAAACTTCATAACTCATTCATTTGAACTCCAAATTGAGTGAAACTTGATTCCTTTTCTTTGTTTTCAATCCAAGAATGCGTTCAAACCTTGAAATTAAAATTTTACTCAATTAAGTATTAATTTCTTTAAAGAAAACCAAAGATGTAAGGGAAATACTATAAAATTACCATGTGAAATATGTTTAAACTAAGAGTTATCAGTCACAATTTGGACGGTTTTCAAGTCACCAGTCGCATGATCTAACATAGCTCACTGACCTGCAACAATTAGCTGGATGGTCAAGGGATAACCAGCTACACAATCCATCACTTGTCATTGATCTGCAGTAACCAGCCAAACAGTCTAGGGACAACTAGTCACACAGTCCATCACCTGCCACTGATCTATAGTAACCAACCGGACAGTCCAAAGACAACTAACCGCATAGTTCATCACTTGCCATTGATCTACAGCAATCAATCAGACGATTCATACTAGAACGATTGAACAACACACACTAAGATATAGCAAACAATTTTGTTCCCTTTTACTTCTTTCAAGAATTTCAAACTCAATCTAATCAAGTTATATTACAAAGATATCATGTAAAACATAATGTTATAAAGATAACTCAAGTCCTTTATCAAATTAACTATGTTTTTATAAGCTTTGCAAAGAGGTTCATAATCAATGATTAATTTAACATAACTTGCATGGTTTTGTTCTCATCAAAATCACATACAAGAACCTATTAGTTCAACATCTTATTCAAGATTTATTCTATAAGCTGGTTTGTTCGGTTGGTAGCACCAGTTACCAAGTTAATGCAATACTCTATGCCTCGAAATGGGAGTAATCCTTCCGGTAGCTGTTTTGAAAATAGGTCGAAATATTCATTAAGTAACTCCTTGACCTCTTTTGGTAGCTGCTCTTGAACCTTCAATTCCAATAGTCTCCTGACTAACAAGAAGGTTGGCAGGTTAGATTTAATGGCTTCTTAAAGTTTAGCTCTACTCAATACCAAAGCCTTCATGGATCCTCGAGCAAGTTTAGCTTACAGCTTGCTAACTTGACTTGGCATCATAAGATTTAAATTAATCTTCTTATCATCTTTCTCAAACACATAGGTGTTCTTGAATATGCATAACTCTCCAGTCAAAAATCCAAGATCTACTTAGCAACACATGAGATGCACACATGGGCAATACATTATAAAGAATTTCATTAAAATAATTTCCAATTGAGATTGGTGACAACACTCTTTGTGTAACATGTAGTGCTCCCTTCTCATTTAGCTAATGCAACTTATATGGCTTTAGATGTGAAATGGTCAGCGACTTGAGTTTCTTAATCAAGTCAGTAGATGCTATATTGCTGCAACTCCTACTATCTATTATGAGTATACACACTTGATCATTCACTTTGCAAATAATGTGGAATAAGTTCTCTCTCTATTCCTCCTTAGTTAGGGTTATAAACTTATTGCACATCAGACAACCAAAGTTAACTTATCCAAGTCCTCTACAAACACATCTTCCTCAATCAATTTCACATTAGCATCAACCTCATCTCCCACTTCTTTTTCCTCCTCTAGTTCCTCATCAATGATACCTACTTCAATATTCAGGATATCTCCCTTGATAATCATGGTCCTTCGGTTCAAACACTAAGTAGTCATGTGCCCAAACTCTTGACATTTAAAACACTTGATCTAGTTTGTTTTCCTCCCAAATCCTTGCCCCTTCTTATAGGTTCTCAGTAGCACTTTACCTTCAATTGATCGATTCTTCTGTTCAACTCTAACATCAACCCTTCTATTCGACTCAGTACTTTGCTGAGTCAAGTAATTCCTTTGAGTGGGTAGGCTTGATTGGACTGGTCAGCTCAGCCTATTGCTCTTCTTTCTTTCTACTTACTAAGCTATTCTTATAGCTTCATCCCATGCAGTGAATTGTTGAAGTTCCACAATATCTCAAATATCACTTCTTCATCTAGCAAGGAATTTGGATACTGTTCAGGCTTATGGCTCATCTACTTCACATTAGATCCTAAGCAATTTGAACTTCCGAACATACTCATCAACAATTCGATTCCCTTGTCATAGCCCTTGAAGTTTGGAAAAAGTATCCTATAAGTAGGTATTTAGTACAAACCTTTTTATGAGAATTCTTTTCATCTCTGGCTAGGTGCTGACCTTTCCGTATCTTTCTCACCTCCTCATGGTTTAGAAGTTCTTTTACCTTAATGCAGTGTACCTAGAGAATTCTACAACAACAACCTTTACCTTCTCTCAATCCTCATACTAATAATAGTCAAAGACAAGTTCAACCTTTTCCTCTCAATTTAGATAGTTGTCTACATCCCCAAAATCATTGAAGCTTGAAATCCAGAGCTTTACATGGTTAGCAACTAGAGGTGTTCTAGCTCAATCCCCTTCTTCTTCATACTCTTTTTCTCCTTCATCATCCATATCTCTCAAGTCAATCCTTCTTCATACTTGTCCTCCTACGCCTTTACCTCGATTTTGTCGAGTTAGGATTTGTCCTCTAATAATGGAGCATTTTGTAGAGTGTTTTTTATGACCTCAACAGGTTGATAAGCTGTAAGCCCTAAAGCTAAGCCAATTGACCATAGGATTTAACTTGGAACATAAGGTTTTAAGCGATCGGTTAAAGAATCCGATCAAACCCAAATTATAAACTATTAAGAGAAATATTAGTAAAAATGACCCAGTAAACTTGAATTTAAAAAAATAAGTAATAAAATAGGAGACTATAAAATTTTCAAATTTTAAATATAATAATTGCTAATTACTGAAAAGGCGAAAAGTGTAATCTAATAACTAATAAATTACTAGAGATGGATTATATGTATACTAAAAATAATAGAATGACCTAAATAATATTTAAGAATATTTATTTGTACTATATATGAATTTACATGTAAGTATAAATACGCATAATTACTTAAAATACACGAAATATGCTAAAATAATATTAAATACTTAAAGAAAATTCATAATTAATTAAGGAAAAATCATGAATGATCTAAAATTGGGTCGTGACAGCTAGGAAAAATAAGAAAAAATTTGGCCAATTAAATTAAGACAACATAAAAGCCAAAAATTAAGGGATAAGGCAATTGTCTTGTCCCATTTAATGCACAATAAATCCCCTAAAACCCTATAAATAGCAAAAAAAATCACAAAGCTCATTTGGGCAGTTTGGAAAGTGAAAAAAATAGAGAGAGGAGAAAATTGAGAGAAAAATTCGGGTTAGAAAAAAATTAGGAAAAACTGTGCAATTAGGGCTTTTAAAGGGAACTCCCACCAGACGAGCAGCTGGAAGTGGACGGTCACCACCACCACCACACAGTGGTGGCAGCGCCTAAGCCTAACGACAAAGCCACTGCGGCTGGCGGTGGCCGGAGCTACCCAAATCGGTGAGTTCGATTTCCAACCTGATTCTTGTGTAATTTTGTAATAATATTAATTTTGTAAAAATAGTAAATATTATTACAAAATTATGAATTTTGTTATTCTGAAATATTTGTGTATGTAGTTTTTAGGAAAAATATTATTTTGATGAAAATATGTCTCGTGACATAGGGTCCTTAAGAAATAATGCAAAACCGAGCATATTTCGGTTTAGAAATAAATGACCTTAGGAGTGTAGTTTCGAGCCTAAAATTTTTGTGTGGATTACTTAGATGATATACAACAGTGCTATGAAGCCTGTTTTCAAAAATTAATTTTTGAAATTTTTAGATAATTTTTAAGCCCTAAAATGAGGCATAAAATGGGTAATTTAGGGTTAATTAAATAATTAAATGATTAATTACTGATTTAGTGAATAATTATATGTTTTAGGATGTTGAAATCTGATGGAATATGATACTTGTAGCATTTATGGTGTTAGATGTAATTATTAGGTTAATTATGTAGTAAATGATTAATAGGGAAAAATAGTTAACTTTAAGTTAATTTTGTAAATTAGGGGAATTAGAAGTAAAATCTTATTTAGGATGAATTTAGACATTTTGAAATGATAATTGATGTTTAGGGATGGTAATTAAAGTGATAGAAATATTGAAGTGCATTATGTACATAATAGGCAATAATGCATAATATGTAATTTTTGAAAATATAATAAATAGAAAATATAAGGATAAAAATTGATATTATATAAATAATAGGGATATATAATAAATCTGACAAGAAACTTGAATTTATGTAATTATATGAAAAATATAAAAATTTCTCATATCAAGAGTAAATTCAGTATACTAATAAGGATATAAGTGTACCGGGTGAAATAAAATACTAACTAGAGATAATAATGATATTTAGGAGATCGGGAAGTAATGTGATTAATTTCACATTATGAGTTGAAATGAATTTTTAGGGTTGGAATATAAAATATTACTTAGAAATCGAACTAGAACCTAATTTAGAAATCGATGTGGAAACCGAACCCGAACCCGAACCCGAACCTAACCCCAAACCTAGAATAATTATAAAAGACTTAAGACCTAGATAATTAGGCATATTAAACCCTAAACAAAACCTAACAATAAGCGTTATAGGATAAAATGAACCTATAATAGTTATATGAAAAGCTGAAACCACGTTTGTGTTATAGGGATGACCGGCGATGGCCTGAGCAAATCAAACCTCGAGTGAGTGAGCGAGGAGTCGAGGTAAGTTGGGATTAATACGATGTTGTATTTTGGAGGCTTAAGATTATGCTTGGTTATGCTTGTTAGATAGTTGGATGTGTGTATGTGCTTGATTATAAGTGATGCTATGATTCTGTTTGTTGCTCTGGCATGTATTGTATGATTTGTATGAAATGATTGATCACCCTAAACTGGACTTAATCAAATATACGACCAGTAATCATAATTGGACATGCATGGCAACCCGTTAGGGGAACTTAGGACTCTCCGGCCAAATACCGACCCCTTCAAAATGGATAGCGCAGGATTGCAAAATGGTCCCTTCTTCAACCTTAGTCGAACTAAGTGACAGGAGAGGAGGTCGCGGAGAGGGTGAAGACAGTGGTTCGAAGGTAGTCGCGGGAGGAGCAAAGTCTCCATTACACAAGCCTGGGTTTAGTCGTGAGCTGTTACATTAACGGCAACTCCTCAACCCGGATTAGAGCAGGCGCAATTTCTCTAATCTCACAACGGGTCGGACAACGCATGCGATGGCATTTGCTTGCACATGCATCGTACCTAATAAGTGATTGAAAACCTTGTTGTGTATATGGTATAGTTTTAAGTCCTCCATCCTAACTTACTGAGCTGTGGTTGCTCACATCCCTATGGACATCATGCAGGTGCTGGCTAAGAAGCGGCAAACAACTACTCTGAAGCTAGCAACTGCTGGATCTTAGGGAGTAAGGAAAAACATTGGAAAATAAACACATATTTTTAAGGTCTAAGTTTTTATTTTAGAATTATTTTTCATTTCCGAATGATGTAATAACTAGGAAATATATTACGGAGAAATATTGTAAACTTTAACTGCAATAACTGAATTATAACATATATATATAATTCCTTACTTTTATAGATAAATGATTTATTTAAATTACAAACTGTTTACTTCAAAGCGGGTTAGTCGTGGACGCCTTGTGTAGATCAGGTCTAAGATAGCGGTTATAAGGCTAACTTCTATCTTAGGATAGTTTACACAGCAGGGCTGTTACGACTCTGCCGCTTCAAGGCGTGACATAAGCCATGGCATGAACAACTCTGGTTAAATCAATTATGAGGTTAGCCATTTCATCAATTCGTTCATCTGTACTTCTAAGGGTGCCTTGGGGCTATCGTCTATGGTGGACAACACCACTATTGTCATCTCTAATACCAACGTTGACACTAGGATTTGTTATTCTCTTCAATAGAACTCAATAACAAACTCTGATTCTAAGAAACAAGAGATACAGTTCCTTCAAGCTAAACAATACACGTACATACTTCTTCCACACAAATATTCAACTAATCTATGAACACATCAACTCCTCCAAAGAACAATAAACTAAATTTAAACTTACTCTATTTTCGTGTATTCGAAATAAGGTAAAATAGAATATACACCCATATCAGTCTACCATGCCTTCTACTTACTCAAATACTCACAGCTATTCCTTTACATAACTTTAATGCACTACTACAACAAATACTACTTTACAAAAGCTCAAATACAACTTACCTAAATGAACCTTTGCTCTGATACCAAGTGCAAACCAATCCAAGGATTAACAAGGATGATCGTTGGGATGCGACCAAGCTTGCATAAAGCTTAAGAACAAAATGGAAATTGCGCAAAAACAGGGAAAGTAAATGAGCAACCCATAAATGATTCCAAGGATATGATGCACTACAGAAACTCTGAGGACTCATAGCTCAACTAAATATAATGCATAAGCTGGTCCAATTAGGGTACTTGCCACTTAGCATTGCTTCAAGGTTAAGATAAGAGTGAAGCAAGCAAAAAAGCTAAGAGCAATGCTCATGAAAGAAGTGTATTCAATATTCTGTAATATGATGAGATGATCCTGCGACTACATGTACAATGGGTATTTATACCCAAAAAGTTAGGTCATCCTACTCAAAATGGAAAAGACTAAAAGGGTAATGTCCAAAAAAAGTAATGTACAAGGAATGATAAAGGGTGTAATTGATAGTACAACAAAATTATGTATCTCATATGGAGGATTCTATCATATGATTGCTCGAACACATAGCTCTTTATGGATGGGTGACTTTCTAGCAAAAGACGACAAACCATAAGATCAAGTTCGTGATTGCCAAGTAGAGGCAGTAGATTAGCTGTGCCAAACTGAGCAAATAATTGTTCTAAAGTAAACTCAACTCAAACATATTTAGTATAGCTTGAATTCTAGTTGGCTAGGTGCGTGGTTGAATGGGCTGAGCTGTTGTTTGACTGTAGTTCAAGTTGACAGCTATAGATGATTGATGAGTACATGAGGGTTCGGCTCGACCTGGGCATCAGGTTAGTAGACTGCAACAGCTTGGACTCCTTAATTGTAGGGTGCAAGGAGAGAACTCTCCTGGCCATGCTTTCTAATTCTCAATTGCAGGCTCGAGTCAGGGGTCGAATTGTTTGATTCCTATCGGTTACTATAGTGCATTGTGTGTAGTTAGTGAGTTGAGACTTGAGATTATTAAAGTAGTTGTGAGTAACTGTAGTAAGTGTTGGAATAGTATTCTAGGTTGTGGAAGTAAGTACTCTCTTTTCCCCTATTTTGATACTCACTAAACAGTATATGAGGTTTTTGTTGGTTTACAACCATGTTAAGCATTACTGGTGTTGTTCTAATAGTAGTTGGAGTACAAGATATTGCGTTGATTGTTCGAAGAAAAGTTTTTTAGTAAGGTTCAGTTGTTTTAACTAAAAGAGTTAATATATTGAAATATTAAATGATGTTGGACTCTAGTGTCCAAGGAACTCTTAGAAACCAAGAGAGTAGTGCTCATAATGGTTGTGACCAATAAGAGAGTTATACACCCCAATCTGTAGATGAAAGACTAGACAGGCTTGCTAGTCTGGTGATTAGCCTAATAACTACTATAAATGAAGATAGGTAACGAGCACGAGATGACCTAAATAGAAATTGAGTGAATGAACTACCTGAGAGAGGTAATAGCTAACTTAGCCGAGCTAATTACCTAGTTTGACTACCCTAAGCTAGAGGAGTGGATATATTTGCTTGATAAAGGCTTGTAATGGAAGAAATAAAAGGAGAAGATGAGGAGTTTGGTAATGAGGAAGAAGGATCCTATGAACCCAAAGAAAGAAATATTCGAGCTCCCAAGATAGAAGGACTAAGGTTACAAATTCCTGGCTTCTCTAGTAATAGTGATGCCGAAGTCTACCTAAACTAGATTAACAAGATAGAGAAGCAATCTGATGTTATGAAGTTCCTAAGATCGCCAAAGTGAAGCTTATTGTCTTAAAATTTATAGGATATGCCACCTGTAGTGGAAGAATTTGCAAGCTATGCGATGAAGAGCAAGAGAAAGAGAAGATAAAGATTAGGATGAGATGAAGAGAATAATGAGAATGAGATTTTTTCTAAGCTACTATTTGCAAGTTGCATCCAAAAGTTTGCAAGAGTTAAGGCAAGGAGGATTAAGTGCCGATGCTTATGTAAAGGAGTTCCAAATGTTAATGATCCATTGTGAGGTTGTAGAGCTAGAAGACTAAACTATCTCTAGATTTATCGGTGGATTGAAGTATGAGAAAAGAGATCTCTTAGAGACTAAAGATATTAGATCATTAGATGAAGCAACCTATGCCACTCAAAGAATGCAGTGATGTCGAATGAGCCAAATCTAAGCTCCTATTAGTCGAGTTGCCCTTAGTTGATCTATTTTGAGCCAACCTGTGAGATTGGAACTCAGTAAAGTTACTAAGATCTGACCTGTTTCAATCACCCGAGCCAAGGAGAAAGAACCCCTAAGAAAGTTTGAGAAAGGACAAAGCTCAAGAAGAAAGACCAGTGAGATCAAATACTTCAAGTGTCGAGGATTTAAGCACATAACAACACAATGTCTTAACAGAAGAGTGATGGTAGTAAAGGACGAAGTGCCAATCATAGAAGTCGACATACTAACAAAGAGGTTAAAGAATGGGAGGAATCTGGACAAGTTGACCAATCCGAAGAGGAGGAGGTTATCTATAATGAAGAGGGTAACTCCATGCCTATAACTATGGTACTAAGGCGAGTGATGAGTGTAAGCCTAGTACTTAAGGATGAGTAGCATGAGAACTTATTTCACATTGGTTAAAAGGTTAATGGGATGTTGTGTGGTCTTATTGTTAACAGTAGCAACTACACTAATGGGATGTTTGCCTTTATGGTCCCATAGTTGAAGTTGCCGACTACACTCCATCCTAAGCCATACAAATTGCATTGGTTCAATAACAAAGGAACTTTTTTAGTGACCAAGCAAGCAACAGTGCCAATCTGCATTAGGAAGTACTAAGACGAAGTACTTTATGATGGGTTGCCTATGGGTGTTTCACATATTCTTTTGGGAAGACCCTAGATATATGACCGACATGTGATCTATGATAGAAAGAAGAATACTTATTCTTTTGAACATGAAGGAAGAAAGGTAAGATTGAATCCCATGTCTACCAAACAAGTCAAGACTATACAAGCTCAACTTAGTCAAGCCCTAAAGAAGGAAACCAGAGTAATGACACCTGTCGCACTGTCTAGAGAGATGAAGCTTGAAGAGCCAAGCTACCTATTGGTTAGGAGGTTGCTTGAATTGAGAGACCTAAATGTTAAACTACCCACTAAGGTGAAAGATCTATTGAAGGAGTTCACGGACTTGTTTCCTCATGAACTATGAGAAGGTCTACCTCTAATTAGAGGGATCGAACATGCCATAGACCTACAACTAGGAGTTGCATTACTGAACAAGCTAGCATATAGGTTGAACACTGAACAAGCTGCTGTACACCAAAGGCAAGTAGACGAGCTGATGAAGAGAGGATATGTAAGAGAGTCCTTAAGCCTATGCATTGTCCTAAATTTTTGGTGTTGAAAAAAGATGGCACATGGCAAATGTGTGTAAATAGCCAAGCCATCAACTAGATCACTATCAAATACAGGTACCCTATACCTTGACTTAATGACATGCTTGACGAGCTCAATGGAGCAAGGATCTTCTCTAAGATCGATCTTAAATTCGAGTACCATCAAATTAGATTGCAAGAAGGAGATGAGTGGAAGACCACATTCAAGACCCATAATGGACTGTATGAATTGCTAGTGATGCTATTCGGGTTGTCAAACGCGCCGAGCACATTTATGAGATTAATGAACCATATGCTCCAAGAATTGATTGGAAAGTTTGCCATTATTTACTTTGATGATATTCTTGTTTAGAGCCTTGACTTAGAAACACATTATGAGAATCTCCGTACTATCTTTTACAAGCTCTAAGCTAAATAACTATATGCCAATCTGAAGAAATGTGATTTCTACTAACCTGAAGTGATCTTCCTAGGATTTATTGTGAGTGGAGGTGTTATACGAGTTGATAAAGAAAAGGTGAAGGCGATTACTAAATGGCTTATGCTAACTTGTTCTATCAACGTGTGAAGTTTTCACAGCCTAGCATCATTTTACGATCATTTCATAAGGAATTTCAATAGTATTGTAGCCCCATTTACTAAGCTATCAAAGAAGAACATTGAATTTCGATGGGGAGCGAAGGAGCAATAGAGTTTTGAAGAGGTGAAGAGAAAGTTGACAACTACTCCTGTCTTAGCTCTTCCAAGCTTTGAGAAAGTGTTCAAAGTAGAATGCAATGTATCTGGAATGCACATAGGTGCTGTGCTGATGTAGGAAGGCCAAACCATTGCCTACTTTAGTGAAAAGTTTCAAACAGCAGCACTTAACTATTTAATGAATGATAAGAAGTTCTACTCCTTGATTTGAGACCTAACTGTCTAGCAACACTACCTGTTGCCTAGTAAATTCATAATTTATACCAACCATGAATCACTAAGATATTTGAAGAACCAATGAAAATTGTCCAAAAGACAAGCCAAGTGGATCAAGTTCGTGGAGGGATTTTCTTATGTTGCCAAGTACAAGACTGGCAAGAACAACGTAGTGGCTGATGCCCTATCATGATGACATACACTCTTAACTAAATGCTAGATGAGGATTCTTAGGTTTTCAGTTATCAAGGATATCTATGCAAAAGATCTACACTTTGGTCCAATCTATAGATGATGCGAGGATGGCCAAGCTAATGATGATTATCATAGAGAGGACGGATACCTGTTTAGAAAGGGGAAGTTATCTATCCCAACTTGTTCCATAAGAGAGTTATTGGTGTGCAAGGCACATGGAAGGGGACTATTTGGCCATTTTAGCAAACACAGAATTCATGAAGTGGTGGATTCAAGATTCTTTTGGCCAAGGATAATGAAAGACGTGTAGTATGTGTTAGAGAAATGTGCAACCTACTACAGAGCAAAGAGCTAAGCCAAACAAGCGCCTTATCTGCCGTTACCTATCTCGACCAAACTAAGGTTCGAATTGAGTATAGACTTTGTATTAGATTTATTAAGGACATCCCGCGATAAGGACTCCATCATGGTGGTCGTAAATTGGTTTCGTAAGATGGCACACTTTATGCTATGTAATCGAGCTAACGATGCTTTGGCTATCTCTTTTCTCTTTCTGTAGAAAGTGGTTAAGTTGCATGGAGTGCCAAGAACTATAGTTTCTGATCGGGACCCTAAGTTCTTAAGCCATTTTTGGAAGACTCTTTAGAAGCAATTGGGGACCAAGATACTATTCAACAAATCCTGCTACCCACAAACAGATGGACATATCGAGGTTGTCAATAGAACCTTAAGGACCTTGTTACGAGTTGCAATTGAAAAAAACCTAACTGATTGAGATATGTGCTTACCAATCATTAAGTTCACTTACAACGAGACCGCTTACAGTGTAACAAAGAAGTCACCTTTTGAGATTGCATATAGCTACGACCTTGAGCTCCCACTCAATCAAGTCTCCTAGCATAGCTTGCTTGAGGATCAACAAGTTGTGGAAAAATTAGTAGCCATCCAAGCAATGCATCAAATGGTTGTACACCATTTAACTTGAGCTGCTTCCAAACTCAAGAGAAGAGGCCAGGGAAGAAGAGTTAAAGAGTTCTAGCTCAGTAACTTAGTATGCATTCACCTTAATAAAGACCAATTCCCCAACCTAAGGAAGCATAAGGTATTTATAAGAGTAGATAGACCTTTTAAAGTGATTAAGAAGATCAACTCTAATGCTTATAAGGTAGACTTGCTTGAAGAATATGGAGTCTCTAATACCTTCAATATTGTTGATCTTCACCTGTATTTCCCTTATGATAAGCTACCTAAAGTTGATTAAGATTTCACCCCAATTCGCAAATAGCTCAAAGGGGATGATAGGAATTAAGGATCGATTACAAGGTCCCTATCCTAAGGACTTGCCTCTTTGGTCCATGGAGCTACCCAATTAGACTTAACTCCAAAAGAAGAGTAGTTCCTCTAGGCAAACCTAGCATATCTGCCAAGCTCCCCCAGTCCATTCACTATTTCATAAGTAGAACAAGAAGATCTTACTGATGTTACCGACCTCCATCAAAGCTGAATATTAAACCTGCTTACTTTTAAGATAACAGGCATCCAAGCTTAAGCTGACCCATTGCCGAGCTTGAGCTGCCAAGTTCCCACTTTCAGAACAAGTGTTCTCCAAACACCCCAACCTATTGTGCTAAAGCTAACCCAGGCAACTCAACTCTATTTGGCAAGTAGCACCTATTTTGGACCACAGAATTGAGGGATCGAGGTGTATCCCCTCTCTAACAATCGCACTATCCTTTACAAATGATATTCCTTTTTGTTTTGATTATCAATTTACCCTTGTATAATATGTACTTTCCTTTTTCGAGTAGGAATCATTTTAGTAATTTGTATTAACCTAGGACTTTCCCTAATTAGGCTATATAAATACATGTATTTTGCATCAACAGCATCATAACATCATCAAGAATATCGAATACCAAACTTTTCCTTTGAGCTAAGTGTTTTCTACTTTTTCTCTTTACTTTTATCTAAACCATTTGAGCATAGACCAATAGGAGCGACCTCTGGTTGCACTTATGCATAATGTCAAGTGTAGCTTAAGCTTGTGTGAGATATTGATGTATCATGTATTGTGTTGGTATATGAAAACCCCTACTCAAACCTTAATTTTCATTCATTCTTTCGAGCCATCTTGTGGTTCGAACCCACCCCTGATTTATGTGAAATCGATTGCCATGTGCTCCCTTCCCCGACATTTACCATATCACACCTTGTCAACTCTCCAATGCATATTCGCTACTAGTAGCAAGTACGAACAAATCCCATGCCAATACATGTCCTAAGTAGTTATATTCCTTATACTATAAATTGTCTAAGGAGACAACGGGTAAGGGGATTTGAACCCTCTATACTTCATATTACCCTTGACAAATTAAACCCTATTGAACCTAAGCACCTTTCTTAAGGATTAAAAGTGCTCAAGTAGTCCACACTTCCCTTTCCTTTGATCCTCTTTGTTGACTTGAGCATTAGAGGGCCCTCATGGATACACCAACAAGGGGCTTTTTGTAGGTGACTCATAGCAAGGAATCTAACCAAGATCGAAGCCCACTAATGCTCCAATCTAAGGAATTAGAGCCCAATTCACTTATTATACTTAGTTGATTCACTTATAATTAACATTTTAGCATTGACCATTTTAAGCCATTACACATAAGATGGCTAAAAGTAAAAACAACAATCTATAGCCTTTATAGTTATGTGACAGTGTTAGGTCACAGTTGGGTGATGGTAACAGGTCTCCCCCATCATGACATTCACCAACACTCCCTACCCCAAGCATTTAAGCCTACAAAAGTCAACAGCTTAGAATACTTGTCCAATAAGTGCTTGAAGACAATCGTAGAACTTAAGAGTCTAATGCGACTCTCAATAGAGATGTAGCTCAACTAAAAAATGTAGCCCAAAAAAGAATAAACGAAGAACCAACGATCAACTCATCCTCACAACCAAGCAAAAACAACAATCCATGAACTTCATGCTTAATGCATTTACGTAACCAGGTCAACACAACTAGCAAGCCCTTAAGGACTTATACAATCGCATGAACCATAATCATCGGCAAAACACATATGCAGGGTGAACTTTCTACCGCGAGCAGACTCGCAGAAGATTTGTCCCGAAGACGATCCCTAAAGGCATTTGAGGACATAAATGTCCAGGAGTTAGATGAACATATTCATCACACATCTAGCATGTATAACCAAAAGAAAGTCAAATCATCTGCTCAAACATCACCCTTAATAATAGCAAAGAGCCCACTTACACCACTTATTCTCGAGGAGACACTACCTCACGCCACAAGGCTCCCTCACCTCAATATATACAGTAGAATGGGTGACCTAGACGACCACTTAATCTACTTTTGTACCATGATGAGCCTTCACAACTTCTTAGTTGCCATTATGAGTAAAGCTTTCCCCAGAACATGGGCAAAGGCATCTTTATTGTGGTTTAATACCTTAGCCAATGGCTCCATTATGTCTTTTGATGACTTAACAAGCAAATTTTAGCAACATTTTCTTAGCTCCCAAGTCTCACACAAAAATTCCTTAACGCTTTACAATGTCAAACAATACCCCCAACGAGTCCTTGTATGCATACTTGGGATGCTTCAACCGCCCGAAGCTTCAGGTCTCCAAACTTAATACGAGAAGAACCCTTTAGGCTCTAATCATAGGAATTGACCTTATTGGAAAGCTCTTTGATGTAGTATCCTTCAACAAACCAAACTCACTTGATGAGTTAATGAGAGTGGCCAATGAATACGTCACCTAAGAAGATGCCATCAAAGCAAGATTTGAAACCAACAACAATGCCCAAAGCATAATCAAAGATTGACCAAGCTTAAGGGATACTAAGCCATCCTCTTGGAAAGAAAGGAGAGATAGGCAAAAATAGAGATTTGCAAACTACCCTTCATACACACCTCTCAACAGCCCCTTCGAAGAGGTCATGTACAACGTTCAAGTGCAACTCCCTCAACTACCCAATGTTAGAGAAACACTCGAAGCGGCCAACTCTGTAAAATACTACAACTATCACCACGTTCATGAAGACAACACCAATGAGTGCCACCACCTCAAGAATGTGGTCTAAGGTCTTGTTTGCAAAGGCCGCATCAACTGCCTAATTGCCAACAAATGAAACTAAATTCTATGACTAACCTAGCGTTATCAAAATAGAGCAACAATAACAACCTCAACAATATTATCAAAACCAATAAAGAGATGGCACTACTAATGATCAAAATCATCGCTACAAATGAGGACAAGTGAATACCATCTTCAAATGCCCTACCTTCACAAGTGACATCACCTCCACATCCACTGAGCACGAAATGTACCTTGTTAGAACTAAGAAGCCTAAGACTGTCAGGACCCTAAAGGGGACTTAATAGGATTGCCTAAAATTTTCATATCAAGTATACACTCATGAGACAAAACCTGCCTTGCAAGTCAAATATTACAAGACTCTAATTAATTAATCACTAGGCTTTTCAAATTTTAATTTATTAACTTAACATAAAATATAAATAACTATAGATATCCAATATTCCACAGTTCATCAAGACCGTAGAGAATCGATATCCCTTACCAAATAATAAGACAAGGTAAGTCAACTTTATAAATTACAAAAAATACTAAATTATACGAAACCCTAACATATAAATACTTCATACATAGGATGTTTCTATACCAACTATACACTTCTTAATTAACTCTAACACTATCTTACATATCTTCAATTTGCACTCTATACTTAAAATTTATCCTAGTCCTAGCTTAAACGAACCTGTAAAAGAAGCTAAAGGGGAATGAGCAATGAGCAAACCACAACTTAATGAGTTCGTTCCTCACCACTACCATTTAAGCAAGTTATCAAACATTATTAGCATACATGCGAGTTTATCTATACAGGAAATGGATGTATATGCAGTAAATGCAAGCAACACATCTATAGGAGTTCGAAACTATGAAAGGTATAGATTTACATCATTTACATATCAATTATCCCCCGTACTTACCCACACAAGGCACCTCACCTTACTCACATGAGGCTACCTAAGGGCATCGTCCCTCTAGATAACACTTAACTATTACCCTAATCAAGAAAGAAACACTAATCTAAATAGGTGGACCCTAACTAAGGCTATCCACCATTAACAAATTATATCTAAGGCCCCATGGGCTCAACTATATGAGTTCCCCCGCTATCAATCAATTAAAAATACCATGCTAGCTTTGCTTTAACAATAAAAATATCATCAACTAATATTATAAGCCCTCATAAAAGTTATACATGAATCTATTTAAGATTGGGAAAACATTTCCAAAAATACTTTT
The DNA here is from genome assembly GCA_024138015.1 of Lumnitzera littorea. NCBI lineage: Eukaryota > Viridiplantae > Streptophyta > Magnoliopsida > Myrtales > Combretaceae > Lumnitzera > Lumnitzera littorea. The sequence goes on along the minus strand of JAMXBB010000011.1, from coordinate 71,243,203 downwards.
CTAAAAAATTAGCAAAGCTAGCACTCTCCATAAATATACCTATGAAGTCATAGACATGCAACAAATATAATCGGTTATTTTGGTCAAATATTTATATTTATCGATTTAAAGGGGTAATCATATGGATGATAGCACACAGAGCAAAATAGTCATTCAAACATACAAGCAATAACTAGCAAAACATTAGGCAAGTATCATGCACATGCAGATAGCAAGTTATTAGAACTCTCTCACCTAGATTGATGCTCACTTTACCGGCATTTAAAATTTCCAGAACTTGACAAGTAAGTACTTAAAAGATAATAAGACTTGTAAGTATTTAGAAAATCTATGTTTCTTAATAACTAAATGTATATTGTAATTTGTCTAATTTCCCGCTATAATCCAAACATGGCATGAACATAATTTAACTTATTTATTGGGGTAAATAGGAAATATATGGGTATATTTGTAAATAATTGTATCTTATGTGTTTATTTATTTACTTTAAGGGTTTATCCTAGTAATTAATTTATAGGGTCAATTAACTTAATTATCCTACCTATTTTTCTCACTTTATCTTAAATTTTTAATCACGTATAACTTTTTCATTTTAACTTCGATTTTTATGATCTTATAATTAATTTTTATCATTTTTTAACTTACTTTTACATTGAGAGATCAGTTTTGGATGTTGAAACTCAAAATTTTTATTATGGGCCAAAAATGTTACAAATTTATTTATTTTTGGCCTAATTAATTTTTTATTATCATTTTTTACTTTTCTTATTAACTATATTTATTTTTTTTATTTTAAAAGTGTAATAGACTTAAATAATGTTTAAATTTTTATATTTTTTAAATATTTTTATTTATGGGTCTATTTTGTAATAATTTCATTATTTCACTATTTTAAGCTTAAATTACTAATTATCTTAATATTTGTTATAATTGTAATTTTCTAATGAATTTATTATTATTATCATCTTATTATCTTTATAAATTGCATTTTTAATTAGAAAATTAAGAGATGCTGACATGACAACTTCTTATTGGTCTATGTTGTAATTTTCTTATTTTACCTAATTTCTGTATTTTTTTTTCCAATTTATAATATTAATATATACATGTATAACATCCTAAAGTAATTAAATAACAGAAAAATCATTTCTATCTTCCTTGTGAGTTTACGTCTAGCACACACACACACACACATATATATATTTACTTATCAACTTACTTTAAGAAATTAGGGTATTATCATACATATACTTGTATCTATAAGTATATGCATATACTTATACCCATACTATATTATATGTATATCTATTTAAACCTTAGAAAAATAGAAAACTATATATAAACATATATATATATATATATCCAGTTCAATGTCTTATATTTACATATACATAAGATCTAGGATTTTCATATGCGATTAGGGTTCTAAATAATATATAAGTGTTTTTCATATACATTTTAGGTTTTGAATTTAAAATTTTAATCAACTTTAAATTTATCAATTTTGTTGGCTTAGCAAAATTATATATAGCACTCGAGTTCAACTTTGTACTCAAAAAGCTAAATTTGCAAGGTTTATAAAGATGGATACCACTGTCAACTTTACCTCAGATGATGAACATGGCATTAACTATCTGCATAGTGATGCTATGGTCATTAACGTTGAGATTGGCTACCTCAATGTTCCAAAAAGGCTCGTCGACAGTGGCAACTTAGTTGACATCTTGTTCTACCATGCTTACAAAAAGATGAAGGACCAACTTGACGAACTCCTTCAACCATACAAACATGGCTTTACAGGCTTTGGAGGTGGAAAACTTGTATAACCAAGAGACTCATCACCTTACCAATACAACTAGGCAACGGTCAACATGTTGCCACATAGTCCATTAATTTTGTAGTAGCCGACCATTGGTCACCATGCGGTGTCATACTAGGATAACCAAGCATAACAAAGTTCGATATGCTTATTAGCTAAAGATGTTTGAAAGCTAAGTTCATAACACCAACAGGACTAGGTAAAGTCCGAGGAGACCAAAACCTGTCTAGGTCCCTTTATCTCAAGACCCAAACTAGAGACAAATTCATGAACATTGAGTCTACCAATGATCAAAGTCAACCCTATAAGGAGAACCAATAGAGAATAATAAGGAAATCGAGCTCTGAAGTGCTCCAGGAATGATTACTTGAATCAGGATAGCTCTACCCAAAGACGAAAAGATAAAGCTTGTAGATTTCCTCCACCAAAACATAAACGTCTTTGTGTTTACACCCGAAGACATGCCAAGGATAATCAACATCCTTAAAGCAACTCACTACCTTAACATTGATCCAAGTATACAACTGGTTAAGCAAAGGAAATGACATTTTGTGCCCAAACAACAAGCCACAATTGAGCAAGAGGTCCAGAAATTACTTCAAGCCGAATTCATTAAGTAAGAGAAGCACCCCATGTGACTCGTGAGTACAATCCTCATAAAGAAGGACAAAGGGAAATGGCTAATATATATCGATTACACTAACTTTAACAAGGCCTATCCCAAAAACCGCTTCCTTCTTCCCCGTATTAACTACTTATCAATTTGACATCAGGTCATGCTCTTCTCAATTTCATAGGCACCTGTAGACACCTCATTTTGGTCCTCCTTTTTTATTTTTCAAAATTTTTAGAATAGGTTAAAGAGTCCTAAATTAAGAAAAATACAAAAAATAGAAAATTAAAGAAAACCTAAAAATATATACAAATAATAAAAATTTTAGAAAAAAAAAAGGAAAAAACACAAAAAATAAGACATTTAAAAGAAATACAAAAAATGGAAAATTTTAGAAAAATTGAAAAGTCACAAAAAATAAGAAAATTTGAAAAAATAGAAGATTTAAGGAATTTAGAAAATAATATTTTTCGTTTAGATAATTTAAATAGAATAGATTTTTTAAATAAAAAGAGAACCGTTAAGCCTAAACTTAGATTTAAATTTAACCCAAGCTGACTTTGTTCATATGTGCAATTTAATTGTACATATGAATAAGGCATAGGCCAATGCCTTAACGAATAAGCACTTGGACTTGCATTGGGTTTGATTTGAGATCAAATGTTCGAATTTCACTAGAGGCATAAAAATGCCTTTTACCCTTTTCTTTTTTCACTGCTTGTGCTACCATATGTCAAGACATCATTGGGCCACGTGTCTGATTATAACATGTAGCACTCTATAATTGGGCTTAACAACACATTTTATTTCCCTTCTTTTTCTTCTCTCCTTTCCTTTTCTTCCCCTTACTTTCTCATTTTTTTTTTTTAAAAAAAAACATACATGCAAGGGGAGAATTCATTTTCAAATGCATACACATACAAGACATACACATAGGGATCGGATCTCTCGTTAGACATAAATTCACTTTCTCTTTGGACAAACATCACCCAATCCAATACACCTTCTCTTGGCCAATCACCAAGCACCCAAAATTTATAGACACAACCACGCACGCCCAAAACCAACGCCCGCTATGTGCTTGCATCCCACCAACCTGCAACAACCTACACATACACGACAAGTTGACCCTCACTCTCTTTCGCTGCCTTCTCTCTCTTGACCGCACAATAGCTACCGCCGTCCTCCACAACCCACCCTCTCTTTCTCAACTTTCTCTCCGACTTCAACCCCAACAATAACCCAACAATCCTCATATACACACTACTACACCTATCGAACAGCATTCATACACACTACTCTCACACACAAACACTAACTTGATGCCCTTATCTCTCGAACTCCACTTCAACCTAACACCAAATATCGAAACCAACAATAGCCACTCCCCACTGCTGGACCCTCTCAAACAAACCAAACCCAAGAACCCACTTTCTCTCTAAATTCGCACACATACACAACCACCCCAAATACATCCCCATTGTACGCACACACGACCGTAGCGGCATACCCACACTCCATCGTCATCGAACAACTTCCCTCAGCCACTGCACGAGCACCACCCATCACCACCATCAGCTGTTCCTCACTAACCACCATACAAACTACCATAAAAACCTGTTGTGGTTCTTTAAACCCCTATAAACCTAACTTGATTTGCACAAAAAAAAAAAGAAAAAAAAAACTTTTTCTCATTCAATTTGGCAACTACATAACCCTAGGAAACGTCCTCTCCAAGCTACTATGAGTGACCGGCCTAAACCCGCCATCCGACTCACATCCAATCCACTTAAACCTAGAGACCCGACCAGATTCACAACTCCAGTCCAACCTTTCCCCTGCTAATCCAATTCGAGGCCCTCTTACCCATTAGATTATTGTTGTTTCGTTACTTCTGTTTTTTTTTTTTATATTTATTTATTTCAATATGTAATTGTAACTAAAAAATAAAATAAAAATAGAAAAAAAAAAGAAAAAGAAAAGAGAAAAAAGGGGGAAAGAAGAAAAAGAAAGAAAAAGAAAAAATAAAAAATAATTGTCTAGTTTTATTTTCACATTTTAACAAAAAAATAATAAAAATAAAAATAAAAATATCTATAAAGAAAAACATTTTGTCACTTAGAAAAACCTATTTTTCAAATAAATAAAAATAAATAAACCTTTTCCAAATTAGGACACTTTAGAATTTCCAAAAATCAAACCAATTTAGGACCCTTAAAAAATTTTCTTTAAATAAATCAAAACGAGTAAAAAATATAAACCTAGCCTTTTTTTCAAAATTAAAATCAACTAACTCGCTAATGTTTTTAGTAAATGAATTATGGAAGTCTGATCCCGAATAGCAGGTACGTAAGCACTCGTAAGTAAGTACGGAGCAACTTAAAATATGGAAAGTTTTATTTTTTCAATCTTTGTAAATATTTGTGTAAATTAATTAATTTTGTCGCATGTAATATGATTAGTAGTTTAATAATTGAAAAGGGGTATTATTGAAAAGTATATTTAAAATTGAAAACTTTAAAAGTGGTACCCATTTAGGGTTTAATAAGATAGCCCTTAGACCTAAATCTCTTGTTTTAGAAAACCATTTTGAAAAAATTAGTTTTCTCATTAAAACCAGTAACTAAGTTATAACTAATCCACCCAATTGGTTATAATTTAACTTTTTCCCGACTCTAGTCCAGTGATGACTCTAAAGCATTTTGAAGACATAAAAAACCGATCTTTTTTAAACCCTAGTCAATGGTCAGTATTAAATAGGTAAGGTTTAATATTGATTGGTTTAAAGAAGACTAATCTATAAAAATCGGGAGGCGAAAACTAATCTCAACAATGCCTACTCGAGTTATAACCAGATGTAAATGACAATGAAGGATAAGGTCTACACCTCATTCGTCACAAACTTTAGCACCTATTACTACCGAGTCATGCCCTTTAGTTTGAAGAGTGCTAAAGCTATGTATTAGAGATTAGTCACTACCATATTCAAGCCACAGATCGACAGAAATGTTGAAGTCTATGTAGATGACATAACGATCAAAAGTAGGGCAAGGAAAGGCCACATCAAGGACCGTCGAGAGACATTCAACACCCTCTGCCACTACCGAATAAAACTCAACCCCCTGAAATGCTTTTTTGGGATCGCATTAGGAAAATTCTTGGCTTCATGGTCATGAAATAAAGAATTGAGGCTAATCCAGGTAAGATCCAAGAAGTTTATGACATGACAACCCTAAGAACAGTAAAGGAAGTCCAGCACCTAATAGGGAAAGTTGTTGCCTTAAATCGCTTCATATCTAAAAGTGCCGATAAGTGCTTAGAATTCTTCAAGCTCTTGAAGAACTCCTTTAAGTTCAAATGAACAATCTAGTGTTAGCAAGCATTCGACAATCTAAAGAAAGTCTTGGAGAGCCCACTGATGCTCTGAAAACCTATCCCCGGTGAAGAGCTATATCTTTACCTCGCCATCAACGACAAAGTATTATCTTCGATCCTTGTTTAAGCAGACAAACAAGAACATAAGCCTGTATATTACATGAGTCACATTCTGTAAGGGCCAAAAATTAAACACACCAAGATTAAGAAGTTTGCCCTAGTAGTCATTACTGCATGCAAGCTTAGGCCATACTTCCAAGCCCACCTAATTATTGTGTTAACTAACCAGCCACTCAAAGCTATACTATAGAAGCCCAATGCCTTAGGTAGAATGGTAAATTATGCCATCAAGCTCAGTGCCCATGGTATCCAATATCGACCAAGGTAAGCGATCAAGGCCCAAGTCTTCGTAGTTTTCATCATAAAGTATACAGGAGAAGAGGAAACATAAGTAGACATTGATATACTTATGTGGACTCTCTATGTTGATGGCTCCTTTACTTAGGAAGGGGGGAGTGGGGAATAATACAACCTTATAAGGCTCTAATGGAAGAAGATACTCTACGCATTAAAATTTGGATTCCTGATAAGCAACAACAAAGCAAATACAAGGTGCACATCACTGGGCTGAAGATAGCTAAGAACATTGGAGCAAAGAAATTGGACATCCACATAGACTCCTTGTTGGTGGTCCAACAGGTAAAGTGAGAGTAAGAAACAAAAGGGTAGATGATGATCAAATACCTATATGCAATCCAAGGGCTCCTTGCGAAGTTTACTTCTCGAAAAGTCAGCAAAATTCCTTAAGCAAATAACTTGGAAGTGGATAGGCTTCCTAAACTAGCCTCTACCATTGTCCCACCACAACATGACAACGACAAACTACCCTTCATAAAGTACTTTCCGGAGCATAGTATAGAAGGACTAGAGCAAGAAGTCCTCAAGGCTTGACCTGCGAACCCTGATCCATGTTAGATAGATCTAATAATAGCACATTTGAAGACCAGAGCAATGCTTAAAGATCGAGTAAAGGCAAAGAGGCTAGCCTATGCCTCCACCAACTACACATTCATTAACAATGTGCTATACCACTAAGGACAAAGCATGTAACTCCTCAGGCACCTCAGACCCAACGAGGGCATTGACTCCCTAAATGAGCTCTATGCTGGGGTATGTAGCAACCACATTCAATCTTAGGCCTTATATATCCTAGCCCTCTGACTAAGCTATTATTGGCCAACGATAAAGGAGGATGCTAAGACCTTAGTCTAGAAATGCCGCAAGTGCCAGAAACACAATATGATCTTCCAACACCGACCTCTAACTTGTACAATATGACAAGACTATGATTGTTCACTTAATTAGGACTAGACCTATTCGGTCCCTTCCCAAAAGCATCTGGAGGTCTGCAGTTCATTTTAGTGGCAGTTGATTATTTTACCAAGTAGATAGAAGCTCAAGCTACTCACATACATTCTCTCCCATTTCAAGTTGCCCTATGCGCTAATCATGGACAACGGTAGGCAATTCAAAAGCAATAAGATTCGAAAGTTTTATGACAAGAACAATATAAGGCTCTACTATGCCTCAACCACTCACTCCCAAATCAGCAACTAGGTTGAGGCCATCAATAAGATTGTCCTTAACAGCCTAAAGAAAAGGGTAAAGTGCGCTAAGGGTAAGTAGGTAGATGAACTCCCCAACATACTTTAGGGGTATATTACACAACTCACAAAACATCTATAAGAGAGACTCCATTCTACCTCGCCTTTAAATCAAAAGTCATTCTTCCTATTAAGCTCGAGTTACCCACGACTAGGGTCTAGAACTTCGAAGTAAACACAAACTACATGGCCCTCCAAGTGAGGCTTGACACAAATGAGGAAGTATGCGACGTGGCACATGCCCGAGTGGCAACTTATCAATAGTAAGTGGCCCATTATTAAAACAAGAAAGTAAAGTACAAAGCCTTTTACCATGTAGACTTGGTGTACAGAAAGTTAAAGGCCACTAGCTCACCTAAAGGGTAGGGCAAGCTCACTCCTAATTGGGAAGACTCAGTGCATGTGAAAGAAGATGCAAGCAAAAGGGTATATAGGCTAGAGACCCTCGATGGGCAATCTATCCACAAAGCCTAGAACGTAGACAACCATAGGCTATTTTCATCTAAGTTTTGTAATGTGCTCATGATATTTGTAATTGTTGCTATGATTAACGAAATGATAAGCTCCTTACACTTGTCTACCATTTTTCCTTATTGTTGCCTTATACCATATACTCTTATCATCAAGTCAATTCTCATCCCTTAACGTACACCTTAGGTTAGTATCTATATCAATACTACGGTCTGCAGGCTTACACACCATTGCTGGTCGCCAATTTATACAATACGCCCTTATCTTTGGGTCAATCTGCATGCTCGAGAACGTACCCTAAGTCAATAATTACACTAGCACTAAAGGGATTAAGGCCACGACTACTATCAAGACAATCGCTTTCAATGAGGTTCAGGCAATAGCATAGTTCTCGAAACCAAGAACACACATACCCCAATATCAGACTAACTAGCTTGGTCTTATATATGACTCACCCTAATGGTCCTTGGGCTCAAAGGGAATACGATCAAGGCAAGGATACATTAACTTGGTTGATACGCCTTACTTAACTCACTATCAAGCACATTCATATGTTACTACCACAACAATGAGTAAGCAATCTTGTGTTAACAAGCTTAAGGTAAAGGAAAGAAAAAAGAACAAGTCAAATAGAAAGTGTACATGAGCAAGTATAAAGAAAGCTTGAAATTTTATTTTTTCAACAAAGTAATACAAGGCTTTAGGAGTTGGCATCCTGATCCTAAGTACATACAAAGAGAAAAAGAAAAGGTTACAAATTAAAAGCACCAAGCTAGATCCTAATCTATTGTTCAACATCATATCTTGATGATTACTCTCAACTTTAACTCAACCACCTTGAGAAGATTCTTGTTGAAGCTAAACTACTCTCAACTCTAACTTAGCTCACTTCAAGCTTGGGAAAGTAAGGCAAGTTGACAATCGCAGTCTTTATAGCCTTAGCAGCTTCAAAGCAAGATGACACCAACCAAATGAGCTGACCTTCTATAGGAGCGACTCAGGGGGGATTACATTAGCTGATCTACCCACCCCATCTATGCTATTCGCTGGTTAATATGAGGGGCTCAAGACTGTTCCAACATGACCCTCCAAGCTACCTTAGCCGAAAACCTTTGGATTAGGAAAGAAGCCTCTTCTATTGCCATAATCACCTCTAAAGCCCTACTTATATGAGAACTTGAGAGGCAATGCCTAAAGGCTCTACTCATAACCTTTTGTAAACAAGTAGCTTCAATAGTAAAGTCACCCCAACGAGTAGTAAATCGACACCCAAGGTTCTATCCCCGTTTAGACGTCCTTGGCTTAGATAAAGGCCTAATTCACAAGCCTACATACACCCCTAGATCACTACTTAAGGGCTATACCCTACTACCATGTAACTCTTTACACCCAACAATCACCATTCGGTTGAGGACCTTAGAAGAACCAAGGCCCTCCTCTCAAGCTCATGTAATTCTCTCTCACTCTAATTATCCTTGACTTACTCATATCATGATAAAAGGGAACAATAAAGGCACAATCAGCTCTCAAATGTAGGGATATAGAATGTTGGAATGTGTCTGGATGGGGAACAAAGGACCTATGCCCCCTTTGTACAGGGAACCTAATGCAACCCTAACCATCCACGTACCCCTTCATCCGACGAATCTAATTGAATGGTAACTAAACCGAACCCCTGATAGCTCTGATTTTAAACATATTTCACATGGTGATTTTATAGTATTTTCCTTACATTTTTTGTTTTCTTTAAAGAAATTGATACTTAATTGAGTAAAATTTTGATTTCAAGGTTTGAACGCGTTCTAGGATCGAAAACGAAGAAAATGAATCAAGTTTCACTCAAATCGGAGTTCAAATGAAGAAGTTTTGAAGTTTTGAAGTTACATAGTCTGGGACATGGCCATGTCCCCAAGCTGTGTCCATCCAGAAAAATTTGCCAGAGTCAGAAAGTTACATGACCTGGGGAAACGACCATGTCCCAAGCCATGTCTGGTGACAAAAACAGAATCCTTATAATATATATATAAAAGGATATATGAGGGTTTCAAAAAGGAGAGACATTAGAGAAAACGAACGAGACACGGGAGAAGAGAAGAGACTTGAGGAGAAGAAGAAGAAAAAGGAAAGCAACACCAACTTCAAGATTGGAGAGATTTTTCATCAATTAAAGGGGTTTTTCATGTTTTATTTTATGTTTTTGATAGAACTCGTTTTTAGATTTATTATGATAGCTTAGAATTCGTGTATTTAGGATTATGAAACCTAGGGTTTCATGTGACTCTTGGGTTGATTTATAATTTTCAATAAAGTTTCTATCTTTTCTTGATTCAATTATGTTGTTTAATTGTTGATTGATAATTCTAGAGTATCAATTTATGATATTATGTATGATGATTAAGAAATTGCATATGTAATTAGATCTTGGCATAATTGGAAAGAATTACATGTATGCTTAGAGATAAGATATATGTTTCTTCCGGAAAATTAATTATTTGTGTGGTAATTCATTATACATTAATGCAATTCTAAGTTATATTACTAAGTGAAGAGATTCCGATAAATAATTTAGGATTAGAGTTAATATGCTTGAAAAAGGTATTAACTTTAATTATGAATCCCTCCAGTCAAGAATAATAGAAACTGAATTGAATATATTTTAAGCGATCACATGTTAAACACTAGGGGAAATAATTCCTAAATACGTTATTACATACTTGAAGTCGTTCTTAGTTTTATTACTTTCTAAATTACTTAATCAAGTCTCATAATTAGTTTAGTTTGTTAATTTCATTATTTTTAATTCATTCAACCCATTACAATTTTCCGGTTAGATAATAGAGTTAAAGTTAATATTAGTACTCGAAATCTCTGAGGGATCGACTCGGACTCACATCCGCTATATTAAAATTGATAGGTGCACTTGCCTCATATCAACCCTTAAGAAACTTAAATTTGTTGTACATGCATTTAATGCCTTCTAGAAAGCACACTGCCCAAGACAGTACGATTGCTAAGCAGGCTCTCTACTCCAGGTGCACTCTACTAAAAAAAAGCATGACATTGAGACTTAAGCAATAACTAATAAAGATTCCCCCAAGCCTACCTAAGGCCTTCACGCCTTGCAAAAGCAACCATAAACAATTCACATAAGTGGTGCTCATCTCACATCAAGGATAAGCTAGTCAAAGGACTTAAAAATATTAAACAAGTCAAATCATTGTCCTTAGTGCTTGGTTGGCATCATGGATGAGCAAGTCAGAGGACAATAATATAAAAAAGTAGAAAGGATAGCAAAAGTGAATAGAAGAATAAGGAATAAACCAAATATGAGAACAATTCCATTCATCAAGAGATTAGTTCTTTACACCATAAGTAGGTAAGGTCGACATCCCGACCTTACAAAATAACAGAAACGAGCATTGCGCTTGAGCTACATATGAAATAGACAAAACAAAACATAAGGCCAACTCAACCTAGTCCACAATGTACTCCTCTTAGTCATCACCAAACTCTTCTTCATTCTTGACCTCCTTAGTACTTTCCTCCATAGAGCCTTACCTTTCCTCTCCACCAGCTCTAGGCTTTGGGCTACCAAGCCACTATAGGAAGCTCAAGTCTACCTCTAACAATTGTTGTAGAACTTAGTCCCAAGCCATTTATGTGATGGTGAAGCCGACGTTATTGACCATCTTCTCGATCACCAGATCATTCAAAGACCTAAGGAACAATTGCCGCTTGACCCCAATAGCAAGCCCCTCTCCCCTCAGCAACTCAACTTCTCTCTAAGAAAAACTTGTACGAGGTTCCTCCACTTCCCTCTCCGTACCCTGGTGCTTAGCTCACAACTTTGTCGCCTCCTCCATAGAAGCCTTTGTAGCTACCTTAGCCTCCTCCAACTCAACCTCCACCTTCCTTACTCGCTCCCCAATGTCCTTATACCGGCACTCCAGATCATTGTACTTAGACAATAGATTACTATACTACCTTCTTTCCTCATCTAACGTATAGTGAAGCCTCTTCGCCTCAACCCTCACCGGCTCCTCTTAAATCGTCGATACCTGTGGTTATGCTCAAGCACATAGTCCAGCATGTCATACAGCTGCAAGGGAGATAAGAACATGACTTAAGTCAGGTAAACACCACATAACAATTGAAGAAAAAATAAACTACAACTACTTACCTCTGTATGCCTCTAGAGTATCTCCATAAAAGCCTCAACGTTACGCCTCCCCTAGAAAAAGTGTCCAAACCTGGCCTTAAGCTTAGTTATCCACAGTACAAGCTTAGCAGCTCGATCTACAAACAACTTAGGCTCCTGTTACACAACAGGCTACTTATCCTAAGCTATTGCTTCCATAGGCTCTTCATCATCCAAAATGTCAATAACTCGAACCTTGGATTCTTGGGGGGTCACCTCAGAGTCCCCCTACTACTCCTATGCCTTAGCCTAACCTACTAAATCAACCTATGGCAGCTTATAAGGTTGCCTCAGGAACCAATGGCCTCAACTTCCTCTACCCGCTGAGGCTTCTCCTCTACAGTCTAACTGACCCTACTACTAGAGGCAGCAATTACTTGACCCAAGACTATCGTCAAACTTGGAGAACCAATAATACCCATGAGGATCGCTTCTACCATCACATTCTGAATAGCCTTGGGTATAGTCTGCTACCTACTCCCCTTTATTTTTCTTACTCTTTTAAGCTCTCCCCCTATCTCTCCATGGCAGCATGTTTCCTCTTCTTTTTCGCCTCTACCTCCTGCATCTACCTCTCTTGGGTAGCCAATAGTTTCTACTTGATCTACTCAAACACCTCCTACAATGCTGTGAGTTCAAACAAAAACTTAGCATAACAAATAAAAGCAAAATAACTACAATCACAAGGTCAAGGATAAGCAAACCCAACATCCCCCATTACAACGATGACGTGATGAAACAAACACCCAGCCACTCTCCTTCGATAAGAACTATTGGATACCAATCTTTGCTCAGTCAAGAGGCTTGCTATTCGCATACTTCCAAGTAATCACTAAGGGACAGAGCTGCTTCCAGTTAGCAAGATCTAACACCTCCTCCTTTGCTTCATCATCCTCAGCCTTCAGATAGTTGACCAATGTTACCTAAATTGGCACTGTCTAAGATGTCAGGAATTTCGGCTTCTTAGACATCCAAACACGAAAGAAGTATTCCTTTTACTTCTCCACCTTATTGGAGATGTTGTCAAACACTTTCAATTGCCTGATCCTAGAAGAAATGTAGACCTAACCATTAGGGCCCCTCTTTATGGGAATCAAGCTACCGGACCTCTGACCCGCAGCCGAGCCTGAGGACTAGAAGAAGTGGTACAACAACTCCTTCTATTATAACTAACCCCTGCCAAGGCCAAATACTTCCTTGCTGAATCACCTTTCATGCTGTGCTGTATGACCGCCTATTCTTCTGTAGTATGTCGAGTTGATGACTACTCTCTAGTACCGAGCTAACTAATTACTCGGCATCTTCCTTGTCAAGAAGCCGAGAGAGAGAGTCCGAACTGACTAAGCTATCCCTACTCAGACAAGTCCATTTATCCATACTTTTTATCCACATGTTTTAACAACCTCGCCAATGTATCATCACCACTTGTATAGTATCATGTACAGATTCCATTGCACCAATGATTATTTTTCTTTTATATCAATTTTTATCCTTTTATATCTTGTTCATTATTTCCTTAGGAAATACCCTTTTTGTCTTTTCCTTTTTAGGAAGGTTTCCCTAACTTATGAGTATAAATACCCTTGTAGTTGTAATTGTGAGAACATTAAATAATTCTTAATACACACTCTTTGCGTACTTTTCTTCCTTTGTATACACTATTTATTTACTCTCAATATCACTCTTATCATTTCCCTTAAGCAAGGTTAGGTGGTGAGTAATCTCACCAGACCGATTCATGTGTCATATCAAATTGAGTCGTAAGTCTTCAAAAGTTCTATTGGTGCCTCATATCCTCTGGAGCTGTTGTAGGTTTTGCTTACTGTTTCATTCTTCATTTTTACCCTTTTGCACTTTTCCCCATTAATCCTTTTCAAGCTTTCTACAAACTTAGACCTATCTAGCAACTTGCTTTGTCTATTCTTGATCACAATTCACAACACCTCTTCATTTGGAATAAGTGCCCAATCAACCGAGCTATCAGCCTTTAAAGTATCCACAAACATACTACCTCAAACCTCAGCAGCTATGCCCAAGCATTCACATGAAGAGAGCTTAAGACAATTCTAAAGTAATTGAAAACCTTAATGAGAAACTTTGAAAATGGCAATCATAACCCTATCTCGAACAGCTTCGCATAAATGCTAAGTAATCGCCCGTATGCTACCTGGTAAGCCTCTACTTAGGCAAGCTCCTCATTGCCCAATTCACTAACCTTGATTTTGCATCATCTTCTACAAAATTCATACGAACACAAGCATTCTCGTTAGAGTTCATAGTACGTAATAGCACCTCGACTTAGTTCCTCTTGTCATCTAAAGCATATACATCCCAAAACCTCCCAATAGTAAAGCCCTCCCTCTCTTCCCATGTGAATAGAACTCTACTTTGGCCATCACCCATTACCACCACTACTATAGTTTAGGTAGAGGAGGGGGAGGGGAGTGAGGTTACTACCCCCCTCGAAGATGAACTCCTTGTAATTCTCATTTATTTCTCCCAAGATAAAAGCACCTAAGTGCTTACCTTGAGAATTAGAGAAGCTCTAATCGACCATGTTTGGTACATGAAGAATGGTGAAAAGCGAAGGAAGTATATCAAGGAATCTAGAATTAGGTTATGAGATTTCAAGGAAAAATTTTGACAGGGTCTCCCCTTATTTGAAAGCAAAGTAAGAAATGAAAGCTCCAAGCACCCCTTTATATAGATAAGCCAAGGGGGGAGGCAAACGATTTTCCCCACTATTGGCATATGCACGAACTATCAAGACACGCATCGCGTCTTAGCTATCTACGTATCCCAATCCACTAACTGATGGCCCAGATTAACCCACATATGCGAATTGCTAATGTGGCTACGTACATCAACACCCCATGCGCGCAATCCCTTTTAAAGAGTCATTAATGCACACTGCTCTTCCTAAAGAACAATCATTGTATCTCAAGTAGTCTACGTCAATCACACCAAGGATCACTGCACATCGCAACAAGTACTGTTAGACATGTCAAACATTACTTTACCCATCAACAAATACAAACGCCTTACTCAAAACAAAATCTTTGTTGCCACAAGCCTATGCTCCCAACAAACCTACTCTCCTCACATCCTTAACACTAAGGAAAGTAGGGGTGGAGTATTGATACTTAGTTTGGGGCTAGCTCAAGGCCCAACCTAAATAAGGGTCCCTCGAGGCCCATCAATGGTGAGATGACAAAATGCCTTGCCTTGTCTAGGTGTTCCACTCTACTTAAGCACTAAGTCTACCCGAAGATAATTTGAAAGCCCAATCTCCAAGCACTCAATTCTCAAAGAATAGAGTGATCGCCTAGTGAGCTCAAACTACTAAGGTTCTCTCCATCTCAAAGCTTAAGCACACCATGCGAGGATACCCCTACTCCTACAGGCTCTCCTTTAAAGTCTAGCTTATAGCTTGCTGGTCGTTTGGGCCCCTTCTTTTGCCTCTTCAGGAATATTTGTCTTTAGTGCCTATTTCTCTCTTCAACTCATTAATTATGGCCTGACATTCATAGTACAGCCAGCATACCCATCATACTTTGAAGACGTTAGAGCTCAAGATTACAGACATGGCTGCTAGCATGGTTGTAGCTGACTAATTCCCAAAGCTACCTTGTCAGTTCCCCAACACATACGCCCTACCAACAATAAGTATGGATGAACCCCATGCCAATACATATCTTAAGTAATTGTACTCCTTGCATTATAAATAGTATAAGGAGACTACAAGTAAGGGGATTCAAACCCTTTACACTCCATATTACCCTTGACATACTAAAGTCTGCTTAACCCAAGCACCTATCCTAAGGAATAAGAGTACTCAAATAATCCCCAATTCCCCTTTCTTTGATCCTCCTTACTAACTTGAATATCAAAAGAGCCCTCGAAGACATTCCCATAGGAGGCTTTTTGCAGGTAACTCTTAGTAAGGGATCCAACCAAGACCAAAGCCCCTTGACACTCCAATCCAAGGAATTGAAGCCTAATTCTCCTTATTGTACTTAGTTGATTCACCTACAATTAACACTAAGAAGAATTCTCAGCTGATGAGCATAGAGCTCAAACAAACCTTACTAAATGAGATTAAGTAGAAGCAATAGCAACATTAATGATATTAGAAGATCAAAGAGAGAGTGGCTTGAGTATTAGAAGAAGATTATCGGGTGAATGTAGTAGGTATCCTAAAATTCCGAAAGAGATTTATGTACGAAATGATTTAGAGTGAAAAACAAGAATTTGGAAGAAATACATTACTCGGGATTTATTGTACATCTTGGAGCCTAATTCCTCCCTTTGGTGGCTAGAATGAAAATTGAAATTGTAGAATTTAATTTAGACACATAATGTGTCAACAGGTAAAACCAAAGCATTAAAAACCTAGTGAATTTAACAACTTTTATCAATTCTATAGTGGAAATGCACTACATTATCATGTATTTTGTTCCGGCGGACCAAGAACTAAAGTTGGACATGGTTCAATTTAGGTAATTGTAGATAAATTCACTAAGTGTTCATTTCCTATCATCACATATCGGATATATAAATTGATGAACTTGTAAAGCTATATATTTGGGAAGTAGTGAGGTTGCATGGAGTACTACTTAGCATAGTTTCTAACTAAGACATCCAGTTTACATTTAGGTTTTGGGAAATTTTACATCAATCATCGATAACTAAACTTAGCCTTAGCTTTAGCTTTGCTTATCACCCACAATTTGATAATTAATCTAAGATAATGATAAAAATTCATGATGAGTTGTCATGACTAGAATACTCTACGGAGCGTAACGATTATCCTCATCCTAGACATATCTCCCTCTCTTATATTTCGAACTTCTAATTTCTTACCACGTTCGTTAACCTTGAATGCATATGCGTAGGCATTACAAAATACCATAAGAATGCGATGCTCCTGATCTATTTAGTCTAACCTTCTTTCCACTCATACGGTTGCACAAGTAAATCCTATCTCCATAATGGAATATATTCGTTGAAGACGTGGAACCTTTCTGCCCATGGATATGAAAAGATGAATGGTCATGAAGAAGTCTCCAATAATTTTACTCATAAATTCTTTTGCTTATTGTGGCCGAGCGAATTGCATTCAAGTCAATATACCTTGCTGTTGAGCTCCTTCAAAGGATGTTTTGGAAAGTTCCACCTGTCCCATAAGCTTTGACCCTGGTACTTCTGGCATATGTAAGACAAAAAGTACTTAAATTAACTTGTTCTAGACTTGCCTTTCTAGGAAACTTTATTGTTTTTCATGTATGACTTTAAGATGTGAAATCGAATCACAAAGGCTGAAAGGCATGTTTAATGGACAGGTCATTTTAGAGATTCTGAAACACTATTGACAGCATAATGATGGTTCTTTCTAATCCTTTTTAACTCTCAGGTTTCGAGAATCATTTTTGAGGCTCTGACTTTTACAGTAGCTCAACAATCTTATTCTCAACTTTCACAATCATGAGAAGCACAAAATCTTTTTTTTTGCTTTCTTTTCAATATTAAGACATGATTCTCTCGAATAATGAACTTCTTTTAAGCTTGTCCATTAGTGTGATTTTGTGAAGCCAATGCAATGTTTTAAAAAGAAATTTTAAAAAAAATGCTTGTTTAGTACATAGATTATTATTACAGCCTACATCTCTGACTTTATGCTTGTCTTTTAAGGCTTGGAGAATAAAAGGAAAAGCCATCTCAGCTTCTTCGTTCGGTTTTTTTTTCCCAATTTCTTTTGTGTATTTTGTGTCAATTTCTTAATAACCAACAATTATTGTATTTTTCATTCTGATAATTTTCCTCAAAGATTCATAAAAGGACAATATTGATCCAATGAAGAAATTCTTCTGCAATTTCCATCAAGTATTCAAATCACCGATTTTGGCATATTGCAATATATCTATACGAAGAATTCTCTTTCAGCACAGCCACATGTATATATATATATATTTGGATTATCAGTGTATCTATATGAAGAATTCTTCTACAATTATTTGATTACAATCAAAATTAAAAAAAATTACTAAAATCCAAATTATATAAAAGTAATTACTAAAATACCAAGCCCATATTACATATTTAAAATGCCATATAGTTATTTGTACTAATATTGTATTTTCAAGATGTAATATTAACTTTTGAGTGCTATAGTTATATCGCATCTTAAAGATGCGATATTAGCGTAAATAGTAACCTCGTTTCTTGAAAATGCGACATAACATTGATATTTTAATAATTTTTTTATATAATTTATAATTATATAATTTTTTTTTTTCTAAAGTCATCAAACATATATTTCACCCCATTTTGCAAGCTATTGTATTCTAATAAAACAACTATCATTGTCATAAAACTAGAGGATGAATGTATAAGTTTCTAATAGTCCTCATACCTCCAAGTTTTGGTTGATGCAATAAACATTAGCTTAATAAAGTATGAACGGCCACTTTTTGGTTTGTTTGTACACACAAATATGACAATAAAAATTTTATTGAAACTATTTTTCCTGACATAGCACAGAATGGTCGATCAAATATTGAGCAGTTGCACTTCTAAATATTTGTACCCATCTGCATTGCACTTCCTAGATTTCCGAGTCTCACGCGAGTTCTTAAAGAATGGTGAAGACAAGAAGAAGAGAAAGCGTAACATAAACGAAAAGAGCCTGTTAGCCTAGCCAAGGAGACTGCCTGATATTGAGTAAGGCTTCTATGTAAACATGCAATTGCAAGCCATTGTGCAAAACAGGCAAGTCAACCTTGGCTACGAAACCGAGACTCTTCTCTTCAAGTAAGGCCTCTCCTCCTCAAAAATTTGATAGCCTGACATTTCACTTCTGCATAATTCCTTCGTCCCGTGCTGCTATGATGGAAAGATACTGAACAGTGCTTAAAGTGAGAAGAAATCTAGCATGAAAAAGAAGATCCAGTCTAGTTAGTCGAAGAAGACTGCCTGATAGACTAGTTTCCAAAAACTTAATTATACATTTTGAAATCTCTTGCTTAAAGCAGGCAAGTCATCCTTGGCTACCAAACCAAGGCTTTGGCTGTCATGGAAGGTCCTTGCTCAAAGAAATTCAACAACCAAGACGCTTTGCCTTCTATACGGTTTGGTTCACTGATAGAGATAAGAAGATTTTAAAGAATTCGTATATTGAAGAAGAACAAATCCAGCATGAAAGACGAGCCTGCCTAGTTAGCCAAAGGAGACTGCCCGAAACTGAGCTTAGACTTCAAAAAAGTTGTTTGTGTATGGAATACTCTAGCTAAGAGCAGACAAGTCATCCTTGGCTACTAAACCAAGACTCTTGTCCTCATGATGGATATCTCTTCCTCTCACCCATTTCATGCTTCTCATTTCCCTGCCTATTCCAACTTCTTCTAAGGTCTGTATTTATAGGCATTTCAAGAATACCAGTAAGATTCAAAACTTCTTCAGAAATCGTGGCATTTTTCATTCATTTAATCCACTTTCCATTCCTGCAATTATTTCATAACCAAGCTTCCCCGAAAAGCAGATTATATTCTCTAAAGAGATGTGCAAATATAGTCCATTTACAGGTATAGAAATTTTCAGAAGATCATAGGTCAGCCTCTGTCAAGCTCAAAGCTGATAGTGGTTTATCGACTTTCATTGAAGTCAAAATGCCTGTCCTTTTAGATCCTTCGAAGAATGTGTAGGTAACAAGAAATCACTTGTTCTATAATCCCATTGCCAGAACCATAAGATAGCTTCTTTGATCAGAAAGGGCTTTTCAGTACTATAACTCGAGTGGAACCAGACATGGTTTTATTCAGATTTTCCAGTTATAAGCTGATACGTGTTGAACAACTTGTACAACTTCACATGAAAATAATTGAAGAATATTGGATTTTTATTGCTCCATTCTAATTTTTAACAAAAAAAAAAAAAAGTCTTACTTTCTAGTCTTTCAAAAGTTTATATTTAAAAAATTTCCAGTCCTAGAGTAATTTATAACTCTATTTGGACCTCTGTTGCAGTATTACCATTTTGAAGAGTGTTGCTTCAAGATGGGCAAGAGAATAATTTCCACAGCATCTTAGGATGACCTTAGTTGCACATTTTATCTCATTTAAGCGTATATAATGGAGAAGTTTTCTTTTATTCCTAACATTTCCTTAAACCAAAACATTCACGATTTTCCGATTGATTCATTAGATTACAAATGTAGTATCTAAATCCTTATGACAAAGCAGGCAAGTCGTATTGACTATCAGACCAAGGCTCGGATCTTCGTGTAAGGCCTATCTTCCTAAGACATGACAAGTTGCTCTATAGTTCCAATGCCAGGAGCAGAAGATTACATGTTCTATCAGCATTTCATTAGCATTACTTCAGATGAACTAGAATACTAGTGAGAGGGAGAATGATGGTAGCACTGCGAAACTTCCTAATCGCTAAATACCTATAAAAATATCTACAAATTCTCTGTTCAGGCATTTTCTGTAACTATACTGTTGTTAACTTCTTGTGGCAAATTTTAGACTCAGTTTTGTCTGACGGTAAATAAATTCATGATAGTCATACCAGGAAACAATTTATAAGAAATAAAACTCAATGGCCGATCCTGTGGTTGCAACTCAATTTTAACCCTAAAAGTCACTCGATATTGTTGAGTAATAATAAATATATAAGAATGCACATTTCTATAGGTTTAAGCTTTTAAATAGATCATCATAAACCTAGATTTAATATGGTGTTAAGAGTAGGAGGTCATGGATTCAAATCCACACTCATCCATTTCACCCTTATTTAACTATGTCAAGGGCGTAAGTTTGAATATTGTTGTAGCCTAAAAAATGATGAGAACTGTTGGCTGGCCCATTTGTGACTACCTTCTCAATAAGGGATACCAAATTGTGGTTGAACATATAGTAAACTTCTTACTTATGGCTTTGAATCAATTTTGTTCATCTTTTGTATTCCACCTCAAAGAGTATCCTGAATTATAATGGAAATGGAGAATTAACATGCTCTGCCCTGCTGTATTCTTTTCTCTTTAGAAATTCACCAGGCATTCGGCATTTGATTTGTATAATCAACCTCGGTTCATACAATATGAAGTGGAGCCTTTTGGAATGTTCATATATGAAACGAATGCTTCATGTTCAAATTTTACTTATTGGCCACAATGCATCATGCACCATAATCTTTTAGAAATTTAGATATTTGTGGGCACTCAACACCATATGTTTCCAATTTCACTATCTTTTGTAAGCAATGGATCAAAAGACAATTAGCTTGCAAGTTTCAGCATACAGTGGACGGTATATAAGCCAATAAGTACCAACATCATTATCTAATAATAAAGACTTCCTAGCAAGGCATTCTCTGCAACTTTCATAATCTTCTTCAGTCCCCACAAAGTCTTATTCCTGGCCACTCAAATCCAAGCGTCCAATTCATGCCTCAAGAATGTGCACTGCATCTGTTAGACCTGTGAGTTTTACACTGAATTCTGAAACTTCGAGATCAAAAGAAATTAAGGAAGAGAAGGCATAACATGAAGAAGAAAAGCCTCTCAGCTTAGACAAGGACACTGCCTGTTATTACATGAGGCTTCTAAATGCAATTATAAGCCATTGTGCAAAGCAGGCAAGTCATCTTTGGCTATCAAACCAAGATTCTTACCTTCATGTAAGGCCTGCCTTCCTAAAAATTCAATAAAAATCCTTTAATCACAGTTTTATGCCTTACACTAAAAAAGGCTCAATAGTTGAAGAAGTAGAAATCTAGCATGAACAAGAAGAGCCTGTCTAGTTAGCCAAAGGAGACTGCCTGCAGCCAAGCTTAGATTTCAAAAACTGTTTCCTAACATAAGAAAACTCCTGCTAAGAGCAGGCAAGTCATCCTTGGCTACCAAACCAAGACTCTCGTCATCATGCTAGACATCTCTTCCTCTCTCATACATCAACTTCTTATTTCCAAGCCAATTCCTTTGACCTCAAATACTTGTTTATATGCATTGCACAAGCATCCATAAGATTCTTATCACTGCAGAAGTGACCTCCATTTTATTCATTCCAATCCACCCCTTTAGTCACATAAATACGCTTGATTCCTGTAAGAGAATATATTCTCTTCAGACATGCAGGAACATGGTTTATCACAGTATATAAAAAGTGCACAAGAAGATGGTCAAGAAAATCTCCAAGTTTAGTCAGCACCATTGAAGCCAGGCAAATTGCATTCGAGTCAATATTCTTTCCCTTTAGCTCCTTCAGAGGATCTGCAAAGCCACAAAAGCTCCACTTCGTCCATATTCTCAGTTCCAATAATTTTTCTTTCTTTCTTTTTTTCCCTATGCATTGTCGACCATGACTAATTGAAGGAAAGCTTCATCGACTCACATAAAGGTTTAATAGTTGTACCACAAAACATATCATTGTCTGAATTTACAGTAAATTTAGTAATGTAGTTCATCGTGCTAGGATTAAGATCTTTATACGAACCCATGCACAGGCCTTATTATTTATACAAAAAGTCAAAACCAATAAACATCCAAAATCCCACCGAATTGAGAATCATATTGCTTTTCTCATTCTTTTTTGTGTTATCCAAATTTGTTAGTCTTCAAAAGCAGAGAGCTCTTCGTCATAGTGGGATTGAGAAAACATGAACACGACACATCTGTATCCAATTTTTTTTTTTTTTTTGGTTGTTTCTCGGTCTAATTACTTCACTTCTAGATTAGAATGCACAGGTTGCATGACAGTAAACGTGAAATTTTAGTTCAAGTTTCTTTCGCATACAGAGGACAGAGAATTGCTAGATTAACCAGTCCTAGACTTACCTTTATAGGAAAGTTGAAGGAAGGCTAGGCCAATTGACATATTTGGTCCCGATTTCTAAAATTTTACACCACATCCCACCCCTGCACCCCCCAAGACCCAAAAACTTTTGGCATTGTGGGCCTTGGTTCCTTCTTACCATCTTTTTTCCCTAGTTTCAAGCATCATATATTTTTAGGCTTTTGACTAATGCAGTAACAAGAAGATATGGATTATTGAGGAGTTTATTATGCTTGTAAAATTAATTTAATTCATAAGATTACTTTAAAGTTAAAAGGTCCAAAACCAAGATAGTTTTGTCGTGACTTCTTGTTCGCTATATAATAATCCACACAGTATCTACAAGTTTAAGTTTTTAAATCTGTTGATTGTGGTACTAGTCCTAATGTAGTATCAGAGCACGAGGAATTACATTTAAACCCCTGTGTCGTCAATTGACACCACGTCTAGTTAAGTCGTCCACTTCCGTGTTTAAGCTTTTAGATAAAACAGTTGAATTCATTTCATCATCTTTTGCAAGGCAATGGATAGAAAGACACTTAGCTTGCAAGTTTCAGCATACAGTTGATGGTATATGAGCCTATAAGGACCAACATCATTATCTAATAAAACAGATTTCCTAGCAAGGCATCCTCTGCAACTTTTATGTTCTTCTTCAGTCCCCATAAAATCCTAATCATGGCCAGTCTAATCCATGCATACAATTCATGCCTCGAGAATGTGCACTGCATCTGTTAGACATGCGAGTTTTACACTGGATTCTGAAACTTCAAGATCAAAAGTAATTAAGGAAGAGAAGGCATAACACGAAGAAGAAGACCCTGTCAACTTAGCCAAGGAGACTACCTGTTATTACTTCAGGCTTCTGTATATGCAATCATAAACCATTGTAAAAAGCAAGCAAGTCATTCCTGGCTATCAAACCAAGACTCTTAATTTCATGTAAGGCTACCTTCCTAAAAATTCAATAGGAAATTCCTTACTCGCAGTTTTACGCTATAAAGACATTAGTGAAGAAGCAGAAATCTAGCATGAACAAGAAGAGCCTATCTAGTTAGCCAAAGGAGACTGCCTGGAGCCTAGCTTAGATTTCAAGAACTGTTTGCAAACTTAAGAAAACTCTTGCTAAGAGCAGGCAAGTCATCCTTGGCGACGAAACCAAGAATCTTGTCCTCATGATAGACATCTCTTCCTCTCTTTCATTACATGGTTCTCATCTCCCTGCCAATTCTCACTTCTTATATATATAGGTATTTCAAGAATACCAGTAAGATTCAAAACCACTTCAGAAATCAAGGCATCTTTCATTCATTTAACCGACTATCCATTCCATCAATTATTTCATAATCGAGCTTCTCCTGATAGCAGAATATATTCTCTAAAGAGGATCTGCAGAGCTGCAAAAGGTAGTCTTTCATATTCTCAGTTCCTATCATTTATTATCCACGGAATGTCAACCAGGATTAAGTATAAAGGTGAGCTTCATTGACTCAAATAAAAATTTAGTAGTTATACCACAAAAATTTGGTACATAATAAACTTTGTCCAGAGTTACAATTATTCATCACGCCAGGATTAAGATTTTAATGTGAACCCCATGCGCAGCCTTATTTATTCATCCCAAAGATTGAACAAATGAAGATCCAAAAGTCCACGACCATCTTTATTCTGTAGTTTCAAGCATCTATGGCTTCTGACTTATACAGTCACTCAACAATCAACAAGGTATGATTATATAGGGATCATTATGATTGTAAAATTGATTTAATTCATCAAATTACTTTAATTTTTATAAAATAATTAAAAGGCCCAAAACCAAGATAAAATTTTGTTGTGACTTCTTGTCAAACTGACATGTTTTAATTGATTTTGACATTTAGTCATTTGCGAACATTTATATAAGTGAATTGTAACTTTGCGATACAATTAAAATGCTCATAAAAATTTTTATATCCTACCTAAAAATTTGAGACTGGATGAACCCATCACTCGCTATTTCAAATCCATCAAGTCAAATTACCCTAAATGATCCTAATTACAAACTGGACTACATAGACCCTATTACTTAGTCTAAGGAGTTAAGCATATAATTAATACTGGCCGTAACCCAGGATCAACAATAAAAGCTAGATCCAGTTTAGCCCTCTACTATATCAAACAGCAACTCTTAGACCCTGAAATTCGCTGTTCCTTGACATAAATGTCGTCAAAGGCTCAAAATGTCACAAGGGGGATTCAAGTGTCAAGGATATTGTCGAAATAAAAATGCAATCACTTACGATGTTTAATGACACCTTTTTAAAATTGTTATCTTCCGCTGAAACGCAGGATGGGAACTGCAAGGTTATGTTGTATACCTTGTGGTTCTAGTCTGATGGTAATCTACAAGTTATAGAATCCATCTTTTAATGACTTGGAATTCAAGTCTATTGTCAATCTGACTTTACAATAGAAGATAATTAAGGAACATCGGATTGCTATTTTTAAGCCGATTCTTCACTTATTGTTTATAGTACCTCGACAATGTTAAGAAAGTGTGTGTCAACATGTACCTTTGAGTAGCATATCATGGATAGATAGTATATTAGCATGATGGTTAACTTCACAAATCATAAATACCTGCTTAAAGAAAGGAGCTATATTCCACTACACTTCTTATATAGATATATAAAATGACAGCAATACTGAAAAGATCCATTGTACAGAACTGATCCAGGAAATAGGATCGAGATTCAGTTATGCTGTCTCTGATTTTATTGCCCAGGCAATTCTCATTGTGAATGATATCAATGTACACATTTCCTTTGCAGTCACCAAGATATGGTCGTAGATGCAACATCTGCTATTAGGGTATGACTGCAAAACCAAAAAAAAAAAAAAAAAAAAACAAAACCACCAATTTTAACTTGCAAAGCAAATAAGGAAGAGGTAATCGTCTAAAGCTCTTGTTAGATACACCAGTGATTTCAAAAATACACTCGTACAAATTCAGCTTAATTTAATGACCATCAGTCGTCTGTAGAAGTGATCCTAAGGCATTCAGCATTTGATTTGTATAATCATGAAATATCTAAAAATTTCCCTGTTCTGACATATTTTGTAAAAATTTCTAAATACCACCCCAGCACATTCTGTCATATAAATACCTACAAAATTTCTTCCTTAATTTCTTGTGGCTTCAAATCAGTTATTCGTCTTTTGTGCTCCACCTCAAAGAGTATCCTGAATTATCATGAAAATGGACGATTAACATGCTCTGCCCAGGCACCTTCTTTTCTCTTTAGAAATTCACCCAGCATTCAGCATTTGATTTGTGTAATCAACCTCGTTCTTACAATAGGAAGTGGAGCCTTTTGGCATGTTCACACATGAAACAAATGCTCCATGTTCAAATTTTACTTATCAGCCACAACACAGAATGCATTTTATTATCTTTTGCAACCCAATGGATAAAAAGACACTTAGCATGCAAGTTTCAGCGTACTGTTGACAGTATATGAGCCAATAAGTACCAATATCATCATCTAATAAAATAGATTTCCTAGCAAGACATCCTCTGCAACTTTTATATTCTTCTTCAGTGCCTATAAAGTCCTTATCATGGCCAGTAAAATCCAAGCGTCCAATTCATGCCTCAAGAACGTGCACTGCATCTGTTAGACATGCGAGTTTTACACCGGATTCCGAAACTTCAAGATCAAAAGAAATTAAGGAAGAGAAGGCATAACATGAAGAAGAAGAGCCTGCCAGCTTAGCCAAGGAGACTGCCTGTTATTACTTGAGGCTTCTGTATATGAAATTATAAGCCATTGTGCAAAGCAGGCAAGTCATCCTTGGCTATCAAACCAAGACTCTTATTTTCATGTAAGGCCTACCTTCCTAAAAATTCAACAGGAAATCCTTTACTCACAGTTTTATGCCTCAAAGTCATTAAAAAATGCTAAATAGTGAAGAAGTAGAAATCTAGCATGAACAAGAAGAGCCTGTCTAGTTAGCCAAAGATGACTGCCTGAAGCCTAGCTTAGATTCCAAAAGCTGTTTCCAAACTTGAGAGAACTCTTGCTAAGAGCAGGCAAGTCATCCTTGGCTACCAAACCAAGACTCTCATCATCATGCCAGACATCTCTTCCTCTCTCATACAGCGATTTCTTGTTTCCATGCCATTTCCTTTGACCTCAAACCCCTATTTATATGCATTGCATGAGCATCCCGAAGATTCATTTCGCTGCTGAATGTGGACTCCTTTATTCATTCTAATCCACCCCCTGAGCTGCATAAATATGCTTGATTCCTGCAACAGCATATGTCCTATTCAGACATGCAGGAACACGGTTTATCATTGGTGTAGAAAATCCAGAAGATAGTCATGAAATCTCCAAGTTTAGTCAGCACCATTGGAGCCAAGCAAATTGCATTCAAGTCAATATGCTTTCCCTTCAGCTCTTGTAGAGGATTTGAAGCCACAAAAGCTCCTTTTCGTTCATATTCTATGTTCCAATCAATCTTCTTTTTTCCTTTCCTGTACAATGTCCACCAGGATTAAGTATAAAGGTGAGCTTCATTGACTCAAATACAGGTTTAATAGTTATACCACAAGACATAACATTGTCTGAAATTACATTAAATTTAGTATGTAGTTCATCGTGCTAGGACTAAGATTTATGCGAACCCCATGCACAGCCCTTTTTAGTTATACAAAAAGTCAAACGAATAAAGATCCAAAAGCCCACGCATTGAGAATCATATCGCTTTTCCTATTCCGATATTGGCTGGCTTCAAAGGCAAAGGAAAGCTAAAATATTTGGTTCAAGTTTCTTTTGCACACAGAGGAAAGAGAATTGCTAGATTAACCTGTCCTAGACTTTACCTTTATAGGAAAGTTGCTCGAATCCCAAAGGCATCTTCACCTCTTTGGTGGCAAGGCCATTTGATATATATGGTTCCGATTTCTAAAATTTTATCCCCCCTTTTATGGTATTGTGGGCCTTGTTTCCTTTTTACCATCTTCTTTCCTTAGTTTCAAGCATCATATTTTTAGGCTTTTGACTTATACAGTAACTTATCAATCAACAATGTATGGATTTTTTAGCAGTTCATTATGCTCGTAAAATTAATATAATTCACAATATAATAACTATGGAGTTTGTAAAATAATTAAATGGTCCAAAACCAAGATGAAGTTTTGCTGCCACTTCTTGTCAAACTGACATGTGTTAATTGATTTGACATTTCGTTATTTGCAAAGATTCAATCAGTAAATTGTAACTTTATGAAAAAAGTTGAGTGAATGAACCCATACAACTATCACTGTTTTGAACCCACAAAACCAAATTTCTTAAGTGATTCCAATTACAGACTAAACTTCCTATGCTCTATCACTTAACCTAAGGAGTGAAGCCTAGAGTTAATACCGGGCTTAACGCTGATGAAAGCTATATCCGGTTTACAGCAACTTTGAGACCTTGAAATTCACTGTTGCTTGACATATATGTGGTCAAAGGCTCAGAATGTCACAAGGGGGAGTTGATGGTCCAGGGGCTTCAAGTGTCGGCCATTTTGTCAAAGTAACAATGCAAGGTTATGTTATGTACCTCGTGATTTTATTCTAATGGTAATCTACAAGTTATAACACCCATCCTTTAATGACTTAGAATTCAAGTCTGTTGTTTATCCCACTTCATAGAAGAAGATAATTAAGGAATATCGGATTGTTATTTTACTAACTCCATTCTTCAGTTATTGTTTATAGTACCTTGACAATTTTCAGAAACTGAGTGTCACATGTTCTGCAGAGGTACATTTTCTCTGCCTATTTGTGCAGTTACCTTTGAGAAGCATATCAAGCATAGTATATTAGCATCAGAGCAAACAAATCACAAATACCCGCTTAACAGAAAGGGCTGCATTCCATTGCACTTTTTCTGTAGATAGATATAAATGCCAGTAATACAGAAAAGATCAATCATACAGAAAGAAAAATACACTTATCAACTGATCGAGGAAATGGGATTGAGATTCAGTTATACTGTCTCTAATTTTATTCATTTTCCAGGCAATTCTCATTCTGAATGATATCACTGTGCATATTTCCTCTGCATTCTCCAAGATGTGGTCGCAGTTGCAACATCTGTTATTATGGTATATCCAGTTTGAATGACAATTGCAAATTAAATTGTCCTGGCCTTAAAAATGATGAGTGCTGTTGGCTGGTCCATTGGTGACTACCTTCTCAATAAGGGATACCGAATGGTGGTTGGACATATATTAAAGTTATTACTTATGGCTTCCAATCTATCATTCATCTTTGTATTCCATCTCAAGGAGTATCAAGAATGATCATGAAAATGGAGGATTAACATGTTCTTCCCAGGCACCTTTACAAATTCACCATACTATATATGAAACAAATGCCTCGTGCTCAAATTTTACTTATCAGCCACAATAAAGAATGCGCCATAATCTCTAAGAAATTTACACAACTGCATGCACCCAACACACATTATCCTTTGTTAGGCGAAGGATACAAAGACAACTAGCTTGCAAGTTTCAGCATACATATAGTTGACAATGTGTGAGCCAACCAGAAGGTGCCAATATCATTATCTAACAAAACAAATTTCCTAGCAAGGCATTCTCTTCAACTCTTGTATTCTTCTCCAGTCCCTCCAACAAAATCCTAATTGTGGCCACTCTAATCCAAGCGTCCAATTCATGCCTCAAGAATGTGCACTGCATCTGTTAGATTTGTGAGTTTCATGCTGGATTCTGAAAGTTCAAGATCATAAACGAAATAAGGAAGAGAAGGCATAACATGAAGAAGAAGAGCCTGTCAGCTTAGCCAAGGAGACTGCCTGTTATTACATGAGGCTTCTATATATGCAATTATAAGCCATTGTGCAAAGCAGGCAAGTCATCCTTGGCTATCAAACCAAGACTCTTATCTTCATGTAAGGCCTGCCTTCCTAAAAATTCAATATGAAATCCTTTACTCACTCAATTTCTTATCTTAAAGACATTAAAAAACAGGCAGTAGTTGAAGAAGTAGAAATCTAGCATGAACAAGAAGAGCCTGTCTAGTTAGCCAAAGGAGACTGCCTGAAGCCTAGCTTAGATTTCAAATACTGTTTGCAAACTCAAGAAAATTCTTGCTAAGAGCAGGCAAGTCATCCTTGGCTACCAAACCAAGACTCTCATCATCATGCCAAACATCTCTTCCTCTCTCATACATCAACTTCTTATTTCCATGCCACTTCCTTCAACCTCGAAACCTTATTTATATGTATTGCACAAGCATCCATTAGATTCATATCATTGCAGAATATGGCCTCCTTTATTCATTCTAATCCACCCCTTGAGAAGCATAAATACTCTTGATTCCCGTAAGGGAATACATTCTTTTCAGACATACAGGAATATTGTTTATCACGGTTATAGAAAGTGCAGAAGAATATAGCCGTAGAATCACCAGGTTTAGTCAGCACCATTTAAGCCAAACAAATTGCATTTAAGCCAGTATACTTTCCCTTTAGCACGTTCAGAGATCTACAAAGCCGCAAAAGCTAGTCTTTCATATTCTCTGTTCCTATCATTTATCATCCATGGAATGTCATCCGGGATTAAGTACAAAGGTGAGCTTCACTGACTCAAATACAGGTTTAGGAGTCATACCACAAAAGACATTGGGTATATAATAAACATTGTCTGGATTTACAGTAAATTCAGTAATGTAGTTCATCCTGCTAGGATTATGATTTCAAATGCGAACCTATGCAGCGCCTTTTTTATTAATCGGAAAACTCAAAACCGATGAAGATCTAAAAGCCCACTGAACTGAGAATCACATTACTTTTCTTTTTTCTTAATTTTGTTTGTCTTGAAAAGCCGAGGAACTCTTCGTCATAGCAGAATTGAGAAAACATAAACGCGGAACATCTATATCCATCTCGGTACATTGGACAGAAAATTTCTAGATTAACCTGTCCTAGAATGTAATATGGTATATTCAATTCAACAGAATGGAAACCGAGTTCAACAAAAGCAAGGAATGTAAATGGATAGATATATTTATAATGTTGGGAAAGGGATAAGTATATCCAAAACTTTATAAATCATCCCAAATAATCCTATCATTAATTTAAATAATTAGTTCAAATTATTATTGGACTAAAGATATTTTTCAATATTTGCTTTTGAGCCCCTCTACAATCTCTTCACTTCTTGCAACTATCTTTTCATTCCTTCCTTTTTTTTTCAATTCATTTGATTAATATACTTTGTTGAACATATATATATATATATATGTATGTATGTATGTATTTCCGATATAGCAGGGAAATTATTGGCATAAATGCACATTGTTAAATCCTAGCTTCACTTCCTGATAATATTGTGTTGAATTTCTTATAGCACCAAGTGCTCACGTATAAATTACCTGCAAACTTTTTCCGGATGCTGGTAACAGTATAGTTTCTGATAGTTTTAATAAAAAGTCAACATGTTTCTTAAGACTTTTAATATTAAGTCTTCTTTGGCAACCTATGCCTAGTGCATCCTAGAAGCAAGTGAATAGCTGACACGAGTTCTTGATTGGGTGGCATTGCTATAAAAAGTTTAGGATTTGATTGTAAAAATAAATATATTTATGAATCCCAAAGGCATCTTTGCCTTTTTGGTGGCTAGGCCATTTGATATCTATGTTTCCGATTTCTAAAATTTTCTCCCTCATTCATGGCTTTTATGGGTCTTGGTTCCTCTTTGAGAAAAAGGTGGGTTTGCACTTTATGGGCAAACTATTTCTTAAAAAATAGCTGTAGTTAAGCTTGTTTCTATATTATCGCTATAAAATCTAAGTACCAATTAGTTCTTCCAATTTTCACACGAAATTAACTATATTTTTGTAAAGAACTCACATGTTGGTATTGTGATTTATAAATCGCATTTTTCTAATGTGGTTTATCAATGCGATTTGTATGTCGCACTCATAAGATATGTTTTTAGGGAATCAACGGCACCCTTGAAATAAATGAAACGGGGCATTTTCAGCAAAAAAATCGCAGTCCTTATAGCGATTTAGTAGGGCCTAAATATTTCCTAGCTCCTCCTTCTTCTTCTTCACTTTGCAGTAGCAATCTCTCTATAAGAAAATACATAATCCACAATTGCTCTCTCTCTCGCCTTATCACCTGAGTATTCCAATCTATTTTCCTATCAAAATTTACACCACACAAGCTAAAATCACGTCTTTGGAATATGTTTAGCAAGTAAATTTTAATTATTTTCTAGATTTGCCAACTTATTTGTAACATTAATCTACTAACCTTAATTCATTTCTCTCCCTAAAAACTTAACATTTGTTATTTTTGTAGGTGAAGGTTGAATTAATTATGATTCTCGCTACTATTTTGGTGTCTTAGCTACTAGAAGAGGTAATTTTGTTGGTATTCTTGGCTATACAACATTGTAATATTTGTGTGTTGTTGTTGTCGATTGGTTGAGGAGAATGGGGGATTTTGTGAAATTTTCAATTTTTGTCCTTCATAGAAAACAAAAAAAAATTAAGATGAGGACAAATGTGGGCTATTTAGAGTTGTTGTGGAAGATATGTACAACTATTGGAGTTGATATTAGCATGCATCAAGTCAAGGTGTTTCACAAGTAACCCACTATTGTCATAAGTAATGCTATGCAACCACATTATTCTTTAATTCCTATCACTGATGAGATGATGTTAAGGGTCTAGTTGAATATGCCAAAGAAGCGGGTCATTTGTTCATTCAAGAGTTGTTTATCAAGTTAGAAGGTACCTCTCTATGACACATGAAGGAGAGATATAGGTGTGTTTGCCCCTGTGGGCTAAACTATTTTCTAAAAAGGGGTCACATGGAAAATATTTTGGCAAATACGATTCGTAAATCATGTTTTAAGAATGCATTTTATCTTTTTCATCAGATGAGGATGAGGACGAGGACGAGGACAAGTACAAGATTATCTAAAGAAATTGCATGTTTATGCTACAATTATAAAATCGCATTTCAATATTGCGATATCTAAATCGCATCATGAAATTGCGTTTAATTGCTAGTCTCATCCCCAGTATTTAATAAAACAGTGAGTTTTAGGCTAAGGAAATCTTAACACAAGGATGCGACTCTCACTAAGGAAAAAAAAGATGCCATCCTCGCTCTTTTACTCTTACTTTGTCTTTGGCTATTGCAAATTGTTGTAGTTTGTGTTGTATGCATGAGGAGGCTACTAGATTTTATGTTGTAGGGGTTAAGAACAAAGAAATCGTAAGTTCATCAAATTGCATTTTCATTATGCAATTTTTAAATCACATCATGCACTCGCAATTTCCTTATTATTTCTTCTTTCCTACGTGCCACATGGTTGGATGCAGTGATAAAACAAAATCACTTTTAGAAAACGCAATTTAACAACCACATTTGCCAAATTATTTTTCCTATGATCTCTTTTTAAGAAATAGTTTATCCTAAATAGGTAAACATACCTATTTCTCACATAAGGGAAATACAATTAATGAAACTGTCAAGTCGATTGTCGTACCTCCCTCAATATAAGTGCAACCATCCATAAATGCTCCTACTTTTGAAGAAAATTTTGATGTTAATGAGCCTTAAACATAGGAAGTGGATTTACCTATTAGACCTAATCTAAGGGCAAAGACAAACAAGGATTAGAGGAAGCATCATACCAAATGGATTAACATTGTATGTTTTTCTTTTTCATGTAGGCAAATGCAATGGATCGCGTTGATGATCTAACATGCACCCAACAGCAGGTAAGAGAGATTAGACATGCTACAAAGCATCTCTTCTAAGGCCATGGAGGTGTCACATTGTTCCTTCCAAGTCATCAAGAGGAGCAACAAGATCTTCCACCTCATCTAGTTTACAGGAGGGGACAAGGTTGTAACCATGGTAAAGGTTGTCGCCAGCAACCACTCCAAACCGATTTCTTTCTCCATCTCTAGATTTGATTCCTTCTCCACCTATAAAGCAACTTTAATTTGTACTACTCTCTAGTATTAGGTCCCCGTAGCATGAGGCTCCATTGCCTGTTAGCTCATGCTAGTTAGCATCAAATGTCATATCCATCCAACCTCCAGTCTCATTATTGCTTTGCCTACTTCTTACTTCCATAAGCATTTGGTAAGCTTCAATATGGGTGGGAGAATTACAATGATAGATCTACAGCACATTTAAAGGGATTAATCGCCAACCATATCGTACCTATAAGTAAATGCAAATGCTAGCACTTCACAACCACCTATCGTACTCTAATACCGAAGACAACACCAGAGGTGCAACTAAACTTAGGCTGCTATCTTTTTGTACATGTATAGTGTTTTGTAAAGATAAGTGCTAAAGCATAAACCTTTTTAACTTGTAGTTTTATTAATTAATTCTTATTCATGTAATTATGATCTATATTTCTTGTGTACTTGATGTATAATGGAGTTTAGTTGTTCTTTTGGGTTGTTCTTTGCAATGATGACAAGTATTGATTGGGTTTGGTAGTGTAATTTTTGTTCTATTTGTTGTGTACTTGTAGTTTGCAGGATATGAAATAGAAGGGAAGCATGTTTAAAAGTTACATTTCAAGCTATTGATGGAGCCATCATGTGTTTAAGCCATTGAGTTTAGATGGAGTTTGTGTTTGAAATTTGGTGGAGCTATGATATGATTCGGTGCTATTGAGTTTGGATGGTGTTTGTATTTAGATTTTGGATTAAGTTTGAAGTTTGGCTACTACATCCGTTTTGTTGTACAATCATCACTTTGTACATGTGGATCGAGTTTAGATTAATGTGCTACTACAGGTAGATAGGTGAGGAGTTGCACTTTTAAAATTCGATTTATATAAATCACATTTTAAAAGTGCAATTTGTGGATCACATTTTAGAAATGCTACCAGCCTAACCTTCACCTCCTCATCATGATCATGACAATTGAAATTTTTCTCGACATTATACTACCAATCAAAATAAACTTCAATAGACTCACACTCTTTAAAGGGTGGAATTTTCATCTTAATATTCTCCATAGCTCTTATTTGCCTATTACCTCCATTATTCTTCTACTTCAAAGTTATCTCCATCATTTTCATCGTGTTCTTTGACTACCCTCCTAGCTTAGTCACTCACACCTCATCTCCAAGTCTCTAAATAATCCAATCTCACATTCATAGCCCTTATGGACTTAGCAATTAGCAAAGTATTTTCGATCATAACATATGGTCCTCCTGCAATTGATACCAACAACATTAATTATATTATCCTAGACATCTTTACAATCACAATTCATAAGCAACACTTACAACAAATCCTACTACCTCACACCACTCTACAATCAATTACACTGTTCGTCGAACCTTAACTCTAATACCAAATATAATGTGCCTAAATCTGAAACACCAGATCCATACGCGATCAAGATCTCTCTAAAGATTCACCTAAGACCAAATAATTGTTAAGCAATTATGGTCATGAGATTTTAGTAAGGATCTAGAGAGAATTTAGCTACTAGATTGAAATGAACCTATAAATATTTATGGGTTTTCTATAATAAGGTACAATAAAATAAAAGGGATACGGATGACCATAGTTGTCAAAATCAAAATTCTACTGTTCATTGAAATGTATAGAACCGGTAAAATCGTATAGAATCGTACAAAACAGGTAAAACCGTAAACCTGTAGAATCGAATATAGTTCATAAATTCACTAAAAGTCTGCACATAAATGATTTTACATCTATTTTAGTTTAAAAAAAAACCTTATAAAATCATAAACTCGTAAAAACGTATTTTTGACTTGCGATTTTAATAACCATGCAAATGACTCCTTCAATGGATATGATACTCTAAGGGAAGAAATAATTACATAGAATATGCTTGATATTATGCTTAAGCAAGCTATATGATGCGTCTCCGGGGTCATATACATGGAGTTACACCACAACGAACAAGAACAAAAAGAAAACAAAGGGGGTTTAGCAAAGTCCAAGTAGCTGCTAGCTAGATATGACACACTAACTAACCTTACCCAACTTAATCTTCGCTTGATATGACAAATAAGTAAGGATTAAGGTTGCTCACTACTAACTCTTGCTAAGGGAGCTAGATAAAAGCTAAGGATAAAAGAGAACACTAGGTTTACTCTATAAAGGAAATTCTGTTAATTTAATAATGAAGTATAATGTCTACGTACAAAAAAAGTAAGATATTTATATGACCTTAACTAAGGTTACCATAAACGAGGAAAAGATAAAATGGATAATGCACAAAAATTCCTAAAACATTCTTAAAAGGGTAAAAATAACAAATGCTATAATATATGGAAAAAGAAGGAATCCTATTGGTGATCTGTACTGAGGCTAGTTTTGCTTATGTGAATTCTTAGATAGCTCAACGAATTCAAAATGAAGCTTAAAGGAGGATAAGGAGGATTTGGAAACTGGGTTGACCTAATCTAGGTTAGCTCGAAGCTCAAACATTCTAGAACCACTTAAGGTCTGGTAGCTTGGCTCAAATAGATGCTTCATGCTCAACAGCTCAGAGGTTGTACTGATCTCAACTATAGTTCAATATTTAGGTCAATAAAAGTATACAAGTTTGAGATCAATGAAGGAATCTTTGTCATGTAATGGTTCTCAAGCCAGTATTCATCGGGTCGGTCCTTGCAATCCTCTAGTTTGACTTTGTGTGACTAATCCAAGAAGTTGATTCCTATCATCTACCCTAGGTGTCAAAAGGATTTATCCTCAAATTTGATGGGGCCTCTTGTGGTTGCTCCTCCTTTGCTTCTACAATGAGTTCTATTGGTTAATTAGGAATTAGATTGAACACATTGAAGGTGGTAGAGACACCATAGTTCTTTGGTAACTTGATCTAGTAAGCATTATTATTAATCTTCTTCAAGACCTTGAATGGATCATCAACTCATGGAGATAGTTTACTCTATCTCAAGTGTGGAAATCTGTCTCAGCTGAGGTAGATCTATATTAAGCCGCCTGACTTGAAAGAAACAGTTTGGCGACTACGGCTACCTATTTCTTACTGCCTTTCATTAAATTTGGCAATCTTCCTAGCCATGGACTGGTGTAGCTCTTGTAATTCTTAAGCTCAATCAACATTAAACTAACTTTCTTCAACAGCTATAGGACCACCGATCATATCCAAAGGGATAATAAAGTTGATTCCATAGACAACCTCAAAAGGAGTCTTCCTATAGACGATTCGGTTGCAAGTGAACTCTACAACAGGTAAGCAAAAGTGCCAATCTCACAAATTCTTCCCCATAACAGCTCGAAGTAGGGTACCTAATGTTTTATTCACTACTTCAATTTGGCTATCAGTTTAAGGGTAACTACTAGAGTTGAACAAGAGTTTAGTCTTAAGTCTCCTCCAAAGTGTCTTCTAAAAATAGTTTAGAAATTTCGTATCCCAATCTAATACGATGGTCTTCAAACTCCATATAGTTAGACAACTTCTTGCAAAAACAAATAAGCAATATATAAAGCATCATTAGTTTAGCGGCACAAACTGAAGTGTACCATCTTGTTGAAGCAATCCACTAGTACAAGGATCTAATTCTTCCCTCCGGCTGTCTGGAGTAACCTTAAGACAAAGTCCATACTAAGGTCGGCTCAAGGTATAATCAATGTAGGTAAGGGCATATAATCTCTATGTGACTCTCTCTTCCCTATTGCTTGTTTGCACACTGCACAACTTCCGACTATCTTACAGATATCCTTAGCCAAACCAAGCCAATATAAGTTTTCTCTCAATAGGTTAGTTGTTTTGGTCTCTCCAAAAGAACTAGATAATCTACCACTATGAGCTTCTCTAACCAATAGTTCACTTATGGAATAACTCAGTATGCATAGTCTCTTCTCCTTAAACAGATAACCATCCTTCAAGTAATATCCTTCAACAGCATCTCATCTACACTTCTCAAGAATGGGACTAAAATGTAGATCTCGAGTATACCATTCAACAATAAGAGAAAAACCTAGTAATTTTGTTTATAGGGTAGTAAATAAGGTTTGCTGACATAACAAGGCGTCTACTACCGCATTGGCACTGCCTTTCTTATGCTAAATATTTAAGAAAAGCCTTCCATAAACTCCAACCATTTTGCTTACCTCTTCGAAAGTTTGTTCTAACTCCCAAAATACTTCAAGGACTTATGGTCCATATAAATCACAAATTCTCAAGGTAGTAAATAATGTTGCCATACGGTAAGAGCTCAAAAAAATAAATACAACTCTTTCTTGTACATAGAATAATTCGGTGCTAAGCTTCTCACTTTGATAAGTAACAAGTCAGCACTCTTACATTAGTACAGTACTAATACAAATACCTAGCACATCGCATTTTAGCTCGAACAACTTGTCAAAGTCTAACAGAGCTAAGATAGGGGCAATAATAAGCTTCTCCTTAATCTCCCTGAAGCTCGACTCAACTCAATCATTCTAATGGAATCTTTTATTCTTCTTAATGAACTCGATCAGTGGGGCAGCAATAGTACTAAAGTTCTTAATGAACCTTCTATAGAAAGAAGCAAAGCCATGAAAGCTTCGTACTTCAATAATGCTCTTCGACATCGGCCACTCCAAGATAGCTCCAATTTTCTCCTCATCAGCTTGAATTCCATTTCCTGACACTACATAACCAAGAAAGATAACTTCATCTTAGCAAAATGTACACTTCTTCAAGTTCCCATATAACCTTTCAATTCACAAAATATCAAAAACAGCTTAGAGATATTATAAGTGGTTAGCCAGCTCGATACTGTATACTAATAAGTCATCAAAGTACACAACAACACATCATCTTATCAAAGGGTGCATCACATGATTAATGAGCCTCATAAATGTACTTAGTACATTAGTAAGTCTGAATGGCAAAACCAACCACTCATAGAGACTATGCCTTGTCTTAAATGCAATTTTCCACTTGTCACTAGGTCTCATACAAATTTCATGATAGACACTTTGTAAGTCAATCTTTGAAAATATTCGAGCACCATGTAGCTCGACAAACATGTTATCAATCCTCAATATGGGATATTTATCCTTGACCGTAATTTGGTTGATAGCTCGGCTATCGATGAACATTCGCCATAAACCATCCTTTTTTAGGATGAACAAAGCTAGCAAGCATAAAGGCTCATGCTCTCTCTCACATATCCACTCTATCGACTCGTCTACCTATCACTTCAACTCAATGGCCTGCTCGAGATTCATTTTGTAGATGGTTCTATTTAGCAAGGCTATGCCTGGCTATAAGTCAACACAGTACTTAATGCCTCGAACTAAGGATAGTCCCTTAAGCAGCTTTTCTAGAAATAGGTTGGAAAACTCCTCTATCGGCTTCTAAACCTCTTTAGGCATATCTTCAAAATTCTTCAATTCCAAAAATCTCCTCACCAATAAGAACATAGGCACATCGGCCTTCTTAGAAGCTTGGAGCTTTCCTAACTCATCACAAATGCCTTCTTCTTGCTAACTCAGGTAAGATGGTTTTGTGTTTCATTCACTTGGCTTGGTGTCATAGGTTGCAACACAATCTTCTTTCCATCCTTCGTAAAGGCATAAGTGTTCTTGTATTCGTTGTGAATAACAAGTCGATCGAACAATCAAGGTCTCCCTAACAACAAGTATGAAGCTCCCGTAAGGATAACATTACACACCATTACATCCTTATACATGTTCCCAATACAAAAGGGTACAACCCTTTGCTTTGTAACATGTAGAGCACCTTTGTCATGTAACCAGTGTAGCTTGTAAAGTCGAGGGTGCTTAAAGGTCGACAGGCCTAACCTCTGCGTAAGGGACTGGGTGACAACATTGGTACAATTCCCTCCATCCACAATGATGGTATATAGTTGTCCCTTAATAATATACTATATAAGTCACTCCTTCCTCTTCGACTTCGGCTCTTACATGACCTCTTCCTTCATCAAGCTCACTCTCATCGGTACTATCTACTACATCACCTTGAAGCACCATAGTACGTTGGTTAGGACACTCAGCAGTCATGTGTCCATAACCCAAGTACTTAAAGCACTTAACCTCACTTGTCTTGAGGTTTGTCCTTCTTCATATGTCTTCAGGGTCGTCTTATCATCGAATCGACTCTTCAAGCCAACTTGACCATTATCAAGTCGATCATTCTTCTCCTCTACTCAAACAAGTCTTCTTTGCTCAACATGAATAGGTTGGTATAAAGTAGGAGTTCACGAAAAACTCAACCTAAGTTTGCTCAGATTATTTCTCCTTGATTTCCCAACCCTCTGTGCTATCTTATGGCTTCCTCCAAGGTGTAAACCTCTACACTTCCACATCGTTGCCAATCTCATATTTAAGTTCATGGATGAATCGTGATATAGTGTGAGCTTCGGGCTCATCTATGCTACTCGAATCATTAACATCTAAAACTCTTTAACATAATCATCAATAATTAGGCTTCCCTAACGAAGTTCTTGCAACTTAGTGAATGTATGTTGCAAATATCTCTCAAGTATGAATCTTCCCCTCAACAACCTCTTCATCTCTTCTCAAATTCCCACACCTCCTCTTGCATCTCCCACTCTAGTTATATTCAAATTCTTCCACCATATGATAGTGTATCTAAAAAAATTCAAGTGCAACAAGTTAGACTTTCACTATCTCGGTATAGCCATAGTAGTCAAACAATTTTTGAACCTTCTCTTCCTGCTCTAAGTATTCATCTACATCCCTACTACCAGTAAAGGTCGAAATCTGGACTTTGACATTGTCAAGTACTCAAGGAGGTCAACATCCTTACTCTTCTACCCTATAGTACTTCCCTTCTTCTTCTTCTCTATTGACCTCTATAGCTACCTCATCATCATCTTCCTCTGTTTCTTCGAACTCAAGTCTTTGTCATGCCACTTGATTTGTTACTCCTCCAGCTTGGTGAAGTTGAGCTAGGCGATGAGCTCGTTTAATACGGCCATTTCTTCGCTCTTGCACATTCTCTACTTAATCACGATTAGGCACATCCTATAGTTGTTACCTATTGCCTTGTATAGCTATAACAAGACTCTCAACAAAATTAGTGAGTTTGTCAAGCTTATCATCAATTAACCTAAGTGTGTAGTTTCATTACTGATCACAGCCTTCGCAAGCACCACTTTCATGGTCACCAACAACTCTATGAACATTGGAATCCAACATAGTACAATACTTCTTGACAATTTAGGACAACATAATACTCAACACAACCTTCTACTCACTACCCAGAATCTCTCTAACACATTTAGACTACTTCAATTCCTAACACAACATAATGTAACACAAAAATGGACCTTGCTTTATTTTTGTAGTAAGGAAACAGAGTAAAACAAAGCAACAAGAACTACTACACTTACCTTACACAACTAATACTTCTCAGCTCACTACTTCAAAACCCACTTCAAACACGCTTAAACACAACTTTAGCACAAGAACATAGAAACACACTATAGCAACTATAGAAGAACATATCAATCATTAATAGCTAACATGAACAAAACTCCTTTACACTTCATACACTCTTTCTCAAAACTATGCTCTGATATCAACAAAGCTAATGCGTCTCCAAGATCGTACACATAAAGGCCATACCATAATGTAGGAGTTCAAGATCAATGAAGCAATCTTCATCTTGTAATGGTTCTCAAGCTAGTACTTGTCGAGTCAGTCCTTGCAATCCTCTAACTCAGCTTCGTGTGATTGGTCCAAGGAGTTTATTCCTATCGTTGTATAGTTTACTCAATACAATCTCTTAAGAAGACTGATGATAGCAAAAATATTTTATGGGATAGGAACTCGTGTAATATAGAGGAAAAAAAGGTTATATCATCCACTAACTTTTTAACTATAAGGTTACATTGTTTATCTATATTAGAGAAATTACAAGATCATGAATAAATAGGAAAATAACTAACTAAAAAACCAAATAAGACAAACTAAGAAAAGAAATCTTCAATAATATCTTCAAACATCTTCCTTGATACTGCTCCCAAATTCCTTAGTCTAATAAAAAGTATCTTCCATAACTAATCCAAGGAATATTCTCTTTTAAACCTTCTTCTAGGCGAACTCCTTAACCAATTCAGGACCTCAAGGCTTGACCTTCTTCAAAACCTTTCAGCTTTAGATCCCACAACCATATCAGAATCAGAATCACTAACTGTCTTCTGAATAGAAACACCTTTAGAGCCTCCTTTGACTTCTAATTGAATTAAGCTTCTACCAAAACTAATGCTATGAATTATGAATCCTTCTATGAACTTATGTTCTTTATCCACCATTAAATTCGTTAAAATATGATCTAAAAAAAACAATTTAACTCCTTAGTTCTATCCTGAATCATTAGTTTACCTTAGTTCACAATCCAATTCATAACCTCATTCCTATTAACCTATTTATGACTTTCTAATTGCTTAGCTTGTAATGTAAGGTTTCTGATTTTATTCTTATGTGTGTAATTGTACGAATTGAATATTTTGGATGCATGTCAATTAGGGATTGAATGTATCTACATAGTTACCATGACCATAGTGGTGTTGTTGCAGTGCAAATAATCTTGTCAATCCGTATTTTGTGTGAAAACACATGGCCATCTATTAAGGTAGTAATATGCCTCGAGCTTTGCAATAATCACGCATTTCCGTATGTTGCTTTTTCGGGCTTTTGTTCTTTATAGAAAGAGACTATAGTATGATATTCTCTCCATTTTGCGTATTATGGACCTTTATTCTTTGAAACTAAAATTTCTCTTCTTCAAAGAAATTTTCAACCTTCTTTACCACTTCAAGACTTTTTCTTCAATATCAAGAAAGGTATGAAACCAGCGCCATCTTTTTCCCTTTTTTTCATTTTTGTCCAAAAGGTCCTAAAGGTCCTACTCCCCCCACACACCACCACCCCCTCCCTCTACCAACCCCCCTACAAAACCCTAAGAAGCACCAATAGAGATGGTGGCTATTGTTTGTTATTCCTCATTAACATATAGAGTTGTGGTGTTAGTAAAAGGGGATGTCTTATTAAGGGTATTACTTGAAGCCTACAATACAATGTTTGACATAATCTTAAGGGTATTGATATTGGGATTAAACCAATAAAATGCTCAAGAGATTGAGCTTAAACCGATAGAAAGTGGAGCTATCGCAAAGTTATGGTTCAAGTGAAGAGAGTAGGCTCTAGCACCGATATTAGTGCTCGGGGTTACCTACTTGTTTGATATCTTTGTTGTCCTCAACTTTAAGAGCATTAAATGATGATACGATGCTTTGAGATGCAAATGGTAGTATGTATGTCTTAGGTTTGGCGTTGTACCACAAGGACCCACTAAAATGGCAAATGGAAGCATAGCTCCCACAGACCCTATGATCCTACATTCAAGACATTATGTGATCTAACTTCCTATATCATTGCAAACTAACCATGGTCTGTTTTTGCAAAGATGGCTCTAGAGGTTATTAGCACGAAGAAGCTTGCACAACGGCTTGCTGCGAGAAGAAGTAGTAACCACCGAGGTGAAAGCTTAGCTCCTTTGTCTCTTCAAGTTAGTTTAGGAGAGGTTGTAGCTAAGCTACTCAGGGGGGTCTATCAACTTCTTCCCCTCCTATGAAGGTCAAAGGACCAAATAGAACCCCAAAGCCTATGGATGCAAGGGTTAACG
This sequence comes from Lumnitzera littorea, assembly GCA_024138015.1. NCBI lineage: Eukaryota > Viridiplantae > Streptophyta > Magnoliopsida > Myrtales > Combretaceae > Lumnitzera > Lumnitzera littorea. The sequence goes on along the minus strand of JAMXBB010000011.1, from coordinate 71,199,517 downwards.
AAATGGTTGAGGTTAAAGAAACCATTTCCTCCAATCGAGCTAAGATCACCAAAGTCCTAAACGATCGAGTTCTTGTTCATACTTCCTGTAGGGATTATGTCTCTACTAAATCTTATATGGAGAAGCATGAAGAGGAAAGGATGAAAATGGAGAAGGTGAATAATTTCAAAGCAATGATATATAGTATGGTTTGATTTCTTACAACGTAAGTAAGAAAGTTATATTCCAAATATGCCTTTCTAATTGATAATTTAGCTTTGATACTGAGATAATATGCCACACTGAAAGTTGATAAAGGCAACAATATCGAGATAGGTTTGATCCTACCGAAGAACCAAAAATAGAATGGGTTTTGAGAAGATTTTAATAAATCCGTAAGCTACCTAGCTAGATATAACACACCAGCTAGATCTTACACAACCTAATCATCGCTTTGATATGATACACAAAGAGATAACTAGGGTTACTCATCACAATCCTTACTAAAGAGATTAATACAAGCTCGTAAGAGAGAGCCTGTAAGAGAAAAGACTCAAAAGATTTTTCGTTAACATGCCAAAATCTATACAAAGCCCTACAAAAGTGCCCTATTTATTCATAGTGGCAACGTCATAAATAAAATAACTAAAAGGATACCCTAGTGGATTCCTATAAATACAAAATAAAATAGAAAGATAATTTAGGAACAATACAAGAAATAGGAAGTTCAAATAACATAACTAAAAACAGGCAATCAAATGAGGTATTCGAGTAATGAGTTGTTGAACTAAACTAATGAGCTATTAGGGACTCTAAAGACCTAATCTGGGTTGACCTAAGATTATAGCTGACCTGATTGTGCCAACCTGCCAAGTAGCCCTGCTAAACAAACCTACCAACCTAACATAATCTGAGTCGACCTAGTTAAGCCAATAAGCAGGTCTACAATATAACCCGAAACTTAGAAATTGGTTAAGGCGATGCCTCATACTGTATCACTTCTTGTCATAACTAATTGATTTATGCTAATCTCAAATATGATAAGCCACGTTTCTTCATTATAATTAAGTTTATCACTCATTTGCTTTTGTTTTTCTATTTGATACACCAAATAGTATACTTTACTCACATTTGCTAAAGGATTTATTAATGAATATAGCTCCTTACACTTCCCTATGTATCATTTAGACTCATAAGGAACCGCATCAACTTGGTTCAACTCTCTATGTCCAGAAATTTTCCTTTCAAGTCACATAGACAATGTTCATATGGTCTGCATTGACATTCCAGTATTCCATAAAGTTTGTTCATCTCATCACACATCTTCTTGTTTCATTAAAATACATAGTGACCATAGAATTTCCTTGCTTGAAGTTAATAATTTCATACTATAATAGGTACATAATGGCCCTTTTTGAGATCAAACCTTTCACAAATATCATCTCAAAGTTCCTTAGCAATTTAGCATACATAAATTCCTTAGAACAATCTTTCATCATTGCAACATCAAATCATGTAATCACATCTAATTCAATGTTGCAACTCAATTGGATTACTATCAGGTTTATGGCAACTTCCATCAATAAATCCTAGTTTTGCTTTAGTTCCCAAAGCGAGCTTCATCGACCTACTCTATCGAAGGAAAATTTCAAACAAGAGAAAACCATGCTAGTTATCATGATTCCAAGATTGTATGATCCAAAAATATATAATGGATCATTATTCGTAAAATCAGTGGTCATACTCATAGCTATAAGATCTAAATTCTTCATTAACATTCGAAAAACAGAGAACGATCAATGAATATCAACAAAAGAATGACCAAACTGCAAATAAATCACACTGCTCTAGTACTATGTAAAGAAATGAAATCAAGAAACAAAAGAAGATCAAAAACATAAAAGAGAGAAAAAACTTACGACTTAAAACAAAGCAAACCAAAGTTGGAAGTTGTGAATCTATAATTACTCTCTCTTAATAGTCAAGAGTCACAGTAAAGGTGTATATATACTTACATCCATCGCATAATTTGTAGGATCCGATACATGTTCACCGAGTCAAAAAAAAAAAATACATAAATATGAATCACATGAAAAAAATTACATAGATATCATCACTATATCGCATCTTAAAAATACGATTTTCAGAGTTATAAAGAAATCACATTTATCATGGAAACGCATACTCCTCAGAAATTTTTAATAAAAATAATAAAAAAGAGAGAGAAAATTCTTTTAATTGTGTAGTTCTTCTGAACATTTGCTCAGTGAAAACTGGAATGGCTCTTATCATTAGAAGCATGAGAAATTGAGAAGATGATTTTTCTTTCTTTTTTTTTTTCAACATACAATCTACCTATTATTACCGCAAGTATTTTATCAGGTTCTGTGGTGTTTAACTTCTTGTGGCTAATCTTAGACTCGAACCGTCCTGGGTAAAGAAATCAATGATGGTCATATCAGGGGAAAAAAAAAAAAATTCTACAAGAAATAAAATTCAATGGCCAATCTCGTGGTAATAACAACTCAATGTTTACCATGCAAGATTACTGAATTATCAAGAAAATGGAGGAGTAACATGATCTGCTCAGACACATTCTAATCCGAGCGTCCAATGCATGCCACGAGAATGTAAACTGCATCTGTTGGAATTGTGAGTTTCACACTGGAATCTAGCACTCCAAGATCAGAAAGGAAATATGGAAGAGAAGGCATCACATGAAGGAGGAGAGCCTGTCAGCTTAGCCAAGGAGGACTGCCTGTTATTACATGCGGCGGCTCATGAGCCATTCCGCAAAGCAGGCAAGTCATCCTTGGCTACCAAACCAAGACTCTTATCTTCATGTTAGGCCTGCTTTCCTCATAACTCAATTTAATTCGCTCAGTTTTATGCCTGAAAGACCGACCTTTTGGAAAACACTCAACAGTTGAAGAAGCAGAAATCTAGCATGAACAAGAAGAGCCTGTCTAATTAGCCAAAGGAGACTGCCTGAAGCCTTAGCTTAGATTCCAAAAACCGTTTTCAAACTTAAAAGAAAACTCTTGCTAAGAGCAGGCAAGTCATCCTTGGCTACCAAACTAAGACTCTCATCATCATGCCAGACATCTCTTCCTCTCTCATACATCAACTTCTTATTTCCATGCCAATTCCTTCAACCTCGAGCCCTTATTTATATGCATTGCACAAGCATACATAGGATTCATATCACTGCCGAACGTGACTGCCTTTGTTCATTCTAATCCACTCCCTGAGTTGCATAAATAAGCTTGATTCCGTTAAGGGAATATATCCTCTTCAGACGTGCAGGAAGCTTATTTATTACAGGTATAGGAAGTGCATAAAAAAGATGGTCATGGAATGGACAACACTATTGAGGCCAAAGTAAATCGCGTTCAAAGTCAATATGCTTTCCCTTGAGCTCCTTCAGAGGATATGCAAAGCTGCAAAAGCTCCACATCTTCCATATTCTCAGTTCCTATCATTACTTTCTGCGCAATGTCAACTAGAATTAAGTGTAAAGTTGAGCTTCATTTATAGTTATAAAAAAACGAGTTTACGAGTTTATGATTTTATAATATTTTTCTTAATTAAAATGTGATGTAAAATATTTTATTTATAAACTTTTAGTAAAATTATTAACTTTCAAGTACGATTTTATAAACTTACAATTTATATGATTCTATATGTTCAAATTAACAATAAAATTACAATTTTAACAATCATATAATTCAAACATAAGTTTGATAGTTATGTTACAAGAGATTATATACGTAATAAAAATTATTTACAATTATAGTAAATTTAGTGTTGTTCATCGTGTTAGGTTTGAGAGATTTGAGTAAATTGCAAATATAACCTTCTTATTTACGCCATGTGTGTTTAGGGCCCTCCCACTCTTAATTTTTTAAGTTGAGAATCTAAACACCAAATATTTGAAAAATGTGCTTTTTAGATCTCGTTTTACTAATTGTCCTCCGATAAAATAACAAAAGAAAAATACATAAAATCAATTGTCAACCGGACATTTAGAAGTCAAAATGCATACTTTTAAGATTTAGGCTCTAAACGTTCAATTGTAAAGATAAAGGATAAGTGCATATTAACATAGAATCACTGTTGAGACTTTTATGTGAACTAGGCAGCCCTTTTTATTCATCCTAAAACTCAAAACTGATAAATTGTCCAAAAGCCCACCGGTTTGACAATCATATTGCTGTACATAGTTTCTTTGCGTTTTCCAATTTTGTTTGGCTTCAAAAAAGTGAGAAACTCTTGATCAAAGCGGAATTATATTTTTCTTTTTTTCTTTTTCTTTTTTTTTTGTTTTATTCTTTCCCGGCAGTTTTGCTAGGTTGCATCACATTAAACGTAGCAGAGAAAATTTTTTGATTAACCTGACCTGTCCTACCCTAAACTTTCATCGTTATGTCTAGAAGTGAAACGGAATCCAAAAGGCATCTTTACCACTTTGGTGGCCAGGCCACATGATATATAAGGTTCTGATTTCTAAAACCTTATCTCAACATTTGTGGAATTGTGGGCCTAGTTCCTTCTGACTATATTTTTCTGTAATCTCATGCATCATACTTTTATAATGTATAAAATGTAAGTACATCCCTCTACATTTCTTCATGTACATGTGCATGTACCTATCTGTCTTTTTTAAAATTGAGCATTTATGATTCCGAGCATCTTTATAATAGGTGGTTTTAAACTCTGTTTTACTATTTTACCCTAAAATATAATAATTACATAAAAATACTAAATAACATACTTATAATCAAGGGGAAATGGTCATGTAAAAGTTAAAAAACATTTTTTTTTTAAGATTTAAGATCGTTTTCTAACATAAAGGATCATGCACACATACAACAAACTTAGGAATCTATTTACAATTTAGCTTCTGCATTTTGAGCTTTGACTAATGCAGCCACTCAACAAGCAACAATGTATGGTTCTGAACTTTCATATTCACAAGCAGCGTAAAATCTTTCCGCTCTTTTCCTTCACTTTTAGGGTTTGATTCCAGTGGAGACATCACCTATTTGATAGATTCTCTTTCCTTTCAGAAACACAAGTAACGACAGGTATCCTTCCTACAAAGTCAATCGCCTCATTACCAAAGTCTTCGTCCTCTCATTGTATTTTTAGTAATATACCACTATGCATAGGAAATAAATTAATTAATTAATTAATAAATGAACGGATGCATGAATGGAAGATGCATCAAACACATGAAAACATGCCCTTTCACTAGAATAAGGAGAGTTACATAACATTCTATTTTGCTTTAACCAAGCATGTCATTGGTTGTCAAAGTCAATTTGTGCGGCTTTTTAATGAACATGATAGACAAACCCCCACTCCCCAAATTCAAGGTACCCATACAAAAATCTAACAAAATTTGAAAGTTGCAATAATCAACGCACGAGAAGAACGTTACATTGGCCTCCAAATGAAATTTCGGTACATTTTCTATCATCGTGTAACTAATATTAACTACATAATCAGCTCTCAAATTCGTCCAGTAAAGAATGGAGCTTTTAATGTCATCAACAAGAGAAAGACAATACTCTACATCATTTACAACAGAATTCCCTGCACAAACTCTGACATGCCAGATATTCCCCAGCAATTCAGTTCTTAAAAATAAAAAAAAAATCAAGGGAAAACATGGGGAAGGGGAAGGGGAAGGGGGAAAAAGAAAATTAAAGAAAGAATGACTATTACCTAATACAACTTCCTACCTAGATCAACGCAACAACAATATTACGATCAAGAAATCTCAAAGCCTTTTCTGGAGAAAAAAGGAGAGGAAAATTAATTGGTGGTCAATTGACTTTGGTGCTTCTCTCCTTACACAACATGTGCCACTCCTGTAGTACAGCTGCTTGAAGGGCCATATGCTCAACCTCCTCTGCGGTTAATTTTGATAATGTCGCAGGCCCCTTTTCTTCTTCACCATCTTTTTTCTTTTCCTTCTTTTTCTTCTTTTGATCTTCATCCTCCACTGCATCATCTTCTTCTTCCTCCTCATCAGACTTTGGAGACTTAGGCGGAGGTTGTGCTGCCTTTAGCAATGCTATTCGCTCCATTGAGATCCTAAGCCTCTCAGCAGCAGCCACTTTCACTTCATCCTCGGGCATGTATTCAACACCACCATCAGTGAGGTCATCCAACCACCCCTGGAGATCTGATTCAATGACCTTTGTAATTGATGCATCAGAAGCTCGGACAACAAATTTGCACATCATGGTCGTTGTCTCATCACCTAAATCTACGTTTCTACTCACTTCACTGGCACCAAAAACCATCAATCCCAAGAAGCCTCCATACCAAGTTTTTGCAGCATAGCAAAGCTGTAAAGTGAGTTATTTAGAGCTGTAACTTAGAGATTACTACACTATGAAATACCTGAGACATAGAATTATATAATAAATTGGATGTGTCGATGCATAAATTATCTTCTAGTTTTAGCTGTAAATAACTGATTTAAAAAGACTAGACCTTTCTCAACACCGGTACCAAAAGAAATGCCACGTGGTTATAACATACAGTACCCTACCTGAAACCCAGCCACCGTGCGGATGACATGTGAACAAACTATGTGGAAAGGTTTGGATGATAAGGATTTCAATCCACTCAAGAAAGGAGAAGCACCATACTGTTGTGCTGCTGTAGCTTTAAAGCCGCTTCCTTCGTATGTATATGTACCTGTAAATTCTACGACGGCTGGTAAACTGGGCCAAAGTCGGAAAAATTCCACAGGTGAAATTTTATGCGGCAAGAGAAGCTCCGTCAACGGAATTATGTAAGGCTGACATCTTAGAATGACAGGTTCACCAAGTTCAGCCCGTAGGCTCCGCTTTTGCTTAACCATTTGTGGATCCTCTTCAGCATAGTCACCATCATAATCTCCAGCAGCACCACTTCCATAGAAAGGGTAGTACAAAACTTGAACCCAAAGGGCACATCTCTCGAACTGAGAAACTCCAACTGTCACGCTACAGAGGACAGGATCCTGGGACATAATACCATTAAAGCATCAGAATATAAGCATACCTATATAGTTGGTGAGGGAGACAAAAGCCTATGGTCTGTTATCATATGATGACTAATTTCACATTATTATCAGCCTTACAAGACAGGTGCACGAACACAACGAGACACCCAAGAACAAGGAGAGAGTAAGAGAAAGAAACCTGTGAAACTAGATTACGCAATTGACGCACTGCCTGAGGAGATCCATCCATGTAATACAGGGAGCCAGATAATCCAACCCTAATATCAACCCGATTTAGTTCAAGTTCTGTCAAATTCAACACCTGAAAAAATTATACGATATTAGCAACAAAATCCTCAAGATGATAAATAAGGTGCAGTGACTTAAGTACCAGAAATGCCAAAAAATGCAGAAGCATCAATCGTCTAAAATGAAAATTTTCCAGCAGGTACCCAAAATTTTTTTTTTGAGTAATTTAAATGTTATATGGATATGAAAAATATAACAATATATAGTTGGGAAACCCACTAGGTAAGCTAGAGTTCATATAACATAAAGCACCATCTCAAGGTATTATAAGATGCAAATTTTCATGATCTGTAAAGCAAAATTCAATAGCAACAACTTTCTTGGGTAATTCAATACTATAAGCAATTACTGCAGGTGCATCGATCATTTGGCAATTCAATAATATAAGCAATAATCTAAATTTTGAAAACCACTTGCAAAGTGAAAGTTGTCAAATTCAATTGGCTCCTCTATTTACAGTTACCAAACAATCGATGCACCTGCAGTTGACTTTCCCAATTTGAATGAAGAATCTATCTTCCACATATTTCCCATCATTTTCTTTTTCCAGAACTTGCACATCAACTTGCACTTGAATTACCCAAGAAAAATCAGGAAACTACATATCAAATGTGGCAGATCCATAGTACTAATAATCCCATAAGAAAGCAGTCTATGAGACTGCAGCCTCCACTTTCAAGAAAATATTTGACTTGCTCAACATTTTCCTCTATTACCAAATATATTTTCTATTTTTATCTCAAATAACCATTTCCATCTTCCCAATCTCCTGTGAAGCAGGGAGAACAAGGGACAAAAAAAAATTTTTCTGCTAATCCAGAGAATATGGCATACTTCATGTACTAATGATAACTTTCCCATTTTTATTAACAGACCGTGTTGCTAGATCATAAAATTTTAAATGGTGAGGAAGAAGTCTAGAATTTATTCAAACAAAAGATTGGTTGCACTTACTAAAATCGTCAAAGAAAAAGCATCTTAGGGTAACCCACCTTCAAATGCAAGCTGATCCTTCCATCATTTTTATCTGCTAAATGATATGCTTCAACATAACAGGGATCACTACTTCCGCTTAAAGTGATTGCACTTGGTGGAACCTTCAGCGACGTTGAGTCAACACCTTTAGTCAGCAAAACAGTAAGTTCATCAGGTTCCGGCCTCCAGAGCTCCAAAATGGCATTATGAACCAACCCTTCCAACTTTCTATCCTGAGCAGCATCAGCTTCATAGAACTGAACTGTAAGTTTGTGGTGGCTAAAGGGGTAATCTCCTCTGGCCTCACTAACTCCAGCCCACCTGTCAGCATATATGTAAATTATCTTATAGACGAATACAAGAAAGCCAATTACACTCAACTATTGCTTCTACTTTTTCTTTTTTCCTTTTTCAGTAAAAACAATCAACAATTACTACCAAGAGAAAGCAAAACAGAGTCCATGATTTCCCACTGAGATTGAGATTCAAAGAGAATAGCTAATGCATTGATTTTATGTAATGTACGAGGATCTTATATCATACCTGTTATCTGGATGGCCAGAAACATACTTTAGTCTCTGGAGTATCAAGCGGCACTGATGCTTATTAACTGAATCTGCCAATCCACTGTTACGAAACTCTTCTAGTTCTTTGGTTAACAGCTGTCCCGCCCTAGCATTACGTGAGCCTATCCGTTGAGCAGACAAAAGCACTGCCTGAACATCCTGAATTCTATTTGAAGTCTCAGGAGATGCATCTATGTTGAAAAGAACTTTGTGGATATTTGATATAATTATGTTGAGAGGATCATCAGGGTCATCAGCCAAAAGTGGATCTAGACCTTCCATATCTATGTGTTCACAAATAGCCCAAATTACCCGGGCAAGTACCCTCAGCGTGCTCACCTGCGATGAGCTGGCATGTCAAGTTTTTCTTTTGGGATTACACATGCATTATCCAATGCAAGTAAACTAGCTAGCTAGATGCAATCTTGCCATAATTGAGAACATGGACAAGAAAATCCAAAAATTGCACAATATGTGGAAGTTGCAGCTACTCAATATGTTGGAATAATGTCAAAATCACTACTCAACTTTGCACGCTTTTTTCAATTTTAACCTAAAACTTAATATTGCTAAACATCAAAGCCAATCAAAACTTTACTTATCAAAAATATTACACCTGAAACTAAAAGTTGCTCAATGTCATATATATGCAATCAAGTTTTTTTCTTTTTCTTTTTCATATTTACTACCCTGTCATTTTCAAATAGATGATGTGACAAACAATAATCAGTCAAAGAGTGCAAGTATAGGTAAGGTAATAAATTTTTGACACGCAAAAGCTAAATTTGGTTATGACATCAAGTAGCTTCAAACTTCAAGTGTGAAATTAAAAAAGTATCAAACTTCACATAATACTTTTCACATTATTCCCCAGTATATTTACATTAGACAATATACTTCTCCCTGGAAAAATAAGCTCAGTCTAGTGATGCACTGACTTGCCACCTTTGACTCTAGAACCCAATAATGATTCCGCAAAATAACAGGAGCATTACTAAAGCATACCTCTTTAAACTAAATTTGGATCTCAAGATACATGAAATTTAGACACAAAGATGCCATATATTGCCAAGATGTCCATTTCAAGAAATCCAGACATACCTCACGTAAGTCCTTAACAAGTTCACGCTGCAAATCCCGCAACCTAGTCTCATTTAAAATTTGATCCTGAGAAGCACCATCTTTTACTCTTTTTACACCCCCTCTTGTATCATATATGTAACACAATCGAACCAACAATTTTAAGTAGCAATCAATTGCATAAGTGCGACCATCACAATCCCACTTCACACATGGTCTACAAACTTCCACTACTTCCAAAGCTGGCTCGGTCCAGTTTAGTGCACCATAACCAGTTCCGTATGCCAAGGCCCCAATAACCCTGCTCTCCATTCCAGTTTCCTTTTGTTCAGACAAAGGTAAAGACAACTGAAAGCAACTTTCCACAAGTGAGGCTACTAACTCCTCTCTAAATAAGCTTTTGCTAGTCACACTATTAAGGTCATCTTTGATCCTTGAATCTTCAAACAGCGAAGCAATGTCAGTTCCTGGGAGAGGTTTTTGACCCCTTCGCACACTCTCCTTAGCGAATAGATCAACACAGAGGGCAGTCCGACATATACATGCCAAAGCATGCATGCGATCCGATTCTGCCCTTAAGTTTCTTACCATGAGAAGTAGCCTCTTAAATAGAGAAACCTGCAAGCAATTAATTGGATAAAGTGCAAAACTATCAAGACATAATAATATATTGTAAAAGAATTATTAGGAGACACTGAAGATAATATTCTTCACAGAATACTGTAGAGATAGAGATATAAGATTAGATAAATAATCCTAAACCAATCTAAACAATGCTTCACTCACAGACAAAGCTATTTATTAATTATTATGCTTATCCTCAACCACCAAAAAAAATTTTAAAGCTATTTATTTTTCTAAACTCTGCAATTGATAGAAAGGTAAGTCAATGGCCAGATTTCAATCAATCCTTTCCTGGTGTATGGCATTTAGTATATCCAGGTTTAATTCACCAGAAGCATTTTTCCAGTCTACGACAAGTGGAAATAATGAATCCAGACAACCTACAGTCACTTTGGGTGTTAAACCAGCACAAGCATTTCTTCAAGTATTTCATTCACAAGATAGCATTAATCAAGCCAAAGGATCCAACTAGCAGAAAAATTGATCACACAGATACCTGCATATGAAGATCAAGAAGGTGGAGATTTGTAACAACAGCTCGAACGATACTTTCTCTAGCAGAAGAAAATTCCTGCCTATCCCAAAGTGTCAGAATTGCAATAATGGATTGTGACGCCCATTCGGGTTTCCCTCCTGGCACATCAGCCAAATACAACATATTAATCCCAACCTCAAAAATCAATGCAGGGTCCAAAGATGAAGACAAGAACGGCGCTAAATGAGTGACCAAATCCGAGACCCCCACAAACCTCTCTGCATTATTTTCATCAAGCACACTCCCAGCAGCATCACTCTTCGAAAGCTTCCTAACAACCTCGATTGAGGCTGAAGCCACAGCCTTTACTGCATACACTAGCGGAAAAACACTAGCCCTAAAACTCTCTACAGGCAAGATCAACGACCGCGCCATGAATGCATTCCGTTTCTTCCAGATGAAAGCCACCATAGACGAAACCCAATTCGACCGAATAGCCAACGAATTTTCGCTATCCACCAACTTATCCCCAGCTAACCGACTCATCCTCTTGTTGTCAAACTCATGAAACAGCCTTCCAACTGACTCAAAAGCTACTTTCGAAACATTATCAGCTCTATCGAGCATGTTTTGCCCAATGCGCGCCCACCAATTGGAAACCCTATCTAACAAACTGACATTATTCTCACACAATGTTACCAAATCATCACGTGCCAAAATACAACCGAGGGTTTCGGTAATCGAAAAACGTAAATTATCGCTATTAGAACTGAAACAATTGTTAATCTCTTTATGATAATTCGTAATCAACTTGGAGAGATAGTGAGAAGGAATGGCAGAGAGGATCGAGATCGCGGCAGCAGTGACATCAGGGTCAGGGAAGCCGAGATCAGTACGGATTCCGGTACATACGGTCTCCCACAGATCGGCGGTGAGACGAGTGGATCGGATTAGGTCGAAAGCAAGCTTTTTACAGACAGCAGAGGCGGGAGAGGCGACGATCTCTTCGACAGCGGATTTGGCTATGACGGAGATGTCGCGACCGGCGGCGCATTGCTGGAGAGCTTGGAGGAGAGCGCCGGATTGGCGGAGTGCGTCGTTGGAGCGGAGGTCGGCTTGGATCTGAGCAACGAGAATGTCCATTAAGTCCTCTTAGGGTTTTGGTATAGAGTTAGTTAGTGGTTATCGTGCAAGGGTTTGGGAAAGAAGGATGCTTTGCATTGGAAATTTTTGGGTGTTTGGATTGTTGCCTTGTTGGTTCAGTGAGATGGAACACGAGTTGGGGAAAAATGGAAGTGGTCGGTTGAGTGAGAGGAGAGAGAAAGAGAAATGGAAACGGAGATTGGGCCTTGATTTTGGCCCAACGATCCGAGAGCGAAAAAATAATTTATGGGAACTTTCTTCACCTTCTTCTGTTTCAGCCTAATTTATGAGAAGAATGAATAAAATGAAATAATTTATTTACAAAAGGATATAAGATTTTAGTAGTGGAACGGGGGTATAAATATTTATTGCGACTAATTTTCTATCTCCGACGCGTGGATAGGTCGAATAAACTTTTATAACATATATTAATTTTTTGTACAAGTATATAAATATGATTAGTTATGATACACTTAAAACAGTAAGTTGGAGACGGTAAATATTTATCTCATGCAAAGAAATAGAATATTTTTACAAGTAATGAACAAAGAATGTCCTTTACCGGTAAATGTCAAAATGAAAGGGGATGTAGTGTGTAGGAGTGCAATTAGGAGGCTTTACTCCTATGATGAAACTTAAGAGGAAAAAAAAATCTTGGTAGGCATACAAGTGGGTTAAACTAGATAACTCAAGCAGACTCATTTTAGCTCGTGAATTAAACAAATTGGGTTCATTTGATCCGCTTTTTAAACAAGCCAAAATATATTGACCCTAGTTCATTTAAAAAATGACTTAAACAGGTTGATTCACAGGCCAAATATATGAATCTGTCAAACGGACCAACTCAAACAAGCCCTTTTTGGCTCATGAGTTAAACCAGTCAGCCTACAGGTCAAAACCTATTTATATACCTCTAACTCTGATATCATACTATTTAATCCTAAGATTGAAATTTGTTATGGACAACTATTGCTCGGCATCAATACAGCAAAGTCTTATGAGAAAGGAAGAATATAGAGATATAAGCAAAAATACAGTTCAACTATCATTCACAAACCATACAATCAAGCAAGTGCATACAAGTTATCAAATATTATTGTGTCATGCATAAGTAATCATATAAATATGGAACAACACAATCAGTAGACACAGTTTGATAATTAGACCCTCCAGTACTAAGGTTGAGAAATAACAGCCAACTTTTGTCCTTTTATAAATAAGAGAGCTGCATTTTTTGAATGACCTGAAATGATAAGAATCCTAAATAAACATTAGATTACTTATCACAAGGAATGTTAAAAATGTCATAGAATTACTCCTTTTCTATATTAAAGTCTTTCAATTGAAGAAAATAAATTATTTGTGAAACTTAATTACTTAACTCGAATAATTAAATCTTTTTCTTTTAATTTTGACTATTAGCTTCAGAAAAGAAAAAAGGGCCATTTATGACATGTTCAGTGTTTAAACACCCTTTACAAAACCATTAGCAAATGTATTTATGAATCCTATACAATATATTGACTAGCAAGAGTGGCAAAGATATAGAGACGAGGAATCTCTTTGTCTAGTCCCTCTCATAGGTTGAATTCCCTCTATCCTTTTACCATTTAGCATCAAATTATAGATGACCTAAGTAATGGTGTTCATAACACAATTAATCCATTTCTCATTTAAGCATATCATAGTTCATACTCTTTCAAAATAACACCAATCAATTCCATCACAAGCTTTCACTATATCTACCTTAATAGTACATAGATATATCTTTTCTTAAGCTTTAAATGGTGAAAAATTCCATAAGCTATTACAATATTGTCCCGGATCTGTCAATCTAAGATAAAATCACTTTGACATGAGGTTATGATGTAAATCAATAAAAGTTTTAATATATTAGTTAAGATTTTAGAAATAATTTTCAAAGAAAGTTACATAGGCTATTTAGTATAAATAGACTCAACATTTAACTTTTGGTATTAAAATAAGATCAATTTCATTAAAAATGGATTGGATTGTTGATGTGCTCAATTTTAGAAAGCCTAAGCATAATCCTAGGTACAATGGTTTGATTAAGAATTTAGGGTTAGTGTTTTGTGTTTCGAGATTTTAGGATATGTACGAGCTATAACGACTTGACTAAAACTCCTCCTACTAAGGTATTGTCTATTTTGGCATGGTATGTTATACTGTTTTGTCCTTTGTTACAGTAGCTTCCTAAAAGGTTACCTATCCCAGGATTACTTTAGCTTGAGCACGCTTAACTTTGAAGTTTTAACGTGTTTCAAGCCGCCCGCACTAAAAGTCGCCTTGATGATTTAGAGTTCAATCACCCAACATATAATAGGTATTGCAATCTACTCTCCTTACAAAACTTACGTCCTCATCAATTTTGTTACGTAGGTTCAAGACCACTACCAGGCAAGGACTTACCCTTCCAACTGGTAAAGTACTCTGATACCACTTGTAACAACCTAACCAGAACTTCTCCCATTGAGGTATTGTCCGCTTTGGTGTGGTACGCCACATGGTTTTATCCCTTAATGTAGCAACTTTCCATCCTAGGATTGCTCCAAATTAAGCACACTTAACTTTGGAATTTCAACGTACTTCGAACTATTACACCAAAAAGCGTAGTGATGATTTAGAGTTCAGTCACCTAACATATAAAAGGTATTACACAAGATTGAATCAAATATTACACTTTTCTTCAATCCACACTACAATTAAAAGTGGTATATAATTTAATCAAAGTGGTTGTTCACCAAAATCTATGGAAGAATCATAAGAACAGGTAAATGAGAGAAAAACCTGCAATTTTGATGATAGGATTATAGTAGCTATTAAGGGAAAACTTGTAAATAAAATACATGAAGTTAAGAACAAAAAGAAAAATAATAGCTATTGTAAAATGCTTAAAAACCATAAAATAATGGAAACATATAGGATACTCCATGGCGTTTATTTAAGTCGAACTTAGTTCATGCCTCTATTGTACAAAAAGTCTGAACCATTAATAGATGTTTAGTCCTTCTACTCTCTTTTGCTAATATCCTAAGTAAATAGGTTAGGTCAGCATTAACACCTCAAACCTTTTATGGCCAAAAGAAAAAGAAAAACATTTTATATGAGGTCTAGACCTTTTAATCCTATAGAATTTTGCAGCCCTCTCATGTAATCCCATCTTAGTTTATCCCACTGCTTTAGCTATTATATTATAAATCCAATCCACTCCTTAGCTCTTGATTGAATAGCTTATGGTATTGATTGCACCATCAATCTTAATGATTGATTTTTCCTTGCAATAAGATAGAATGAGTAATAAATAAACTTGTCACCCCCTTCTTCTTTTTGACCTTAGCCAAGTAATCTTCTCTAACTTTATTAATACTTATGGGCAACAAGGTAAGACTATAGCCATCTTTTGAGAATAAGTAAATATTATAATACCTATCTTACACGTGTATCTATTATGTTGCTATGATCCACCAATGATCACATGAGATGCATTCATTGAGATGACATCACGTAATACCTCATCTTTATACCTCCTTATAAAGAATGGAACCTCGATTTGCTTATGATACATATTACTCCTTTATCACTAAAACAACAAATTCCATAAGGCTCTTTGAGCATAGGATAATTAGGAGTTTCATTTTATTAATAAACTCAAATTGAAATTACATTTGCATAACTTCCATAATATATAATAAAAAGGCAAGTATTTCCATCCGTCAAGACTCTAGTATGAAACAAGTTGTCCTACTATCCTTCTTCTATAGGTGATTTGTTATTAGTATCTTATCTCACTACTAATTCCTTTAAGTGCTCCATTTTTGCCTTCTCAGAAAAAGCATAAATGACCTTTTCAATAGCTTCTTTTACTCTTTCATCCTCATATTCTTTTACCACCATAAGCTTAGGCATAGGTTTTTTAACAACCATAATACGTAGATTTGAGCATTAAGAAGCAAGGTGCCTAAAACCTAAACACTTAAAGCATTAAATGTCACTTAATTTCTTATTTTGACACTTTTGTTCAAACTCTTAGTCACTAAACTTACGAGGGCATTTTATTGGATGCTACCCCCTTGTTCAAGCTTGGCACATCCTGTCAATCTTGGACTAGAAGTGAAAATGAAGGTCTAAGTCAATCCTGCTAATATTGTCTTTTAATTTAATAGTTACATCACATCATCAAGTATCTCGTAAGATTGTAGCTCCATAACATTTATGATTTCATATTTCAACTTCATGATAAATCTAGCAATTGTTTGCTCATTTAGCCCATACTTTATCATTACTATCTTCAATACTTTGACGTAGTAATTAACACTAAGGTCTCCTTGTTATAGAGTTTGCAGTTTCATAATGTTTCTTGGTGCTAGTATGTCAAGGTGGGGGACAGTATAAACAATTTCCTCAACCACCCTTTATTTCTCTTAAAGTTACAACTTTTCCTTCACCAATTTCTCAAGTGTTGGGGTTTAATCTCTTTCACTACATAACTAAATACTCTATAAATTTAAGAGTTGCTAACCTCACCTTGATTCTCTCATCATACGCATAATATCAAACACCTATTCTACTTTTTGCTCCTACTCTAAGTAGTTGCCTTGGTGAGCTATTGATACTAAAAGTCAAAATTTTCATCCTTATGGTCTTAACTCATGGCTCCCAATTTTGTATTCTAACTACATTTTCATCACCAAAGTTATCATCCTCTTCTATTATCTTATTATCTTCATGTTGCACATGTATTCCAACTCTACTTACACCTTATGCCTTAACTTTGTTCCATACCCTACCCCTCCCCAACCCACCCCAATCCCTTCTATTAAACCAATACGTTATTTATGTGATTTTGATGAGAACAAAACCATGTAAGTTATGTTAAATCAATCATTAATTATGAACTTCTTTACAAATCTTATAAAAGTATAGTTAATTTGATAAAGGGCTTGAATTATCTTTATAACATTATGTTTTGCATGATATCTTAGTAATGTAACTTGATTAGATTGGTTCTGAAATTCTTGAAAGAAGTGAAAGAGAATAAAACTGTTTGATGTATCTTCGTGTGTATTGTTCAACAGTTCTGGTGTGAACTGTCTGATTGGTTGCATTAGGTGTTTTGTAATTAGTGGTAGGTGATAGACTATCTAGCTAGTTGTCCCTAGATTTTCCAGCTGGTTGCTGCAAGTTAGTAAGGTATGTTGGACTATACAGCTAGTTGTCCCTAAACTATCTTACTGGTTGCCGCAAGTCAGTAAGGTGTCTTAAACTATGTGACTAGTTGCCTGAAAACTGTCTAACCGGTGACCCTATTTGAATAAACCGTTTGATTGGTCCTACTTAAACCGTTCAACTGGTACACACAGAAAAGAGCCGTTATAAAGTATTAAATGCAAAGAGAAGTAAACCGATGATTGGATTTTCTTGAGAGGCTATAAATACAAATTGTTAGGTAATTGAAGGACAAGAAATAGAGCTAAAAATCTACAATTATTCCTTTTGTTCACTTTCCATTTATCTTGTGTACTTAATTTGCTAAATCATTTATAAACCCTAATACAGTGCAAAGTGATTTATACTTATAAGAACTTTGAGAGAATGCAATGTACTCAAGATTGAGTTTGTATTGTTGTAAACACCCCATTTTTGCCACCTTTTATTTTAATTTCAATCTCTTTTCACTTTTGGGCCAAGTTTACAAAAAAAGAAAAATAAATAAAAAACTTGAAAAATAGAAAAAAAATGAAAATGGAAAAAAAAATAAATAAATAAAATGAAAATTGAAAAATAAAAAAAATATAAAGTGTCCTAGCTAAGTTAGTTAATTATTCAAGGTTGGGTCAGAGTACAATAAAATATATACGAGTGATCTAGTAAATTTAGAGTCTTTTGGACTTTATTAGAAAAATGCTATTTAAGAAAAATTCAATCACATTTAAACTTATGAATGTGGACATTGGTCCAATTTTAAATATTTCAACTATGCTAAAAAAGACTCAAAATTTATTAATGGGCTATAGGCTGTGGTTGATTAAGTTGGCATGAATCAAGCCCAAAATAGAAAGCCTAAATAAATATAGGGTTTCTAAAAACTCGATCTTGAAAATGTATTAGATTAAATCTTAAATGAATTTAAAAAATATAAATCAGGTATTATCGTATCTTATAAATATTAGATTTGTTAAGATTGAATATTCACTACAAAAAGATTTAAGTTTATGGTTTATAAATAGTTAACATTGGGATGTGAAAAAACACATATTTCACAATTACAATCACACACACACGTCCGGCTAATAATACAATTTCTATACCTAATTTCCATACTCTAACACTTCACCGCACATCCACGTTTTCATGGTCAACACACATACAATTTCCACTGCAGCTCACGTTACTCTAATCCTTACTCACACATGTCATACTCCAACCCTTACAATCCTATACACACCACATAAAACATTTACCCACATACATCGCACAACACGTTCACTCACACATATGCACCACTTACTATATTGCACAATCTACTCCTCGACCAACACACATACACATGTTACACGTTGACAGCCTACTACACGTTCCACTCTACATTCTGCAACACGCACGGCAAAATTCTACGTGGCAATATGCATATCTACATCTACGCAGCAGCACGCACGGTAGTTGCTCACGATCAGCACTTCACACATACATCCGAGTCTACATACGTCCAATTCAATCACATACATGATGCAACCCATGTAATTATTTCCTTGAATTTGACCTACTTATGAAATTGGGTAAATTATTTTATATATATATATATATATATTTTTTTTTTAATTAATAAATTTATTTTGTTAACTTGTTTTTTTAGCGTAAGTTGTTTAATAATTTTAACATAAACTATAAATTTGCAAATTTTTAAATAAGTTGTTTTTTTAGATAAATTTCATATTTTTAGTTAAATTGCATTTTTTAGACATGTTACATATCTTCTCCGAGATTCATATCTTTGGTGAAGATATATATCTAAATTATATCTTACGTCTTTGTTATAAAATTGCATTTTTTTATATATAGTTGTATACCTTCCTCAAGATTCATATTTTTGTTAAAGATATGTATCTAAATTGTATATCTAAATCATAGATTCACATAAATCTTACATATAGCGTTTTAGAAAAATCAATTTTTGGCATGTAGTGGTTTTTTTAATAAAAATCTTAACTGAAGTCATTTCAAAATATTTAATTAATTAGTTTTTTTTTTCTAATAGATTCATAAAGTTAGATCTTTTAAGTTTTTTTTTAAATAATAAAATGTTAAATAATGTAAATCTGGCTCAATTTTCAAATTAAAAAGAACCAACCTACTAAATCTTTTCTAAAAAAAAAATAAAACTACATTGGTATGCTCCCGATTAGTGAATATGTAGGCAACTCTGGCGCAACTATAAAATTTATAAAATATTTTTGTTTTCTTTTCATTTTTAGGGAAATTTCGTAATAAAAAAATAATTAAAAGTTCTTTTTTACGCATTTTAACATCTTTTGCATGCTTTTTGTCATTTTTCTGAAAAATTATAAAAATAAAGGCTTATTAGCTTTTTTTTTTTTAATTCTTATATAACGACTTAGTCTTAATAAGTTAACTCTCGAATTCAAATTCTTTGGTTAGATTTTCTGAAAATTTATTTTTTTAAAAAATCTGTGGACTAGTATTTGAATTAGGGTTTTCTCACCCGAAAACTCTAATTTGACTTTTTATCAGTTTTAACTAATTTGCAACTCCAAATTATTTTTCAAATTTTTCTCAAGAAAAATGTTTTTTCCTTAATCTTATATTGAGTAATTTTATATTAAGCAAGCTGAACTTAATATAAGTTAAATTAAGGAAACTAAAATAAGGCTTGACAGTTGTGAGCTAAGATTGCGATTTATGTTGAGAATTATTATGATCGAGTATCTTCTAAAATTAAGATTAAGTGAGTTATGAGCGTAAAACTTGTATAATCAAGTTTGTATATATGTAGCTCTTGAAGCTTAGATTGAGAAATTAATAAAGTAATATGAAGTCTTCGGTTGAAGGTATTATGTGTCCATGGAGAGTAAAGGGTGATTCAAACTCTAAGTTAAATCCAAGCTTGATTTTCTTTATCCCCATCTCTTTTATTTTTTGCATTGATTATTATTTTATCATTATTTTAATTATACTCATTATTGCTTTATTGTCTCAATATTGTATTCATTTAGTTACTTACATCAAGAAATTGATATTAAAGTAAAATTTAGGCATTAAACTCAATTCACTACCCCCTCCCCCCCCGCCCCTCTTGAGTTCCTAGTATAGTATTTCAATTGATATCAGAGCCAAGTCTCTAAATTTATTACTTAAACGCATTTAGAGTAAAGATCATGGCATTGAACACACTAGGCTTTGTGGAAGAACAAGTTATAAATAGACCACCATTTTTAATTAGGAATAATTATCCTTATTGGAAATGTAGGATGATCATATTCTTAAAAGCACAAAATATATTGTTGTAGCAAGTAGTTGTTAAAGCAAGTAGTTGTTAAATGACTATTTAAGATATAAGGTAAGGAAGAAAAGATTTACACTAAAAATGATTGGAAATTACTTGATTTAAATTAAATAGTTACGAATATCTTGCATTGTGCCATCAATAAACATGACTTTAATAGAGTGTATACATGTAAGAGTGCTAAGAAAATTTGAGAAGAGTGAAAAAGCACATATGAAGGAACTAATTGTGTTAAGGATACAAAGATAAGCTTGTTTTGTGAGATGCATAATAGGTTTATCAACATAATCAATCCTTTAAATGTTCTTGGTAAATTATTTACTAATCTTAAAATCAATTCTAAAATCCTTAGGTTTTTACCAAATGATTAGGAAGCCAAGAGAACCACAATCGAGGAAACTCATGATCTTAACACAATGTCAAAGGAGTAACTCCTTAAAACTCTTAAGTCTCATGAGATGATTAAAAGGCAACGAGAAAAGTTAAAAAAGAAAAAAATTGCTTTGAAGGCAACCGAGGAGAGCTCAAGCAGTGATGAAAGTGAGGACAATGATGATGTGGTCGTGATAAGAAGAAATTTAAAAAAATTCCAAAAAATTCATGAAGTTCAATAGGAAATTAGCAAAAGATAAGGATGAAAACATATCTCGATAAAGAAAGGAGAAGAAGAAAGAAATCAAGTGCTATAATTGCCAAAAACCTGGTTACATTCAACAATATTACTCAAATCTTAAGAAAGCCAAGAAAGGAGTAAAAAAAAAGACTGATAAAAACTTAAGTGATAACGATTCAGGTGACTTATAAGGATAAATGTCCTTTATGGCAATGGACAATGAGGTATGCTCTACTTTAAATAACTATTTATTTGATAAGCTCAAAAATATGTATGATAAGTTACTTAAGGAATTTATTAAAGTTTAAAAGAAAAATAAGATAATAAAACAAATGATGATTGAAATAAGAAATGAATTTGATGTGTTTAGAAATGAATATAATAAAATGAATGATGCGAAAAAAAGTTTAAAGGAGGACAATGAATACTTAAGATTAAAAGTTGATAAATTAAATATAAATAATGAAGAATTGAATCTTAAGAATGAGGATTTAATTAAGAAAAATGATCAATTAAAAGAGAAGTGTAATTCTCTTGAAACAAAAGTTGAAAGTATGAAAAGTGAATATGCTATAGTTGATAGGCTATGAAGGCTTCAAATTGAAAATAATATCTTGAAATCTAGCCTAGATGATTTAAAACAAACTATAACCAAATTCGTGAATGGAGAAAAAAATTTTTGATAAGCTCCTTGGCTCTCAAAGGTAAGGATTAAACAAAACAAAAATTGGTTATAGTAGGGAATATATTTATAAGTTTTACAAAAGTTACTTTGTTTTGTAAAAGCAACAACTAAGACTTGTAACTATTATGTTAGATATAGCCATATTGCACATATGTATGCAACACATTGTAATACCAATTTTAATAATGAAGGCAAGATGGTTTGGGTTCCAAAAGGATAAGGATATACCATTGCTGTTAACCACAAATGATCCAAACTCGCATTAGTACCAAAGAAACAATTACACATTTTTGTAAGAACTTCAAGTGGAAGCAAATCAAGAAACTCAAATGGAGAGTACTTAAAGAAAATTTGAAATGCCTCCAATTTGCTATTTGATTTAAGAAACTTATTCAAGTAGTCTCTATAGAATAACTAACATATTTTGTATGTACTTGAAATTCTCTATTTTTGTTAGGCTTTCTTGTGCTCATTTTTGCCATATCTTGGTCTTCATATTAAATATGTGTTCATATATATTTAAATGTGTTAATATCTAATGCTTAAATGGTTGATTTGATATATTTATGAAACTATATAAATTTGACCTCTCCTTAACCACATTTGAGCTTTCATAAGCATTTGGGAACTCACTTAGCGTTTTTACAATTAATGCTTTTGAAGCCATGTTTATAGTCTCGTCATGTTGTAATACGCATTTAAATCTTGTTTGGAATGGATAATTGCAAATATCATATATTTTATGCACATTTGAAGTTACTCGTGTATGTTTAGGATCATATGCCTACAATTTTACCATGCCTCAATTTCTATACTCAAATCTGGTTCCTGTATGTTTAATTTTGTCCATAGATTGTGGTTGAATGATTGATTTGGCTTATTCTTGTTTTGGTACAAATTTGACTCCCTTAAACCTAAATTAGGTTCTTATTGATGTTTAAGAAGTCACATAATCATTTTGCTCATTTGCATACTATATGTTTTAATCATGTTATCTTTGTGCCTATAGACATTATTGAAACTTGCCTAAAATACCAACTTGTCATGAACTTAACTTGGTGTGCATATTTGTCATTAAGCTCAATTTGTGCTCAAAGTAGTTAATCTTGATAATCTTAAGTGGTAATTTTTGGATAAGATGTTTTTCCCTTCCAATCAAATGGCTTATAACGTAATTTTAGATCTTAGGAACATGCTCACATAGTCTTCTTGCATAAATTTCAACGTTTGATATGTTCTATATACGATTGAATTCATACTTACTTATTGAAGTTCTCCTACGCACATTATTCTCATTTGATGATTTCCAAGTTGAATGAAGGCTCTTACATACATATTTTTAACTTATAAGTCATGTTTAAGTGATTAAATTTACTTCATTGTGAGTTGATGTGTCTCTGGTACCCTTAAACCTCCAAAAACTAAGCTAAAGCTAGACATTTAGAATATTCTATTTTAATCTAACCTAAAATGCAAAGTTATAATTGTCAAACATGCTTCATCTAAGCTTATATAATCCGTTGGGATGAGATTTATTCAAATGTTGTAAAGAGTCCATGAGCTAAGTGAAAATTTCAAGTAACCAGTGCAATCTGTATACAACCATTGAAACGGTTCAATGATATCATCCGGATGGTTGCTACAAAATTGGCACTACTAATATGTTTTCTATTTGTATATGGACTTGAACTCTAACCATCCTTTGTTATGTTATATAGCTTGTATATGTTGTCTATTGGTCCTTAAGATCATCTTTAGTTATCTCTTTTTGATTATATACTGATTTAAGATTTTGGTGTACCAACGTTCTGTTAGTATACTTATCTGTGTTTATGTTATCCCTTATGAACTTTGGCTACTCTAATGTATGGAATATCTTGTTACAATGAGAAATCAACTGTTATCTTAAGAATGATTATGCATTGTATTACTTGTTTATATTAGCTATTAAATTATGTTCTTTTGAAGGTAGCATACCCTAAGACTTAAGTTGGGGTTATGCTAGAATTTTGACTTACTTTTCTCTTCCTCTTCACCGCCTAGAATCTCATCTTTTTAATGAGGCTAAAGGGGGAGAAGAATTTAAGTCACTTAACTGTTTTCTATTTAAGTTTAATGAAGGTGAAATCATAAAATTAAAGAGATTAGTTGGTTAATAAGTGTCAAATTGAAACATGAAGTTAAATTGGCTATCCTCTAAAATGAAGATTAAACACTTTCAACTTACT
The DNA here is from genome assembly GCA_024138015.1 of Lumnitzera littorea. Taxonomy (NCBI): domain Eukaryota; kingdom Viridiplantae; phylum Streptophyta; class Magnoliopsida; order Myrtales; family Combretaceae; genus Lumnitzera; species Lumnitzera littorea. The sequence goes on along the minus strand of JAMXBB010000011.1, from coordinate 71,175,295 downwards.
CTTATATTGACTTTCCCATAAACATTCTCAAAGGAAATCTTTTATAACTAGTGCTTCATTGAGGAAGAGTGTTAATTAGAGGGGTAGTATCATATTTAGGGGGAGTTTATTTTGCAAGTTTTATCATCATCAAAAAGGGGGAAATTGTTGAACTAATAAGTTTTTGTGTGTGATTTTGATGAGAACAAAACCATGCAAGTTATGTTAAATTAATCATTGATTATGAACCTCTTTGCAAATCTTATAAAAGCATGGTTAATTTGATAAAGGACTTGAATTATCTTTATAACACTATGTTTTGCATGATATCTTAGTAAAATAACTTAATTAGATTGATTTTGAAATTCTTTAAAAAAATAAAAGGGAATAGAACTGTTTGTTGTATCTTAGTGTATGTAGTTCAGCTATTTTGGTGTAAACCGTCTAGCTAATTGCATCAGGTGTTCTGTATTCAGTAGCAAGTGATGGATTGTGCAGCTAGTTGTCTCTAGACCATCCGATTGGCTGTTACAAGTCAATAGGGTATGTTGGACTATGTGGTTAGTCATCCTTAGACTGTCTGGTTAGTTGCTGTAAGTCAGTAAGGTGTATTGGATCGTACGACTAATTGCCTAAAGACCGTCCGACTGGTGACCCTATTTGAAAGAACTATCTAGATAATCCTACTTGAACTATTCAGTCGATCCACATAAAAAAGAGTAGTTATAGAGCATTAAATGCAAAGAGAAGTGAACCAACGGTTAGATTTTCTTGAGAGGCTATAACTACAAATTGTTAGGTAGTTGAAGGATAAGAAATAAAGTTGAAAATCTACAATTATTCCTTTTGTTTACTTGCCCTTTATCTTGTGTACTTTGCTAAATAATTTGTAAACCCTAGTATAATGCAAAGTAATTTATACTTGCAAGAACTTTGAGAAAGTGCACTATACTTAAGATTAAGTTTGTGTTGAGAGTTATTGTGATTAAGAATCTTGTAAAATCAAGATTGGGTGAATTATGAGTGTAAAACTTGTATAATCAAGTTTGTGTATGTATAGTTCTTAGAGTTTGGATTGAGAAATCAATAAAGTGGTATAAAGTCCTCAATAGGAGGCATTATGTGTCCGTAGAGAGTAGGAGGTAATCCGAACTTCATGTTAAATCCGGGCTTGATTTTCTCTATCCCTATCTTTTTTATTTTCAGCATTGATTATTATATTATCATTATCTTGATTATACTCATTATTACTTTATTGTCTCGATATTGTATTTATTTAGTTACTTAAATCAAGAAATTAGTATTAAAGTAAAATTTAGGCATTGAACTCAATTCACACCTCCTCCCCCCCTTTCTTGAGTTCTTAGTATAGTATTTCACCTTCTCCCAATTCAACACTTTAGTTTGTATATTCATGATCATTTCAATTAAAATTCTAATTTTTTCTTCCATGATGGAGTTATTAGTTGCTCTTCCCCTATCATTATTGCCTCCTGCTTTTCATCTACCATTTCCTCCATATATGCTATCTCTCGACATGTTTCTTCTCAACTTAATTCAACAATCCTATCTCTTTCAGGAATTCAACAAACACCTAGCTTAATTCACTTCAGGTAATGTTTTGTACAACATAATCACCAATGTTTAATGTCACGCCCCGAAGCGGCAGAGTCGTAACAGCCCCCGCCGTGTAAACCATCCTAAGATAGAAGTTGGCCTTACAACCGCTATCTTAGACCTGATCTACACAAGGCGTCCACGACTAACCCGCTTTGAAGGAAACAGTTTGTAATTTAAATAAATCGTTTATCTAAGAAAGTGAGGAATATATATATATATATATATATATATTATAATACAGTTATTGCAATTAAGGATTACATATTTTTCTGTAATATATTTCCTAGTTATTACATTATTCAAAAATGAAAAGTTCTAAAGTAAAAGCTTAAACCTTAAAAATATAAAATATATGTTTATTCTTCACATGTTTTTCCTCACTCCCCAGGATCCAGCAGTTGCTAGCTTTTAAGTAGTTGTTGCCGCTTCTTGGCCAGCACCTGCACGACGTCTATAGGGATGTGAGCAACCACAGCTCAGTAAGTAGGGACGGAGGACTTAAAACTATACCAGAAACACAACAAGGTTTTTAATCACTTATTAGATGCAATGCATGTGCAAGCAAATGCCATCGCACGACGTTGTCCGGCCCGTCGTGAGATTAGAGAAATTGCGCCCACTCTAATCCGGGTTGAGGAGTTGCCGTTAATGCAACAGCTCACGACCAAACCCAGGCTTATGTAATAGAGACCTTGCTCCTCCCGCGATTACCTTCGAACCACTGCCTTCACCCTCGCCGCGACCTCCTCTCCTGTCACTTAGTTCGACTGAGGATGAAGAAGGGACCATTTTGCAATCCTGCGCTATCCCTTCCGAAGGGGTCGGTATTTGGCCGGAGAGTCCTAAATCCCCTAACGGGTTGCCATGCATGTTCGATTATGATTACTGGTCGTATATTTGATTAAGTCCAGTTTAGGGTGATCAATCATTACATACAATTCATACAATATGTGTAGAGCAACAAACAAAATCATAACATCATCCATAATCAAGCATATGCACACATTCAACTATCTAACAAGCACAACCAAGCATAATCTTAAGCCTCCAAAATACAACATCGTATTAATCCCAACTTACCTCGACTCCTCGCTCACTCACTCGAGGTCCGATTTGCTCAGGCCATCGCTGATCATCCCTATAACATAAACGTAGTTTCAGCTTTTCATATAACTATTATAAGTTTGTTTTATCCTATAACGCTTATTGTTATGTGTTGTTTAGGGTTTAATATACCTAATTATCTAGGTTTTAAGTCTTTTATAATTATTCTAGGTTTGGGTTTAGGTTCGGGTTCGGTTTCGGTTTCCGCATCAATTTCTAAATTAGGTTTTAGTTCGATTTTTAAATCCTAAACATGCTCGAATCCTAATGTGAAATTAATCACATTAAGCTCGAGTATCCAAATATCCTATTGGGTCTTTCTAAGCTATTCGGTACACGCTAGTCTTAATTAGGGTATCGGATTTATCCCCGATGTGAGAAAATCTTACTTTTTTATATAATTACCTAAAATTCAATCTTAATTCAGATTTAATATTATTCTGATTTTTACTCTCATATTATCTAAATAACCCTAATTTTTCCATATTTATTAATTTTCAATTCTATATATTCCTAATTTTTTTTTTACATTTACCACATAACTCCTTCATTACTTACACTTAACACTCCATAAACTAAGATTAGGTTTTCACATCAGAGATTAACATCCCTAAACATATAATTACTATCTAAATCAGTAATTACTATCCTAATCACCTAATTAACTCCAAATTACCCAATTTTTCCATCATTTTAGGGCTAAAAATTAACTTAAAAATTTTGAAAATTAATTTTAAAAAAATGACTTTATAGCACTGTTCTATATCACATGAGCATCCTACAGAAAAAATTTGAGCTCCAAACTACACTCCTAAGCCTATTTATTTTCCGGTTTAATCATGCTCGGTTTTGAACAATTTGTTAAGGACCCTATATTTTCAGACATAATTAAACTAAATCAATATTTTTCCCTAAATCTACATACAATAAAACCTCAGAATAACAAATTTCATAATTTTCTGGGCAAAATAACTAATTTTACTAAATTATACAAAATCGGGACAATTATGGGACTCACCCGGTTCGATGCTTTCTGGCCATCCAAGCTCGGTCCAAGCTTGTCGGCCGGCCCAGACGATGGGTCTGGAGTGGGGTGGTGGTGGTGGTGAGTGGTGGGTTTGATTCATTTGCCCAATCTGCACAGTTTTCTTTTCTTTTTTTATTTTCTGAATTTTCTCTCGATTTTTTTAGTGTTCTTATTTTTCTCAGATGCTAAACTGACCAAATGACTTTTGGAAAATTTTCCCCTATTTATAGACATTTGCTATAATTATTGTGCATTAAATTAGATAAGACAATTACTTTATCCCTTAAAATTTGGCTTTTGTGTTGCCTAATTCTTATTGGTTAATTTTTCTTTTTCTTATCCTGACACGCCACGACCAAGTTTACATCATTCCACACCCTTCTGATTTTTCCATAATTATTTTATAATTTTCTTTAATTATTTGCTTAGTTTTTGGCCAATTTAGGTAATTACGCGTATTTTTATCTACACGTAAATACATGTGGGGTACACGTAAACATTCCTAATTATTATTTTGGTTATTCTAAAATTTTTAGTATACATATAATCTATCTCTAATAATTTATTAGTTATTATATTACACTTTTCGCCTTTTCGGTAATTAGCAATTATTATGCTTAAAATTTGAAAATTTTATAGTCTCCTATTTTACTATTTATTTTCTTAAATTTAAGTTTACGGGGTCATTTTTACTAATATTTCTCTCAATAGTTTATAATTTGAGTTTGATCAGATCCTTTAACCGATCGCCCTAAACATTGAGTTCTAAGTTCAATCCTACGGTTACTTAGCTCAACTTTGGGGCTTACATTCAATACCTTATCGGTATGATCAGCTGGCATATCTTAAATAAAGAGCTACAACTGAAGTGCCCTATTAATTGGGGATCGTCCCTTACACCAGTATCCACTAAAAACAAATCTTTCAAAAGTAGGTTCAAACATTAATATAATAAACCACATTCCCAATTTTAATAATTCAAAAAGGAAAATCAACCTATAGAACAACTCAAAATCATTAAAAGCTTGTCATTTCACTTTGCTTCACAAAATAAAAGTTACAAATCAAGAGAAGTCACCTCAATCGAGCATACAATACATAAAATAGTACACATAAGTCTAAATACATAGGCTCCTATAATACATCCTCCTCTCAAAATACAAAGCTTTACAAAGGTGCATACATTAAACATCCAAAAGAGTACATGGCCAACCTCACTACATCAATTGCTTAAAATACAAAATGATCACTCAGAAATCCATCTAAAAGACCTAACATCTTGTAAATCAACCAAGCAACAAATCTGAAGGGAACAGGTAGAACGTCTCGCCTCATCGTCATCAAGCCATCCTAGGACCCTATGCCTCTTCATCGATGTTGCTATAGAAGACCCAATGCTAGAGTAAAAAGAAAAAAGAGTTCGAGCTAAAAGCCTACCTAAACTACTTCTTGAGCAACCAGTAGTCTAAGGGATCTAGGTGAATGGTGAACTCTATCGTAGGGTCTCCTCTCATTAGTCAATGATAGGAGTCTAGGATTTGCCTAAACTCTCTTAACATCCTTAGCCCAGAGGGACAAGGGAGCATGCCATGTTCTCATCCTCCTCCACAAGGGCATAAGAGAGAATGTCTATCACATTGAGCTCACCACCAACAATAGGAAGGCTTACTACAAGTGTGAGGGGAGGGTAAGTGCCTAACTATTGGTCTTATTGACCTATTTTTAGGTAGTCTACCTGTTTATTTTAAGCAAAAAAAAATCCTTGCCTAACCTCATGCTAATGCATAAAGTTAGGTGTGTCTAATCACTAACTGTCAAAAAGACCACCTTAGCATCTATTGTAAGTTTTGCAATCTAATATTTAGGGTTTAATCCGTAAGATTTAAGGCGATCGGGTAAATTATCTAATCGAGTCCAAATTTTATAACAAAGTTAGGAATATTAGTAAAAGTAATCTCAAGAGTTTTGATTTAAGAGAATAAATAAGAAAATAATTAATTATTTTAATAATAAATTATATATATTATTCGTTATTTATTGAAAACGCATAAAATAAATTCCGATAAGTAACAAATCGATAGAGATAAATTATATGCATACTAAAAATCATAAAATAGCTTAAATAATATTTAAGAGTATTTATTTATACCATATATGTATTTACATGTAGGTAGAAATATAAGAAATTATTTAAAATACTCGAAATATGTTAAAATAATACTAAATAATTAAAAAAATTCATAAATAATTAAGGAAAAATTAGAAAAAAAATGTGGAAATGTCCAAAAAAGGGTTGTGGCAAGCTGAAAGTTAAAGAAGAAAATCAACCAATAATAAATAACCAACTAGAAAGTGAAAAAGATAAGGGATAAGGATACTTGTCCATACTAAATTGCAAGAAAAACCGTAAACCTCTTCTATAAATACCAAAACTTCTTCCAAAATTCATTTAGTTAGTTTAGAGTCTAGAAAAATTTAGGGAGAGGTGAGAAGAGGAGAGAAAACAATTTTATTAAAAATTAAAAAATTATAGTGTAATTAGGGCTTATAAAGAAAACCCACACTCGACGATCACCTGGAGAAGGACGGCTACCACCACCTAATAGGAAATCCACCGCTAAGGGCTGTTGAAAATGGTGGAGCCACCACTGGTGGCTAGAAGCCGATTGAATGGTGAATTCTGATTTTCCTTCTGAATTTATTTAATTTAGTAAAAATATCAAATATACATGAAAAATTATGAAATTTAGTTTCCTTAGTATTTTTGCATATAACATCTGAATATCAAACCGGTTTTTTAAAATTAGAAGTGCTCATAAAGGTTCCTTAAGAATAGCCCTAATTCTAACGAATTTTGTATGAATTTTTAAAAATAGTAAAAAATGTTATTTTGAGCTAATTTTCGGTATACGTATTAATTTTATGATATATTTAATTTAAATAAAAATAATTTTTTACAAACTATACATTTAGTATTTATTAAAATTATTTTTTGAATCTGTCATGTTTTTCATATGAAAGAAATAATAAGTTTTTAATTAAATTCCTTAATGAATCTAATTTGTAATGACTTCTAAAGAATATTTATGATTTTAGGAATATTCAATTTGAATCTTATAATTTTATTTAGTCATTTACTTAATTTAAGCTAACTTTTAGCAAAATTGAACCTAAAATTAATATACTGGAAAATAATATATATTAAATTATCTTAGTACTTTTCATGATTATAATATAACAACCGTAATTTACTAAATACAATATATTTTCCGCAACTTTAGTGGAGTTTAAGGCATTAGTTGTATGTATTATGCATAATATGTACTAAATATGTAAGTAAATGGTATATTTTAGGTTAATTTTATGATTTAGGATTAGTTTGGTTTATATTCTGATTTAGGATGAATTTAGATGTCTTGAAATATTAGTTGATAATGAGAGATGTAAATTATAGTATTGGAGATGTTAGATGTATGCTTTATGTGTAGATTAAGTAGTGATAAGTAATATGTGAAATAAGAAGATTAAAAAAGCAAACAATATTAAGTTAAATTGATAATATTATAATAATAGGAAAATATTATAAATCAGGTTTGAAAGGTAAATTTGAGAAATTATACGAAAATGTAAGTTATTCTTACATCGGAAGCTGATTCGGTAGTTAAATTAGAAATGTAGTATACTGTACTGATCAAAATATTGATTATGAGCTAAAACATAAATTTAAAATACCTAAGTATAATTAGATGAATTTCACATTTTAGTCCTGGAAGAATTCCTAAGGTTCATAAATAAAAACAATAATCAAAACTAAATTGAGAAACTAATTCAGAAGTAAAAATAGAATTAGAGTTAATATAGGTATATTAAATAGTAAGTCAAAAACCTAAATTAAATATTAGATTATATTCGTCAAATAAACCATAAGGAAAGATTTAAAGGCATTCAAAAGACTTAAAAACAAAGGGTAATAAAAAGATAAATTATAACCTAATTCAGAAGCTGAATCAAAATTGGAATAAGAAGCAAATTTGAAACCTAACTGAACAAGAGAAGTAATCCCAAGAGACTTAGACCTAAATCACTAAATCTAGTATAACCCTAAACTAAAAATAATCATAATCTATACTATAGAATAGAACCTATCTAAAATAGTTATATAAGAACTAAAATGACCTTTGTATTACGGTAATTATTAACAATGGCTTGTATGAATCACACCTTAAGTAAGCAAGCAAGGAATCCAAGTAAGTTAGGATTAATACGTTACTATATTTCGAAATACTAATTTGTAGTACTTAGTGGCTTGAAATTGTACTTAGTTGTATTTGCTAGATAGTTGACTGTATGCATGCTTATATGTGCTTATTTTTTGAGTTTGATGATATGATTTTGAGTTACTGTTCTGGCTTATATTTGTTTGATTTGTTTGAAATGATTGAACACCTTAAATTGGATTTAACTAAATATATGACTTGTAAATCTAAATCGGACCTGTATAGCAATCCATTAAAGGAAGTATTAGGATTCTTCGGCCAAATACCGACCCCTTCGAAAGAGATAGCATTAGATGGCATAATGAATCCCTTCATTATCCTTAGTCGAACTAAGTGACAAGTGATGAGGTCACGGTAAGAGTAAAATCAATAGTTCGAAGGTAATCGCGGAATGAGCGGTGTCTCTATTACATAAGCTTGAATTTGGTTATGAGCTGTTACATTAAATGAAAACTTTGTAACCCAGATTAGAGAGGGTGTAATTTCTCTAATCTCACGAAAGGCCGGATAATGTCGTGTAATGGTATTTGCTTATACATACATTGCATTTAACTAATTTAATTGATAAACCTGTTTGTATTCGATGTATAGTTTTAAGTCTCTATCTTAACTTATTAAGCGGTTGGTTACTCACATCCCTATAGATATTGTTACATATGCTAACTAAGAAGCGACTATATAATTACCCTAAAGCTAGCAACTGCTGGATCCCAAAGAGTGAGTATATAAAACCGAGGATCAGATCTACTCTTAAGTTTGGATTCTATCTTTAAAGTTTTTAGTATTAATTTAAGTATTACTTAAGTAGATTATGATTAGGTTACCAAGTCTTATAAACATACTCAGATTATTTAGTATAAATATGTATTTTTCATAATTATATAGTTAAATAACATGTTTAATTTATAAACTGTTTACTTCAAAGTTGGTTAGTTGTTGACACTTTATATAAATCAGGTTTAAGATAGTAGCTGTAAAATTAGTTTCTATCATAGAATGGTTTGTATAGCAGGACTATTACGACTATACCACTTTAGGGCATGACATCTATCCCCCCACCCTCCTCTTTCTCCATCACACAGAGTAGCTTTATGTTCGATAGAACCGGGCCGGGGGTGTGAATCATGATGTCTTGATACTTCCTCCTCTAATGGAGGCACAAAGCTATCCTCCAGGCGATCCAGACATCCTAGATGGTGCATGACGTATCAACCAATGCCATATCATCATAAAGTATCCAAAGCCGCTGTCGAAACACGATAAGGGTCTCACCATCGTGCATTTTAAGTAAGATCCAATTCTGATACGTTGCGGTTTCATCTCACGGGATCAACATAAAAATTTTAAGTGTTTTAATATTGTTTTTGTTAAGAGTTCTTTTTAATGAGTCTAAATTTATTAAATATCTATCTTGATTCTACTCCTCTTGATCTCACTAGGGAAGTTGTCTAAACATCTAAAGTTAAGCTTTGTTATTTCCCTATTGTTAACCTTGTTTTAATACCACTTAAGCCTGACACGACTCTCTTGGTTCCTTAATCGTAGCAAATCATTGTACATCATATGAAAATCAAGGATTAACCCCCTTATTAATCATCACCATTCGAAACAATATATAAGGCTATTTCTACTTTTACTTACTCTAAGTCATTCAAATAAGTAATATCATTACAGTAATTGTAGCGCCACGCCTTCTAGGGCCTATTTGTTTAACCTATCGATACCCGGAGACGGATTGCACCGTCCTTGAGTTGAAAATAAAACTAATTGGAAACTAAGCACCATTTGAAACTTATAAATATTATATATTTATATAAAAGCTTAGAAGTATCCTTTAGGATACCTAACATAAGGGCTTCATACTGCTTGTATTGACCGGAGTAATATAACTAATATAATAGTTCATCGCTCTCAAGTTATTCCCATCTTGAAACTAAGCTCCTATGTTATCTCCAGTTCCATATCTTAAGGTTAGCATAAAGCTAAGTGAGCAAAAGAAAATAATAAATAATAAACAACAATACGAGCATATCTAATTATAATTTACTACCATCATTACAACAATTGTAACAATTAGCTTTATCAAATATAATCGAGCTTAGTATAATTTAATAATCAATAGATGCTTATGCATACAATTATATGCCATGCTAATGCACATTATATGCATTCATCAGTATCCTAATCAAGAAAATAATGAGTGGTACTTGGCAGTTAGAAAACAAGCATACAAATCTATATCTTGAAAATCAAGCTATATAAACTAAACTTTACAAAATCTGTGACCTATAGGTCCCTTCATGCAAATTGAACTTTCAATATGACCCTTAGGTCATTTTTCTTACACTGAGCTTTAAAATATGACTCTTAGGTAATTTAATCAAACCGAGTTTTTAAACATGACCCTTAGGTCCTTTAATTAAAACTAAACTCTATGAAAATATGGCCCTTAGGCCATTTTTGTGTCATGCCACAAATGCATATGATGTAATGAAATGCATTTAATAATAATCGAGCACATATCTCAATCATTACATCATACATATTATTGAATCATTCATAACCAAGTATAATTTCACAGAGCACGATCAGTATTTTTCCCTGGAACTAAACATAAGGTCACAACACTACTTTTGATAAGTCTTGTTTATAGTTTAAGGTAGCATGCCAATTAATTCTTAAACTATCATTTCGTGATATCTTCACTTTCAAGCACCAATTCAAATAGCACAACTTGTAACAAGATATGTGATTCCAAGTTGAAGACATTTTATTTAAGCATGCTCATCATATACCCATATTAATCATCTTAGATCAAATTACGCATCAATCAAATCAATATGGTAATCAATTATCAAATAATTAAATCTTATGATTCACTTAGTGAAGTTGTAATGACTTATCCAAGCAACAAGTGATCGTTTAATTTATGGCCACATCGTATTACGGTAAGCAAGAAATGGGTGCTCACTGTAAGATTTTAGAAATAAATCATTTAATTGAATTTTATTTAAGTCTCATTATCTCGTTATTCAATTTATTATTATAAATTTGCATAAAATAATAAGTATTTTCAACTATTAGAGCTTATCAAAAAATTATTTCTTATTAATAATATTATCTTATATTTATTTATATATATTAGTGGAGAGAGAATATATATATTTATATATTTATACACATATAATGCTTTTATACATATACTTGTTCACATATCATTATAGTAAAAAAAAAAAAATATTCTTCAAAATATTAGCTACATACCATCTTTTCTTTTCTTTTTTTTTTTTCTAAAATAGATCTCATTTGAATGTATACACTTTAGTATTTTCAATTACTTAATTAGTTAGAAAATAAAAAAAAAAAAATTTGTTGGCTTGTAGCCACAAAGGACTGAACTGACCAAAGAAAATCAAGGAACCAGACAAAACTAAGCGAAAATTTCAAAGGGAATCAAAGAAGCAAATCAAGCTATTTGATTCATATGCACATTTGCAAGGCTAGGCCTCTTGGGTGTACTTATCTCAAACCTTGTTTCATCCCTTAAATAATATATACAAGTTAACTACTAGCCAATTAGACCATGTGAGACTAATTATTATTATTTTTATTTATTATATATATATATATATATATTTCCTCTCGGTAAATCCTTATTCTAACAAACATGAAACAACATTGTCCGAACGTTTGTCAATCGCCATACATGGACAATAGCTTATCTTCTCTAATGCTAGTCCATTTTTTATTATATTAAAAGAGTGGAATCGATAAATAATCGATATAGGACATTTCTCAATGATGAGCAACTCAACTCTTATTACATAGAGGAAACATTAATGGTAAATAATTCATGTAGGACAAGTGATTGGTGGCTTGCTAACATTACAAGTTGTAGGTTTTTCTTATACAATTTTGACTCAATTTTTCTTCCTTAATCCGTCTTTCAAATTACATAAAGTTATTATATCTTGAATCTACTCTATGCGTATATTCAGATTATGCAAAATTTTATCTAAAAACTTGCCTAGAACACATTCAAAACTTAGATTAAATCAGAATCAACCCTTCCAACTGTCACGAATTACAAAACAATAAGAAAGTTTGATCTTTTAACTTGATTATCTTACTGCTCGATGGATGACAAGTGGTGTAACAGCCCAATATTGAAATTGTTCCACACCTATTATCTAGTAGTGGTAATAGTTTGTTGAGAGGTGGTTAGAAGAGAGAGAAATCGAGGCTTGAAATAAGTAGGTCAGGCTAGGTTGAAATTTGGAAATTTTAACTAAGTTTCACGTATTTGCTTGAGAGGTCCACTTTGATGGTGTTTTCCGACTAAGTAGACTGTGGCTTAGTGGTTATGGAGTGATGGTGGAGTAAAAGTATGTTTAAGGTAGAGTTTAGATATGTATCTGAATCTAATTTTAGTTAAGTATATGGGGAAATAAATGAAAGAAAAAATGAGGGTCTAAGGTTGTTTTTATTGAAGGATGAGTAAGCAAAAGGTGCTCTCCTACATGGCCTAAGTGGAAACATAAGGACTTTAATATATTGAAGCTTCAAAGGCAATATGTTAGAATTTGACATGTATCGAGAGGTAAGAAAATGAAGGGATAGAGTAGTTGATCATGCATGTTTTCCTCATCAATGTTCTATGGCTATGGATGTCGCATAGGGTAGCCAAAATTTAAGTTTTAGTCTAATTGACTTTATAGCACGTATATAACCTGTATATGTGATAAAATTATTTTTACATCATATTTTAGAGAAAATTTATTGGTAAGCTTAGAATTATTTATAAGACGTAATAACACATTAAATTTATCAATTCCTTATTGTTACCGTGCATTTTTACATACTGACATTTTTCTTTATATCTGTTACTTGTTAAGCAACAAAATTTAATATTTTTGAGATTCGACTTTGGCATGAGACCTCCTATCATGTTTGAACACTAAATTCTATATTTTGAAATTTCCTCAATGTTTTATTTTGTCCTTTTTTAAAAAAAATAAACTTGATGATCTTTCTTAAAATTTATTTGATTAATTATTTATAAAAATTTAAGGTTTGAAACCTTAATTTCCACCTAACATATCTCTAATCATAGTTGAGAGCGTATGTTTAGAACAAGGTATTATAGTAATAATTTAATAATTAAACTTATTAAAATATCATTCTCATAAATAGATTCAACAAGATGTGCAATCTCCAAAAACATAAGCAAGTATTAATCTTATACTAGTCCTGAGAGCTACTAGCATCAATAGAGTACAAATGTCTCTAAAATAAATAATAAGAGAGTCCATATACTAAATCTAGATCTGCTCAATCTCTCAAACATTCCTACTGGACCTCCTAGAATTTTAGTATTGACCTTAGGCATATCGCGATCCAAAACTGTAAAAATATGTTATTGCATCAATAGAAATCTAAGGGTATGTAAACTTTCACTTAGTGAGCTATCCCGTATACCATACCTTTAAGCAAGTAATAAATTATCAAAATATGAATGTATGAGAAAAGCAGTATGCCAAATAAATATATGCAATGGCTTAAGAACGGCATGCTACTCTAAATTATGCCTTCTGTAGTCAGGGTTGGAGATTATTAACTAATACAAACCACAACTGGGTTTTAACATCTAGAAAGCATACCAGTGCACATATATATATATATATATATATACATATATATATTTAATACTTTGGAAAATAATACCCTTTATCCAAAATTAGAAAAATAATTTTTCAAATCTAACGGTATGGTGACCTCTACAGTTATGTACATGCCTTAAGTGGAAGTCTTAGGATACAACCCTTAACCATACAATTAGCATCTCGTAGTGTCTAGTAAGCTAGTAAGCTAAGATAAGATCTTAATAAATAAGGTACATGTAGCGTATTCAAAATTAATTCCTTCAAGAACTGCTATTCCTATAAGTGATGTAAACCGTGACCAAGAATAAATAAGGTTGATCGTTAAATGGGTCCAAGCATATAGAAAGCTCGAAAAGAGTTAATGGGGAAAGGTATGAAAGGGTGAAAATAGTAAGAAAAACCCACAAACAACTCCAGAGGATATGATACACCAATGGAACTTCCGAGGACTCACGATACAATTCGATGTGACATACGAATTGGTCAAATAAGGTTACTCGCCACCTAACCTTGCTTAGGGGAAAGGTAAGAGAGATGCCAAGAGTAAACAACAATGTTTACCCAAGGAATAAGGTACTCAAAAGTGTATTAAAGATTATCTGCCTCTTACAACTACAAGTACAAGGGTATTTATATCCGCAAACTAACGTAACTTGCCCAAAAAGGAAAAAAACAAAAAGGACATTTCGTAAGGAAGGCAATGTACATGTTATAAAGGGGCAAAAAATGGATATATAAGGAAAATAATCATTGATGCTGTAGATTCTACATGTAATACTATATACGTGGTACTGTACACGTGGCGATGTGGCATTAGCGAGGTCGTTAGGAGATATGGACAAAAAGTAAGGACGTATGGGTTTGTCTGAGCAAAGATGGCCTAGTTAGCTTGGCTTTCTCTCTCGGCTTCTCGATAAGGAAAAGGCTGAGTAATTGGTTGACTCAGCAAAAGAGAATAATTGTTAACTTGGCATACCACACAACAATGGGCGGTTATACAGCACGGCACTAGAGGTAACTCGGTAAGGAGGTATTCGGCCTCAGCAGGGTTAGTTGGAATATAAGGATTCATTATGCCAACCCTTTTAATTCTCGAGCCCGGCTACGGGTCAGGGGTTTCGTAGCTTGATTCCCATCAATAAGCCTCTTTTTACCTTTCGCATGAGGTGGCAGTCGGTATAAGTAATGCAATAAAATGAAATGCATGACCCATTTAAATTAATGGTCATATAGGATTTAGATTCATTTAATTTAGGCGATCATCCAACTTTCACATACATCCACAACCCTACTAGTAACTATTACGCAAGTAGCCTTTAATTCTCACAATATTATGTGTTTTCACATGCAAGTAGCACCAATACATGTGTATTCCCATGCCACATGCAAAAATTCATTTTATAAGCATATATATATAATTTAGTAGAAATATCTACAAGTACAACCAAACATGAAGTCATCGAGAGTTACTCACTCGACTATGTCGGCCAATCATAATAATCTGGTGGCAACTCATCCTCAAAATCAATCTCACCTAATAATTATAAAAAGGGAAAGATAAGAACTTTTCATTCTTAGGTCTTACCTTAATTATTTTACTAAGGTTATTTCTTTCGTTTAGTTACTTATTTTTCATATTTTTTTCAATTTTTCTTAATTTTTTAATCAAATATAACTTTTTTATTTTAAGTCTGATCTTTATGACCTTATAGTCTTTTGTCATTGGTTTGGACGTAATTTTCACATGATAAGGTCGGTTTTGAGAGATGAGGCCCACATTTCTGAGCACTAGACTAAACAATAGTGATTTTTCACTTTTTTACGTCTTCTTAGTTCTGTTTTGAGTTATTGGATTTTCCTATTCGCAATTTAAGCTCATTTTTTTGCCTTTCATTATTATTGGGCTTTGTTTTTTAGGTATGGCTTGCTCCTTTAGATATCATGTTTGTTTCTTGTCTTAAGTCCAACTTTTACTCTATGAATCTTTAAGTAAATTTTATGTCATATTTGAGCTTGGTTTTTTAGATGAGCTTACCAATCGGTTTAATGGGCTTAGGAAGTTCTTAGTGGGCTTCTTTTAAATCTTTTTATTATTCTTTAGCTCTTGGTTGTAAAGTTTTATTTGGCTCCTTAGGGTTTTTGGCCTTGTTTTAAGTCCTTTAGTTCATATAAGCTTTCTAAGGCTTATTATCTATATTCAACTTATATGTTTAGCCTTGAAGTTCAACAAATCAAAACTTTATCCGTGTTTTTTCTTCATGTCTAGATCTAGTTGGTTGGGTTTGGCCTTCCTAAGGTTCATTTCCCAGCTTGTTTTCACAGGTTTTAGTCTAAGTACTAACTTGAGGCCTTAAAACAACTTGTATCTTAACTAAACACATCTTAATCCTTTATTATTACTTGCTCTTTGTTATTTTACCAGGCAAAACATGTAAGGTTGACGAGTGTGTAAAATTGTACACTTATTTAAAGGATTTCTTTAATAATTATATGTGATTTAACAGATTTTTTAGCATAAGTATATGAATTTTCGTTAAAATCACATATAAGTACTCAACACAAGTGTAATTCATATTTTTGTATTTTGATGCTCAAAAGTATCATATATTTAAAGAATTTAAGTTCTTTAAGTTTGATCTTGTAGGTTTTGGGGCTACTATGTAAGCCCCAATTCATGAAGTTAGAAATGAAGAAAAAAGTAAAGAAGGAAACTTGGAAATTATAACTACTAGCATGACCATAGGCCTATCTATCATCAAGACGGTACTTGAAACATAATCGAATCAAGTTGCAAAACTAAAAGGGTATACAGGCATGACAGTACCCAGATACTGGCATAACGGTATACTTAACTCTTGAAGCAAAAACACACCATTTCATTAAGAGAAGAGAAGAGAAGTGTACGATATGTGTCCATCGGTATGTCAGTACTCTTGATTACCGTTATGCCTGTAAGCTCCAAAGTTAAGCCAAGTAACCGTAGGATTGAGCCTAGAACCCAAGGTTTAGGGCGATCGGTTAAAGGATTCGATCACACCCAAATTATAAACTATTGAGAAAAATATTAGTAAAAATGACCCCGTAAACTTAAATTTAAGAAAATAAATAGTAAAATAGGAGACTATAAAATTTTCAAATTTTAAGTATAATAACTGCTAATTACCGAAAAGGCAAAAAGTGTAATATAATAACTAAAAAATTATTAGAGATAGATTATATGTATACTAAAAATTTTAGAATGACCAAAATAATATTTAGGAATATTCACGTGTACCTACATGTATTTACGTGTAGATAAAAATACGCGTAATTACTAAAATTGGCCGAAAACTAAGCAAATAATTAAAGAAAAATATAAAATAATTATGGAAAAATAAGAAAAACTGTGTAGTTAAGGGTTTTAAAAGGAACCCACACTAGACAGGGAGCTGGAAGTGGACGGCTACCACCACCATACGGTGGTGGCAGCGCCCAGGCCGGCCGACAAGGCCACGGTGGCCCGCGGTGGCCGGAGCCACCTGAACCGGTGAGTCCAAATTCCAGCCCGATTCTTGTATAATTTTGTAAAATTAGTTATTTTACCCAGAAAATTATGAAACTTGTTATTCTGAGGTTTTATTGTATGTAGTTTGTAGGAAAAATATTATTTTGATGAAATTATATCCCGTAATATATGGCCCTTAAGAAATCGTGCAAAACCGAGCACATTTCGGTTTAGAAATAAATGATCTTAGGAGTGTAGTTTCAAGCCCAAAATTTTTGTGTAGATTACTCAGATGATATAGAATAGTGCTATGAAGCCCTTTTTCAAAAATTAATTTTCGAAATTTTTAGATAATTTTTAGGTTCTAAAATGAGGCATAAAATGGGTAATTTAAGATTAATTAAGTAATTAAATTATTAATTACTGACTTAGTAAATAAGTAGATGTTTTAGGGTGTTAAGATCTGATGGAGTATGATACTTATAGCATTTAGGGTGTTAGATGTAATTATTAGGTTAATTATGTAATAAATGAGTAATAGGAAAAAATAGTTAATTTTGTAAATTAGGGAAATTTGGAGTAAAATCTGATTTAGGATGGATTTAGACATTTTGAAATAATAATTGGTGTTTAGAGATGGTAATTAGGGTAATAGAAATATTAGAAATGCATTATGTGCATAATATGCAATAATGCATAATGTGTAATTTTTGAAAATATAATAAATAGAAAATATTATAATAAAAATTGATATTTTGAGAATAATAAAAATGCACAATAAATCTAATAGGAAACTTGAATTTATGGAATTATATGAAAAATGTAAAAATTTATCACATTAGGAGTGGATTCGGTACACTAATATGGATTTAAGTGTACCGAATAAAATAAACACTGACAAAGGGTAATGATGGTATTTAGGTTATCGGGAAATAATGTGATTAATTTCACATTATGGGTTGAAACTAATTTATAGGGTTAGAATATAAAACGCTACTTAAAAATCGAACTAAAAACCTGGTTTAGAAATCGATGCGAAAACCGAACCTGAACCTAACCCCAAACCTAGAATAATTGTAAAAGACTTAATACCTAGATAATTAGGCATATTAAACCTTAAACAAAACCTAACAATAAGCATTATAGGATAAAACGAACCTATAACGGTTATATGAAAAGCTGAAACCACGTTCGTGTTATAGGGATAACCGGCGATGGCCTGAGCAAATCGGATCTCGAGTGAGCGAGTGAGGAGTCGAGGTAAGTTGAGATTAATACAATGCTGTATTTTGGAGGCTTAAGATTATGCTTAGTTGTGCTTGTTAGATAGTTGAATGTATGCATGTGCTTGATTATGGGTGAGGCCATGATTCTGTTTGTTACTCTGCACATATTATATGAATTGTATGAAATGATTAATCACCCTAAACTGGACTTAATTGAATATCCGACCAGTAATCATATTCGGACATGCATTGCAACCCGTTAGGGGAACTTAGGACTCTCCGGCCAAATACCGACCCCTTCGGAAGGGATAGCGCAGGATTGCAAAATGGTCCCTTCTTCATCCTCAGTCGAACTAAGTGACAGGAGAGGAGGTCGCGACGAGGGTGAATGCAGTGGTTCGAAGGTAGTCGCGGGAGGAGCAAGGTCTCCATTACACAAGCCTGGGTTTGGTCGTGAGCTGTTGCATTAACGGCAACTCCTCAACCCGGATTAGAGCGGGCGCAATTTCTCTAATCTCACGACGGGCCGGACAACATCGTGCGATGGCATTTGCTTGCACATGCATTGCACCTAATAAGTGATTGAAAACCCTGTTGTGTATATGGTGTAGTTTTAAGTCCTCCGTCCCTACTTACTGAGCTGTGGTTGCTCACATCCCTATAGACGTCGTGTAGGTGCTGGCTAAGAAGCGGTAACCAATTACTCAGAAGCTAGCAACTGCTGGATCCTGGGGAGTGAGGAAAAGCATTGAAGAATAAATACATATTTTAAGGTCTAAGTTTTTACTTTAGAATTATTTTCCGAATGATGTAATAACTAGGAGATATATTATAGAGGAATATTGTAAACTTTAACTGCAGTAACTGAATTATAATATATATATATATATATTTCCTCATTTTTTTTTAGGTAAATGATTTGTTTAATTTACAAATTGTCTACTTCAAAGCGGGTTAGTCGTGGACGCCTTGTGTAGATCAGGTCTAAGATAGCGGTTGTAAGGCCAACTTCTATCTTAGGATGGTTTACACGGCGGGGGTTGTTACGACTCTGCCGCTTCGCGGCGTGACAATGCCTGTAATGACCTGATATAAAATACTCTTCTTCTTCATTTTCTACAAATTTGGCTTTGTAATTTTTAGGGTTTAAGGTTTTAGTTTTTGCCATTTCTCTCTTCTTTAGACTATTTTAGGTTACTTTTAGCATAGTTTTATAATTTCCATGGAGTTTTCTTATATTTTCATGATTGTACCATAAACTATTAGTAGATTTTCACTCTTTTTCAAGATTTGGGATTGTAGATTTTCATTGTATCTATAGAGATTGTTGGGAAAATCATGAGGAACTCCATTATTGAGGTTGAGGAGGAGCTCAGTTTTGTAATGTTTCTCATACTTTTTCCATTTTTAATGCAATGCTTATTTTTATGTTTGTGTGTATTATGTGTTGAATGTTTATTCTTCATGAATGTGATAAATAGAGCTTATTATGCTTATGGGTAGTATGTGAACATGATGAAGTAGTTGTAGTTATTGATGTTTTTTATATTGTAATAGTGTAAATTTGGAATTTTACTTAGTTTTATGGTATAATTAAGTATAACTTGAGTGTTGGGTTAATGCTAAGCTAGATAGCGTTTCCTATACATTGAGCCTCCCCCCTTGTTATCCTAATAGGGTTGAAATACTGTAATAGGATTCGAAAACTCAAAGTAAAACCTAAGATTTCTAATATGGTTATACTCACCTATAGCTAAAAATTGGTTTGAATGAGAAATCAATTCTAATATGGTTATCTAAGTAGTGACTGGACTTGAATAGCTAGCTGATAGTGTAGATGAGATATTGATAATACAATATTTCTGCTGCATGATAGAATTTATGAAATGAGAGTTTGATAAATTTTGTGAGTGTGAGTAACATCTTTGTTTAGACTATCATAAATACTTTAATAGCATGGCCACAATGATCTTAGATGATTATTTACTCGTTACTCATACATTTTTTATGAAGAAATCCACATCCTAATACCAAGAAATTGCTAAAATTTATGTTTAATTTAATTGTAGTTTTTACTTCTATTTAAAAAATTTGTATGTTCTTTCCCTTAAAATTGCTCAATTGGTTGCTTAAATTAGAGTAGAAATAGTAAAATCTAGTACATAGTTATCTTGCTAAACTCTATTCTTTCCTTCACTGCAAAATATGACCTTGGTCAATCTCCCTGTACTATCAATAGACTAGTATGCTTGCCATTCATTCGCGGTTTCCACTAAAATTTATTCATTTCTATCTGCAAATGAGTTCATTGATAGTATAGTATTCCACTGTTTTTAAAAGGGGGCAAATTTTATATTTATGCATGATATTAGTGGAAGTGAGATTGTGACACCAAAGGTCAGTTTAAGAAACCTCTTAACCATGCCTTTTAAGAAGTTCTTCTGGGGTTTAAATCACTTTTTCTTTAGTATAACCACCTATACTTACCATATGGCTATCTAGTTGCATTTTTAAGCCAAAAATAACTTGTGACAAGTTAAGAAAACAACCTAAGAACTCCATTACGTTATATGTCTAGCTTGTATTTAAGGTCCATCATAGTTTTATTTTGTATGTCTCTTAAGTGTACAAGACTATCTTTGTACATCCTTAAATGTACACATGTTTTTAGCTATTTTACATGTTGTGGCCACTTAAAACTACTACTTACAAGATCTTTTCCTAAAGAAAAGCTAGAAACTTACTACATGGAGATTCTAAGGTTACAAGTAACGACATAAGGAGAAGAAATCCTATTACATAAATATTCTAAGATTATACTAAAGAGGAGAGGAAAAACATTACTACACTTGAAGATGGGTAGAGCCTAGATGGTGATGTTCCTTGGCCTTGGCCTTGCTCCTTCCAACTTCCAAGTGTTCCCTACTAACTCCTCGACCTTTACTTTGAGCTTAAGAAGTTGAGATATAGTGATGGATGAAAGATACTAAGTGATAGGAATCAAGCCATTGAACTTTTGACTCGAGCTCAAGTATGAGGACTTAAGAGCATATCAAGTCGATTACTTTCATTCCAACCTACACTTGATGAGTTTGAGCTGCTTCTGACTGCCGACCTACCACAAGTTTTGGGTCGAGCACCTCCCTATGTGTCAATGATCAAGCATCGGCTTGAGGATTACTTTGTTGATAACTTAACCAACTTGCTGACTAGCTTAGCCACACCCATCCCGACCTCCCTAAAGCTCATTCGAGCTGATACAACCCTAGGAAGCTTGCAAATCAACTCAACATCAATAAAATCTGGCCATAGCTTTTTGTCTTTTTCTACAAGGACCTTCACAATGAATATCAATCGCGTATCTAAGCCATTTGCGTAAAGGAATTTGTTAAAGAAGCTTTTATTCTACAAATTTCTTGTATACCTTTATCTATTTCTTGTATATTACTTAATTTGGGACAATGCCCTTTTAGTATAAATATATCACATCCCTTTTTTTTGTGTGAAGCTCTAAGTTCATTCTTTTACTCTTATCCTATCCCTTAAGTAAGGTTAAGTGGTGAGTAACCTTACCGAGTTACTCGTGCATCATATCGAGCTAGTTCGTAAGTCTACAGAGGTTCCTTGGTATATCATATCTTTTGAATTATTCATGGTTTGCTTATTTCTCTTTTGTTTCGCCTTGTCGCCATCTAACATTTCGAGCTTTTTGTAAGCTCGAACCCATTCTTGATATTGCCACCTTCGCTATCCTTGGCATGACGTATCATTTTGGCATTAGAGTGGATGTTTGTATTGGATAAGTTGCTATTGAGTTGTGTTATTATTGTGTCGTATGGAGTACTATTGTGGAAGCATGCATATAATTAGTGTTGTTGTTTATGTGGTTACGTGAGGATTAACTATAGTGTCTTGGTAAGTAATGGAAGTGGTACTGTTGTTCTTCATTGTAGTTATTATGTGGTACTTTGTTTTACTCTATTTCAAACCTTAGGAAATATAGAAAGTACTAATTGGCATTTTTGTTCTTCCAAGTAGCTATCCTACTAGTAGTCTATGGTATAGTTTACTTGGATTTGGGTATTCGTGTGAAAAAGTGTATATGTGAGTTGGTTAATTCGAGAATAGTATGTATTGTTTCTGGATAATAGTAGGAATCTGGGTTCTCTATGTCTTTACCGTAAGGACAAGACTAAGTTGAGAGAAGATGACTGTTTCTAGTGTAAATGTGGGAATCAAAGATGCCAAGAGGGGTGTTTTTACCATAGTTGACAACCCCAAAACACCCCTAGAAGTTTTGATGAGTGGTTCAATGAAGTGACTAACTTCATAGTTGACTTGACTTGAGCTATCTATGCATTAGCCTTCCAACCTACTGAAGTCATTTACAATACACCTTAAGTTGCTCTAGAAGCTAATGTTGTAGCTCGTAATGTTCAACCTTTCTAAAGGCAATTCCCCGCTTCCCAAGACCAAGGTAAAGGAGTAGGAGGACATATGCGAAGGAGGATAAATTTGGGTGAAGTAGATGAGGAAAATGAGAAAGTGTACAATAAAGTAGAGGAGAGAGCACGTGTACTTTGAGGTGCTGACAATGTGAAGCTTTAGATTCTGAACTTTAATAATTCTGGAGATGCTAATAACTACCTTGATTGGGAAGAGAAGATAAAACAAGTTTTTGACTACTATCAATATGAGGACCAAGGCATGAAGTATGAGATTACATGATTATTTACAAAAAAAAAATGAAAATACAACAAAATTTATAATAAAGCCACAAATGATATTAATAATTTTGTAGCTCCCTTATTCTAAGTCTTTAAATTGCATAACCTTTTACTTACAAAGAAATAGACCGGAATATATAATATACATATTTTACAAGATATTAGAAAAGATAGTATATATAGTACGGGAATAGAAATACACATATATAACATAACAAATATATATAAAAAAAATGATGTAGCATGCCACACACGCATGCAATGCAATAGGGGGTTAGTGATTAATAAATCATAGGAATAGAATTATCATAAACTCGCGGTCAACATTCCCCACACTCGTATATATAAGTGCATGAATTTCTAAAATAAATTTTTTGAAAAATGAGACTCAGGGACACACACACACACACACACACACACACACACACACACATACATATATGTCTATCAATTTATTTGATTTCTTTTTTTTTTTTCGAAAATAAGGCTCAATTGGTCACGAGTTATAATAATTTTTTTTCCATTCCTATAATTGAAAAATTACTAACCCCTTTTTATTTAAGATGATGAAGGAGGGTGTAATATATAAGTCTCAGGCTCTATAGTCTTAGGCATTTGTAGAGAGATGCCTAATAGGCTTTATTGAAGTATGAGTAGGCTTGCTTATCACCGTAAAGGGGGGTAAAGACCCCAACGAGTTTTACAATGGCGACCTGTTTTAGGTTCCTTAAGTGGCTCAAGTTCCTAAGGTGGTCTAGGTTCGACCACATGTAAGTGCACAAATAATGCCTTAAATAAATTTAAGCCTCCCTAAATCCCCCAATAAAGGGCGCATTGAGCTAAGCTTTTCCTAGCAGGCCTGCATCACTAAAACCTTATTAGTATAACTATATTATAATATATATACAATAAATAAAAGAAAAATTAAGATAAATAAAAGCCTATTAATTAAATTTTTAATTTTTGCGTAGCTTGCCTTTTAAGTCCTTAATAGAGTTATTAATTCTATTGAGCCGAATTTTGGTTTTTTCCTTAATTTAACATATACTAAGCACAACCCACTTAATATAAGTTATTCGACATAAAATTAAGGTAAAATAATTTTTTTTTTAAATGTTAAAAAATATTTTAGAAAAATCAATTTAAGTTGCCAAACGGTGAAAACTGGTTAGAAAGTGAAATTAGGGTTTTGGGGTGAAAAAACCCTAATTTAGCTAGTAGTTTACGAATTTTCTAAAGAAACTATTTTTTATAAAAAAATATTAATTAGAGAAAACCATGTTCGAAGGCTGATATATTGAGACTAAGTCACTATGTCGAAATTAAGAAAAACAATTAATGGGACTTTATTTTTTATTTTTTTGGATTTTTCTAAAAGGATGAAAAACATGCAATAATGTAGAAATGTAAAAAAATGAATTTATATTTTTTTTTATTACGAATTTTCCCTAAAAAGACAAAAAGGAAAACAAAAATTTTACTATCAGCTAATCAGAATCAAACTAACTGTAGTTCTAAATTTTCTATAAAAACTTTAGTGGGTTGATTCTTTTTATTTTTAAAAAACTAAGTTGAATTTACGTTTTTTAGCCATTTCTTTTTTCAAAAAAGAAAAACCTTAAAAGATCTAACTTTGATCCCATTTTTTTTTTTAAAAAAAAACCCCTAAAACACTAATTTTTGAAAAGACTCCAATTAAGATTTTTATTTATTTTAAAAAACTACGTAATAAAAATTTATTTTTCAAGAAAAACCCTAAAGACCTAAAAATGCGATTTTTATGAAAAATTAATGAAATATGCAATTTTTATTTAAAGTGTGTAAAGATTGGAAAAAAAATGTGAATTTTCTAAAAAAATGCAAGATATAAGATGCAAACATATTCTTTTTATAAATAATAATTTATTTATGCCAAAACCTGAAAAAAAAAAAATCGAGTTAGTACCATTGAGCTATCCTAATCATGCAATTTCAATAAAAATATTCCTAATTATTGTTATTATAACAATGACATACAAATTAATGTATAATTTAAAAAATTTAATTATGACCTACATAAGAAATAAACCAAAGTTAGTATAATTTTTTTTATATAAATAGAATAAAAAAAAAACAAAAATAAATAAACAAGTCAATAACCCACCTTTCATTATATGGGTTAAATCAAGGGACTTTACTACGCAGGTTGTTTTGCCACGGCTAAGTTAGGTCGGGTTAGGTCGTCGACTCCAATCACTAAAGCAACAACAAATCTAGCTTCACGCAATGGCTTGCAAGCACCAAATCGAATGGGTGATTTAATTTTTGTGACAAAGTTATTAGTAAAACTTTGTTTAGTATACTTGCCTTGGCCAGCTCATAGTGATGGTTTGGATGATTTTCATGGTGGTTAGTGAATATATTCGTTGGTGGGTAGTTGATTGGTGTAGATTACAAGGGTTGTTAGGTTGTGATGTTTTCGAATGGTGTTAGAGGGTTGCGATTGATGGGTATTCGTAGGTATGCTGGGTAGAAGACGGTAGTTGAATTGGGATCGGGTTGCCGTATCTTGGCTTTGTGAACATGAAGATTACACTACTGCTTCCCATTTTATAGAATTACATCAAATCTTTATGGCTTGTTTTAGATTACGTTAAATCAAATATGGATAGGGGTTATCTTAGATATAAATCTTTAACAAATCCTTATTTCAACATATTTAATAATATCATTATAAGATTGTGGAGTTTTGCTAATTACATAGTCATGATTTTATTAGATTCACTAAAAAAAAAAAAAATACACCTAGCGCATTAGAAGGGGGTTGATCCCTTAACTTCTATTTCCAAACACACCCAAGTCCATTCCTAATGCTAATACATCTAAGCTTTTTTTTTTTTTTTCCTCATCATTGAATGCAATCCGGTTATACTTAAATTCTAAAATCTGGGCCCAACTTTACTTTCGACTTCCATCGTCAAGCCCAACTTAACCTAAGTTGATTTAAAAATGATTCTAACATACTTGTAACCTAAGATATATATGCTAAGTAATTTTTAACACTACATTTGAGTTTAATAAATTTGGAGTTTTATTTTAATCACTCCCATTAAAATATTTTTTAAATTGGACAAAAATCCATTTAAATATTTTTTTGGGATATTTTTCTAATGAAGCAAAAAAAAATTTTAAAGACTCTAAATTTATTAAATTTCATGTATACTTTTGATTATTGCTTGATTCGACCATAAAAGACTAACTAATCGAACTCAGATACTTTTGACACTTTGTTATTTTTTAGTTTTTCAATTTTTTTTTTTGTATTTTTCCTATAAATCTAGTCCATAAAACCAAAAGAAAAGAATCTAAAATAAAAGAGTAACAAAAATAGGATGCCTATAATGAGGATCCCAAAGAAAAAGAAGAATTGGGGGGAAATGCTAAGAGTAATGAAGAGCTAGTTGGGAAGGATGTATTTACTGAAGATTTGGATAAGTTGACATTGGTTGTCCGATGTGCAGTGAGCCTTGAATCAACCATTGAGGAGGAGCAATGAGAAAATTATTCCATATCACATAGAAGGTGAATGAGCAAGTGTGTGCACTCATTATAGATAATGGGAGTTTCACCGATGTTACATCGACTGATTTGGTTCAAAAACTCAAGTTGTCGGCCTTATTACACCTAAACCAATTTAAGTTGCATTGGCTAAACGAAAAGGGAGTATTACATGTCACCTAACAAGTATTGTTGCTGATCTTAATTGGGAACTATTTTAATGAGGTTTTTTGTGATGTGTTACCTATGTGTACATTTCACGTGTTGCTGGGCAAACCTTGGTTATTTGATTGAAGGGTCGTATACAATGGGTTCAGGAATACACATGCTTTTGAGAAGGATGAGAGAAAGATCACCTTGAACCCCCTGACCCTTAACTAAGTAAGTAAACTACAAGCTAAGTCAGCCCGAGGATCTAAGAAGGCTTTAATACTTAGTTGTTCTAAGCTCTGAGAAGATTGTTGGAACCGAAGGAACAAGTTATACTACCGAATGAGGTTTGAAAATTACTTGATGAATATGTCGACTTATTTCCCAAGCGATTGCTTGAAGGACTGCTACCTTTTCATGAGATTGAGCATTGTATTGGCTTAATACCTAATGCTGCCCTTCCTAATAAGCTTGCTTATCAGATGAACCCTGAATAAGTAGCTGAACTATAAAGGCAAGTTAATGAGTTGCTGGAAAAAGGCTATGTAAGGGAGAGGCTCAGCTCTTAAACTGTACTATTTTTACTTATACTAAAGAAGGATGGAACCTAGCGAATGTGTATGGGTAGTAGAGTTGTTAACAATATAAAAATCAAGTATAGATAGCCAATTATGAGGTTAGATGATATGCATGACGAACTAAATGGTGCTAGAATTTTCAGCAAGATTGACCAGAGATCTGGTTATCATCAAATTCAAATCAGACTAAGGAAGGAATGGAAATCTACGTTTAAAACTAAACATGGTCTTTATGAGTGGTTGGTAATGCCGTTTGGCTTGTCCAATGCCCTTAGCACTTTCATTGGATTAATGAATCATGTATTAAGGAATCTGATAAAAAAATTTGTTATAGTATACTTTGATGACGTCTTCATGTACATTGTTGACTTAGCAAGTCATATTAACCATCTTCGAGTTGTATTTGATGTGCTTCGAGCTGAGAAATTGTTTGGAAATTTGAAAGATTGTTGTTTCTATCAGGAGGAAGTGGTTTTCCTAAGGTATGTAGTTGGAGGAAGAGGTCTCTAAGTCAATGATAAGAAGATCCAAGCAATTGTTAATTGGCCAACCTTAACCACTTGTGCTAAGGTAAGGAGCTTCCATAATTTAGCTTCCTTTTACCATTACTTCATTCAAGGTTTCAACAATATTGTCATAGCCTTCATCGAGTAGACAAAGAGGAACTTAGAATTCAGATGAGGAGAGAAAGAAGAGAGAAGTTTTACCGAAGTGAAGAAGAGATTGACCTTTGCAACCGTAATGGCCCTGCCTAACTTTGGGGTATTTAAGTTAAAATGTGATGCATCGGGAGTTGGCATTAGAGTTATGTTGATGCAAAAAGGTTGACTTGTTGCCTATCATGGTGAGAAGATGAGAGGACTGCAATTGAACTACTTTATATATGACAAAGAACTCCTTGCATTAATTGGAGCACTTTAAGTGTTGCAACGTTGTCTTCTACTAAAAGAGTTTGTCATATAAACTAATCATGAATCTCTAAGAGAACTGTAAAGCTAGGCTAAGTGGATAGAGTTCCTAAAAAGATTTAATTTTGTGATCAAGTATAAGTAAGGTAAGACCCACATCGTTGTTAAAGCCTTGTCAAAAAGGCATACTCCTCACTAAACTGCAAACCAGGCTGTTAAGGTTTGCAAGCATTGAAGAACAATACCTTCAAGACCCTTACTTTGGTCCAATATAGGAGCATTGTAAAGAAGGGAGGATGGTTGATGAATATCATGTAAAGGAAGGCTATGTGTTTCAAAGTAACAAACTTTGTATACTGATTTGCTCCATTAGAGAGCTATTGGTGAAAGAAGCTCATAGTGGAGGGCTCTTTAGATATTTCGGAGAAAGGAAGACTTATGAACTGTTGAACGATTGATTCTTTTACAAAGATGAGGTAAGATGTGCATCTTGTTGTTGAGAGCTTTATAACTTGTAAGAAGGCTAAAAGCTTAGCTAAGTAAGGGAAAGTGATGCCTTTACTTGTCCTGGCCAAACCATAGGTTGAATTAAGCATGGATTTTGTTCTTGAATTACTCTAAACTGCTCGAGGCAAAGATTCAGTAATGGTAGTTGATAACTCTTATTTTAAACATATTTCATATGGTGATTTTATAGTATTTCCCTTACATTTTTTGTTTTCTTTAAAGAAATTGATACTTAATTGAGTAAAATTTTGATTTCAAGGTTTGAACGTGTTCTAGGATCGAAAACGAAGAAAAGGAATTAAGTTTCACTCAATTCGGAGTTCAAATGAAGGAGTTACGAAGTTTTGAAGTTACACAGTCTAGGACATGGCCATGTCCCCAGGTTGTGTCCATCCAGAAAAATTTGCCAGGGTCAGAAAGTTACACGACCTGGGGACACGACCATGTCCCAGGCCGTGTCTGGTGACGAAAACAGAATCTTTATAATATATATATAAAAGGACATATGAGGGTTTTCAGAAGAGAGACATTAAAGAGGGGAGAGACACTAGAGAAGAGAAGAAAAAGGAGAAAGCAATACCAACTTCAAGATTGGAGAGATTTTTCATCAATCGAAGGGGTTTTTCATGTTTTATTTTATGTTTTTGATGGAACTCGTTTTTAGATTCATTATGATAACTTAGAATTCGTGTATTTAGGATTATGGAACCTAGGGTTTCATGTGACTCTTGGGTTGATTTATAATTTTCAATAAAGTTTCTATCTTTTCTTGATTCAATTATGTTGTTTAATTGTTGATCGATAATTCTAGAGTATCAATTTATGATATTATGTACGATGATTAAGAAATTGCATGTGTAATTAGATCTTGGCATAATTGGAGAGAATTACATGTATACTTAGAGATAAGATACGTGTTTCTTCCGGAAAGTTGTTCGTTTGTGTGGGAATTCATTATACATTAATGCAATTCTAAGTTATATTACTAAGTGAAGAGATTCCGGTAAATAATTTAGGATTAGGGTTAATATGCTTGAGAAAGGTATTAACTTTAATTGTGAATCCCTCCGGTAAAAAATAATAAAAATTGAATTGAATATATTTTAAGCGGTCGCATGTTGAACACTAGGGGAAATAATTCCTAAATACGTTATTAACTTCTTGAAGTCGTTCTTAGTTTTATTGTTTTCTAAATTGCTTAATCAAGTCTCATAATTAGTTTAGTTTGTTAATTTCAGTATCTTTAATTCATTCAACTCATCACAATTTTCCAGTTAAATAATAAAGCTAAGGTTAATATTAGTACTCAAAATCTCTAAGGGATCGACTTGGACTCACATCTGTTATATTAAAATTGATAAATGCATTTGCCTGATATCAGTAGTCATAGATAAATTCAGCAAAATGGCACATTTTGTGCCTTGTACCAAAAGTAATGATACTTCGGCCATTGCTTTTCTATTTTTGCAGGAAAATCGTCCGCTTACATGAAGTGCTAAGGAACATAGTATTATATCAAGACCCAAAGTTTCTGAGCCATTTCTGGAGGACTATGTGACATTAGATGAGAACCAAGTTACTTTTCAACACTTCTTGTCACTCCCAAACTGATGGCCAGATGGAGCTCGTCAATTGCACTTTGGTTCATTACTTTAAGCTATAATGAGAAAGAACTTAATAGACTGGGATATATGTTTACCCATTGTCGAATTTGCTTACTATCGAATAGTATACGACACCATTAGGTAGACACCCTTTGAGGTTGTTTACAGCTTCAATCCTAAGCTACCTTTGAATCATACCCCAATACCCATAATCGAGCAAGAAGACCCCGAAGTTAGAGCTAGAGTGTCAATTTTTTCAATAAATCTACTAGAAAGTTACTCAATAGATTGACCAAGTTGCCAAATGGATGACAACAAAAGGGAAAGAAAGAAAGGCAAAGCAGTTTCAGCCCGGTGACCTAGTATGGTTGCACTTAAGCAAAGAAAGATTTTCCAATAAAAGGAAGAAAAAATTATTCACCCGAGCTAAAGGACCATTTAAGATGCTCTAGAAGATTAACGATAATACCTATTGATTGGAACTACCTAAAGACCTTGCAGTTTCTGATGTGTTCAACATTGTTGACCTTAGCCCTTACTGATCTGAATAAGAGCAAAATGAAGACTAGCCAAATTGATCCCAAATCCCAATTAACCCTGAGGAAATCATAAGAATCAAGGAACTGGACCCTTGACTCGAGCTTAAGCATGAGGACTTCAGAGTATAGCAAGGTGCATCCTTTCATTTTGGCTTACACCTAAGGAGTCTGAGCCACTTCTGACTGCTGACTTGCTATAGATGTCCAATCGACTACCTCCCTATGTATTAATGATCAAGTATTAGCCTAAGGATTGCTCTATTGACAACTCGGCTAACTTGTTGACTAGTTCAGCCATACCTGTTCCGACCTCCCTAGAGCTCATTTGAGCTGACACAACCCTAGAAAAGCTCGCAGATCAGCTTGGCATCAATATAATTCGATCGTACCTTTTTGTTAACATCTACAGGGACCTTCATAGTGAACGTCAACTACGAGTCCTAACCATCTGCGTGAAGAAATCTGCTAAAGAAGTCTCTATTCTATAAATTTTTTTTATACCCTTATCTATTTCTTTTATCTTACTTAATTTGGGACAATGCCCTTTATTCTTTTCGATATTTAGTAGGTTACCATAATATTTCAAGTATAAATACCTTCTTCTAAGTAATTGTAGTCATCATCTTGACATTATCAAATATATTGCATCCCTTTTTATGTGAAGCTTGAAGGTCAATGTTTTACTCTTATCCTGTCTCTCAAGCAAGGTTAGGTAGTGAGTGACCTTGCTAAGCTACTCGTACATCATATCGAGCTAGTTTGTAAATCTACGAAGGTTCCTTATTGTATCATATCCTTGGGATCATTTGTGGTTTGCTTGTTTTGCTTTTATTTTATGTGTTTTTTACAAGTTTGGACCCATTCTTGATATTGCTACCCTCGTCTATCCTTGGCATAGCATATCACTAAGGGAGTAGCCTAAGTATTGACCAATGGTGTTTGATTTTTAAGTGGTTGAGAAGTGGAATAGAAAAGAAAATATGGAAGGTGTGAGGATGTGTGTAAACAGAAGCTATTGAGGGAAAGTATGGGGGTATAACTTAAACTCTTGAGTGGAAAATGGAAGTGAAAAAGAAAGCTACTAGTTCTAGGTTTTATCTAGTAAAAAGATGAAGTATAAATGGGTGTTTGAGTAGGTGGTTGGTTAGCCATTTGAGGGGATTTCTTAGGATGATTCTTCTTTACTTAATCAAGCAAATATCAAGTGACAAGAGGGAGTTTTCATGAAAAAGGTGACAAGAAAACATTAATATTGTGTGTGGAAGAAGAGCTCGGCGCATGTGGAAGGAGGGAAGAAGATATTCAAATTGATCTTACTATATTTGGTTGATTAGCAAGCTTTACGCTTTTTGACACTACACCTAATATAGCAACTTAGCTTAGATTAAGGTGTTGTTTAGTACATGGGAAGTAGGGAAAAACTTATTTAGTTGCATCCTAATAACTAAATGAAGTAATTGAAGGCAAGGGACAGGGTTGGGGAATAGGGTAGCCGGCGTTATTAGTGTAGGATCTTCCTTCTTTTTTTTTTTTTTTTCCACTTGTCTTACTTAATAAAATTACTCAAATGAAATTGATTAAAGTAAATTAGAACTTAGTTTTGATTCCCTTAATTATTGATTTCGAGTTGATTTAGACTTCGAAGCTTTTGAGCTTATTTAGGACTTTAGGTTTTAGGTTTAGGTTTAGGGTTTTCATTTTAATATTAAGGTTTCCTGATTCTTTACTTTATGGTTTTTGTGTTCGTTGGTGATTGTGAATCTAAATTTTATACATTTAATTAAGTCTTTAAGTTAGTTGATCCTTAGGAATAATTGGTGAGAGCTTGATCCTAGTTTAAATCCTTACCCAAATTTATAGGGTTTACAGTTCAGTATAACATAGTCATCAATCCATACAATACAATAACTCCCTTATTAAGACAATACTAATAATACTTAATATCAACTCCTCAACTCCAATAATAACTAACGATTAACAACAATTGCAACTACATATCTCAAATCTTAGTTCAAGAGTCCCCAAACAAACAAAATAAAAGAAATTGAAGTTACCTTAAGCATATTACTTCCAAAGTTATGATACTAAATTGTGATGCAATTTGAATGAGAAGCTCAAACTCAATCTGTAAGGATGGTGCTACAATTAGAAGACTAAGTAGGAATTAATTATATTTTAGGATTTTAAGTGCTTCAAGGGCAAATAGAAGAGGATATTGATGTAAATGATAATCAATAACTCAATAAAGACATATGCAAACTAGTTTTGAATCTTAATGGATGATTAGTAGCTCTTACAAGCACTTAAAGGGATTTAAGTTGTTGAAAGATTAATGTAAATCCGATAATGGATTTGCCATTTGCCATGATTGTGATTGATTAATAAGAACCTAAGGTTAAAGAGGAAATACTTAATAATTGTTAATGACACAAGAGGGTCCATATATTAAGAGAAAAATAATATGACATTTCTAATAAAAAAAAGGATTTCCATAGTCTTATAAAAAACCCTTTACATGTCTGGTGGCAAAAATGTAAATAAGTCAAAGTATAATAAAATAAAAATAACAATACTTGGCTTAACAATCTTGAAAACTATAGCTATCATTTGGATGATGAAGTTACTATTGTCCAGTTGGTGTAGATGACCATTTTGTGAACTTTGTTGGCCATATAATAGGTGACCTACTGTTTTAATAATGAATTTTAGGGCACAACGCGTTCGGATTATGATGAAGCTAGCATCTAGATGGTAAGCTTGATTTCTTCTATTGTCCGAATGGTCTAAGGTTGCGAAATATAATAACATATATATTGAATTATAATTTTAGAGGAATAAAATACAAAAAAGTAGTTATTTTTAAAGTTTATTTAGGTCTTATGGATATTTAAAAATATGCTAAAAAGGATAGGGGAATAGTTATTTTTTAACCCTTCTGAAAAATAGCAATTTTATTTCAAGACAGGCGTGTTTATGCATTGTTTTTCTAATTTCGAAGGAATGAAATTTCAGTATTTGGACTGAACTAGGAAAATCTGGAAGCAACGCCAAAAAATCCAGTTATGTTGATTAGGCAACGACCATCAGCATTTTTTGTCTCTCACTTTCACGTCATCCTCCCCGTCCTCCAGTTTGAAACTGGAAAGTTCATCTCAAAAATATCTTGAAAGCAGACCTTCTACGCCACTGCTCACTCCACTATCCCAATACCCTAACCCTAAACCTAATCCCAACTCTCAATGGACATATCCCTTTTCCACAACAATTGCATTTCTGTATCACGCCCTATCTCACTCATTTTCCACAAGAGAAACTCTAATTTTTCACCTTCTTCTTCTTCTTCTTCTTCTTCTATTCCCACTTCATTCCGGTGGTGTCGCCGTATGAATTTGTGTTTCGCATCAAGTTTCGAAGCATCTTTACTTGCTGCGTCATCGCGTAAAGAAGAAGGAAAACAACAACATGGTGAAGTTGTTGTGAGCAAGAAAGATGAGGACTTCGGTGATTTGAAGTCTTGGATGCAACGAAATGGACTTCCTCCCTGTAAAGTTGTACTTAAAGAGAAGGCTTCTCATGATGAGAATCATAGACCCATTCATTACGTTGCTGCTAGTGAGGATCTTGAGGTAATTAGATGGAGATTTATGTTCAGTTCGTGAATGTATGATGTTCTTGAGGTTTTTAGGGGTTAGTAATGTGAGCTTGTGGAGTTATGGGTTTTGTTTATAGGCAGGTGATGTTGCGTTTTCTGTGCCAAATTCATTGGTTGTGACGTTGGAGAGAGTTTTGGGGAATGAATCTATTGGTAAGGTGCATTTAAATCTTTCGCTTTTTTTTTTTTTTTTTCCTTTTAAATTAATTAACTTGTGGTTGCCATTGGCTGTTGAATTTGTTTAGTTGTATATTTCTTGTTTAATACAGCTTAAAATATGGTGGGTGCTTGACGAAATCAGTGCCCTTACGGTGTGATAGGAAGAAAGACTGAATTGGTTGAAAGGAAAAACTTATCTTAGATGGTGGAAGGACTAGAATAAATGGTCGACATCGAGTATGCCTAATGCTTTTATCTGTTTCTATCTGTGTCTTAGCCTATCACATGCTGCCATGCATACATAAAGAAGGAAAAAAGGGCTGTATGAGTAAATCACCTGTACATGCCACATATCAGGAGTTGGGAAATTTTATCCATAAACAGCTAGGAATCATGCCCTTTTGTTCCGGTTTAGGTAAAGGCTACATGAATCACTTATGGGAATAAGTTAAGGATTCTATCGTACCATTTTACCTTGTCCAAGATCCAATTTACTTTCCAAGAATGCTCATCGGTTGCATCCTTATGTGAAACAGATATAAGTCATATTTGTATGAGCTGCCCCAATGACATCATTCTTGACTTTTAACTTCCAATGTTTCTAATTCCATGCATGGTCTTGTTATCATTGGGGTAATGACATTGGATAGTCACCTTGGTAGGCAATGTTATTAGCTATGATGTGGTAAGGAGCTTGTTCAATAATTATAAGAAAAAGCAGGGCAATCAGATATTTTACTGGGCTGGGATAAGAGCATTTTGTAGAAATCCTTTCAGGTTCTCTATAATGAAAATGCATCTCTGGGAAGGATACCACATAACTGCAAATTCACTCCACAGTTTTTCTCAATGAAACATGCTTGTAAATACCCATCTGTCCAAACCAATGCAAGGACATATGGTGTATTGTGTAAGTTGCCAATTCTGCTTGTGTGGTTGATTTTTATACTTTATTTAAAAAATGTAGCTGCATCCATGTGAGTAAAAGTATGGCAGAAACGGCTATTGTTTAGGCCCATGCGCCTTGTATTCTATCTCCATTTATTTTTTATAACTTAAACTGATAAGTCCCACTGCAATTACATGTTATCGTTGTGAAGAAAAAGTGGTAACTTTCAAGTTTTCCAAGAGGATTGTGCAACACCTTCTTGTATGAATATAAATCTGTTCAGTGGCCAAAGTGTCTCCGTTTCCATTTGATAAGCAAATATGCTTGAAGCAATATGATTAAAACATGTGCATGCCTGTTAATTAACCAAAAAAAAAAAAAAAATCGGTGCGTTAGCAAGTATAATCTATTATATTATGTAACATAGACCTTCTAAGCATGATTAATCTTGCCTTCATTTAAAATAATGCTCATCTGGCTACTTATAATCATACAGCGGAGCTATTGGCCACAAACAAATTATCAGAATTGGCCTGTTTAGCCTTGTACCTGATGTACGAAAAGAAGCAAGGAAAGAAGTCTTTTTGGTACCCATATATAAGAGAGCTTGATCGTCAACGTGGCAGAGGCCAATTGGCTGTAGAATCTCCCCTTTTGTGGTCAAAATCCGAACTCGATTACTTGACTGGCAGTCCCATGAAGGTACTTGGTGGCAGTCTTCTTATGTGTACATGCAGTTGCATTTGTATTATAAAGTATTATATATATAAAATAAAAGCTTGTAAAATGCACCTTCCTCAAAATAGAAATTTCATTTTTGTTTTTATAAATTAGGCTGAAGTTCTTGAAAGAGCTGAAGGGATAAAAAGAGAGTATAATGAACTTGACACCGTCTGGTTCATGGCTGGCTCCTTATTTCAGGTAAACTTTTTTCTAGCAAAATTTCATCAATCAGTTCTGATGCATTTACTACTATATTTGTCTTTTATGAAGTCATTTTGGGTTTTTTGTTTAATCGTGCTGTTATCGTGAGAAATTGACGCTTAGCTTGTTCATTTTGTAGCAATACCCATTTGATATTCCTACAGAAGCCTTTCCATTTGAGATATTTAAGCAAGCTTTTGTCGCAGTTCAGTCATGTGTAGTGCATTTACAGGTAGTGCTCTCTTTCTGTAGTGTCTCATTATAAAATAGAAAGAATATTCACAGTAAACTATTATATACACTACTTACCCAAAAACAAAAATGTTATATACACCTCTGCTTCTTATCAAATAACTATCATATGCACCACTGCCAGGAGGAGCATCTTTCTCATAAGATGAGATAATTAACGTACTCTTTTCTGAAATCAGAATGTCAGCTTGGCAAGAAGATTTGCTTTAGTGCCCCTTGGACCTCCATTGTTAGCATATCGAAGCAACTGCAAGGCAATGCTGACTGCCGTCAATGGAGCTGTCCAGTTAGTGGTTGACTGCTCATATAAGGCTGGAGAGACTATTGTTGTGTGGTATGATGTTGCTCTCTCTGAAGTCATGTGATTTGGTTTCTTACCGTTCATTTCTGTCATTTTTGGAGTATAAGTGTCTTTCCTTTTTATCTATTGTTTGTAAAATAGTTTTTATCATTAATTCTAAGGTGTGGCCCACAGCCCAACTCAAAATTGCTTTTGAATTATGGGTTTGTTGATGAAGACAATGCTTATGATAGGATAATTGTTGAGGTAATTACTGTCTCTTGTGGATCTAGAATATATAATATCTAAGAGGATTGCATGAATTTGGTTTGGTTTATACTCTGTCTTAGGCAGCTTTGAATACTGAGGACCCTCAGTATCAGGATAAGAGGATGGTTGCTCAAAGAAATGGAAGGTTGTCTATACAAAAGTTTCAGGTATGCTACTTAGTGTTTATAAGATGTTGGTTCATTTTATTTTCCAGTAGACAAGGAACTCAGCGAATTTATTATGCAGGTGCATGCAGGAAGGGAGAAGGAGGCTGTTTTGGATATGCTTCCTTATCTGCGATTAGGCTATGTTTCAGATCCTACAGATATGCAGTCTGTTATTTCCTCCCAAGGTCCTATCTGTCCTGTGAGTACACTTGATTGGCTTTTATTTTTATGGCTTTTCTTCCAGATTGTGATAACTCTGTATTAGCTATACTAGTATTAGTTAGTAGATGTGTCAAAAGATGGCCTATAAATAGTTCTTAGGAAAGATAAGTGAGTGAGACCAGAAAAATTTTTAGTAGTTGTAATTCTCTGGAAAGAGAATCGGATAGCATTTGCTCTTGGAGATTTTCTTAGCTCTTGGAGTTATTATCCTAGATAACATGTCTTTTTTTCTTCAATCTGTCAATAAAATTCCACCAATTTAGCCCTAATTCAATTAAAGGTTCAATCTTTTACCATAATCGAACCTAGATTGTGACACAGATATTGCTTAAATATAAGGTATAACTGATCTATTCTCCACTTATGTGCATCCTTTCTGCCAACTTATTTTTCTGGCAGTTGGTCTACACCGTAATTGCTGGCTGGGCTGGAAAATCTAGGTTTGATCATCACCAGATGATATGAATGCACTAACCATGGATATGATGCCAGAAATAGACCGATTTTATATCACCCTTCAATTCGAATTAGCAAAAGCAATGTCTCCTTGCATAATATGGATTCCAAACATTCATGATCTGGATGTGAAGATTCTGTTATCTAATATCCTTTTGGCAGTACCTTCTTTTTTTTTTTTTTGTGTTGGTTGGGGGGTTATGCGACCTATCTATTTGATTGCGGTTCTTGATGGATGTTGCAGGTGAGCCCTTGTACTGAGAGGGCAGTCCTGGATCAACTTGTTGAATATTTTAGGTTACGGATTGCTGCCTACCCTACTACTTTGACCGAAGATGAGTTGATGGTATTCATGATCTATTGATATTCTCTCCGTCAGATCACAATATATTTTCTTGATTCATTTCAGGATTTCTGATCTCTTTTACATTTCTCTATAGTTGTCAGACCCAACTGTAAACCCAAAGAAGAGAGTTGCCATCCAGCTTGTTAGGTTGGAAAAGAAAATGTTAAGCGCTTGCTTACAGTCAGTGCTTGATTTGATTGATCATTTGCCTGATCATACTGTGTCTCCGTGTCCAGCTCCTTATGCTCCTGAATTGAAATGAAAGGTCTGTTTCTGCACTCTTACACGCACATGCATGCACAGTTGCATATATATAGACTAGGCAAGCACAATATCTCGGATCATATTATTATTATTATTTTTTATTTAGTTTAGTTATTACTTTGCAGAAATTTGAAGCTATTTTGGTGGTCTAGCAAATTGTAAAACTTTGAGCAGCGTGCTTAGTGCCTGAATATGTTGTTGAGTAGCATATATGAGGTAAAATTGAATCTTATGTGGTTTTATAGAATCTCTTTCTTAATTTTTGCTGATTGTAGATAATCAAGCTCATCCTTTTGGAAAGATGAATCAAGCTTATTGATGGAAGCTTCATTGAGATGTTTAGTCATTAATTTGAAAGTTGGATATCTTAGAATATACATTGATATATGCTTGATGCAAACTTTTGTTAACAACTGTGTTTGGCCATTTTTTGATAGAAAAGAAATAAGTAAAAATGGAATGAAATGTAATTTTCACTTTGTGTTCGTAGCATATGAAGGAAATGGTCATTTCCTTTGTTTAATTTGAATTAGAAAACGAAATAAAGGGAAATTGAGTTAGTATGAGACAAAGTTATCCTTATTTTTATTTTGGTAAATATTGTCATAAAGAACAATTTTTAATTCTCTCATTTTCATTCATTTCCACTAATTTCTGTCTAATTTTGGAGAGAAAAGAAGTGGATTCCGAAGTAAAAATGTTTTCACTTATTTCCTTCCTTTTCTACTTATTCTCTCTCCTTATATAAGTTGCTAAACATATTATTTCCTCTCATCGCCTTCAATTTCTGCCCTTTTCACCAATCCAAACACAGTAAACATCTTTTATGCCCAGAACATGTAGTTAGCTGCATATGATCTAAGAATTCTTTAATCATGACCTGTGGAATTAACTGGGTCTAACTTTCCCTGTCCACCTTTTGTTCTGCCTTCCGGTATGGATACGAGGGCTATCTTGTGCACTCAACTTCTTCTTCTTTCTTTTTCCTCCCTCACCCTTCATTCTTCCACTAACGTGATCCTTTTGTGGTTTGTGGGTTATGAAAGGGGCTCGACCACAATTGGAATGTATTCCTCGGGGCATACTCTGCACTCAACGTTTTGGTGCCATGGTATCAACTTTTTTCTTTAAATTGTGCTAAAGGAACAAAATCAATTCAGACAAAACAATATCTATAAAATTTTCCATTGTCGTTCGGGCAATTTGGCATTTGTTCAACGAGAAATTAGAGAAACCTTGAATGTAAGATAAAAGCATGTGTACATTCAATGCCCTGTGGACTCTTCAAATTCTCTTCCAGTGAAATGAGACAATCTTACTTAAAAGCTGGTCATGTTTGGTTCAGCAATTACTTGAGTTTGACTCAACTCGGCTATAGTCAAGTTAGGGTCGAGTTTGAGCTTGAGTTGCTTGAGTAACTTATCAAGTCAAGCTTGAGCTTTATGATGTTTGGCTTGACAAACTTGTGAGCTTAATCGAATTCAATTTGAATTTGAATATCGGTTGAGCTCGAATGGAGTATAAATATTATTATTTTAATAAATTTATAATATTTTTTAAAGATTATTGAGTCAATGCAAGCTTAAATGAGTAGAGCTTGAGCTTGTGGAGCACCACTTTGGGTTGAGCTAGAGTTTAGAATTATAAGTTTGATCGAGCTCGAGCTTTGAAAATCCGAGTTGAGCTTGCTTATCACTGTATTATCTTGATTTGATTTAACTCGTTTATAGCTTTATCTTTACCTATCAAGATTTCTATATTGTCAGTGATTGCTTGTCTCAAGAAACTCTAGATGCATTGCGATGATTCACGGGGGCATTGGATTTCAATTTATTCTTGTATGATTTTATTGTGATTTTCTTGGTTATTGAAGTATTGGGTATTTCTTCTATAGGATGATCGTGGAACTCAATGTAAGACATAAAAGTTTGTCTCCATATCCCTTGGGGGCTCTAGTAGGGGATGATGCTTAGTGCTGGCTCCTGGATGAAATTCGTATATTTTCCTTCGTCTGTCTATGCTGGGTCTAATATATCAGATTTTGCCTCAGCAGTCGTGACTGAATTTTAACCTTACGATCCATATCTTTTTAAAGGAAAGGAATCATTTGTCTCATCTTATTGCGGGAACACGTTTCATATCCTGTCCACCATTGTACATGTAAATACAAATTATCAATGCAATTTTTCGCCCAAATTGATGCTTGAAATAAAAACCTACTGGGCAGGTGGTATTATACCATGTTTGGTATAAGTGAATGGGAATGGATTGGAATAAAATTGCCTTTCTTCTCCTCATGTTTGAAAGCACACTTACAAGTAAGTTGGAATTGCGATTTCATAAAATCGGTTATTTTAATTTTAAGAAAGAATTCAATTTTATCTTGAAGTTGGAAAAACAGAGCCAATAATTCCATTCTTTTTATATTTATTTTTATTAATTAAATTATTTGTTTAATCTTAAATTTAAGTACAATATTTAATAGTTAAAGGTAATTTTTAATAATTATTATATATACATTTAATTTAATTAAGTTCAATTCCATAGATATTTTGGAATATGGAAAAAGCTTTGTTATTTCTTTCTTTATTTCATTGTATATCAAACTATTTTTACGCAGCAGAGGTGGTATTAATGGTTTTTATTTTAAAATAATAAGTGGTAATAAGAACCAATGGTAGTGAATAGATACAACAATGGCAAATAATAGTCATGG
The DNA here is from genome assembly GCA_024138015.1 of Lumnitzera littorea. Classification (NCBI taxonomy): domain Eukaryota; kingdom Viridiplantae; phylum Streptophyta; class Magnoliopsida; order Myrtales; family Combretaceae; genus Lumnitzera; species Lumnitzera littorea. The sequence goes on along the minus strand of JAMXBB010000011.1, from coordinate 71,133,768 downwards.
AATATATTAATTAAATAAAAAGAAAATTCCTTCTTTAGAAATGAAAATTGATTTTTTTATATTTTTATGGTGTTTCACAGCCGCCATAGGCCGATGGATAACTACCTTTACTTTCCGGTTTCCACCATTATCTAATCCTTAGAACCATTTGTTGTTGCTCTTTCGTATTTTAATTATTTTTTAACATAATTTTTGGTTGAATCATTGAATCATAACCTCCAGTACAATGTGATATGTCTATATCCTACTTGCACATTAAGAAGGGAAAAAGGAAAAAAAAAAAAAAATGGAAAAGCTGCTATTAAAGTAAATTCTACATAATAAAACGCTGCTAACAGGATGTATGATGATATGGATAATTCCTCAAACGATGCTACCAAACCAGGCCTTGGATCTCATAACCTCAATTTCGTTCTCCACATCTCTCCAACCACCTTTTTGGGCTGAGGATTATCAGGTCCTCTATCCCTCTGTCCAGATGTAAAATACAACCATCCATCCCAGTACCCAGCTATTGTTGTTTTTATACGGTAAGGAAGCTTTCCGATCACCGACCACTTCTGCAGATAACATGAACTCCAATATAAGCATAAAACATGAAATCAAATAGCTAAAGAAGTAGATTACATCTGGCTTTATGAAACTGGAGGTGGTTTTCATTTATCAAATGAAGCAACTATGGTCTAGGTTATACAAATACACAAGTACTTTACTATTAGACCGTGTGGCTAATGGAAGAAGTAAGAGTCTAGAGATGTTCTCCAATAGTTATGCTTTGGGAGAGCAGGAAAGGTACAGTGAATCTAAATGGTGAATTCTTATTCAGACTATTGTTGCAGCTTTGCTCTCCTGTACCCTCTCACATATATGTGCATATGCTCCCACACGCAAATGGTTTGTTGTTAATGTGGACCGTCACTAATGCTACTTTGTAACCATAGCATCCTAAATGAGGTCCCAGAACTCACATAGCTGGCCAATTCTAAACTTTCATGCTTTACACACACATACACACACATTTTTCATGAGACTAGTGGGTTCATTTACACAGCTAAGAAAATATTTGAAAAATTCTGAGCAGCTTGTCATTGAGAATGAAACACATACCAATGAGTCCAAATCGAACTTGAAAACCTCCCCCACGAGCATCATCCTTTTGGTAATCGGGTGCTTCTCTGTCGTACCTCCTGTGATAATAACAGAATTATTGACAATCACCCAAGAGAATTCAATATGGGAGTTCGGCTTTGGCATGGGAGGAAGCACTTTCCACTTCATTTCCACATCCAGCATATATACATCACCATATACCACCTGAAAAAAATTAAACCATTGTCATTATTCTGAAATGCATACATGCATTTGCCATACACAGGTATAATTCACCCAAAAAAAAAAAAAAAGGAAAGAAAAAGCAGTAACGAATTGGCTAACTTGCATTCATTCATTTACACTCAACAAAATGAAATCCCAATAAAAGAAAAAAACCAAGAACCACCACCTAACCAGAGTTCCTAATTCCCATACCTCATGCCGGCGGGAGCATTTGAAAATAGGTGACCCTGGTTTTGCCATAAAATCACCCTCCTGACCGCCAATAACGAAAAGCTTGTCATTGAATACTATGCAAGCCCTGTGAAACCAAGGAAGAAGGGAAAAAAAAGAGACAAACACTTAATATTACAGAGAAAAGAGAAGATAGAATCTGGGTAGGGTCCAAACACAAGGAATTTGAAGGCATGTACAAGTGCAACACACAGATGCTGACAAATAGAAGAAAGTGCTAAAGTCAAGCAGCATGATGGAGCATCGTACAAACCTGTGTGGTCCCCCACGAGGAATGGGAATTTCACTTCGCCACTCTTTTTCCAATGCTTTTCCATCCTTTACTGCTAGGCTCCAATGCTCCAACCCAGGCGTGTGGCGATTCTCCTTGCTGCCGCCCATCACATGGAGTCTACCTCTCCATAATTGTGTGGCTGGAGCATACCTGAAAATGATTCACTCATGCTGTAAATTTGAGATATGAAGATTTGATGGTTGACGCAATACAAAGCAGATACAGCAGCCCAAAAGGAGCAACATCATTACATACATGATGTAGATAGCTAGACAAAATCACAGTTTCTTCTTTTATGATGACTATCCTATATCCCTATCACTAGAAAAGAGGGGAAAAAAAAGAAAAGAAAAAAAAAAGGACAAAAGATCTTGAGGATGAAATTGCAGTTACTTAGAAGAAACTGATGCCAGAGCAGTAGTATTTTACCTAGGCAATTGATAACATATCCAGCGAAACGAAGCATCAAATGCTTAGGACTTGTTATATAATTCAGGATTAAAACCAAAAGAATAAAAGGAGAGAGAAATGCAGGTTACAGTATTGATTCAGTGTACATTAATACCACAGTGGAAGCACTATCCCCATAAGTAAAGGAAAAGCCAACCAAGAGTATATGAATCGACCTCCACGAATTCAAACATGCAACAGAATACAAACAATAACATCTGCAAAAGTGCAAATGTGACTGACAGTTTGGGAGATGCTACAGGATAGTGACAACAGCACTAAGATTTCTCTACGCATAGAAGACATAATTTACTGCAGTTTCATTCGATAAATATCCCCTAATAACAGGCAACTCAAAACTTCAGCATACAAAGATGGTAAATATTATTGTCAGGGCACTATTAGGATGCAGTTCATGCATACGTCTTTCCAGCTAAAGAAAATGGTACTTCTGATCTCTTTCAAATACATACCTAGGGGCTGGAAGTGGAGGCATGCTATCCCATTTTTTTGTTTTAGCGTCAAGCACAAATGTGTGTGCAGTCGGGCCTCTGCACTGGGGACCATATTGTCCAGAAACAACATAAATGTATCTCCCATCAGTAGCCATCCCTAGATGTGAATTTGCCATCTCTTTTGGCATGTCAAACCTGCCTCCCCATGTGTTGTCCGTGAAATTGTATACATCCACATGAGAATGCACCTAGAAAATGAGCAAAAGGCAAGCATTGTAAGTATGTATAGAGGAAAAGAGCTCCATTATAGTCCCAAGTTAAAAACATTAGTTGTGTCTCAGGGAATATTGTTACCCAGTCAAGAGTGCCATATCCAGCAAAAACATAAAGTAGGTTGTCAATCTGTATTGCTGCTCCATCAAGACGAGGTACAGGTGCTGATGGCATCTGTTCCCATTCTAACTCCAGAGCAGGCAAATCAGCAAATGTTGCTGACAAGATTCTATTAGGACCTCGACTGATCTTATCATCAGGTTGTGCATTCTGAAAATACAAGGTCGGTTAACAACTAGGAACTATAGGGTTTCACACAATCACCAGAATATATGAGCATAAGCACCATCACTAATGCTACACTTGAGGATCCCCTCACAGATCTATGACAATGGTTGAGAGGCCAAAGTGTTAATATTTAGTTCTAGCATGAAATCGCATAAGTCGCGACTTAGAGTAAAATGCCAACCTTCAAGCATTTAAAAAGAGCTTCTTGGCCGAAATAACATTACATTTATCCGTATGGTATCCAAGTTGTGAAGATCGAAAACTCTTCGAGTTCCATTAATGAAAACCTTACATCCTTAAATGAACAGAAACTCTCCAAAAGTCTACATTTGAATATAGATGTATTGCCTCACTTGGGCGTCTGATTTTTCCCACAAAATCTTAGAATAAAAAGAAAAATTCTAAGGACTGAAACTTTAAAAAGACTAGACCAATTCAAACGTAAAGAACAACATGATCATAGAAAATCCAAGATGGGTATCAGCAAAACAATCATAAAACAATAAATTGAAAAACAAGATGGAAAAGTAGAGTACCTTGTCCTGTTGGTCTGGGGCACCGGGAAGGACAATGGTCTTAGATTTCTCAAGGGCCCAATTTGAAGCCAGAGACAGATACGCAGAGGAAAAGGAAGAAGAAGAAGAAGACCATATGAAATCTGCAATTAAAACAACACCAAGAAGGCCAAAGCATGAAAACAAAAGGACTGTTTTTGTGGAAGAAGCGTGTTTGGGGTGTGAAAATCTGGCCATTGTTGTCGAAACCCATTTTGTGAAGAGGCGCGGTTTATAAGGAAGAGGAAGGAAGTAGAAGTAGAAAGTGGTTGGAGGAGAGACAAAATGGAGAGAGAGAGAGTACAAAGTTGGAAAAGAGTTGGGCGCCAATGGTTCTATTCAGCCTTCTGGTTTTCTACCATTACTCTTGCGGAGGAGGATCCTTCCCTTTAGTTGATATTTTATACCATTTTTATTTTTCCTTTTTCTACACAAAATTGTTGGCTTCTGCTCTTTATTACCCTCCTTTTTTTGTTATCCGGCTATCGAACTGATTACTGAGTGACCAAAATCGATTGAAAAATAGCTTCCATTTCATGTTGAGAAACACGTATTTCCTTTCTGTTCTAATATAAGCATTCGTATTGTATATTACAGAAAATATTAAAAAAAATTAAACTCTATAATATAAAAGAACACTAATAATATATATTAAGAAAATCAAAACTGTAATAATTTTTTTTTAAAAAGTCTTTATTATAGTAGCAAATGCTAATCAAATAAAAAGTATAATAAATTTTTTAAATAATAGTAATATTAGATAATTAAAATAATAAATAAATAAAACAATAACAATCATAAAAATAAGTAGATAGAAAATAGTAATTATATAGTTGGAAAGATTTGTAAATAATCGATATTAATTGAGAATTATATAGAATGGGTTTGAATCTTTTTTGTAACTATCATCTAAATATATTTAATGGTGAAAATTAGAACTATAAATGTAATTAGTCATTGGTGGTTAAAAAAAAAAGACTTTTCCTTTAATATAATAGATGTAATATAATATTTTGATCTAGGCTTATAATTTGTTATATATACAACACATGTGTATATATATACATATATATTATTGGCAAAATCTGTAAATAGGGATATAAATTTCAATTTTTATTAATATATATGTGTATCTGTAGATATGCATTTTCAATCCCTCTAGAGTAGTTTTCTTAGTAAAAACTCTTAAGAGAATTGAAGAAGAGAAAATACAAAAGAAATATAAAGTTAAAAGGTCCTAAAATTTAGATTAAGGTAATATTTGGTTTTGCAATTTTTATGATACTTGATGAACAAAAAATTTTGTCTTATGTTTGATTTATAACTTTGCTTGATGACTAAACAAAAATTTTGGTTAATAGACTAGATAAAAAGTCCAAATTTTATCATATCTGTATTATGGTATAAAAAAGAAATTTATTAGATAAAAAAATAAAAATATTTTACATTCTTAAAAATACCTTTCTATATTATAAAATCGAGTTAATTAATATTATTTTTATTAAATATTACAAAAAATTATTTATTTTGTATCATATATTGTGTAAACCAAACATTATACAATAAGTTTGTACTATCCAATCTAGTCCCCCTGCATTTTTTTTATTCAGTTTTCCTCGTATTTGTTCTATCCAATTCTCTTTATTTAATTCAGTTTTTACAATCAAATGCTACCTAAAAAAATTTGAAATAATAGAATCTCGTAGGGGAGAATAGTGATTTTAGGGTGATAATTAATTTTATAAGGTGAAAAATAATTTTTAAAATCGAAATAAATATATGTGATTCAATATTTTGTAGCTTTTAAAAGAAAAAATACTTTTTTTTTTCATAAGTTCGTTGTCCCAACCTAGTCATGGCTTGCTTATTATTAAAAACATAAAATAGTATTAAATCAATAGAAATGTGGCTTCAGATTGTATTGTTAGTGGAGGTGAGCAGGTGACCCTACCGTGTAAGGTATCCATCAGGATCTTGCTCTACTAGGTAGGTTCTGTATGTGTAAAGAAGGTCACAAGGTAAGTTTTGAGTAATAATTTTCTAAAACCTACTCTTACATGATGGAATATAAGTATAACGCCAGTGTATCGTATACCTACCTTATAACCCATACTATAAAGTGTACAGGGCAAAGATTTTAAGATATCTTATACTAACCTATGCTAAAACCCTAAGATTATACGTTCTTATGTTATTGTCTTGTTCTTTTCTCTTATTATTTTTTGTTTTTTGGGTAAAACCTTGCGTTTGTATTCTGTATATAATGATTTTATAATTTGAAAAAAAAAATTATTTTGATGATTTCAAAGGGAAAAAAAAAATAATTTAGCATAACTTAATCAAGGGTTGAACGTTTCTTGTTGGGATTATTCTCTATTCTATTATTAAAGTTTCATATTGTTACGATTAGATGTGTTGTAAATATAAGAATTTTTGAAATATTATTATTTGGTCAATTAGTATAGTTACATGTTTAATATTAATTATGTATTTGTATAATATTTCAAAAAAAAGATAAAAAAAAAATACAAGTTCCATAAGATACTATGTCTACATGATATAAGGTGGTTCCTTGATATCACATGGTAGGTTCCGAGTGCAAAAATTTTAGAATTTGTACTTATAAGGTAGGGTATGGATAAGGAGTCATGCCTTATCCATCCTGTACCCACTTATCTCTAATTATTAGTAATCTAGTTTTTGATGAAGCACATTAATATAACATTTGCATTAAGTGTTTGGCAAAAAAAAAAAAAAAAAAAGGTAGAAGCATATAGAGAGAATTGAGAAGAATTATATTACAAGACCCAGCACTTATTGATTGAGTTTATTTAGATAATATAAGGTAAAAGCATATAGAGAGAATAGAGAAGAATTAGACTAGAAGACCTAGCACTTACCAACTGAGTTTATTTAGATAATATACTTAGGAAAAAGACTTAGATGATTGTAATCATGTTATTAACTGCTAGAATTAATTTTTTTTTTTTACTTATGTAATATGATTTGATAGAATATTTGAAACGAAATATTCATTTCAATAAATATGAATTATCATTAATATTACGCTACAAGGAGTGTTTTAAAAAGGAAGACTTAGTTGTGTGCTATACTCATTTAGGAAGAGCAAAAGCTATTTTTGGTAAGCATATATGCTAAAGTGAACAAAGGTAGGATCCATTTGGTTAATCTTTTTCTTCTTTTTTTTTTTTTTTAAGTGTCTTTTTTGAGTCTATTTAAATTTTATATTTGGTAAGTGTGAGCCTTGTACTCAATGTATAGGAATTGAGTAAACAAACTTAGAGTGTCGGTGAAACTAACTCGATTAATGTAAAAACTTATATGTAGGCTCACAATATTAGTTGAAGTGATTAAGTAAGTTCGGAATTTAAAAATATATTAAGATACTAAGAATATAACTAAAATAGTAAGAATTTATTATATCGTTATTATATTATCAAATATACGTAATGTAAATTTCAAAAATTGACAAACACTTAGAGATATATTATAGAGTAGTTATATTGGATGTTAAATAATATATAAAAGACATGTATGTGCATCGAGTATAATTATTATGTAAATATATATACCTGTAATTATTATAAATACCTGAAATTAAGTATAATTCACTAACTAAATTAATGAAATTGGGAAAAATGATAAAAAAAAATTTTCTTTGACAAATAAGAAACATGTTGCTGCGTGGCATAAAGTTTGAGAATACATGGGATAAGAATTGAGAATTTTGATACCTAGCCATGTGTTATTTATACATGTTAATAGGAAGAAAAAAAAAATCAAAAGCCACTCAATTGGAGATATAAAATCACATCAGAGCAAAGTTTGATAATTTTTTAGCTTGGAAAAATTTTGGAAGTGGAAAATATAGAGAGAGAAAGTGAAGAACAAAAATTAAGACAATAGTAGGTAAATCTAGAAATTTGCGAGTACCCAAGGAAGTTGAGTAGTTGGAAGTGAAACCAAGTGGTGATTTGAAGGAGTGGCCAGCGGTGGATTGGGCTAACGCACCTTCTCCTCCCATGGTGGTTGGAGCTCGGGTTTCCGGTAAGTCATTAAACTTTTCCGATTTCATAAAAAATTAGGAAAAATAGCAAAAGATCACAAAAAATTATGAAATTTGGTTTCCCTTAGAATTTTCTCATGAAGAATTCAAATATCTAATTAGATTTTCAAAATTTTAAGTGTAAATATGGGATCCTTAAAAAAAAAACGTTCTACACACCAAATTTTAAACAAGTAATTAAAAGACCAATTGGAAAAATTATGTTGTCGGATTTTGGACAAAAATTCATTTTCGTCAAAACAGTGTATTGGATGAGTATTTCCAAAGAGAGCTTAGTGATTCTTTATAAAAACTATATTGTGATATATGATTATTACCCTACAGCAGCTTGAAGTGGATTATTATGATTTAAGAAATGATGATTTTTAAGTAAAAAGTTGGCGTTTGGTGAATTTGACATTTAATCTTTAAGTTATTATATAAGTGTAAATGAGTATTTAGTATATTTGGAGTTGATACATATATAATTGAAGTTCTTAGTGGATATTTGCTGATGTTACTGGGTGTTAAAAATTCTGGAAATATAAGGTAAGCTTGTGTATGAGTTAAATAGTAAGTTGTGATAGTGGTTGAAGAGTCAAAAACTATGTTAGAAAGAAGATCAAAATATATTTTAAGAGTGAATAACTTGATTATGCTAAAAAAATGGACTTTGGGTCAGAAAGTAATCGATACTGGAACTTTATAACTATACTAGAGTCAGAAGGTAAGTCAAGAACTTCTTAACTAAAACCTATCTTATGGTAATGGGTTAGAACCTTAATCAGAAACTTAGTTAGAACCTATTTTAAGTCAACTGAAAATTAGATAAATCACTAAAGAGCCTATTATTGTCAGAATGTAAACCTATTTAATAATGAAAATAAGTTCCTACATTATATGTGATTTAAAACTGAAGTTGTGTATTACTTTCTAGGGATTATTAACAATGATTATGAATGTGACGTATAAGAGTATGTGTCATTATATTCAAGTAAGTTGGAATCGATGCTTAATGATATATTAAAATATCATATCAGGATACTTGAAGGAGTAAGAGTGCTTGTTTGTGGTTGTAGTTAGATTGTTGTGCATGTGTTATGTATGTGCTTGAGATATTGATTGTTGATTGGGAGTTAAACTCCAAATACTATTTTCTATTTGAACATATATCATATCTTCCTTGTATAAACTTGGTTGGTCATCTAATAATCTAGACTAATCTTAAGTTGACTAAACGTCTAACTTGACATTCACAATAACCTAATAGGGGTAACGATTAAGTTGTCAGACTAAATATTGATGCACTCGTTAAGGATAGGAGAAATGGTCATTTTCCAACCTTTAGTCGAACTAAGTGATAGGAGAAGGGGTCACGGTAAGGTTGGGATTAGTGGTTCGAATGTTGTCTAGAAAGGAGGGTGCTTTTCATTACACAAGCCTGAATTTGGTCTGATAGTGTCGTGTTGAAACTCCTTGGAATCTAGGTTAGAGTGGATGAAATTACTCTAACTTCACAATAAAACGGTTAAATATTGTGAGATGTTATATCATTTGTCTGTTGCATTTATATATAATTAATGATTGAATAACCTTATTTGTTAATGTGTTCTTACAACTGCATCCCTTCTTATTGAGCTAGTTGACCTCACATTCCTATAAATTGTTTTGCAGGTACAGAGTAGTACTAAAAGATGCCTTGTTACACTTGTCTATAGGTTAGTTTTGATGAGATGGAGAGTAAAGTGAAGAAGTGTAATGAATGGAACGAAGCTCAAGTTTCTTTTGTTTTTTTGTTTTTGTGGGAGGATTATAAGGTCTTCCTAAGAGGACTTATAGTTTTCATTAGCTCGCTTTTATCATTATATATGTAATGTAGTCCTCCTATAGAGATGTACAGTTCCTTTTGAAAACTTTAGACTCTTAATGTACCTAAGATTCTGTAATGAACAAATATATCTATAAGTATAAGAAAATATATTTTGTAAAATGTTACTCTATAGGTTTTATATATTACAAGTGCCCATTTGATTGCTTCAAAGCTGGTTGACCTAGCTAAAGGGTTAGCTTCTAGCTTAGGTTGGTTTACATGGCGGGACTGTTACTACTTCTTAAGTTTGGGGCGTGATAGTAAGAATAAAATGCCAAAAAGATGGAAATATAGTTATATACGTACCCCTATTTTAAAAATTAAATACTTAATAAATCTCTATAAATTCGAATTAATTTACCATTTATTTATTTATTTTTCAAAAATACCAATTTAAATATCCTATTTGAATGAATAAAATATATACTTTTTATTGATAAGTGCTTTTAATCTTAAGCCCATTAGGCCCCTGGTGACTTGAAGCCTTCATATTTCAACTTGTCAACCTAAACTCTCAATCTAGTTTGCTAGCTTGCTTATATGCAAGTGGAGTCCTCATAACTTAAAGAAAGAGAGCAAGGATCATGTAAAGACAGATTAGGAGAATCTTAGAAGGGTTAGGGAAGGTAATTGACAAGTTAAGGATTGCTTTAACTCATGAATCTGACCAACAGCACTTAACCATCAGATGTTTGAATTTGGACATAGGCACGAGTAATTGGGAAATTAGTACATAGATAACTATCCACTATTCCCACATTCCTAGGAATAAGGAAGTGGTGTGGAGCATAACTTTTCCATGTAACAAATGTGTTAACTACAGTTATTGGGATAGTTACAAGTCGCCACCTACAAATAGAGCTTGGAACCAATGATGTGTTTTTTTTGAATCTCTTGAATACTCTTTACTTTCTTTTCGCCTACACCCCTTTTTACACACATCTTACTTAGGCATCAGAATGATATATTGAGTGGCCTCGATACCTTCATACCCTAATTTTACTTTTATTTGTGTAGGCTTTCATATAACCCATTGACCAAATTTTAGATTCCTAAATTTGATTGTCTACATTTTTTAAATCCTTTCTTTTAAAAGTATGTGAATTTTATTCAATCATTACTTTCATTGTAATTATGAAATGAAAACAAATAATATATAAATAAGATAATTTTCCAAATGTTAAATTTTAAATAGTTATATAGTAATATAGATAAGAAATGGACATAAAAAAGACAATCCAATTAGGACCTTAGAATTTTCTTTAAATCTTGGTTAATGTCAACTATTTACAAAATCAAAGGATTTTTTTTTTTATTGAACTCTTTTATTAGCCATTGCAATAATATAATCAAGGATTTCATCAAATTAAAGAAGAATTAATCTAGCTATTGCTTGAAGATCATTCTACTATTGGATATCGCTTAAACTTCATTTAGAGAGAAGTCAAAGGGTAGAAGATTGATGAATAAGTGACCAAACTCACGTGATATAACTAATTGATTAATACTAACAAGAAGTGATTCTATTGAGAGATTTGTAAAAACTTTTGAGATATTCTACTAGCAATAGATGATGGAATTTTTTACTTTAGTATTTGTTGTATTACTTTCAAAAGAGTGTTGCGTGTAAGATTTTTATGGGGAGGTTGTTTATTATAACTAGTGATTGACATTTAAATGCTTAGTGTGAGAAAAGTGAAGATGTTCTGTACGTGACAGGTTAGGGTTAGGCAAGTTTAAAGCCAAGAGAACCTAAGAAAGCCGTATTGGTCACAAGAATGATAGCTTCTACTAAGTGCTATTGGAATTATTACGGTAGTTTAACTTATTTGTATTCTTGTTGGAAAAGTTGTAGTGGATTCTAAGTGGTAAAGATTATAGTGCTAGTAAAGAGGATGTAGATAAGGGGCCAAACGTCTATATATTTTGGCTTTATCTCTTTATCTGTACTCTCTTTTTATTTACTCTATTTGTTACTATTGTGTTGAAACTTGCAAATCCAAGCATTTCATTTTAAGTAAAAGTGAGTAGACACGAATAGCATTGATATTAAGTGGTTATAGAAATTTTTCTTTAAAATCTATCTTTCCACAAAGGGAAAACAAAAATGGAAATTGGGCTCAATAGATTCTAAGGTTCAATATTTTTTACAATAAGTCTAATTTTTGTCTTTGAATCACTTAAAATCATCTTCGATTAAAAGTTCTAAGTTTAATCAGTTTCGGGTTTCTTAGACCATCATTAACCCCACCACTTAGGAGCAAGCCATTGATATGACGAATTCCATACCGCTAGAAGAAGTGGTCTGACACTTCCTTGAGCTCTGACGATCATTTGAGTGTTTCGAGCAAGCGAAAAGCCACTACTGCTTTATTCCACCAATCCATGCTTGATTTAATCTAAGATCCAATTTGAACTTGACTCAATCTATGCTTACCCTAGTCCATTTCTTTAGTCACTCAATTCTTTTATTTTGACTTATTTTGTTCTAGTTTTTATCATGTTTTATTATTTATTAAAAGAACAAAAAATGATAAATAACAAAAAAAAAAATAATGATAAATTTTATTTTAGTTTTTAATTTTTGGTCAAAATTAAGATGTTTAAAGAATTAATGTTCTCATAATCGGGAAAAAAATGATGCTTTTTAAAAAAAGGATCAAAAACTTTTTAGAGCTCTTTTAATCCTGCATCTAGTTTAGAGTTTATTAGATTTTTTTTTCCAAAACGATAAAAACATAAAAAATAAAAAAATGTAAAAAGTAAGATATTTTTTCTAAAACATAAAATAAATCAACCAAGTAAAATTTAGGGGGAAAAAGTATGATAGCCCAGTCCCTTAAAATGGGTACATAGCCATCTAAATGCAGTGTGTGTGGCCACAAAAATAAAATGCTTCTTCAAAGAAGAAAAGTACTTTTATAAGAAAATAAATAACAAATTCATTTTCGTCAAATGTTATTTTATTAGTCAATTTTTTTACAAAATTAAATCTTTTATTTGAAAAAATCCCACTTGGTAGTCATTTTGACTTGAATAATTAATGTCTTTGAAATTATCCATTTTCAAAAGACTAGTACCTTTGTTAAGATTAGTCTACCTATTTGATCTTAACCCCTTTATTTTCTAACCTTAGTTAGTGGTACCTGCAAAAATATTTTTCACAAACGTTCTTTAAAGAAAGTATACTTAATTTTTTGTTGAGTAGTTTTTATTAAGTGGATAGATTAATATATGTTAAAGATTAAGGAAAAAGCGAATCTTGAACTCGACAACTAAGCAACTTTGTCAGGGAATATTTTCAAGTGGAAAAGTAAAGAAAGTTTCTTTCTTTCTTTTTTTTTTCAATTAAATGATTTATTTATTTCTTTATATTTTAGGTAATATTTTCCCATTATATTTAACTAACCATTTATTTAACGTGTAGGAATAAAATAAAAGAATAAGAAAAGGGGATTGGGCTTTATTTTTAAATTTCTAGATACAACCAAGTGTAAGCTATCTAGAAAACTAGGTTGGTGTACCATTGTGCAGCTTTAAGTTGTTGTGGTGCATACTATTGTTTGATGATGATTAAGTTCCATTGATATGGTAAAGGAACTTTTTTTTTTTTTTAAACATCAAGGCTGCAAAACTGAAGAACCTTTAGAACCCACTTTGATTGTATCATGCATTAGGTAACAAATTGCAAGATTAACTGAGCATTAAGATGCATGGAATTGGCAGTTGCTTTTAAAATAAAAGTTTCATTAATTTCAAAATTAAAAAATTAAAAGAAGAGTTACATAATACAAAAAATAATTAAAAAATCAAAATCGATAAAAAAGAATTTCTAAAAGACATGTTTTAATATCAGAATAACAATTGTAAATTTTATAATAATTTTTATCTAGTTATTTTTTTAGGCATCAATTCCCACATATATCATTGCTAGTTGCATTTGCATCTTTTATTATTTACAAAAAGATAAAAAAAAAAAGAACTTTTAATGAAAGAAAATTAAAAGGAGGTTTTCATAAGACTTTAAAAAAAAAACATCAATTAACTAAATAAATAAGAAAAGAATTTTGCTAATAGGTTATGATCTTGCAAGACTTTGAAAATTGTTTTAAACAGATAATACAACTCAAAGCTTGGCTACTTGCTTTAAATCCAACACTATAGTCCTAAACAAAAGGTCATCTCCCTAAAATAACCCATAAAGACTGTACTTAAGCATCTCTAAGAGTTCATCGCGGGGCAATGTGAGGGATCAGAAGGAATGAGTCCATTAAGACCTAATAGAATTGTTGATATTAGCTATTGGGCATAGCCAAATAACCTAAATGTAATGCCAAGGAAATTATTTTCAAAGACAAGCATATTTTGAAGATTTCAAAAGTTTACTAAAACCTTACCCTCTTAACTTGCCTCCATGCTTTAAAACCCTAGTTTATACTAAATAAGGACTAAACTTCTCTTCTTATAGCAGCTAACTAAAACCCCTATCTCAAACCCTGCCTCAAGAGGAAAGTTTAAGTTGATTAAGATAAGAACAGTGAAGGTTATGCTCAAACAAATTCGTTTCAAGCCTTTTACCACTCTAAATCCTCTTATTCCTTATGGATTTCAGCTAATCTCTAGGTGATTCAAGTAGAGATTATTGAATCTTATCAAGTAGAAGCTTATTTGAGGACATAAGGTGAGTTTAGAAACTCTTCTATATTAAGCTTGGATTCCTCTAGGGTTAATTGTTTTGGAAATGTTAACTTAGGATTTTATTGAGGATTCAATCTATGATCAAGTGTTATTCAGTTTGTAGGAGGTGCATTGCTTCATTTCCAGAGTACACTAAGTGTTTGAATCATTTCCAAGTAAGTACTTTGAGTAATTGTTCCTAGTCTTGATTTTTGGATTAAAATCTATTTAATGGAGTTGAAATGTGGAGTTTTAGTTGAATTTTATGGTTGTGAATCCTCATTTTATAGTGCCTTGAGTTAGGATTGGAAATGTGTGAGACATAGACAAGGATTTGGGCGTTTTGGAGATGGTTTCGATTGGAGTTTGTTCTGCAATGAATTGTAGAATAGTAGCATGGCGTCCGAACACCATTTTAGATAGCATCTAGATGATAGGCCACTGTTTGGTGGATGACCTTAGCATTTGAATGCTATACCATATTTAAAACTCCTTTGTTTCTTAGGCCTTCTTTCAACCTTTAACCTTGCGACTAAATCCTTATTTAGCCTTTTTGCCTCAAAAAGATCCAAGTTTTATACCCTACTAGTTGTTAGAAGCTTAAGATAGTGAAGTACCTAAAGGTTGATGGGGATTCTTAGCTTAAAGTCATGTTGATTTTGATTGTATGAGAAGGTTAAGAAGGATTGTGCTCTTTGGTTAGGTTAATTGCTTAGATTACTTCTTTTATATATAAGACCCGAATATTGGACTTGCCTCGCTATTTAGGTACGTATTGCATACTTATTGATTGTGCTTACTAGGGTAGTGAAAAAGTATTGAACTAAGTACTATTTGGCCTAAATAAATTACTTGTTACTTATGCTTAACCCTCTAGGTCTAGGGGCCTATAGTGGTAGATTCCTAGGGAGTAACTATTGATCATATATAAGGATTCTCTAGTAAACTTTCATATGGGACAATGCAGTTAGATTTAGTGTTTCACGATTCCTAGTTCTTGGGTGTTGGTTTAAGGACCTTCATCGTATTATATGGTAGTAAATTAAAAGATGTATGATATATTTTATTTATTTACTTATATAATAGATCATGGTGTGGCGGGATCATGACTACCCCTTTGATGCTTATTGGCTTAAAATGCAAGATAATAATCAATTGTCTATCATTCTTTTGCATTATATGCATGTGATGTGTTTGGTTCGGTATCTATATGTGCTTGCACACTATGTAATGGGCTTCGACTTGTTCTTTTATATTTTATTTTATTATAGTTGTAGGTTGATTTGATAAATGGTTATATGCGACAAGTACGGGAATGGATATTTTGGTTTGGGAAGAGAGACAAATAGTTCTGTATTATGTTGAAGAGGTTATTGAATTGTGGAGTTGGTACTGGGTAGAATCGTCAGTAGATTTTGTTGTTTTAGAGTTAGAAATCTTTTATGTGTAATTGTTGTTGGAATGATTCACTTATGAGTTATTTTTAAATTGTTGTAATTGAAGAATCATTTTTAATACAGGTGTTTTTGGAGATTGTATATAGTTTTAGAGTCTTAACGTATCATTAGAAAACTAGAGGTACATGGTAAGCTATGGCACCTTTAGGTTTTGGGGTGTTGCACTAAATACCTAAGATAAGGATTACCTAAGGCTGCTTCCCTAACAAATGAGGACCACCTATGAGTTTAGCCTATGTGGTCAAAGGACTACTGCACTACCTAAATGATTGACCACTACCTCAACCGTACAACTCGGATGCTGGGTAAGCTTGGGATCTACCCTTTCCTAGTCGAATTACCTATGCCTCGCCCAAGCTAGAGACCAGTAAAACCAAAGGCCACTTCGATCGTAAGCTAGGATGGTGAAAAGCTGTGAGTTAGCCTGTAACCTTCTTGATACTACTTCCCGATAAGCCACTCCTCATCTATCCATACATCACTCATATCACAGTTAATGTGATGTGACAACTAGTGTGGTGTGCACTCGAAGCCAAGGAATGACAAGGCTAGATGCGTCTCTTGGGTTGGATACACGGAGAAACACCACAACGAAGAGAAAATAAAAGGAAATAAAGAAAAGCTAGCAAAGTTTGGGCAGTTACCAATTGGATGTAACACGCCAATTAATCCTACTTGACCTACAATTCACTAGATATGACTCATCGGTTGAATTGAAGAGTTACTCACCGCTACTCTTTACTAAAAGGAATAGATAAGAGTTGAAGGGTAATGAGAACATTAGGGTTGCTTAAAGGGAAACTTATATAAATTTTGATAATGAAGTTGTTGTCTGTGTACATTAAGTGAGGGTACATGTATGAAAGGGTAAAAGGATATTCTACAAGTAAGATACATAAAATATACTAAAAGGGTAAAAAAGACAAAAACTATTCAGTACAAAAAAGTAAAGAATCCTTTTGAAATGTTGTGCCAGAAGACACATGTTGTACTGTGGCTGGTCACTCTGGAATATAGTACAACTGCGAAATGAAGGAAAAGAAGGTATGCAGTAAGAGTCGACCTAATCTAGATTAGGTCAATTATTTGCTAATTAGTCAATAATGAATATTCACCTTGGACTGGGGTTGGATCTTGGTCGGTTTAAGAGCTCGGCTTCAAACAGTTGCTAAGACTCATATGTTTGAATGTTGTTAGGATTATGGTGTGGTTGCTTAGCAGGTAGGCATACTTGCTCGAAGGATCAGCATGTCTGCTCGGCAGTTTCGAAGACAATGTTAATGCATGAGAGAGCTCGATACTTAGGTTGGTAGAAGCGTAAATCATAGAGCTCAGAATAAGAATTCTTGTCTTGGATGGGGCTATGAGTCATTATCCTCCTTGTAAGTCCTTGGAGTCCTTTGGCTTGGCTGCGCATGATCGGTTTGGAGAGTTGATTCCTCTCAAGGCCGATTGCAGAGGTGTGTCTAAGCTTGTAGAAAGCTTGAAGATAGTAATGGGAAATGTATGAAAGAACATGAAAAGTAAAACAAGTAAACCCACAGATAGCTTCAAAGGACTGACACACCAATGGAACTTTCAATGACTTACGACACAACTCGATATGATGTATGAGATGGTCCGGTGAGGATTCTTACCACCTAGTCTTGCTTAAGGGTTAGGATAAAAATGAAGTAAGTAAACAGGCTAACAAGAGCAATGCTCACAAAAAAAAAAAAAGGAGTATATTCAATATTCTGATATAAGATTGTTTTACAGTTACGTATACATTAGGTATTTATACTTGAAAAACTAGGGCAACCTGCCTAAATGGAAAAGACTAAAAGGGTAATACCCTAAAGAAGTAATGTATAAGGAATGATAAATGGTACAATTGAAAATACAACAAAATGAGTATCTTGTATAGGTGATTCTGTCATGTGTTTGCTTAGACACGTAGCTCTCTGTGGATGGGTGACTTTCTTGCGAAAAAAGATAAGCTATTCATTTAAGTTGGTGACTGTTGAGTCGAGGTGCCGAATAGGGGTGCTGAGTAGACTTGGGTCTGTCCAAGAAAGACGTAGCTGTGGATGTGTGCTGGAACTCTTGGCTTCTTGGCACCAATATTATCGAGCTGGAGGTTGGCTCGATCATAGCTAAGGAAGGGTGTGAGGGATCGGGTCATCGGTAGAGCATAAGTCAAGTCGACACTCAACTACTAAGAGATGTATAGTTACTCGGCTCGGCATAAGGAATTGGTTGATAGCAAGGATCAGTTCGGCTTCGGTAGTAGTTGGCTGGAACACGAGAATTTGTCTTGTGAGTCCTTCTAAGATTCGGGCTTGGCTGTGTGTTAAAGGCTTAGTAGTCTGATTCTTATCATTTTGGTCGGGTTGATTTTGATTTGGGATCAAATCCAGCTAGTCTTCACTCAATTCTTCTTTAAGGTGATAAGGGCTGAGGTCAATAATATTCAAGGTATTAGATATTTCATAGTTGTTGGGAAATTTCAATCGGTATGTGTTGTTGTTAATCTTTTAGAGTACTTTGAAGGGTCCTTTGACTTAGGCGAACAACTTATTCTTTCTCTTACTCGGGAACCTTTCCTTGCTCAAGTGCAGCTACACCAAATCTTCGGGCTGAAACTGCTGATTTCCTTCCTTTTCTTCTCTCTTTCATTCTCTTAGTAACTTGGTTAATTTGTCGAGTAACTTTCTCATAGATGTGCTATAGAGACTGTACTCAAGCTCTTGCATCTCTTTTTTTTTTTAAGAGGGGCATAGGGGTATGGTTAAGGGGTAGCTTTGGATTGAAGCCATAGATGACTTCAAAGGGTATCTGCTTAGTCGTGTCGTGCATAGTACGATTATAAGCTAATTTGACCATTGGTAAATAGACATCCCAATCGATTATGTTCTTCTCTACTGTAACTTAGAGTAGTAATCCTAAAGTATAATTAACTACCTCTGTTTAGCCATAGGTTTGAGGGTAATAGGATGTGTTGAACAGTAGTTTAGTCTTAATACAACGCCATAGAGTCATCTAGAAATGGCTCAAAAACTTTAGATTTCTGTCCGATACTACACTTCTTGGCACGCCGTATAGTTGAACAATTTCTTGCAAAAATAGAGAAGCAATAGCCCAAGCATCATTAGTTTTGGAGTAGGGCACAAAGCATGTCATTTTATTAAATCAATCCATGACTACCATCATGTAATCTTTACCTTGGGCAGTTCTCGAAAATTTGAGGACAAAATCCAAGCTCAACTTGATCCAAGGTCTAGTCAGGATTGGTAAAAGCATTGCTTTCTGTTGTTTGGCTTGGCATTTGGCTTGCTTACAAATAACACAACCATCAATAACTCGATGTACATCTTGTCTCATTTTTGGCCAAAAAAACCGTCCACTCGACAACTTGTACGTTCGTCTCTCTCTAAAATGACCAGATTGTCCTTTACCGTAGGCTTCTATCATCAGCAGCTCTTGCATTGAATAGGTTGGTACACATAATTTTCCACTTCAAAACAAATAACCATCCTCCACATGGTATTCATTTACTATTCTTCCATCGGTACATTGCCCAACTATAGGACCAAAGTGGGGGTCTTGCTAATATTGTTCCTTAATGCTCGCGAATCCCAATAGCCTGGTTTACAACTTATTAAGAAGAAGATGTCTTCTTGATAAAGCATTAGTAACTATATTGCTCTTGCCTTGTTTGTATTTGATTACAAAGTTAAATCCCTCTAAGAATTTAACCCATTGCACTTGCCGCTTTGATAACTTAGTCTGACTTCATAGGTACCTTAAAGACTCATGATTTGTATAGATGACAAAGTCTCTTATCAATAGATAGTGTTTCCATACTTGGAGAGCTTAGATAAGGGCTAGGAGTTCTTTATCATACATTGAGTAGTTCAATTGAGGTCCTCTGAGCTTCTTGCTATGGTAGGTAATTAGTCAGCCTTCTTACATCAAGACAGCGCCTATACCAATGCCTAACGCGTTGCGTTCCAACTAAAAAATCTTCTCAAAGTTAGGTAAAGCTAATACTGGTGCAAAGGTTAATCTTGCCTTTACTTCACCAAAACTCCTCTCCTCTCTTTCTCTCCATTTGAACTCAATGTTTTTCTTCGTTAGCTTAACAAGGTGTGTGATAATGGTATCGAAATTTCTAATGAATCTTCGATAAAAGGATCCTAGTCCATGGAAACTTCTTACCTTGGCATAGGTGGTTAAAGACGGCTACTCAATAATAGCTCGGATCTTCTCATTATCAACTCGTAAAGCCCCTCTACCAACTACTTATCTTAGAAATACCACTTCCTCTTAGCATAAATAATACTTCTTTAAATTGCCAAATAACCTCTTGGCTTGGAGTACATTAAGTACAGTATAGAGATGTTTGTAGTGACTTGGTAGGTTAGTAATGTATACAAGGATGTTGTCAAAGTACACTACAATACACTTCTTGATCAGATTTCTCAATACATGGTTCATTAATCCAATGAAAGTCCTCAGAGCATTTGATAGGCCAAAAGGCATAACCATCTACTTGCAAAGTCTATTTTGAGTTTTAAAAGCAGTTTTCCACTCATCTCTCGGCCTCATCCGAATCTAATGGTAGCTAGACTTTAAATTAATTTTATTAAAAACTCTAGCTCCATTCAATTCATCCAACATATCCTTTTGTTTGGGGATAGGGTATCGGTACTTGATTGTGATCTTGTTTATAGCTTTGCTATTGACACACATTTGTTATGTACCTTCCTTTTTCAGCACAAGGAGTGCCGATACAATACAGGGACTAAGAGACTCCTTTACATATCCCCTCTCAAGTAGGTCATTGACTTGTCTTTAGAGCTCAGCAACTTACTCGGGATTCATCTAATAAGTTTCCTTGTTCGATAAGGTAGCGCTAGGTATTAAGTCAATACTGTATTCAATGCATTGGAAAGAGGGTAATCCCTTGGGCAACTGCTCACAAGTCGGCATATTCATCCAGTAGCTTCTTAACTTCTAAGGGCAGTTTACTCCACTCCTTCAACTGTAGTAATTGCCTGATCAATAAGAAAGTTGGTGTATCGACTTAATAGCCTCTCGGAGTTCGGCTTTACTTAACGCCAAGGCCTTCTTTGATCCTCAAGCAAGTTTAACTTGCAAATTGCTAACTTGACTCAACGTCATGGGATTCAATGTAATCTTCTTCCCATCTTTCTTGAATACATAGTTGTTTGTAAATCCATCATGTATAACTCTTTTGTCAAAAAGCCATGGTTGGCTTAATAGTACATGTGATGCATACATAGGTAACACGTCACAAAGAATTTCATTAGAATAATTTTCAATTGAGATTAGTTATAATGCTTGCTAAGTGACATGTAGTGCAACCTTTTCATTTAGCCAATGTAACTTATATGACTTCAGATGCGAAATGGTTGGCAACTTAAGTTTCTTAATCAGGTTGGCAAATGCTACATTGGTGCAGCTCCCTCTATCCACTATGAGTGCACATATCTAATCATTCACTTTGTTAGTGATGTAGAATAAGTTCTCCCTCTACTCCTCCTCGGTAGAGGGTTCCAACCTCATTGCTCGTTGGAGAACAAGAGTCAACTTATCCAGGTCCTCTGCAAACACGTCTTCCTTAATTAAGTCGGCATTAACATTAACCCCATCTTCTACTTCTTTCTCCTCCTCTAATTCCTCATTTGTGCTTTCTACTTCAATCTTCAGGACATCTCCCTTGATGATCATGGTCCTTTGGTTCAAATACTGAGCAACTATGTGGCCAAACTCTTGGTATTTAAAACACTTGATCTGACTTATCTTCCTTCTAGATCCCTGTCCCTTCTCGTACATTCTCATCGACATGTCACTATTAGGTCGGCCCTTTTTTTTTCTACTCTGACATCGAACCTTCTGGTTGGCTTGGTACTTAGTTAAGCTCAATAACTTTCCTGAATAGGTTGGGTCATCAGGGTTTGAGTTGGCTTGTTTCATCTTTACCTCTCCATTCGCTAGGCTATTCTTATATCCTTGTCCAATGTAGTGAACTGCTGGAGTTCTATAATATCTCCAATGTCATTTCTTAATCTAGTAAGAAATCTGGATATTGTTCGAGCTGATGGCTCATTTACTTCACAACGAATCATGAGTATCTAAAATTCTTGAACGTACTCATTAACAGTTTGGCCTCTTTGTCTCAACTCTTGAGGCTAAACAAAAGTGTCTTGTAAATAAGTATCCAACACAAATCTGTTTATGAGTATCCTTTTTATTTCAAGCCAAGTATTTACCTTTTTGTACCCTTCTCATCTTCTTATGATTTGGAAGTTCTTCTACCGCATCACAGTATATCTTGAGAACTTAACAACAGCAGTCCTCCCCTTCTCTCAATCTTCATACTAGTAACAATCAAAGACACGCTCAACTTTCTCCTCTCAATCTAAATAATCATCTGCACTCTTAGAACCATTGAAGATCGGAATCTAAAGCTTCACATGGTTGGCAGCTTGGGGTGCTCTAGCTCTCCCTTCTTCCTCATTGTACTCTTTTTCATCATCATCTATATCACCCAAATCGATCCTTTATCATACTTATCCTCTTACTCTTACTCCTACTCCTCCACCTCCAACTTATCGTGCTAGGTTTTGTCCTCCAACAGGTTGAGTAGCTTGTAGAGTATCATGCACTGCTTTAGCTTATTAATAAACCATTACATGAACAACTCTGGTCAAATCAGCTATGAGGTTCAAGTCTTTTGTTTGTACTCCTAGGGGTGCCTTGGGGCTATCGGCCATGGTAGACAACACTACTATTATCATCCCCAATTCTAGAGTTAACACTTGGGTCCATCATTTTCTCGACAAAACTTAGTAACAAAACTCAGAATCAAAGAAACAATAGATGTAGTTATTCACACCAAACAACACAAATACACACTTAAACACTTCTTTACATGAAAGTTCAGTATATCGCAAACACAATAGCTACTTCCAAGATCAACAACCTAATTGAAGCTTGCTCTATTTTCGTATACTCGAAACAAGACAAAATAGAGTATATAACTAAAGCAAACTACTTCATCTTCTACTTACTCTAATACTTATAGCTAACTTCTTGGCCACTACAACACACTGCTATAACAATTACTACTCACAAGAAAGTTCAAATGTAACTTACTCAAATAAAACCTCTACTTTGGTACCAAGATGTTGTACACTTAAAGCCAAGGACTGATAATGCCGATCACAGGGGTAGGTCTAAGCTTGCAGAAAGCTTGAAGATAGTGATGGAAAATGTGCAAAAGAACAAGAAAAGTAAAATAAGCAAACTTATGAACAACTCCAAAGAATATGTCGTACCAATAGAACTTCTGAGAATTTACGGTATAATTCGATATGACGTACGAGATAGTCTAGTAAAGGTACTGAGCACCTAGCCTTACTTAAGGGTTAGGATAAGAGTGAAGCAAGTAAACAAGCTAACAAGAGTAATGTTTACATAAAAGGAGTATTTTCAATATTTTGATGTAAGATTGTTGTGCGGCTACGTGTATAGTGGGTATTTATACTTGAAAAACTAGGGTAACTTACCTAAAATAGAAAAGACTAAAGAAGTAATACCCTAAAGAAGTAATGTATAAGGAATGATAAAGGGTACAATTGAAAATATAATAAAATGAGTATCTTGTATGGAAGATTCTGTCATGTATTTTCTCGGACATGTGGCTCTTTGTTGATGGGTGACTTTTTGCCAGAAAAAGACAAGCTGTTTATCTAAGTTGGTGATTGCCAAGTTGAAGTGCCAAGTGGGGTGTTGAGCAGACTTGGGTCAATCCAATAAAGTAGTTGTAAATGTGTGTTGGAGGCTTCTTGGTACTAATATTACCGAGTTGGAGGTCGGCTTAGTTACGGCTGAGCAGGCGCGTGAGGGATCGAGTTGTCAGCAGAGCATAAGTCAAGTCGACACTCGACTACTAAAAGATACGTAATTACTCGGCTTGGCTTAAGGAATTGGTCATCAGTGAGGATAAGCTTAGCCTTGGCAAGAGTTGGTTGGAACATAAGAATTCATCTTGCGCATCCTTCTAAGCCTCGGCTCGGCTGCAAGTTAAAGACCCAGTAGTTTGATTCTTATCATAATGGCTCATCCCATACCAACCACTATGCCTAACTATATGGTATTGTATAACAATGAAAAGGATGAGATAGATATAAGGTTAGAGAGTAATCATTTCCTTTGCTAATGTTAAGGAATCTTGTCAACTCCACTGAATCTCGAGACTGTATGTCTCTACTTGAGCAAAGGGATAGAAGTGCATCTTGTAAGTACCTTCCTTTTGGGTCCCTAAAAAGTAAGCCATAAAACTAAGACCCCAAAATAGAGAGAATCCAATACACACATACTCCCTATTAAGCTCAAACTCTTTTTTCCCCTCTTTAACTTAAGTACTGAAGTGTTCATGCTACACAACCCCTCAGCTAGCAAGTCACCCCTTTTCTATCTTATAGGATGCTATCTTAACAACGTAAACCTTCGGATCGGGAGGTCTAAAAACTCTACTAGTGAAAGATCTAAGGTGACAAGATTAACTCTTAGAAGTAAATAGAAATGAAAGCTTTGTTTCTCAAAGGCTTGCTTGTCCCATTCAAAACCCAAAAAAATAAAATAAAAATATTAAAAAAATCTTATAGTAAAGAGAAAACACACAATCTAACAACTTATAAAACCTAAAAGTTTTTTTTTTTTTGGTTCTTTTGTTTTTTAGGGTTGTTTGGTTGTTGTTGTTTCTTTCTTTCTTTCTTTTTATTTTTTATTTTTGGAGTTAAGGGGTAGGGAAGAGGAGGGGTGTTGAGTTATTTCAATCAATAAACTTATCAAGTCTAGTATGCTTAAGGTAACCATTTTTTTTTCTTTTTTTAAGATAGTGGGGCATATGACTTAGAATGGCATTACAAGATATCCAATCTTACCAAGCATGTTTGGGGCAATAGTAGTAAAAGTAGATATGAGTGATCAAAATGCTTTGAATGTCTCTAAGGTATATCCGTAATTAAAAAGCTTAGGATCAAAATAAGCAAATTAAGTTATAAACATGAACCTAAATATTGAGGGCATTGAGCAACATTTGAGGAAATGTTTTGAAATTTGAACATATCAAGAACCACGATACATTGATGTGTTTAGGAGATTGCAGTGATATCACATAGAGGAGATATGAATAAACTAATTTATTCTTATCTTAGTAGCATTGACTCACAAGTGATAAGTGTGATGGATCAAAAATTTCCTTTAAGATTAAGAAGGGCCTTCATTCTTCTAGCCAAACACACAATTACTTTGAACTCACAATAAAGAAAAATCCAAGAAGATAGATTGTGACCCTCTTGAAAAAAAAAAAACAGAGAGAGTAAAAGAAAAGAAAAGTGTAGGAAAAAAATTATAAGAAGGATGAAAATAGAAAAAACAAGAAAGTAAGGAAAGGAAAAGAAAAGAAAGAGAGAGAAGGAGAAGCAAGCAAGATGATCACTTTGAGTTCCCTCCTTAATTTAGGTAAAGAATATTTTGTCGATAGTTTCCCTAATACACATTAAGATTGAGAGGGAAGCTTTATGCTTGCATTCCATGAGCCTCCTTACATCACCATCATTGAGGATACTATTCTAATTGAAAAAATTAAATTATTCTGATACAACAATTCACTTAAGAAATTGAGGCAAGCTAATCTTAGTTATTCATAGGATCTTTATCTTATAGACTTAGGTTGAGAAATTATATATATTTTTTATTTTTTATAAAGGCCATAACATGAACACCCCTTATGTTTGAACAAATGATCAAAAGACTTGCATTTCGACCCTATGGTAAAGAGCTATTGGATTGACCAAAGCGCATCACCTATAAGATGGACCAAAATTATTTATATCGCAATCAAGATTGAAAATAAACTATTTGAAATCAGGGGGAAGTTCTTTTGAATTAAATAATTCAAGATTTATGAGATACCTTTTTCTTAATAAAAAAATTGTATAGCATTAAGGAAAAAACAATCCTAGGTGGTATAAAAATGAATTTGCCTCAAAGAGATTCCATAAAGGAAGATTTGTTTGCCCTAACTATGATAAAAGAAGATAAATGAAGTGCAAATCTTCAAGCAAACACGTATACAAGAGTAAGTGATTATGGGTGACAAAATGGGTCTACCATCTATCTACAATATTAAGAGCTCATAAGATTCCCTTTATCCATTAGCAATTCAATTTTTCTCACCAAAAAAAATAAAAAAAAAAAAGATAGAAGAAGGTTAAAAAATAATAAAACTTTTGGGAAGCAAACTATACTTTTAAAAATCTTGAGAGTTAAAGCTATCCTAAAAGTTTTAGGAATATGAGCTAACTTACATTTTTAAATACTTAAGAAATCAACTATCTGATATTAGAAAATTTTAAGAGCATCAATTATTATAAAATTTCAAAAATTTTAATAGTATTAACTATGATGGGGATTCAGTTCCACAAACCAACGACTTTATTTCCTTCAATAAGTCATTGAAGAATAATTGTCAGCCCACAGAGCTTAGATTTAAGGCTTTTAGGAAAAGTGATTTAATTAAGTCCAAATTTTATAATTAAGATAGAAAAGTTAGACGAAATAACACAATGAAATTAGAGTTTGGAAATAATGATAAAAAATCTTAATTTTGCCCTTAGAAGTAGGATTATTTAATGTAGTACTAAAATGCTCGGAACCTAAAAAATCGAGCTCAGATTGCGACAAGAATTTACAAATAAGTTAATTAATCTCTAAAATGAGATAATATAGTATAATTTACTATATAAATATACTCGTATTTTTATGAGTATACTCGGTATAAATAATAATTATACTTGTAAATTAACCAATGTTTATGTAATTATATATATAATGTGTTAAATTCATGCGAATAATTAAGAGAACATATCTTAAAAATAAAAGATATGTTAGAAACTTAATTATATGAGTATAGTTATATATTACGCGTGATATATATGAGATATATACCTGTATATTAATAAATAACTAAATATTAATAAACTATACCTAAAATGCCTAAATAATTGCAAATCTTATCCAAAAACATTCAATTATAGCTAGGAACTTCTAGAATTCAACCGTAGCCTCCTCTTGTTGAATTGGGATGATGAATCAACATTGAATTAAGAGGAGAGTGGCACCTCATGCTTAGGTTAGAGGGAAGAAAAATTAAAAAAAAAAAATCCCATGTGGTAGAAAATCCCTTATAAATAACAAACCCCAACAGACAAGTTTTAGTTTAGCAATTTGGAACTTAGAATTAAGAGGAAAAAAAATATGGAAAATAGAACACATTAAGAAAAATATACCCAAAAACAAAGCAACCACCATACCTCCACTGTACTTGATTTAGATGACTACCTAATGACCAACCCAACTGGTTACCACTAGTCTAGGCAGTGTTTAGGTCATCTGGCATACCCTCAATTGTCGCTAGCCACCGTAGTATCCAAGAACATCTAGGTTGATTCTCTACCTTATTTTTCAATAATTTGTAAAAAATACCTAAACTACCTAGAAAATTATGAAAAATAGGTATTTAGTTTACTTGCTTAAAATAACTACTATTCATCTGAAATTTGAATTATAAAATAGATATAGTAAATGGTGTTGTTTCTAGCTTAAAATTTTTGTGTAGGATGTGTATAATATATATATAGTTACTATGTAGCAAGAATTTTGATTTAAATATTTTTAATATTAATTGTATTTTTTGGCCTAAAAATAGCTAAAAAATAAGCTGAAATTATGAAATAAATAGAAAATTATGAAATAAAATAATTAAATGGACATGTATTGATCTCTAGTGAATAATAATAATGTTGGGTTAGATTGAAATTAATTTGGTGTAAAAAGGATCATAATTGAGTAATTTAGGATAATTTGAAGATAAAACTGAAAATACGAGCATATTGGTGATTGGTTGAAAACTTGAAACCAAGTAATAGCCGAGCTAGCTCTCCATATTTTTAGGAGTCTATAGAAATTTTTGAGAAACTATTTGGTGACCCAAACTATTTATTACAAATTTACGTAGAAAAAAAAGGCTTAAATTACAAATTGGAACGTGTTTTTTGTAATAATATGTTAAAATGAATTAAATAATTGAATAAAAACTATGTGTTTGTATACTGATCATATTGGATAAAATGTGTATTGTTAATATATTTAATGATATTTTACTAACTGAGATACATTATATGTATATTAGGGTTAAATAATACTTATATTATAGCATTATATTGAAAAATTAGTTAAAATACAATTTAATAACCTAATATACGTATGATACATTAATGTTTATTTAGATACGTATAACTGTAGTAAAAACTCGAAATACCCGTTAAAAGTTATCTCTAAAAATAGGATTTGTAAAACATATTGTTAGGTTTATACGAATTTAACGATACTAATTTTACAAAAATCGGACAATTTTATGTGATATAACCTATAACTCTATAATATTCTAGAATGTAGATATTACGGTAACTCAATCGGAATTAAAACATGATTTAATCAATTAAAAATACGTTTCGATACAATCGAAATGATATACAACACGTAATATTATAAATTATGAATATTATCAATAATTAATAACTTAACTTGATATATATATATATATATATATATATATAACCATTTTAGATCAAACCTTAATGTTTTCGTAATTATTACGAAAAATGAATTTAGGTTTTATGTGTATAAGATCTCTCAGTGGTCAAACTATTGACAGCTCGAGTCTTCCATAGTGAGCATCTGAATAAGTAAGTTGGGATTTGTAGCTTCACTGCTTGTTAGGATACTGTATTAAAGTATCTAAAGACTTAAGAGTACTTCTGGTTGTGTTTGTAGTTAGTTGGTTGTGCATATGTTGTATATGTGTATGATATTTAGTTGTGATAAGAGTTGAACTCTTTGGTGTGCTATTGTGCATGTGGCATTGTCCCTGAATTGTATGAACTTTTTTGGTTACCCTTGATTAATACTAATGTTTATTCGACTAAAACGAAATTGAACATGTATAACACTCATAAGGGGGAACAATTAAGAGTGTTAGGCCAAATACCAACTTCCTTTAATGAGGATAGCTGAAATGGTCCTTTTCTCTATCCTTAGTTGAACTAAGTAATAGAAAAGGAGGTTACGGTAAAGGTGGGAGCCCTGCTTTGAAGGTAATCATGGGAGAAGGGTGTTCTCCCTTGCATAAGCCTAGGTTCGATTTAATTTGGGTTGTGATAAAACTCCTCAATTCGGATTGGAGTAGATGTAATTTCTCTAACTTTATAATAGATTGAATAACATTGTGCGATATTTTATTTGATTGGTTGTATTGCATTTTATCATAATTTATAACCTTGCTTGTGATTGTTTGGTACTCTTTTAACTCCGTTCCACTTACTGAGCTAGTTGTGTTCACATCCCCATAAACTCTTTTGCAGGTATTGAGTGAAGACAAGATATTTCGATACTGCCAACCCTAGGTTAGTGTGCTGTCGACTAGGAAAATGAGGAACGAAAAATCAAATAAACTCGGGCTTTTGACCTTTCTTTTGTCTATTCTTTTAATTTTTGAGGAAACTAATTGTGAATTCCCTAGGACATCACTAGTTTCTTAACTCATTGTAAATAATTTGCAAAACTTGTGGCTTTTTGATAAACTTTGATTGTATACTTTAACTTTGGAAGTGAAACGTTTATATAAATATTGTTGTGTTATAAGACAACAGACTGTATAGAACATGTATTTTGTAAAGCTTTACCATAGGTTTGGTTATTCATAGGTATCAGAACGGATGTTTTAAGTTGGTTAAGTTATGTACGCTTTGTGTAAACTGTAACTATGATAGCAGTTATGAGGTCAGCTTCTATCTTAAGTTAGTTTACATGACATGATTGTTATGACTCCTCCTATTTGGGGCAGGACAATAATTATGCTTAAAGTGGACGTAAGCATTATGTACATGGGTTACAAGTTTTCATTATCAACTTTGCATGGAATTTTACCAACTTGCAAAGACACTTATTATGTTATTATTGACTAAGATTGTACTAATTAAAGACTTACATATATTTTATGTTTTTTCTGTTATAATAGGTTGTCTATTATTAAGTGGATATTTGTACTTTCACAATTATACTATATAATAAAATATTGTGCTAGGGTTCATAGGCCCTTACACTTTTCTGATCTAAAACAACATGGTATCAGAGCTTGGTTAATCAGTACACCACTAAATCGTTAGAATCCACCACCATCACCCCACAAAATGCCTAAACCTCAAACAATAACCACTAGTGCCAGCATCACTTTCATGTCATCAACATCACTAAACCCCATTGTTTTCCCTTTCCCACTCAAAACCCTAGTACAATAATCATGTTCCTATTCAAAACCTTAATTAAATTTAGAATCTTAGTTCGTTTTGAAACCCTAATCATACCAAATCGACATCTTAACCCTAGTTACACTACTTTCCCACTTGATTCAGCACCATCTAGCTACTATCCATCATCCTTTGACCCGATTCATGCATGATCTCTCTTATGTTTGACTTGAAAAACTCATAGTCCAACCGATACATGCCAAGCCCAACCTGATATGATTATCACAAGCATTGAAACATTCAATTTTGAAGTTTTAGTATGACGTTCTTACCAAATATGTGGTGTTTATCAAGAAGGATTGGTAGTTGATTATTTATCTTTAAACTTCCATAATTCTAATGTCATAATTTCTTTGTATTCGAAAGTAAATCAATTATTTAGTTGTCATGAACTCTAAATCAATCGTCATATTACCTGCATCCTCTACTCCAGCATTCACATCAGTTAGATTGAATAGTATGAATTATTTTCAATAGGCACACATGGTTCAAGCTTTCTTTCATGGTCAAGATAGTCTTAAGATATTGACAGGGTCACCTCCTAGTGAAACCAACAGTAAATATGCGGAATGGCATCAAATGGATTAATGATATTTGCATTTTCTTTGAAATTCAATTGAATCTCGGATATTCAATTTATGTAACAGTTTTGGATACCTGCAAAGAAGTTTGGGATTGCCTTAATTTTTTTTATGCCTCAAATGATACACACATGTATGATGTTTTGGCCAATTTCTTTCAACTACAACAGGGGGATAAAGACTTTACAATATATTATGGCAAGGTTAAAAAATGTCTTAAAGAGGTGAATGATGTGATGCCTCTTAACATAGACTTGAGAGAGATGCAAAAATAGCGTAATCAACTTGTAGTCGTTAAACTTCTTCTAAGCCTTAAACTAGAGCTAAAGCTAATGAAGTCTTAAACTCTTCAATCATTAGAGCTTCCATCTTTAGCATATGTTTATTTTCGCATTAGTTATGTTTCTGCATAATCTACACCTGTTACTTCACCTTTTAACCATTCAACTTTTATTAATTTGCCTAATGGTGGGCATGGAGGATCGTCAAGTCAAGGGGGAGACCATATTAGTTGTAGAGGGCAAGGTTATAGATCACGTCCTTATTGTGATCATTGTCATCGCCTATGTCATACTCGAGAAACTTGTTGGGTTTTACATAGACGTCCTCTTAAGGCTCATCTTATCCAATCTAATGTTTCTTCACTTGCTCAAGTTACTTTAGATTCAATACAGGCATGATTAGTCTAAATTTGCATAATGGAGAAACACAATCATCTATTGTAACTTTAATCATCAGAAGAATATAAACTCCTATAGCACTAAAATGTTTCGTAGCCATCTACTTCCTCCTCTTTAGTCCAGTAAGGTAATCCTATTGTTTGCTTTGCTTAAGCTTCTCTATAGTTTTGGGTTGTTGATTTTGACACTACTGATCATATGTCAGGTACATGTTACTGTTTTTTGCAAATCAAACTCTTCCACCTTATGAAATGTTGCTCTTGATAATGGGTTTACTTCACCTATTAGTAGGGTATGCATAGCTTTACCCATTCCATCATTTCCCTTAAAGTCAGTTTTGTATATACCTGAGTTACCTTTGAACTCACTACTTGTCAGTAAACTCACCACTTCTTTCAATTGCTTAATCACATTCTTTCCTTCTTCTTTTGTAAGACAAGATTTGAGAATGGGGAAGATGATTGGTAGAGGGCATGAATCTTGTTGGCTATATTTCATGGATTTAGCACCTATTGCTACTGCTTGCTCGACTATTAAACTGAATCCTATGGAGATGCATTGTTGATTGGGTCATCCATCTTTAAAGATTCTTCATCTTTTGTGTCATAGTCTACAATCTTGTACTATTCTCCAATGTCGGTCTTGTCATAAAGTCGTGTCTCATTTAGTCTAAGAGTCAATAATCGAGCTACTATTCCCTTTGATTTAGTTCACTATGATGTATATGGATAATTATTTAAGAATGACATGGTTATATTTGATAGAAGCTCGTTTTGATTTATTTAAAGTATTTTGGGCATTTCATTATGAAATTCAGAATCAATTTAATTCCTCGATTCGTGTTCTTCATACAAACAATGCCAAAGTGCACATGTCTAACTCCTTTTAGTCATATATGCAAGAGAATGTTATTATTCATTGGACTTCATGTGCTTTTACTCCACAACAAAATGGAGTTGCTAAGCTTAAGAACTGTAATTTGACTGAAATTGCTAGAACATTGATGATTCATATGAATGTGCCCAGACACTTTTAGGCTGATGTAGTTCCCACTGCATGCTTTCTCATAAACAGAATGCCATCAATAGTACATGAAAAGGTTCCATTTTACCTTCTTTTTCCTACCAAATCCCCTTTTTCTTTACTTCCTCATGTCTTTGGTTACTTTTGTTTTATTCACCAATTGTCTACAGGGACTGACAAGTTTGATCCTTAATCAATTCATTGCATTTTCCTTGGCTACTCTCATAGTGAAAAAGGGTATTAATGTTATTCTCTTGAACATTGTAAGGTTTTTGTTTGTCCAGATGCGTTTTTCTTTGTGTTAACTCCATATTTTTGTCCATCATCTTCATATCCTAAGGATAAGTCTCTTATGTTGCTTTTACCATCCTTTTTTTAATTCACTTCCTGTTGATTTGGGTGCTTTTACTTTGTCATCCCCTCAAAATACTTCCACTGCTTTGCCACCTTCTTAAGGGTTTCTTCACCTTAACTGGCCAAATATGTAAGTTTATATTCATCGATAACACTTTAGCCTACAAGACTCTCCATCTCCATCATCTTCTCTACCAGACTCAAGTTTTCCTTAATATGATCTTAACCTCCCATTGCCATAAGGCAAGGTAAGCATGTTATTTGTCCTTCTATCTATTATCTCCTTTCAAATGTTATTACATACTCCTTTCTCTTTCCATCTTATGCTCTTTTGTTGCTTTGTTATCTACTCTTTCTATTCCAAACTTTGTTTCAAAAGCTTTAGCTCATCTTGGTTGACTTATTGCAATGAAAAAAGAAATGTTTGCACTTTATAATAATGATATGCAGGATCTTGTATCTCTTCCCAATAGTAAATCTACAGTTGGATGTCGATGGGTTTCAAGCCTGGATTTTTACTCTCTTGGTTCTTTAAAAATTAAATTTTCTCTAAACCGATCAATACTAAACCCTACTTGTTTAATATTGATCCTCAACTAAGATTTAAAGAAAAAACCATTTCTTTTTAAAACAATTTTGGAGTTGCCATCCGACCGAAGTCGGGAAAAATAGTTAAGTTATAACCAATTCGGTGGATTGGTTAAACTTAGCCACTAGTTGGCAAAAAAAAAAAAAAAAAAAAAAGATTTTTGAAACCAGAGATCATGGATCCAAGGGATAGGAATTTTAAACCCTTATGGGTGTTATTAACTTTCCAAAACTAAAATGAAACTTAAAAATTACCTTTTAATTTTGAAAAATAAAACTCGATTATTATTTACTTCTGATTGGATCACTTAAGTAATTTAAACTAAAAAGGAAAATTAGATTTTTTTCGTTTTTTATCGTCGCCTCATAGGTGCCTATGTACCTGTTATTTGGGATCAGATGTACGTAGTTTTTTTTAATGAAAACTTTAGTAGTTTGAGTTGATTTTAGTTTTTAAAACAGCGGGGTTTATGTTTTTACCTATTTTGATTTATTTAAGAAAATTTTCTAAGGGCCCTAAATTGGTTTTTATTTTTGGAAATTCTAAATGATCATAATTTGAAAAATAGTTGATTTATTTTTATTTTATATTTAGAAAATCAATTTTTCTAAATGTTAGGAACAATTTTTATTTATTAACTTGTTTGCTTATTTTTTATTATATATTTTTTACATTATCTTATTTATTTTTGTTTTCTCTATTTTTTACTAAACTAAAAAAGGAACTAATCTATTCTTTTTTATTTCTTCCTTTTTTTCTTTCCCGTTTTTCTTTTTCTTTTTCCTATTCCATTTACATAAGTAAAACAAATAATTAAATAAATAAAAATAAAAAACAAAAAAAAAAAAGAAAATAAGCTTCGAACGGATACAGTCGGATGCGCAAGTCAGACTTAGGTCAATCAGGTTGGATTAGGTTGTTAGGTCGGGCTCTACTAACTTCAACAACAGTGGCAGTTGGAGGGTGCAGTTCAAGATGATTCGAGGGGAATTTCTGGTAGGTGAGGGCGGATTTGTGAGTTTAAGATTGGACTTGGGGTGGGGGGGGGGGGTGGGGTAAGCCAAGTGTCGTGGAGTTTGGAGGTGGTTTAAAGGGTTGTTGGAGGTGGTGATTGGCAATGGAGCTTGGGTAGCATTGGAGGGAGTTGCTGGGTGTGGTTGGCTGATTGGGGTAAGGGTTTTGGAGTGTGCTGGGTTCAATCGTAGGCTTAGTTTGGGCTAAGGGTAGTTGAAGGGAGGGAGTTGCTGGGTGTGGTTGGCTGATTGGGGTAAGGGTTTTGAAGTGTGCTGGGTTCAATCGTAGGCTTAGTTTGGGCTAAGGGTAGTTGAAGGTAATGGTTCGAGGAGAGAGAGGGGCAGCGATTAGCGTTTGGTTAGTAGCGAGTTGGTAGCGACACTGTAAGCCATGGTAGAGGACTGAGGTGGTCGAGTTCGAGAGCTTGCAAGGTAGGGGTCACGGTTGTGATGTTGGGTCGTGGTAGAAAGCTTGGGAAAGAGGGATTTGAAGAGAGAGAGTGTGAGCTAGAGAGAGAAAGTGGTAGTGAGAGAGAGGGGGAGCTTGGGAATAACTCATGAATGGTTGTGTGTGCTCGTTGATGATCCATGAGATCTAATTTATAGTCGAATTCAACCCAAAAACTAAGGAAAGCTTGAATTGGATTATAATGCAAATTCCAAAAAATTAGTTTTTTTTTTTTATTTTTTTATTTTTGGAGCTCAAATTGAATTCTCCTTTGACTGCATTTGAACATATTAATGGGTTCGATTGATAGTAAGCTATGTAGAAGATGAATTCGCAACATTAATTGGTGTGTTTCAGCAAGGAAAAAGCATGAAATCAAAGGCCAAAGTAAGGGGGTTGGTCTATTCTTAAGAAGGAAAAAGGAGGAAAATCGAGGAGAAAACAAGGTGAAAGAGGAAAAGTGCTGATGTGGCGCCACGTCGGTTGTGCCAACCACTCTTGACCTGCCACGTGTCATCACATGGCATGTAGCAACTAACGTGGCACGCCACGTGGCGCCACATCAGCAAGACCACCTAACCTGACGCTGCTACGTGTCAGGACACATGGTGCAATCAGATATTGATATGTGGCAGTATCTTAGTTAACAAAAAATAAAAAGAAAAAAGGCCTCTTTGCCTTTGCCCCCAACCTGACGCTGCTACTTGTTAAGACATGTTGTCAGGACACATGGTGTAATCAGATCCTAATATGTAGCAGTATGTTAGTTAACAAAAAAATAAAAAGAAAAAAGGCCTCTTTGCCTTTGCTAAGATTCGAACCCAAGACCTTACACTTAAACCCTATGTCCAGTCCATATGCTTAATGATTAGGCCGTTGGCTTATGCCTTGTCTATATGTGCAATCAAATTGTTTTTTAAATTAAATTTAAGCCTAGATTTAAATTAAAGCTCAGATTTAATGGCCTAACTTTTAAACCAAATTAAAAAATAAAAATCTACCTTAATGATAAGTTATTTTCTAGAATTTTTTATTTTTTCTAATTTTTTGTAATTTTTCAATTTTATAACTGTTTTCCAAATTTCTCAATTTTTGTGTTTCTTTTATCCAAATTTCAAAATCTTTTATGCTTTTCTTATTTTTCTTATTTTTTGTATTTTTTTTCTAAACTTCATATTCTTGGGGTTTTCTTGTTTTTCTATTTTTTTGTACTTTTCTAGAATTCTTAATTTTTCCTAAATTTGAGTTTAAGATTGGACTTGGGGTGGGGGGGGGGGTGGGGTTAGGGTAAAAATTAGGTGTCTATAATGGGTATTCTCCACGAAAGTTCTACCTGATGGTATTGTCAATCGACTAAAAGCCCGTTTAGTTGCTAAAAGCTATACTCAGATCTATGGTGTGGATTATTGGGATACATTTTCACTAGTTGTTAAGATTACTTAGGTACATCTTCTAATTTCACTTGTTGCTACTCATAATTGGCCTATGCATCAACTAGCCATTTTATGCATCAATTAGACATTAAAAATGCCTTCTTCCATGGTGACCTTGAAGAAGAAGTGCATATAGAACAACCACTTGGTTTTGTTATTCAAAGGGAGAAAAGGCTAGTTGGCTGCCCAAAGAAATCTTTATATGGACTTAAACAATATCGACTTGCTTGGTTTGGTAGATTTAGCTCAATTGTAATGGAATTTAGTCTTTGTAGATGTAATTTAGATCACTCTATCTTTTATCGACTACACGATGGTAGGAAAATTATATTGGTTGTCTATGTTGATGACATCATGATTTCAAGAGATGACTATGAAGGTATTAAGATATTGAAGGGTCTTCTACAACAAAAATTCCAAACAAGACATAGGTAGTTTGAAATATTTCCTTAGAATTTAAGTTGCCCAATCTAAGCAAGGTATATATCTCTTTTAGAGGAAATATATGCTTAACTTATTATCTGACATTGGCTTGACTAGATTAAAACTAATTGATTCACCTATGGATCCTAATGTCAAGCACTCACTTGATGAAGGTGATGTTTTAGATGACTTAGAGAGATATAGAAGGCTAGTTGGTAAGCTTAACTAGCTTACTGTGACACACCTTAATATATCATTTGTAGTTAGTATAGTGAGCCAATTTATGAGCTTACCCTATATTAGTCATTTGAATGCTGTGATTCATCTTCTACATTATCTCAAAGGATCACTGGATCATGGTATTTTATATAGACCATGAACATGCCCATGTCATTGGATATATAGATGTTAGGTTGGTTCACCATTGGATAGAAAATTAACTACAGGATACTGTGTATTTGTTGGTGGTAACCTTGTGTCATGGAATAATAAGAAATAAACTGTGGTAGCAAGATCAAGTGTAGAGTTTGAGTATAGAGCAATGGCATCTACAACTTGTGAATTATTTTGGTTTAAGCATTAGTTAGAAGAACATGGGTTTCCACAATCACAACCAATGAAATTGATATGTGATAACTAGGCTACTTTACATATAACATCAAATCTAATATTTCATGAACGCATAAAGCATATTGAAATTGATTGTCATTTTGTTCATGAAAAGTAATTGAACAAAGAAATTGATACATAATATGTGAGATCAGAAGACCAGCTTGCTGATATATTCACTAAGTCACTTCGAGGGAATCAAATGACTTATATATGTAACAAGCTAGGAGCATATGATATATTCACTCCAGCTTGAGGAGGAATGTTAGAATAAGTTGTCTATTATTAAGGGCATATTTGTACTTTCACAAGTATACTACATAATAAAATATTGTGTTAGGGTTCATACACCCTTACACTTTTTTTGATGTAAAATGACAATTTCATTATTCATTAGTTTAGTTATGAGGATATTTTAGATTTACAAGTTTCCATTGATATCCTTATTTCAAGTAATCCTTCTACAATTTTGCCCTTAGGGCTTACTTTATATTCTTTGCTATAGGCATTGTTATTCAGTTTATGAGATTACTGATTATAGAAACCTTAGAGAGCCTTCTCTAAACACTTTTGTCTATTGATTTCTAAAATGAATTGTGGTAATAACCCTTTTCTCTTAATTGATGTGTAATATCCATAATTGAATTATTCTTTTCTTTTAGTTTTTCTGTCTAATTTAAAATCCATCAAATATAAAATCCAAGAAATACAAAAATATCTTATTTATTAAATTTAGGCTTCATTGTGCTTAACTCAATATAAAGACTTTCATCCTTACTAATCTATCTTAGTTTTAACAAATCTTGGGAGCACTAACTATCCCATATTTTTACAAATTTTAGGAGCATAAGCTATTCCATATTTTCAAAACTTATGAGCATTTGCTCTCTTATGCTTTAGTATATCAGGAGCATCAATGATCCTAATTTTATATTTAGGAACATCGGTTATCTTAAAATTGTTTTTAGAGAAGATGATTTTAGAAATCGCAGGAGCACCGACCATCCTAAAGAATTTTTTTTTTTAAAAGAACCTTAATTATCCTATGTTTCTCAAGTCTTTTGAATTTTTTTCCCAAAGATTTTCCATTTTTTTTTTCAAATTAAAGGAGTGCTAGCTTTCCCAAAGTTTTAAAAATAAAAGCCTTGATTACGTTAAAGTTTATAAGTTCTTAAGAGTATTATTATGAATATTTAAAATTTTTGGAAGCTTTATCTATCTTAAGCCTTTTGAAAGTTATTCTTTCAGGATTTTCAAAACTCAATGAATATCAACCCTTGAAGTGTAAAGTTTTGAAAAATAAAAGCACTAGTTATCCTAAAATTTAAAATTTCTTAAAGAGCGTTAGCTACCTTATGAAATTTTAGGAGCATTATTAAACTGAAATTTTCCTTAAGAGTAAGAGCTATCTTTAACCTTTGGATAAATGTGAGATATTTGATACTTGATCTTTGCCCATTTTTACAATATACTACTTGAAGTTTAAAATTTTCAATTTAGTATTTGAATTTTACCCATTTTTACAATTGACTACCCTAATTTTGCCAATTTTTATAGTTAACTACTTTAAGTTTACCCATTTTTGCAATGAACAATCTTACCCAAGTATTGTAAATGACCCCAAAATGTTTGTATTTAGTAAAGTGACCTTTTTAAACTTTATGTAGTTAGTTACAAACATGAGAAAAGTTGAGGAACCAAATATAACATTTACTCTTAACCTTTCAAGAATTTCAGGAGCTTTAGATTTCTCATAGAAATGGATTTTTTTTTAATTTTTTTGGGGGCCAACTATGTTACAACTTAGGGGAGGGGGGATTTGAACCTTAGTCCATCTCCATAGGAGATTAGTAGTCATGCCATTAAAATACAATGACCTTAGTTATAGAAAAGGATTTAGGAGCATCAACAATCATAGGATAAGGAGTGACCGCTATCTTAACTTAAGAAAAATCTCATAGGTAAAGTAAATCTTGTAAGGATGACTAAGTAAATCTCATCGAGTAACAAAAAAAAATCTTGTATTGTTTCTAAAATTACCTCATAAGGTGATTGGGTTAAAAAAAAACCACAAAAAAATAGGGCATCTATTTTATCTTTATGGTGAAATTTTAATCAAAACATCACTATTGTCAAGTCTCTTAAGTTGGTTTTGATAATAACAAAATATGTGTTAGGTCATTACTAATATGTTTATGAAGTGTCAGATATGTCATGATAAAATGGTGAAATTAGTTAAAAGAAAGACAGTAAAAATGTATGAATGATATTGAAGATTTGGATTAAGTCAGAATATAGGTCATAAATTAGGTCAGAAAGCATATCAGACAAAATTTGCATAAGTGTAGTTGATAGCTTTCAAAAGTGATTCAAAAAGTGAGGTAAATTGAGGATAGAAGCTTGAAGATAAGAGACTTAATGTTATTATCATATTTTAAGTTGGACAAATTGAAAAGAAGACCTAGCTCTACCTTTATTGAGTATATTAGGGAAATATGCTCAATTCCATTCCACTAAGATGGTTTAAGTTTTTGGGGATTTCAAGATAGATTTATATTGAGCTTATTAAAATCAATCTTGAAGAATTGATTTGAATAATTATATGCAAAATCACTTTGGAAGATTATTAAACTGACATGGATGCAAAGTTACTAGAAACATCAAGCATGTAATTATGGTAGGAAGATTAAATTCCAAGTTCGAGAATGGTTAGGAATAAACTAATGTTTAGTAGATTTGCTAGTATGGAAGTATGAGACCTCAATTAATGACAATTTTTCTTCAAGTGAGATATTCCAGGAAGTTAAATCCAAAGATTGGATAAAAGAGATGGTTTTCAAATTTAGAAAGGATTGAGCTTCGATTTTTTAAGTTAAGGCTCAACAATTTAAATTTTATTTGCTGCATGAATGGATAAGGTTGAATAAGATTTTAAATCAAATATGATATGCTTCAAGGATCAACCACGTTTTTCTACATGCACAGATCAGATGGGAAGGAAGTTAGTAATTTTCAAAAAATTGAAGGGGATTTCACACGAATTCAGATCCAGCTAAATAAGATTAGATATGATCTATGTAAGCTTAACCATATTGCAAGATATTTAGTTTTCAAATTTTAAGTATTAAACAAAATTCTTGAGGCTCTTAGGTCAAGTATTACAAGCTGCAATATTCAAAAAGAAGGATCAAGTTTTGCATGAACTACATCAAGGATTAATAGCTCTTGGTTTCAAATTTTTCCAAACGTTCAAATTTCCTATTTTCTTGGGATTTTTGCTCCAATAGAAAAAGAAGATAAGAGTGAGGTAGGATCTTTTCAAGAAAAATAAGGAACTAGCTGTTACTCTAAAGATCAACTCAATATAAGTCGATTTGCAAAAGAAATAAGAGATACACGCTTAGAATAGAACAGAATACTTTGATATTTCTCGTGTAGACTATTAGAAACTTTTTTAGAACCTTAGTTAGAAACTATGCTAAAACAGAATTTTCATCCTACTATTCCACATTTGTGTGAATGTTCTAGAGATATTTATTTTACTATATTATCTCATTTCTTGTAATCATTGTTGAGAAAGTGTAATTGAGTGAGTATGAGGTTAGGGAGTTCTCTATAGGCCTTTGTTTAGCTTAGGGAGAAACTAGTGAGACAAGGTAGCGAGAGACTGTTTTCCTTGTAACCTCCAGTTTTAGTTTTAGATTATTAAAAAATTAGACTGGTGGAAGGGTACTGGTGATGAAGACTGGGTCTCTAGTAATGAAGCTGGAAGAGAGTAGTAGGCACAAGTTCGAAGTTCTTTAAATCGCTTGCCTGATCTTCCCTGTCGTAGTTATTTCTTGTATTTTATTATTCATGTAATTATTTTTGCACCTAAAAGTTAACAATCCATATACTACTACTTATGCCATATCAAGTTATAAAGAGGGGTCTTTTTTATTCAAAAAAGTTTTAATTTTTTAAAGATATCAATTCACCATCCCTTTTTGATATCTTACAAGGGGCCTATAATTACAAAAAAGGATAATTGTAGTCACCCTGTTTTTGCCTATTTTATAGTGGTCTTCTTACTAAAAAACGAACAAAATGAAAGTAAGAAAAAGATAAAAAATAGTCAAAAGGTCCTGAAAGTAAGAAGAAAAGAAAAATCTTAAAAGAAATATAAAGCAAAAGGTAGTACTTTAGGCTGAAAATTAATTTTAAGGGTAGAAAACAATTTTTAAAGTTGAAATATGCATATACAATTTAACAAACTTAAAGCTTTTAGTAAAAAACACTCACTATTATTATAAATTATTTTTTGGGGGCAATGTCCCAAT
The DNA here is from genome assembly GCA_024138015.1 of Lumnitzera littorea. Classification (NCBI taxonomy): domain Eukaryota; kingdom Viridiplantae; phylum Streptophyta; class Magnoliopsida; order Myrtales; family Combretaceae; genus Lumnitzera; species Lumnitzera littorea. Next base: position 71,091,922 of record JAMXBB010000011.1, on the reverse strand, counting down.
TATTCATTCTTAAAAATATAGAATAGTATCAATTTAAGTGAAATGTAACTTCAGGATGTATCTCCCTTATACTGAAAATGATCGTTTTACATAAAAATCAATTTTAGTATAATTATCTCCCTTATACTGAAAATGATCGTTTTATGTAAAAATCAATTTTAGTATAAATGGGCCCATGAACGAATACAACAAAATTCTATAAAATTAATTAAATTTTGAAAAAATATTTTTATATATGCATATTAGACTCATGTTTTCCTTACAAGAAAAATCAATTTTATAGCAACCCGAGAGCCCTATAAGTATTACAACCCACTATACACCCTAACTAGCATGGAGTATGTTAAGGTTCTAGAATCCGCAATTTTAATAAAAATAACACATCACCAAAAAACTCAAAAGAGTCATAAGATTTACTTCATAAACAACTCTCCACAAGGGAATTTATCCAAAATATTATAAGTTAGAAGCAAAGTATTTAGAGGAGACTCATATGCTCCCATAATCAAACTAAAAATGACCTAAACCAACAAAAGTACATTGAAAGTCTTCAAGATTCAAAATCTCCAAAAGTAACAAAGTCTCCTCAACCCAACTCATCCTCACCTCATGATCTCACATCAAACCACTAGTTATCATAAAAGTAAAGATAATCCACAGACTTCTCTTCTTCAAACCCATTAAAAAAAAGGGCTCTTCATAGATAACATAGTCCTCACTATTATGCTTGAAAAAGAGAAAAATGAAACGAATTCTAGTACATAGTATACAAGCACACACGGATGCCAAACCAAAGCATGTTACATGCACGTAATGTAAAAATAAACAATTGATTGGTTATTATCTTGATTAATAGCCAACACACAACAAAAAGGTACTTATGACCCCGTGATACCATGATCTCTTATACATATATGTAGATAAAATAATATAAGTCTTTTACATTTACTACCATTTAATACAATGAAGGTTATATGACCAACACTAGGGAATCGGAAAACACTAGATTTAGTTGTATTGACCCATATGTAAGTCCATTAGAAAAACCTTGCATATGATCAGCAGTTGCTTCCTAAGGATTTGCCACTGTGGGCCCTTAGGCGAATAGCACAAGCACAAGCAACAAGCAATTCGTTTAGGCCAAATGATACTTAGTTCGGTTAGGCCATCACTATCCTAATAAGCACAATGATACAAATAAATACTACATACCTAAGCCATCGAGCAACTTGGTAAACCAACTAAATGACTTGAAGCTTAAGAATCTAAATACTTAACTCAACAGACAATAGATTTCATTTAGTTCGTTCATACCACAATTCAAGTAGACACTTGTATGATACTTTACTACACTGTTTAGTTAAAACACTTAACTCATTGTCAAATCATCTTCTAGCAAAGTTACCTAGACTCTTATTCGAATCACTCAATTTGGTCTAATCTAAAGCTCTAATGTGTTATATTATTAGTTCCATCCTTTCCTTTTTGTCTTCTTAATTGAATTACCTAGAAGTGTCTCTAAAACTCTAATGCTTCTGATTAAAGATCGAATATTTTGAGTGCAATAAGGCTAGATAAGGAGTTGGTCAGGCTAAGAAAGATGGGAAAGTAGCTTAGGAGACAAAGGAACACAGAACAGGGCATTGTGTCCTGATGCTAAGCTTTTACCACTTATAGTAGCCTAGTGTTCGGACAGTGTATTGCAAGGCATCCAGACGCCTTGCTTTTGTTCTACAGAATTATAGAATAAAACACCTTAACTTCTTACCAAAATTCCTAACTCCTCATCCTAAAACTTATACACTTCTAATAGAATCCTAAGGTACGTTATTCTAATGATTTCCATACTAAATCTCAGCTATGAACTCCAAAATTCCAACCCAAATGATAGAAACCATTACAAAAATCCCAAAAATAGGAGTAAAAGTCCAAGAAACTTACTTGCAATGTCATAAACTGTAACGCCCTTAACTAAAAGCAGTGAATAGCCAAGCCAACAAACATTGATGAGTTTATTTCAACCACTTAATCCAAAAGTTTTAAGCTTGTGTTAATAAGATGTTTATAACCATAGCCTTATAAATTAGTACTGTAACCTCCTACAATCCATATAAGATACTTAATTATAGGGTCTTACAATTTGCCCCGCTTAAATATGTGATGTCCATGTCATGAAACCTTACAATTAGGCTCAAATCTTCCCTCTCTTTTCGATGTATGATTCGAGCCACCCACTGCTTATAGGTCATCCTAGAAGTATGCAAGGAGTTATACCCTAATGCACTTCCCACCTTTCTCAGACATCTTCTCTAAACTAGAGCTAGATCTGAATCATCTACTTACTGGTAGGGGGGGTCTACTCTGATATCATTTGTAACACCTCAGGTCAAAAGCAGTGAACAGCTAAGCCAACAAACACTAATGGGTGTATTTTAACCACTTGGTCTAAAAGTTTCAAGCTTGTGTTGATAAGGTGTTCACAATCATGGCCTTATAAACTAGTATCGCAACCTCTCATAATCTATGTGAGACACTTAATTATAAGGTCTTACATAAACACTTGGTGTAGAATGCAAATGAAATTAAATACCACCTACAATCTGTAAAACACTTAGTTTTAGATTAATCTCTTAATGAAACCCTAAGTTTAACTTCTCTAAAGCAATCTCCCACAAGAGAATTAAGCTTAACTTAGTTAATCCTCCATTAAACTTACCTTACACTCTTAAATGGGCTGCTACCTAAGGATAACCAAGAACTCCCACTTATAACACTTAGTAAATAGTTGAAAATAATAAGAACAAGGATGATTTAGGACACTAGAAGGCTTAACATGAATTCCTAAGTTAGATGTCCTAAAACCTCACCTTAGTAAACTCTTGCTTGCCACTTTTAGTTAGGGTTAGATGAGGAGCCTTAGTTTACTATACAAGAGGGGAGATAATGCTTTATTTGGTAGCTATTAAGGTTTTAGCAATAAAAAGGAGATAGGTTTTAGTGAGTAAGGTTTAGTAACTTATGAAACGCCTAAAGTACTCTTGATTTAAAATTTTTTTTCTTGATATATTACAGATTTTTAGGGAATCGATGGGCTTCGACAAATTTTTAAAATTGCTTTAGGCCTTGAATTACTTAAAGTAATAAAGGTCAAGTAAAATGTGTGTCAAGACTAAACTTAAGAAAGTTAGTACTTTGTAGCATTGTGTTTAGCCTTGCATTTAGGCTATGAGGAATCAATATGTAGCTTTGTAATTTATTTTTAGCGAAGCATATGTAGTGCATGCATCTATTATCTTCAAACTTCAACTAAAGGTTTTGCATAGCACATCTTATTTTGAATGAATTTCTTTGTAATTTCACTCATTTTTTTTTCTTAGTTTTCACTCTTAAATGAATCTAATCAATGGATAGAATCAATGGAACCCATGAACTTGCATTAAAATCCATGAGATCAAACTTGAACATGGATTAAAGAAAATGGATAAACCTTAAGCTCGAACTCAAGCTTAGCAATAGCTAACTTGAGCCTTATCTTTTAATCCAAGAACACGAATATATAGTGGACCTTCCATGGAACTCCTTAAAATCGATTGAAATAAAACTTTCTCAATCTAGATCAATTCACAATCTATAAAAACTTCTCTTTAGGGAAAATTGAAGCAAGAAATTGGTCTTAATAGATTTTAGGGTTCAATATCTTTCACACATGTCTAATCTTTAGCTTTGAATCACTCTAAGTCATTTTCAACTGAGGATATAAGTTTGGTTGCCTTTGGAATTTCTCTAACCACCATTAATGCCACCACTTGGGAGCACACCAGCAATGGTAACACATTCCTTACCACAAAAGTTGGTCTAATGCCTCATGAGGTTTGCCAATCATTTAAGTATTTCGAGTTGGTCAAAAGCCCCTATTGCTTGGTCTCGTTGATTTGTTCTAGATTCAAACTTGGATAAAGTTGAACTTAACCTTATCTGTTTCCTAGTCAATAAGTAGATTCCTTTATATTATAAAAAAATACATATAAAATAATAAATATTTGAGATCAATTTCAAATAATGATTCAAATAGAGGATAACGTTATGTAAAATGATGTATTCACAAGATGATATAAAGGCTCTAGTATAAAGTTGTCAAATATTGGCAATATAGCTTGTTAAAAACATAGAACATTTAATATGAAATTTTAATCCTTTATTTGAATGTAATTTCATTATCTGTTTGCAACATTTTAACGGCATCTATCTTTTGTTTTTACCACTTTGAAAATGTTATCCATTGTTTAAATGATTAAAAACTGTTATCCTTTCTTTAAACTTGACCTCAAACATTAGTCTTTTGGTGTATAATTTTTTATATTATTTCTTTTGTTTTATTTTTTATCTTGTTTTATTATTTATAAAAAAATAATAAATAATGAAAAAGCATTTGGATCTTTTAGAGAGCTCTTTTATTGTGGCATTTTTTGGTTCATTAGATTTTTTTTAAAGATAATAAAAAATAAAAAAAAAACCTTAAAGAGTAAGATGATTTTAAAAAAGAAAATACAAATCAACTAACTACTTTTTTTTTTTTAAAAGAACTGTGAGGCTTGATTTTTAAAATTGGCACATAGGCATGTGAATATAAAGTAGCCACAAAAATAAAAGAACATTTTTCAAATTTATTTTAAAAAATAATAAATAAAACTTTCTCTTTTGCAATTTTTATTGTTTATTAAATTGAGGAAAGTAAATTAAAAGAACCTTACTTGATAACTATTTTGGCTTTACAAGTCAACATTTTTGAACCTTAAGTTTCCAATTTTTAAGGACCCGTGCCTCGATTATGATTGGTATACCTATGTGATTTTAATTTTTTTATTTTCCAACATCAATTGAAGCGATTCCACAAATATATTTTAGAAAACGGTTTTAAATGAACATATATTTTTCTCAATTTTTAACCGAGTAGCTTATATTAAGTGGATTGAACTTAATATAAACTGAATTAAGGAAAAAGCTTTATTTCGAGCTCGATAGGATATAAGTAGGTTTCTATATGAAAATTGTGCTTATAAAATGATTCATTTATTAATTGTATTTTAAAATCTAAGGTAACATAACCCTTATCTGTAGTTGTTGAAACTATATATCAATATGAAAATTTGAAAATAGATGTATAGCATAATTATCTAGTATACTAAAAGAAATTATAAAAGAGAAAAAATTTTCATAAAAAGAAATTTACAAAAATCAAATTGCAATCTAATGAAAAGTATTTACTAAATTTAAGTCTAATTAAACACGTTATCCATTAACTATATCATTGTTGTAAATGGATTCATGATTTGATTGAATATTACTATTTATATCTTAATAAATCAATCCATCAATTAATGCCACTAATACCACAAATAAAATTGTTCATCAATTATATTCTTGCATTAGATTGAGCTAAATGGGTTCATGGATTTAGATTATCAATTAGAGTATATGATCCAATCATAGGCTCCTTCATAAATAGGTTATTAGTTTAGTTCAAAAACATTTATAATCATATCTTGTTGCATTTGGTTGATAAGTTATGTTTTCAATTGTCGACCCTAATTTGATTGTTATTAATCACAGGAGGTGGTCCATGTTTTCTTTGATTTGGTTTGAGAGAATGTAAAGAGCAAATTATACTTTTCATTTTGGCAAAATTTAAGAAAAAAACAAATAAAATTTCTAATCTACTTCGATTTTGGTTTTGATGAAAACTAAATAGTGATTGAATTTATAAAAAGTCTCATTATTTTATGTTATTAATATATATCGAACTAATAATTGCGATAGTTCAGGTTCTAAAGCAACTAATTTAAGGCTTAGCTTGACATTACTTGATTCGAACCAAATTTCATGAGGGCATCATGGAAATTAGACAAAGTGACCTCATGGAGTTTGTTGTAACATAAGTAATATAATAATATATATATGTATATACATGTTGGTCCCTCTTAAGCAATCAAGAGAAAAGGGAAGGGGAAGGGGGAGGAGCGAATTGATTGCTTATGAAAAATTAAAACTTTTTGTGATTAAAAGATCTCTTGATTACTTTGTATAATGACTGAAAATTTCAGATAAGTGCCTCTTAAATAAATATAACTACATACGAATATAAAGGACTAATAATAAAAGGAGTAAGGGTTAGAGAATGTTTGAACGTAAGAATTTATAGTGGTTTAACCTTGTGTTTACATCCACTCTTCTAACTCTACTCTTGGGGATTTAGTCATTCATGTAGGATGTTCCATAAATTTCAAAATAAAGAGAATATAAATCCATTTTATAAGCTTCAATCACACTGCTGTACCTTCAAGCTTATTATAAGATACATAGATCTACAGTGATCTACTTTGCTAGGCAATACAAAATTGCATCAACTTGATGAGGAAATATAATGATAGAATCCTCTAAGTTTTGCTCACAACTAATCAACATAAAATAGTAAGATTATTTCAATTTTGAGCAAAGTGAACTCCATAATATTTTCTTTCGTGATCTTGCTGGTTGATCTCTTGTGTGTTTTCTTTGAAGTCTCCTTGGGTTTTTTAAATATCTCTACTATAATGGCTAGTAAGATGATTGTTGGAATGATACTTGATTGATTCAAATCTTTTTTATGTTGATCTAAGCCATTAGTTAGCAAAATATGATAATTATCTCTCCATAAAATCTGGCCTTTTCGAATTTCAAATCTTTTGATATTTTGTTATAGCTTATGATTGATAAAACTAACCATTAATGAAGATAAATATGGATCATGGTTGGTTCCATAAAACGCAGCTTTCCTCCCAAAATATCTTCTAACTTCTGTTCTTGATGAATCTTAAAAGTTTTATCTACCTTAATTAGTAGACAAGACAGTGTAGTACCCAAATATGTGTATCTAATAGAGCTAGGCCTAGACCTGCAAGAAAAACAAATATAAATTTCATAATTTGACAAGTTTTATGATGATCTATAACTCTTCTGAGATAGCTTTTAAGTCAGCTTCTAAGTCTTCCTCTACTTCTTTTTCATATTGCAGAATGCCTTCTAAGTCTACTTCTAAGTATCTTCAATTCGCTTAGCTCTTAGACTTTCTTCTGTCTAAGCTTCTAAAGAACCTTTTAGGTCATTACAATCATCATTTTTTTAGCTTCAACTGATTACTTCTAACTTATATTATCAACTTATGATTGCTTTTAAGTTTCCTTCTATTTGTTGTCAGTAACCTATAATTGCTTCAAAGTTTCCTTCTAACTTTTATCAATAAAGCAACCTTGAAATCCTTTAACTTAGAAAACCTGATTAGTTAACTTTAATGTTTGTTATTATCAAAACATGTTGCTTGAAAGAACTTAACAATATCTATATTAACTACCTTAAATAGGAAAAATAAAGGGATAAAAAACAGTGATATTACACTATGTTGAAGATGTTGATGGAGAAGGAGATTAAAACGTATGCATTTGGACAAAGGAGAAAGAGAAATCAAACTACACATATAGTACACTGATTTCACTTTCAAACATTCTATTTGGAATTATCAATTTCATCCTTGTAGACACCTAATTTTTGCCCTTCTATAGTCCTAATTTTTATTTCTACGAAAAGGGTCCTAATTCAAAAACAAAAATAACAAAAAAATAATAAAAAAAAATTTTAACAAATGATGAAAATACCACAAAAATAAGAAAAGAAATATTTTTTTTAAAAAAAGATTTTTGTAGATTTTTAGGAACTAACTTTTTTTTTTTTTAGAACAAATAGTTTTAGTTTTAGTTTAGTTAAAAAATTTTATTTTAGGGAATAGGATAGTTTAAGTATAGCTTAATTGAACTGAATATCAAGGCACAGGCCAACGGCCTAATGAATAAGTATCGAAGTATTTGGGTTGGATTTAATTCGAGGTCTAGGGTTTGAGTCTCAGTAGGCATCTATGTCTTTATTTTTCTATCTTTGTAGAAGCGAGATTGAAAATCGGATTCATATCTAATTAAAACATATGAATTTAGTTAAATCAGATTTGAATTAAATTTGAATCTAGTTTAATTATCGAATCAGATATGATGGATATGATTTGGAATGATAGGATTTGGACCCCATAAACACACATACATGCAGAAAGAAGACCTGGAGATAGTAGAATTCTTGAGAAAAAAAAAAAAAAAAGCACAATCCCACAATAACTCATATTAAAATACACATCTCACAATCGATCTGCATAGCCACAGTTAATCAAACTCCAAGTGAAAGCCTACATCCTATGTAAACTAGAATTGGAACTCTGATGGTATCTCCTCATCCACCAATTGAAGTCCATTCACCGAAGCTTCAAAGTCCATAAATCTTACCGCAAGCCAATTCTTTGACCGACCGAACCCACTCTCTCCTCACACGACTCGACAGCAGGATATTGCAGGACGTTCCCACGGCCAGACCTCACTAACGTCGCTCATTGTCTTCACTCATGAAGAGCGGCCATGGCCAGCGAACAGTAACAAATTCCAAACACAAACTACAAATCAACTCCAGTCATCCTCACCTACGCTGCTGCACATGCGATCAATGCAAACTGAATCTGCACTACACTCACATGCTGCACTGATCTACACGATAGCATAACGCGCCTGGAATATGTCCATACACACTACACTCCACGGAGCAGCAAAATTGATCAACACTCCATAAGCAGCACCGCGACATATCTACGACTGTGCCATGACTCCAATGCCATACTGCTGCAGTATTCGTTAGAATCCAAGTCTACAACTATAGATTCAAGTCATGTGATTGAACTACACTGACTACCGACAAGTACCACAGTTCACATCCAGCGTCAAGCCTGATCCGTCTTCGTTGTTGCTGTCTGCAATCCATACACATCTACAGCAGGCAGTTCATCCAACACCACAACGTCACCACGGATTACTATCCATTGTCACTGATTCATTAAACAATAACCAGGTTTGGCCTTATTTGGTTCTTTCAATTTTTTTTTATTCATTATGTTTATTTATTTATTTATTATTATTGTTATCATTATATTATTATTATTTTTATTTTATTAGATCCTTATTTGCTGATGTTAATAACATAATATATAAGTAGTTATGTACATATATTAGCCTAATGGAGTCTTTTAGTATTAGTATATTTATATGTATATTGAGTATGTCATATTTTATTTATTTTGATAGATAGTTGAAATGTAGTATGGAGCTTAGGATTTCTTTTGGGATTAATTTTTTTTATTTTTATTTATTAACATTTCTCACTTAGAAACTTTTTTTTTAACTAAAAATTAATAAAAGACCCTTTTAAAAAATAGGACTTTTAGAGAATTTTTATAAAATAAGAATAAAAGACTTAGTGGATTAGAACCCTTTTAGAGTTTTCTTTGAAAAACTAAATTACTAATAACGTAAACTCAGTCGGTTTTCAAAAATTAAAATCAATCAATACACTAAAGAGTTTTTGAAAGAACTATGATCGTTTCATCCTGGCTAGAGGGTACGTAGGTATCTTCAGGGTGACGATAAAATATGTAGAAACTTAGGTTTTTTTTTTCTTTTGATTTTATTTATTTATTTTTTAAAAATATTATAATTAGAAAAATAATCCTAATTTCGGTAAATAGATAGTGGTACTCATTAAGGGTTTAATAGGTTAGCCCCCGAACTTGGAACCCTCTAGTTCTTCATTTAAAATTGAAATCAAAGACTGGTAACCTAATCGTGATCAATTCACCCAATTGATTACGGTTTCTTTTTCTTTTCCCGACTTCGGTCAAGTGGCGACTCCAAAAAATTATTTTCAATAAAAAACTGGAATTTCTCAATTTCTTTAGTCGATGATTAATATTAAATGGGTTAAGGTTTAGTATTAATCGGAAAATGAGAAATTGATTTGAAATAAAACAGAAACCGAAAAATCAGGCTTGACAATCCCCACTCTACTTTTTGGAAATCAAGAGTAGGAAATCATAGGTAAGTACAGGAAATTGATTTTTAGGAATTAATTTGGTGTAGTTTATAGGAATAAACAAGGAAATAAGTGGAATCTTTCAAGTAAGGGCATTGGTTTGAAGAGTTAAGAGGGTTAGAGTGTGTCTATTGTAGAGCCACTTAGGCAGTTGAAGGGGGTTGGTGCGAGAAGAACTTTTAACAATGAGGCAGTCGGAGATGGTGGCTAGAGCAACAAACACCAGTGAGTGCAACTTTTAATTTGATTTTGAAAATTCAAATAAAAGTACCAAATCTTGTTAGAAAAGTATTGCAAAACTTATACCATCCCAACTTTATGTGTAGCTTAATGTACTAACTTTATCTTACCAAGATCTTAGATGTTTGCGTATGGTGGTTATGAAATTTCCTATTTGGATTCGAATTTTATTTAGGTTTTTGAATATCCGAACATTAGGTCAATTCTTAGTATATAAGCTCTTAATAGGCAATATTAAATTTACATATCAAGAATTTCGATTAAGGATGCGTTTGGTATTTATCGTATCTTTTTTTCGTCAAAACCATTGATTATCAGAGAGGTTCTATTCTAATAAAAAATAGTTATCTTTAAGCAAATAATTGAGGGTATTGATTTATGGAGAAATTTGGAAGTTATGGCATGTTAATTGGAAGGTTTAAGCTGCTTATAGTGCATAAATATGACATTTTTACGTAATTAGTTGAAAATTTGAGAATTAAAGTATGGTTTTTGAAATAATATGTAAATGTGAAGGGCAGGTATATATATATATATATATATATAGTTTATTTGAGTTATCATAATTTTTGTAGAATCATTCAATTCATTTACCATTTATTATATATTTCCTTGAGAAATAACCTAATTAAGTGCCAAATTGGCAATTATTCAAGGTTTGGGGTGCTAAATAGCATTTTACAAGTTGTTTACCTTACGTGCCCAAATGGTTTTAGCTTGTGAATAAAGGAAATCATTATGAAAAATTACTTACCTAAGAGTTATGTGGATTAGATACACGAACATATCCAAATAATAAAATGAGGACTATTTGAGAGATAATTTTGTAACTTTGCATAATGGATAGACCTAAGCTAGTACCATATTCACATATTACTCTTGATAATGATTGTAACTGCATATGGAATGTTATAAATGGATAATAAATGAGAAACTTGTAGATATTTGCAATCAATTGAATGAAATAAAAGATGGTTGGTGTTAAATTCTATATTGTGAGTAATATTTGTAATCCTTTGACTTGTTGAAGCATGTTTAGGTAATCTTAAACACAAGGACTAATCTTAGGATTCATTTGTTGCTATGTTTGTGAGTTGTTGCTTGTCTAGGTGAGCAAAATTTCTAGCTTAACAAGTTATGTTACACGTGACCTATAATGTAGGCTACTCGCTTATTGATTGATAAACCTTGAATAATCACATATTGTGTTGACTATAGGAGGATCTAGAATGATGAATAGGTTTTGTTGATGTGCTTGGGTGCTATTTTCATTGTGAGTAAACTTCCTATTTGTTTACTCCTCTCTAGATAATGAGTGGAGGGGATGGCTAGTTGTTTATTAGTGCTCAACCTTGTGGTTAAGATGCAATGGTAATTGTAATTATATAGCATAACATAATAATTTTCGTAAGTGTGGCTACTCTTTTCATGGTTCATATGCTAACTATAATGAGTTACTAATATCCAAAAGATAACCTAAGCTTACTAAGTTTTGTTCACCTCCTATTAAGGTTATGGTACAATTTTTGAATCAATATAGTAAATTTACGGTGTGATCCTTGAATTGGTTTAGATTGATGATATACTAAGATTGGTCCTTTAGATTTGTTTGTGGCAATTGAAAGGTAAAGAAAGAAATAAGTATTGACTCGTTTTGTTAAAAAGTTTAAGTGTTAAGCCTAGGAAACAAAAGTTGAGGCTAAAGCATTAGCCAAGTGAATAACTTATAGTTTGGACAAATGGATACTGAGACAGCCCAAGCTATAAAAATGGTATGGAAAGGATATCATTAGTTGAAGTGGCTAGGTAAGAAATTTTGATACGTCAGCCACATGTATTTGCATCCCTGCTTATACTTCATTGCCCCATTATAAATTATGGGCTTGAGTTTGTGATATGTTTGTTTACTTTTCTAGTCAATTTATCTTTTAGTACTCACTTTGTTTTATAAGGAAATGCGAGGTTAGTGTTTAGTAACTTTAGATATAGATATTGAAGACCGAAGTCTTTTGGATGGGGCTTAGGGACATTTTGAGATTGTTTAGCTAACCTTTTGAAAAGTAGTAATGTTGCACTCAAACTTGCAAATATGCAGATCAATGCGTTATGGTTCACTAAGTATAATTCTAAGATTTGCATGTTCTTCCTTATGTGATGTCAACTTGTTAGCAGTGAATTTTAGCTTTTGGACTTCCTTAAGATAGGCTAGATACGACACCTTCCAGGCTTAAAGGCAAAGCAAAGAGTTTAATGAAGAAAGGTAAAAAAGGAGGTTTCAAAGAGAAACTTCCAGCTTGAAATCAAAATAGGAGGGACCTTTAAGCCCTAACATCCTAACTAACTCTCCATACCCAGTATAAATGGAAGGTACCCCTAGGGGTTATTTCTCTCTCTCTCTCTCTATGTCCCTTTCCCTCTCCTTCCTTGTCTTTCCCCCTCCTTTCTTCCCTCTACTTCATTGGTGGATTATTCTCGACTAACCTTACTGACTTTAATGTTGCAGTGCATATGTCGGTGTTACCTCTAGTGTCCTTGATAGCTCAATTTGCTTTTCTTGTAGGATAACCCTTCCTTTGATTTGCTTCACAAGGATTAAGACCTCTAAATCAAGAATAATAATCACCAACATTTTGTACCCACCATTTATGGCTCAAAACATGAATACATTGTCAAAACATGCACTCACAACCAAACGGTACCTCTTATAAACAATTTTTAACTAGATCTTCCATAAAACTCTCCTTATGAGGATAAAAAATGCCAACTAGAGGTATGATTTCAAAATTATAATCGATCTGCTCTATTCAAGCAATATATGATGGAGATCTTATAAGAGAATCAACGTCTCAAGAAGAAGTCACAAATCTCAGACAAAATGTTGAGGAGAACTCTTCTTCTTATCAAAACAATGATCCCAAGGAGTATAGTTCCCTCTGGCTGCCAAAGCTCAATCTACAAATAGTAAACAAAATGATTAAGCTTTAGTTAAGCAATCCCAGGCACCACCTCTATGGTGATTGTTTGAAAACACTCTGATTGATCTCACAATCAAGTATCTCATAAATATCAAAGGATGTAAAAACAATGATCCTTAGATGAGTATGTGATAAGACAATCTCCTTTTACTTGAATAATTAGGGATAACTGTTTCTCGTGCAAATATAGATTCCTTAATTGAAATACTATGATGGAACTATCGATCCTATTGTACGTTTATCTTTTTATAGATCTTAGATTGAGTTCTTTGGCACCTTTGATGCCATTGTAAGCAAAGCATTTTCAAGCAGTCTTACTGAGATACTTAAACTTGGTATCGAAGACTTTGACTAAATTCCATATCTAGCTTCAAGGAGCTTTCCAAAGCTTTTCTCTGACACTTTATCACTAACAGACAACTAGAGAGAGACAATTCATCTCTTGCACTAATACTATAATAACTAAAAGAGACACTAAAGGAATATGTAGCTACATTGCCATGATTGAGATTATAAACCCTGATATGAACATTGCACTTAATTCCACCATCTTAAGAGTAAAAGACTTCTATCAATTCTTTTACTCCATTACAAAGAGTAGGCTACAAACCTTTATCCAGTTTTAGCTTCAAGCTACCAAATATATGACTTAGGAGGATAACATTATATTTCGAAGACAATTTTGGCAATAGCCAACCCCCTAAAAAAAGAAGAGACAATCAAAATTGATTAACGGCTTTCTAACGACTCAATCCTCAACTTACAAAAGATAGGTAAGGTAAATCTATTGACTATAACCTCTTGAAGAAAGGAAATATCCCTACCTATAAAGAGCATCACCAACTCCTTAAGTCTCAAGATCAAATCCCTATGCAAATCTAATTTGATGCATCATTACATTGCTTGAGAAAAATTGCATTAACTCAACATGTTGGTGAGTTGACAAATATTATGCCTTCCATAAAGGAAAAGGTAATAGCACAAGCGACTACTTCCAACTAAAAAATGCCATTAAAGATGCCATCAGACATAGTTATCTCCGTGAATACATCAACCATGATAAGCCCTCTAAGTGAGCCCGATCAGACCATATCGCTTGTTGCACAACAGCTTTTGCTTAAGCTACATGAGGTGCCATAAGCTGAATTTATGCCTAATGCTGAGTTGATCAAAGACCACACTCCCAAATTTACATGACGTGTCGATGCTCATCAATAAACTACATTTTTGTTTTTTGAATCTTGATTACCAAAAGTATCATACCATCAAGCAGTACATCAAGTCTCGCCTTTCTTTAGGCATATAGACGAAGCCTTTAGGCAAAGCCAACCCTGACTAAAGATTGTGACTCCATACCCCTCCTATAGGCATACGAAGGTAGCTTATAGGCAATAGCCATCCCTTACAAAGGTTACACCTTTACCCTTTTTCCTTTCGACAGGCATGTAAAGGAAGCCTTCGAGCAAAACTGATCAATACAAAAGTTGTGTTTCCGTACCTCTCGCCTTTCTACAAACAAACAGATATAACTTATAGGCAAAACCAACACTTACAAAGGTTGTAACCTTACCCTCACCTTTCTATAGTTTTATGCAGGCGGTTTATAGTCAAACTTAGTTATTAGGAGCTAAGTTATCATTAGGATTCACCAAAAATAAGAATATATTCTTCTTGATAAAGAAGAAATAAAGATGGAAGGGATCAACAGTTAGCGAATCCATGAGTTACTCAAAGGATATGACACACCTATAAGCATACACAACCTAAAACTATCACTTGATATGAGACACAAGCACTACTTCTAAGGTTTCTCTCTATAGCTTTTATTAAAGAAAGGGTAGGGAACTTAGATCTATTGGTTACAAGGAACAAACAAAAGGAATATTCATTGATGGGGATAACTGATGTTGGTATATTACAAATGGTAGGCTACTTATATGTGCCTAACTAGGGTAAATTACAGGAGTAAAAGAACATTAGGGTACCAAAAAGTAGTAAAATATATATGATGGAAAGGAGTAAAAATGTAGTAGAACAAAAGGAATCAATTTGAAATGGCATGCTAGTGGTATGTTGTTAGAACATGTGGTGTTCAAATACTGGGCACATCCCTAGTAGAAATAGACAAACATGCATGATGGTGGTAAAGTGTCAAGTAGAAGGATCTTTAGCAAACATGTATAGAAATGAGCTAACTAGCTCGGATTCAGGTTGGAGAGCAAAGTGGCTTGACATTTTGAGCTGTTTATACTTAGTGAGCACATTGGCATTATCTTTTAAGGTGGGCTCCATAGCTTGGACAAAAATGATATAACTCAAATAGTGGTGGAGATGGAATCCTTAGGCATAGCCCACCACTGTTAATGAAGTACTTAAAATAATAATCTAAAGTTAGGGATAAGATGGTATTTTGCGCTTATATTTGATTCTTGTATAAGGATTGAAATCTTGGCTTATACTACAGAACCCTAGAAACTCAATGAGAGAAAATATACTCTTTCCCAACCCATTTTCTCGGAAACGCTATTATCTTGACATTATTATTATTATCATACAACTTTTGCCTTGATTCTAACGTAAGGAAATTGTAAACACAAATATATTATTGATGGCAAAAAGATTTTACCTCATGTTGATATGATGTAGGAGAAATATTTTGTGTGAGGAGAAATTGACAAACAAAGTTTTATGGTTAAGAGAATTCTATGATTTTATTTTATTTCGTGAAAAGGCAAGAACCTTAAATCTTAAACGTGATTGAGATTCTTCGAGAAGGTTGAGGTCAAACCATTCCATAGGCACATAAACATAAAACTAGAGAAAATAAAGCCTTGAAATTATGATTTAAATCATAATATCGTTGATTTTAAAATTGGTGATGTTAAATTTGTGAAGAATTTATAAATTAATTATGCATCAAAACATGGTGATATTATTAGACAAACTATAATTAGAATTATTAAGTTCTATAGTTGATAGTAATTTTGATGATTGTAAGGTTAGTTAAGTGATGGAGGACAACCTTTAAGGTTAAGAATTCGACTTAAAATGCCTGAGGCAAATTCCTTGAAAAGAGAAATTAGAAAAGTAGGTATAAGAGTAAAAGTAGTTGGTTGCATTGAGAAGTTGTTGATCACATAACGAATTTGATCTACTAAATTAGTGGATTAGGGGATTGGGAAAATGTGTTTATGAGACTTCCAAAGTAGTTGAAAACTTTATGTTACATACAAATCTGGTTGACTTAATTTATCTAAGGCTAATTAGTTTAAGCTATTTTGAGATTCTATATATAGGAACTTGATTTGTTAGTATAACTAAAATGTTAGTTGTTTATATTATGTATAATCATAGGATTTCTATCAAACTTTAGATAATTTGCAAGTTGATGATCTAAGTGGTTGGCAATTTAGGTGTTGAACCACCACATGTGAGTAGATAGGTCATGATATATCTATCTGCTCTGATTCGACTTGAGCTTCTAAAGAAAGATGTTACTAGGTCATATTAGTGGTATGCGACAATAATTGTGGATTGGTTAACTAGTGGCTAATATGAGTGGTGAATCTTATATGAGATAATTTGATTCCTTGACCTTAAGGATTGGATGATTTGATTTGATTTTTGAGTCTAGGGATCTACGAGACTGAGCCTGTGATGTAGCCTTTGTTTATGCTTGCTACCTTTACCTAAACAAGATGACTAAATGAGCTTGTACATATTGCTTGGATTGTATATGCATTAGTATATTTGTTTATGTATCAATTACCAAGTCATGTATTTATTTGCAAACAATTTCTCTTGACTAGGTTCTTTTGACAATGATGCACTATATGACTTTGAGCCATAGAAGAATTTAGTTTAAAGTTATGAAAACAATTAATTTCCATTTGAATTACTCCTTTAGTGGATTAAGAGTTTAGGATATAACTTTTGCTTCTACAAACAAATGTGCTTTATGAATATTGACGATAAATGCTCATGTTTGAGAGGTTTGGAAGATAATATATAATTTATTATATACTTTGTTGATTATAGTAACAATTTTATAATCTTACATTTCTTTCCATGTGTAAAAATATGTGGTCCATTAATTATATCTTTTAGATTTAGGGCGTGATGATTAATGACTATCGTTAGCCATTAATACTAGCACTATTTTTTAGCCATTGCATAAAGTGTTGCTAATTTTTCCTTTTAAATTCCTCCACCACCATGGTAGCATTATGTCAGCAATAGCAAAGATCTTTGTAACCTCGATCTAGGAAGCTGGTGTGAGCCTTAGTCTATGACATTAGACATTTGATGGCAATGGTTTTTAAAAAGGTGATGGTGGTTTGTCTATGGGTAATGATGAGTGGCCATAGTTCATGCGTAGATGTTTATGGAAGGGGTTAGATGATGGGTTATGATGGAAGAAGTAGAAGCTTGTATTATATAAGGATCAATAAGTAATGAGAATTTTTTTATCTTGCAAAGAATTCCACAAGACGTTATGGAATAAAATACCCATTAAATCAACCGGGAAAAAAATTATCATCTTGAAGGATTTAGGGAAAAAATCTTATTTCATTCCTCCTAACCAAACATCAAATAAACACTATTAATTAGCATAACTTTTCATATCATTGACATAATATGTGGCAATTATAGATATTAGACTCATAAAGATTAAGTTTTTTTGAAAACCACAAAGTAATACACTCTTTCATACACAAATTTATTGATTTAAAACTTAGGTGGTAATTTGCAATGAAATAGTGGTTTTGTTTTCTTTTTAATCTATATAGGAAACGATTAAGTAAATTATTGAAATAGTACATACAAATTCTTTGATTGCGTTTTTTTAACTATTTAATTCATCTCAACTCAATAAAGAAATGTAATTTATTAACTTAGGGATCTAATGATTTGGCAATGTTGTCTAATGTGCTAACATTTTTTGTTACTATGATAATATTTGGTTAGGAACTATTAGAGATACTAGACATGACAAAACGTAGTACACATTTTTGGTTTACAAAATAACCTAGTATTAAATAAAATTTCTCTTTTAATATTGGACAAATCTTAAGACTTTTATTCCATCCATATGTGGTACAAAAAATCTTAGGAAACAATGATTAAAATATCTTTACCTAAACTCTAAAGTAAACATTTTTATTTTTTGTTTTTTTTTTTTTTGTAGTCACCACCCTACTATTCCCACCTCAACCTTGTTATTTCCATTATTGCCAATACCTCTACTATTATGACCACCATCACAGCTATGACAACTATGGTTACCAGTATTACCACTATCACCAACTTCACCATCAATACAACACCATTATCTCCTAGGCGTAAGAGTTAAGACCTCTACAACATAAGAATAGCTTGGCCAACACCAAGCTACCCATCTCCCAACTTGGAATTGCACTCGAGCTTATCAGAACCAACTTGCTCAAACCCCTTAGGAAGTACAAATTGGATGACTTGAATGCTCCTAGAAGAATTATCAACCAACTCTAACTTGTCTCTAATCAACTCTATTTAACCTCTACTCTTAGCTCCGTTCAACTTTAAACGTATGGTTTTGCTTGTGTAGCTTTAGTATTTTATATTTTGCCCTTATAGGCCATACCTTAAGGTTTAATACTTTGGTTGATATTTATAAGGCTGCCACTAGGTTTTTTGGACCAGTATAAATAACCACTTATCTATAATCATTATTATTGTTATTACTTAGTGCACACTTGTGTTAAGAGACTACTTGTCTTGCTCTTTTGGTTATTGAGTGAAGTTATTCCTCTTTAGTCATCTTTGTATTCTTGTTAATCATTTTGGATTGTGGCAAACCTTTTTTTTTTCTTTTTAAAGAAAATGGTGAGTAATATCTATTTTCCATTAAGAACCCATGTACGTTTAGTGTTTATGCGTAACATCAAACACTATCCTAATCACAAACCTAGTTGGAGTTTATTGTTGGTCTATAATATGCAATTGTATTTGCATCCATATCCCATTATTTTACTATTTTCAACATTAAAACTAAAAAACGAATACGTTTAATTACTAGCTTCAAGTGCTATGCACTCCTTTACTTTGCATACTTGTCAACTTGAGATTTTGAGGCACACCTATCTTCCCAAGGCTAATCAAAAGTTCACATGTCAATGATAAATAAAAATATTTAGTGGAATAGATGAAGGTCTTATTTTTATTAAAGTTAAACAACATGGAGGACTCAAATAGATAAAAGAAAATGTTCAAAATTCAAATGAAATAATAGAAAACATTGAGGATCTAAATAGAAAGGAAAAAGCTTAATGGTTCAAATAGAAAAGTATGAAAATATCAAGAATTAAATATGTACTTTTCTCATCTTTTCATTCACAATAAATTAATAAGGACGTTTTTTAGGGAAAAATTATAAATGATGGGATTAATGTTCAAGGCTAAATTCAAATAACGGATCAATGTTTCAAAATGTTTAAATAGGAAATCAATATTTAATTAAGTAATTCAAATAAGGGATATTGTAATAAAGTTCATATAACGCTATTAAGCTACACTGATGTGTTATGTTATTTAACATGCAGTGCTGATGAGAAATTGATGTAGCTATTTTATTATAAGTAAAATACAAAAATAGTACAAATAAATAAAATCATTAAAAATTAAAAAAAGAAAGTAAACAAATAAAAATAGAAAAATTAAAAAATAATATTAAATATATTAATAAATAAAATAATAAGAAAGAAAATTCAAAAATAACAAAAAATGTTTGAAGATTATAAATAAACTTCTAGCCATCAACCCATAATAGAGGGTCATGCAACCTCACAAAAGTGGTCACCTATTACTTCTTGGCCTTGGAATGATCGAAAAAGTGAACAGGTACAAGTGGATCATAAACTATAGTTAAAAGTGCGTTGTGCAATCCATATTTAGGTGGTGGGTTTTGAGAGGAGAAAAAAAAAAGTCCAAAATTCGATTGAGTTTCGGGTCTTTATACAACATAATAATCATGTCACATCTACTCGTTTGCTGTGTAATTGCAGTAGCATATTTTGATCTTAAGAAAAAAAAAAAAATTACCGACAACATTATTTACAAAAAGTACACAACTTATCTAAATAGATGAATCTGTGTAATGGTTATACCTTTCATTTCCCATGCAACCCTTTTTTGCGATATTAAGTAACTCTAGGAAGATTTCATTCAAGGATACCGTGTGAGTCAAAGCAAATGGAAATTCCCGACCAATTTCGTCAAATTCCGTCGAGGACGGATTTGTGTGTTAACCCTTCACAAACGTGTGATTTTCAAGGATCGTATTCATCGGAGGCTTGTCGGACAATGCATCATTTTGTCTATTTTTAAAATGGAGGCGTAAAATAATCTAGGGGCAGGACTCTTGGAGGATGCAGAAGAAACTCTGGCTCGCCAACGATAACAACAAATCTATGGCTGCCAACTTGCCATGCATGTTCTCCGTCCGTGCTGGGGGCAGCTTGGCACGTGCTTCTCCGCGTAAACGGTAAACCCATCGGCCGATGGGGCCGTAGAGGGTTACACAATATATAGCTTTGCTTGGCCAAGATGCATTCGTTTATGTTATTTCTGTCTTAAAATTTTTATATTTATATAATTAAAGATGTTGATAGGGTCTTTTAGATATAGATTCCTCAGGCCTGTTTAGATCTGACGTATCTTGTTACCTAAGGCTTATCTCTATAGGCTCAAGTCTTAGATCTGGATTAACCAAGTCCAAGAAACTTTGTAATGGTTAGAATACACAAGATAAAGATAAAATATTGAGTCAATAGGCACATCCAGAATAAATAGGACACATCAGATACTACGATTCCACTTTTTCATACTTGCGAGAGAAGATCTCTTCTACTAATTTTCCGAAAACTATTGGTGCCACTTCACTATAAGTACCAGTCTCCTACTAAGCAATAAATTTCTCTAGACTTTGCACACCAAGTTTACTTATTACTCAAAATACTTTCTATTCTCTAAGTATTCACTATTGACTTAAACATCGGAATGGTCATGCTGGATAACACCCGGGTATCCCCTCATAGAGTCTTGTTTTGTAGGCTTACCACATATAGAGCCTAATAACTATCGGCAAATCCTCAAAGATGACATTTGGCATTGTTTATGGGAACCTGAAATCTTACACTTAAAACCTCAAACATATTAGACACATTTTCAACAATCAATTCTCTTAACATCATGTCTCATCACGATGAGTAGGAGAACCACCAATTGGTAAACAACCAACCCATAGGCAACTAGCCCCTCCTAAAGGCTACGCTGGAGGAGCGCCTACAGTGCATGGAATGTTTGTTTGAGGAGTATGTTACGCAAAATAGGTTGCTCTATGCTCACCTTAAAGAAGCAGAGAGGCATAGTGCATAAACCCATTCCCCTGAAGCTTCAGATGCCCACACTAGGTAGAACAACCTACTGTAGTAGTAGCAGAATGGCAAAGATTAACAACTTGATCCACTTGTGCAACAACGGCCAGTAAGGTCTATGGCCACCTGCGACTAACCTCTGGTTGGGAAAGAGCAAGAAGCCAACTTGTAGAGAGTACAGGCTTACTTAGCAACATGTCGAGCTCACTCAATAGACGATGCCAACCTTAACAAGCTCCATGCCATTGAAAGGAGGCTCTCCAAGTAGCAGGGGAGTAAAGTCGTTGGTGATGCTGGGTTAGTCACCAATAATAAGACCCCCTTCACCAAGGGTGTCCATAGTGAAGTGTTGCCTCTTAATGGCAAACTTCCGTCCCTAGATCAGTACGATGGCACGAGTGACCTTAACGATCACCTTCTCCATTTCCGCACCCTCATGAACCTCCATGGTCATGGAGATGCTATAATATGCATGGCCTTCCAAAGCACCTTGAGAAAGGCAACTTAGACGTGGTTTAACCACCTCCTCGACAATTCCATCAGCTTCTTTGATGAGCTGGTGCAGAGATTCATTCTCCATTTCAAGTTAACAAGCCCTTATCCAAGTACACATCGTCCTTGTACCTCATAAGGTAGGGTGAAGGCAAGTCCCTGCGCGACTACGTGGCTTGGTTCAACAACGCTATGGTCGAGATCCCTTAGTTAGACGAGGGAGTTGCTGTCCATTCCACTCAGCTCGGCATTTGACCTTTGGGAGACTTCTTTCGATTGCTTGTGAAGAGCAAGTTGAAGACCCTGTTTGACTTTTGGAATAAAGCTTATAAGTACATCAACTAGGAAGACAACATTCGTGCTAGGCGCAATACCGATCAAGAGAAGTCAGGTCGAAAGTAGGACAAAGAAAAATTGTTTGTGAAGGATTGCCTTGGTGGTAGGTTGCTAGGCAGATCAGAGGGGGAGAGCTCTAGGAA
This sequence comes from Lumnitzera littorea, assembly GCA_024138015.1. NCBI lineage: Eukaryota > Viridiplantae > Streptophyta > Magnoliopsida > Myrtales > Combretaceae > Lumnitzera > Lumnitzera littorea. The sequence continues at coordinate 71,069,332 of JAMXBB010000011.1, read as the reverse complement.
GAAGAAGCATTGAGCCGAGTGCTACCCATTTCCCCTTCCTATTTACACTCAACACATGCCCCTGAATGGACCCTTTGCTCAGGTCTATTCTGAAGTGAAGCACTGGAATTTGCTCTAGAGGCTATAGAAAATGCGGGGAAACCCTGGTTGTTGGAACTCTAACAAGTACTATCAGTTTCATGACGATAACGATAACGACCATGACCATACCATCGAAGAGTGCTTCTAGTTGAAGAACTCCATTAAGTATGCTATTCAATGAATATATGGCCCACCTGAGGAATGACAACCATTTTAACGATGATGAAGATAGGGCACCTCGAAGGTAATGGATCGAGAATGCCCACATTGAGCAGAATAATGACTGTGCCCCCAATGGTGTTATTAACATAATAATGGGGTGGGGTGTTGGGGGGGAGGGTGGGTACGCATCCCAGGAGCCAGCTAAACACTAGTAGCTCGGTTAATGCCCCATTAGAGGTGTTAGCTATAAGGGAGAAGAGATAGAAGTTAGACACTTCCATCTCCTTCTCCGATGAAGACCTTGAAGGGGTCAATGCACCCCATCAAGATGCCCTAGAGATAGGGGTGAGAATCTCAAATTTTGAGGTTCTAAAAATTATGGTGTACATTAGTAGCTCCACCGACATACTCTTTTTCCATACTTATGAGAGGATGAGGAAGAAGCTGTCAGTAAAAATGAAGCTGTACCACCATAATCTGATCGGCTCTAACGACAGTACAGTTCGAGCAAAGGGGAACATCATGCTAGATATGGAACTTAGCAATGATGACCACGTAGCATAATGATCGGTAGAATTAGTCATGATTGACTACCCTTCTCCTTATAACGTGCTATTAGGAAGACCAAGCTTGAATATCCTTAGGGTGATTACATCCTCTCTTCATTTGAAGGCCAAATTTTCAACCTTAATTGGGGTGGGAGTAAGCAAGTATGATCAAAAGCTCTTACAAGAGTTGTACGTCAGGGCTACTAAAGGAGATGGCATCTTTGCCCTAGAAATAGGCCCGTAGGAGAGGTTGATTGAGAGGGGTAAGCTGGGGGAAAAAACAGAAGAAGTCCAAATCAGACCCTCACCTAAGTAGACCACAAAAGTTGAGATTAAGACCCTACCTAAAGTGAAGGACGAAATCGTAGCTCTCCTATAGCAAATTCGGATAGGTTCACTTGGTCGGCGTCAAACATGCCTAGAGTTTTGCTTAACTTGGCAACCCATAGCCTCAACATCGACACTATAGCATGGCCTGTTAATTAGAAAAAGAGACATTTCACCCTAGAGGAGCAGGTTGCAATCACAGAAGAAGTATAGAAGTTACTTAAAGCCAGCTTTGCGAGGGAGGAAAAATATTTGACCTAATTAGCAAACATAGTGCTAGTCAAGAAGAAGAATTGGAAATAGCAAATGTACATCGATTATATCGACCTTAATAAAGCTTACTCTAAAGACTATTTCCCCCTTCTAAAGATCGATCAGCTTATCGATTCCACTTTGGGACATGCCTTGCTGAGCTTTATGGATACCTTTTTCGGGGTACAACCAAGTCAAAATGGACTTGAAGGATGAAATCCATACCTCTTTCGTCACCGATTATGGTATGTACTGTTACACCGTGATGCCGTTTGGTTTGAAAAACCTTGGGGTTACGTACCAACGAATGGTGACGAAACTATTTAAGCCCCAGATTAGGCGCAATATGGAGGTGTACATCAATGACATGATTGTCAAGAGCCAAAAGCCAGATGATCATGTTAAGGATCTCCAAGAGGCCTTCTACTAGATGCACATGTACAATATGAAACTGAACCCTTAGAAGTGCGTCTTCGAGGTTGGATTTGGCAAGTTCCTTAGCTTTCTGGTAACACAAAGAGGTTTCAAGGCCAACCTTGAGAAGATTATTGCCATCAGGGGATTGAAGCCTCCAACCTTAGTTCAAGAAGTACAGAAGCTCACCGGTATGGTAGCTGTATTGAGCAGATTCATCTCAAAGAGCATTGATAGATGTGGTGAGTTCTTCAAAATCCTGAAGAATCTAAAGGGTTTTGAATGAACTTTGGAGTGTACTGTCGCCTTTCAGCAACTCCAAGACTTCATCGCATACCCATTGGTGCTGGTCAGAGTAGAGGGAAGAGAATAGAGGTCCATATATTGCATCAGCCATATATTCTAAGGGCATGAAGTCAGGTACACTCAGGTAGAAAAGTTTGCCCTACTCATTGTTATCACGGCAAGATGGTTAAGGCCATACTTCTAAGTACACCAGATAATCATACTCATGGATCAATCGCTGTGTACCATGTTGCAAAAACTTGACAGGTTTGGACAGATGATGAAGTATGCGATGGAATCCAACGCGTATGGAATCCACTATCAGCCACGAATGACTTATAAAGCACAAGTGCTGGCCAACTTCATGGTAGAATATACAGGAGAAGAGGAAGCACTACTGGGTGATGATAAGCCGGTATGGACTCTCCACATCGAGGAGTCCTCCAACTCTGGGGGTAGAGGTGCAAGTCTTGCTCTGATTGGCCTACACAAAGTTACAGTTTGCTATGCCCTTAAGTTTGAGTTCGATTCCAGCAACAACAAATTCGAATACAAGGCCCTTATTTCTGGCCTTAAGTTGGCCAAGGAGATTGGTGCCGAGCATTTATAGATTTTCTTGAACTTTATGCTTGTTGTCCAGAAAGTCTAAGTTGAATATGAGGTTAGGGACGATACTATGGCTAAGTACCTTGAGAAGATAAAGAGCCTTCTAGTTGAATTCCCTTCATGGGACATTAGGAAGATCCTTTGACTTGAGAATTCAGCAGTAGATTGGCTATCCAAGATTGCCTCTACCAGTATACAAAAGCCTAAGGTGAAGGATAGCAAAATCTTTATAAAATACTTGCTAGAAAAAAGCATAACTTCGGGTTCGGCTGAAGTTTTGGAACTGATTACAATAGTACTAAAGTCGAGTTGGATGGATCCTATCCTGAGTTATTTGGAGCAAGGTACGCTCCTGGATGATAGGAGGGAGGCAAAAAAGCTTTGATATCATGCTACTAACTATACGTTAGTTGATGATGTCTTGTATTGCAGGGGAGTTAGCCTTTCCTTCTCCGATGCCTCTAAGAAGGTGAAGGACTGCGCGTCATGGAAGAGCTGTACATTAGGGTGTACAGTAATCATATTCGGTCCTAAGCCCTTTACCTCTGGGTACTATGGCTCGAGTACTATCGACCTACCTAAGGTAGGACGTGAAAGTCGTAGCCTAAAAGTGCCCGTAGTACTAAAAGCATACGCCGCTTAGTCATGCACCTAGCACTAGCCTCTAACCCCTAACCAGCCCATGGTCATTCGCATAGTAGGGTATTGATATTCTTGGTGCCTTCCTAAAAGCTTTAAGAGGACGGTAGTTCATAATTTTTGCTGTTAACTACTTCTTAAACTGGGTAGAAGTTAAAGCGTTGGCAAGGATCATGGAGAGAAGTGTTGAATCCTTCGCTAGAACAACATTCTCTTTTAGTTTAAGGTCCCTGATGCTTTCATTATGGATAACGGGTGACAATTTGATAACCTTAAGTTCAAGGAGTTTTGCGCTAAACACCATACTACCCCGTACTTCACCTTGGTTGCTTACCCTAAATCGAATGGACAGGTCGAGACAACCAATCGGATTATCTTGGACAGTCTAAAGAAGTGCATAGACCGATCTTAGGTTGCTTGGGCCGATGAATTACCTAATATCTCGTGAGGGTATAGAACCATCCATCACACTTTTATAGGTGAGACCCCCTTTCACCTAGCATTCAGGTTGGAAGCAGTTCTCCCCATCGAACTTGAGCTTCCTAATATTTGGACTCAAAGTTTTGACGTTGTGCTTAACGAGTCACTGTTACAAGTAAGCGTCGATACCATCGAGGAAATTAGAGACCTCGATGTGGCTTTAGTAACTGCATACCAACATCGGGGTGCCCAATACTATGACCAGAAGGTCAGATACAAGGAGTTCAAGGTTAGTGACTTAGTGTGCCCAAAGTTAGAAGCCATGGGTTCATATGAAGGGTAAGGCAAGCTGGCCTCCAATTAGAAAGATCCTGTTGAGTCAGGGAAAGCTTGGCAATGGAGCATACAAATTGAAAAGATTGGATGGCGAGCTCATCCCATGTACATGGAATGACGATAATCTTTAGCATTATTTTAATTAGCACATTCTTGTGTATATCTATCTAGAATAATGAAATGGAATAATTTACTTCATAATCAATTGTCTATCACTTTCTTACTCTCCTATCCTTTTTTGTCACTATCCTAGCCCTTGAAAGGGCAAACGGACTGTTTACCGAGTAGTTTGGAACGCTACCAACTTAATCCCCTCAAGTAACCTCAGTAAGGGGAAACACCCTTTGCATAAAAGAACCTACCTTTTGGGCAGGTTGAAACACTACCAACTGGACCCCCTTTGGGTAACCTTAGCAAGGGGAAACACTCCTTGCATGAAAGAAACTCCCATCTTTTGGGCAGGTTAGAATGCTACCAACCTGACCCCCCTTGGGTAACCTCGGTAAGGGGAAACTCTCCTTATACAAAGGAACTCCCATCTTTTGGGCAAGTTAGAATGCCATCGATTTGACCCCCCTTGTAAGGTAACCTCAGTAAGGGGAAACTCCCTTTGCATAGAGGAATTCCTACGTGAATATGCTCAAAGGCAAAGTAAGAAAGAGCAAGCGTATAAAATGAAGGCAAGTAAAAAATCTTTCATTCATGGATTGTCAAATTATATAGTGAAGGCTAGCATCCCGGCCTGGAATACATATGTTAAAAAAAAAAATACACTATTGCCTTGGATCAGCTAACTTTAAGAAAAATCCTAAGCCTCGATCTGTTTAGAGTACTGATCCGACGGTGCTTCAAGTCGCTGGCCTTAACTTAAAGTAGGGATTGAAATTTGCGAGCATAGGGCAATGGGAGGATCATTTAGAGGTTGATTGTCTTGAGAAACTGCTTCTAGGGTGGCCTCTTACTGGGCTACTGGGTAAAAGTGGATGTAGAAGCGTCTTACTCGGCCCTAGTAGCAGAAGGAGTGCCTGGAACATCGAAGGCCGCTTGAGTGGCCTCCCTCTCGTGCACCAGGGCTTCCTTCTTTACATTGAAGGTTTGAAAATTCAGGAAGTTGAGTAAGCATAGATTAAGGTTCAGATAGTGAGAGGACACCTCCTTCCTGGTGTAGTGTGAAGTTGGTGGTCAGGTTTCCCAGCTCGTCCAACCATTCCTCGGTCTTTTGATAGTCGGAGATGGCCTTTTTAATGACGGCGTCACTAAGGACCTCCCCATTCTCCATTTTGGAGATGATCTCCTCCATTTTCAAAACTTTCTTTTGCAGCTCTAAGACTTGTTGCTCTAATCCAACCTTCAAACCAACCAGCTCCAATGAAGTGTCTTTGGTACTTTTGCACTTAGATACCTTCATTGCCAGCTCGATTTGCAGCCCCGTAACCAACGCCTTCAGCTCGGCATTCTCTTTCTCAACCTAAGCCTTAACTTCCCTCTCTTCATCTAATTGCCGAGAGAGTTGAGCCTTGGTCCTCTACTCATCTTTTAGCCGAGCCTTCAAGTCATTAGCCTTTTGCGTTGCCTTCTCGACCTTATCCCTCTCTCTCTTTACATCCTTTAGGTACACCTAAAGCCCTGATACTCGTACAGAAGAGTGGCGCAGGCACCGGTTAGCTTTAGAGAATTTTTCCAAATATTTATTCATAGAAGACTTTGCCTCTCATAGGTGCTTCTCAACCCAACGTAGTGCCTCCCTAAAGCCCTTTATCTCTTTCTGGGTGGCATCATACTTATTTAGTTGAAGCAGCACCTAATTGTGGTATGGAAAATTGAAAACAAGGGCCACCGTTAACACAACGACAAATGAAGCACGTCAATACAGAAGTAACAAAGACTTACCTGTCGCATAAGCATGCTTAAGAGGCCCGCCATCTCTATTTAGACAGCCTTTCGAGGATAGCCCAATCACTAGGGGTATAAGACCCTACAAAAGTCTAGTAGCTGAGTGTCTGATGCCACAGCATGAGATCATTGGCACCAACCTCCCATTGCAGCCTCAGGAGCTTCCCCTTATACCTCTTCATTTCCATCTCGAGAGCTCCCTTCAGGAACTCTTGATCTTGGGAGTTGTATGGTACCTCTTGGAATGAGTTTAGCCCAATCCCCATCAACTTAAAGTTGTTAAGGACATCAAAAATTGGTAGGGATAAGTCGTCAGCCACTTATTCCATTTCCTTTGGCTCAAAGGCATCTTCACTAAGGGCCTCTATTTCTTGGCTCCAGGCCTTAGCTCCCCAGTTGTTTTAAGAGCCATTCTCTTTTGGTTAGTTGCTTGAGGCAGGATAGCCCCTTTGACCATTTCTTCTTCCCTCACCCTTGGAGGGGAAAACATATGTACAATAGGCTTGTTCACATTGGTGCCTTCGTCCCTTATGAGAATGGGCTGTGTGGAGGGGACGAGGACAAGGGCAGATAAAGCTATGCCCAAAGGCTCTACATCCAATGGCTCGTCTCGAATACTGATGGGAATCCCTTAAGGAATAGCCATTGGTCGTGCCCTGCTAGTTTCCCCAAGCCTAAGCTTCACCTGTACTACTTTGGCCTTCGGCTGGTTTGCCTTAGCTCGAGCTTAGCGGTGGCTCATCAACTTGTCTATAGAAGGATGAGGAGCCCTTACAGTTAAATTTTTGCCTGCAAGAAATTGAATTCAAATAGTGAGAAGTAGAAAAAAGAAGGTAAAACTAAAAGAAGCAACCACTACCATTTGCTGACTTCGTCATAACCAGCATGGGAAAGGAAACATCCCCGATTTAATAGAGATGTCGGACGAAGTACCCCTATATTAGTACAACAAATGAAGGCGTTCGCAAAAAGGACGAACCTGTACATTCGGCCCATTTCTTCACCACAGCCTTCTTCATGTTGGGGAAGAGCTTGGAGATTGGATACCAGAAGTACCTCTCTACGGTCTCCGCAGCATTTATCTCTTAGCCAGGTGTGAGCACCATGAAGGCCAAGATCTCTTAGGTGGCCTTTGCATCACTCGGACCAAGCCTCTTCTCATCCTTGGTTCTGACTATCTCGATCCATCACATCTAAAAGTCTGCCTCTTCGGGCAGCTTAACCACTACGTACTCGTTTTGCCAACCTTTCACTGAATCCATGAAGCCGCAGAATAGTTTCTTGCCTGAATACAATTAGAGGTATGGCCACCCTTCGTCGCTCTTCTATATGTAAAAATGATTGAAGAGTTCAAGAGTAGCCCTTACCACTAGGTACTCGTAGAGCTCCTAAAAAGCCTTCAGTACCCTCCACTTATTAGGAGAAACCTGCGACGGACTACATCAGTGGTAGTTGAAGAATTCCCTTTCAAAGTAACTCGGAGGAAGGTACTGCCCAAACTCTAGCCACTTTTAAAACACCACGAAGCGCCTTCATGACAGCAGGGCCATTGGTTCGTCCCTACTCGACAACTTTATCTGCCACCTAAGGATTGCCTTAATAACGAAGTTACTTATAATCCAATTACGGGCGGATTGTTTGCTCTTACTTAATTAGCCACTAGGCCCCTTGCCTATCTCAAGCACATCAAATAAATCCTTAGGAGGGGGCAGGGGGTATACATATACATCCATTGGGATGGCATTGTTAATCTTAGCCCTATCCAACGCTTATACGACCATCCTAGTGGGCTCATTAAGTTGTGCTAGTGACGAGACTTCATCCTCTCCTATTGGGGGGGGATCATTCCTTGTTGTTTTGGAGTTAGTAATGTTGAACTGTGACGAGTCACAACTCGCCTCACTTGTGTTCGCCGACATGTTTGCAAAAGGTGATGAAGAAGAAGGGAGTTTGAAAGCATTCGAAGGAAGTTTGATGCGGTGCAAGAAAGTGAAATTCATAGTAGTAGAATAAAGTGATTACAGAAAGGTGGTCTCATGTTATGACCCTGTTATTTATAGGCATAGTATCTGGGAAGCCGTACAGGCGGTTATAAGGATCCGTATAAGCATGAATCCCTTGAAATGCTGCACAACAAACACGTGGAATGAGTTTTGATTGGACAATCATCTTTAAAAGGCAAAGTGCATGTAGTTGTATACTAGTCTGCTATAACATGACACCAGTCTACTAAATCATGACACTTGTCGCATTACATTAAACGTATAGAAAACGGGTACGTAAAAGTCGCAATTTGAAAAAGTTCCTTCAACAAGAAGTTTCCTTAAAGCCCATTCAACTTCTACTTAGTCAGCATGATAAACACACGGGACAATTGTGTCTGCTTAGTCCATTGTAAATACTATTCGGTCAGACCAGTTCATGGCCTTGAAGCACCTATTAAGTGAGATGCAAAGGTGTCCTGCTCTAATACCCAATTAGGACTCCATCTTGCTTGGGGTCTTCGGTACTTCACTTTGGAATAGTTGCTGACCACTTTGGTCTATCCCACCTCGGACATCTTCAGCTCGGGCATCCTTGCTTTGGTCCGCTATCAGCCCGAACCTATACTCTTGCCACATTGGCATTGTAGCGCCAACTCAAGCTCCTTTGAGTCGAACTAGTCATGCTCGAGCAACCTATATATCCCTTCTCCTTACCTTTGCCTTGGCAATGAGACTGTAGGGGGGTGTAGGTGGCTGATAGAGGTTTTTAAACATAGGCCCCTCAAGCCTATCTAAATCTGACACGTCTTGTCGCCTAGGGCTCATTCCCATGAGCTTAAGCCTTGAGCCTAGATTAATTAAGCCCAAAAAGCTCTGCAATGGCTAGAATGTATAAGATAAGGATAAAATATCGAGTTAACAACCACATTCGGAATAAGCGGGACATGTTGGACACCATGACCCCATTTTTTCATACTTGCGAGAGAAGATCTCTACCATTAATTGCCTTCTAACTGTTGGCGCTACTTTACTATAAATATCAATCCTTACCCAGCGATAAAGCTTTCTAGACTTTGTGCACCAAGTTTACCTATTACTTAAAGTACCTTATATTCTCCAAGTATTTACTGTTGACTTAAATATTGGAGTGATTATGCTGGACAATACCTTAACGTCCCCTCACAATGTCTTATTTTACAAGCTTACTATGTGTAGAGCCTAATAACTACCAACAAATCCTCAGAGACGACAAAAGCTAATATTAGTTAACATCCCTTACTACTATTTATTGCATGATAATCGATTATGGTTAAAGTAAAAATTGGTAAAAATAGGACCATGGAAATATATGCGATTTTCTATAGCTTTATACAGGAAAAGAACTTTGGGCAAAAATATGGAAAAGGAAAAAGATAATTCTTTCAAATTATTGAAAATAAAGATTTTAAGATTGAGTTCTCAAACTTTATTTGAAGTTATTTTAGATTAGAACATAGTATGTGTTGATGATTTTAGCCCGTAACTCAGATAAAAACAATATTGTCAAGTTCGAATTCAGACTCGGACTTGGTCATATGGGGTTAAGACCTTGCCACAAAGGCAAGTCCAAGATGGGTTTAACGGTAGGACCATGGACCCGCTAGGTTTGGACTTAGACATTAATAAAAAATGTAAACAAATAAAAGAACAAAAAGCTGCATGTAGCAACCTGCAAATCCACAACCCATTTACCCTTTTAGAAAATTAAATTAGAAAGTAATAAGAAAGTGGAGAGGGAGAGTGAAATAATTTAGATAGAGTGAGAGAATTGTTGAGATGAGAGAAAGAGGTTTTAGTAGAAATGAGAGTAGGAGAGAATTATTGGGAGAAAGAGAGGAGGATGGTAGACAGAAATAAGAGAGATGTGTTTAAATTGAAACGGATACACGGAGCATCTTCAATTCAAAAGGTAGGAACAAAGTGTGTAACGGAGAAAAGTGGAAGTGGAGTGTTAAAAAAAATATCGCGCATTATACAATGTTCAAAACTCTGCCTATAAATTGGAGACCCAGTGAAATAGTTGATCTACCTCAAACACAGAGACCCATGTGCAATATGCTATGCTAATTTTTAATTTACTCTACCATATCTCATCACTTTCAAGTGTTCTAATATTTTTGCTCTTACATTTCATACTACCATCAACTTTCTATTAACTTCTCATTTTAAGCTCACTACCTATTTTCTATTTATTTCTATAGTCACTTTTGTATACACAAATTGCAAGTTTTTTTTTCGTGGTGGATCTAGCTTTGGCAAGAAGTCAGGCTCCAACATAGGTAAGAAACTAACCTGGGAAGTGAAGTGTGTAGACATCCATGACATTAATGAGTACAATTTCTATAACTTCAGCTAGGATTGAGTGATATAATGGACTTTCTTCCACCTTGGTTTAAGCACATGATACTTGGTGTTTATCCCATGCAGAAGAAGAGACGTACTGAGAGGAGTAGCTCAAACAACTAACCGAGGAGGAGTTGGAAGGCCAGCCATGCGGTGAAGGTGAAATTAGCAGTAAGCCACTAAAACCTCTTAAATATGAAATTCTTACTAAACATTTATATAAGATTGCAGGTCCATATGGAAATATTCGTGCACACTGCAACTATTACCAGACAAGTTATGGATGGAAAAACGGCGATGGGTATAGTACTTTCAACAAGCACATATGGTCGATAGATTTTGAAGTAGACAAGTCACAGCAACAACAAATCTTCAGGTCTTTAGCTTCATAAAAATCCGCGTTATTTTGCCTCTCTGAGGAAAAGCAACAGATAGGTGTTAGCACAACAATAGCAGTTATCCACTTATCATTTGATGCAACTAAGCATCCTTTTTGTATAGAGTAGGAACATAACGTTAAATCCTAGCACCTGCATGTTTTCCTCTGGAACCATGCCTTGAATAACTGTATGGATTTACCATCATAGAAAGCAAGATCTCACACGTAAGTTTAATACGCTAAACAAATAAGTTTCCATCAGTATAGACAAATGGACGAATAGGTATGAAAACTCTTACATGGTCGTTGTCGAGCCCGTTTTGACCCTCTTTTGATTTCGATGCATATTAAACTGGCCATTTCAATATAAATCACTTGACCAGAAATTAAAGGGTTTTTAAAAATTATTTTTAAAAGTTTGTTTATAAGAGTCGCTATCAATTGAAATAGGAAAAAGAAGTATGTTAGAAATTAAATGTATGCATTGAATTCTAACCACTAGTTTATTTAAAAAATTAGAAAGTTTGGGTTTGAGGAGTTGAATTTTAAAACTAAAAAGAGTTACTAACAATAATTCTTGAAAAGAAAAAAAAGGCTTTTATTGAAAATAACAAAACATATTATTTTTTATATTTTTTTATGACTAATCAATAGTTTAGAAATTAAAAAAAAAAAGATTTTTATTTCTAGTTAAAACATATTTTTAATTTCTGGATAAAAAACTTTTTTATATTTTTTTTTTATTAAACATTAGTTATGTTTTATTTTTCTTTCAGCCACGCAAATTCTTGCGCCTTCAAGTGCGACAGCGATAGGTGTAGCAGAGCCTTTTGTTTCTTTCATTTCATTTCGATAGCTTACAGATTCTTCCATGGAACTTTTTGGTTCTTGAAGCATAACTGATCAAATATTCACAATATGAAATGATAAATAAAATTTATCGAGCATATATCTAATGTCAATAATTGTGGGATGTCTAGGATGGTTACATAACCGTGTGATTTTTTTTTTCCAATTTCTTTTTTTTTTTTTTAGGATCAATTACTATAATAACTATTGAGGGTGAGAGAAATCAAACTTATCATCTCCTTAAACTACCAATTTTTCATGCATATAGTTTTTTATATTAAAATCACATTTATTGCCGGTGGATGGTCCTTAAAATCTATCGACTGGAGTGAATTTACAGTGAACCATTTCGCATTTCTTTTACAATGACTTTTTTATGATAAGATAAAATATTATATCCATAGACCATGACACAAATTGTTAATTCAACTAACATTCCAAACTAAAAATCGCTAATAATTGGTACATATTTATGCATCTACTTTATCCATACTTACATTCTATCTAACTGCAGGAATCTTGGATGCATCAATATAATTGGAAATCCCTAACCGATCGCCAAAATTTCCCCTTTTGAAAAATCTCATATATTATTTTGTACGTAATACCAATGTGATGGTAAAATATCCAATACCTGAATTTTGATTAAAAAATCTACACATTCTTTATATTTACTACGCCATAGGTACATGTTCTGCTTGTTTCCATTATTGTTAGGACCATAGCTAGCTAACAATGGTAGCTGCGTGGACAACCTCAAGTTCACCAAAGACTGCACTTTCCAAAATTAACCTCCAGGACTTGCTTGAGTTGACTCGGCAGCACGTTCACTGATTGAAGAGAGTGAATCGCCCTTGAGTTTCAATGCAAACTAAAATATTTCAAAAGTACTATGCTTAATTTCCAAGCAACATGATTGATTTGGAAATCTTACACAACATGTTTGACATCTTGTCCGATCGGGTAGATGTTAATTTGTGATTGCATATGCAACTGATTTTAAGCCACAATGGTTGATTAACTATATAATATGTGGTTAATAATCCAATGTGAAAGTAGCACATTTCAATAGACAACATTGACCTGAAAATGACATATCAACTCACCACATAGGATTTATTACTACTGATTTGTTGGAATATTTTTCAGTGATACAATAAATTAATCTAGGAAGTAAGATATTGTTTAAGATGACGAAACTTTGAATGTTTCATTTTGGCTGTTTCTTTTTCTTTTTGGTGATAATAAAAAAAGGTTTCTTGTTGCATTTAATCATGTTCGTGTCAAATTCATATCGATACATATAACACAAATAACATTGGCATATAATATCCTATCAACCTAAGTAACTTGCAGGATATGATTAGAGTACCATTATAGATTTTGAAGTAAGCATGATAGTGATTAATTGGGAAGTTAATTTTTCACCAAAATTAGCCAATCAAATTCGCTAATTAATCAAATCCTACTTGTAGTGACTATTAGAAATCCCCCAATATATACATGTTGTGAAGGCACCAAAGCCAACAACATAATGCGATGCTTGCTCAACAAGTGCAAGAGAGTCAACTAATAATAGAGAAAAATGACTCTAATACCATGTTAAAAATAGAAGCCATTTTAAAGTGAAGACTAGAAATTCCTCCAATAACCTTCTCGCATGCATCACCAATCCACTTTTTGTTGTGATCAATACATTGCAATAGAACGAAAAGGCTTCGTGTGCCACTTGGATTGACTAGTGATGAGTATGATAATTTGACATGAGAAAATTTTTTAAAACTACACGAGATATTTTGTGAACACAAAAAATAAACTTCGTCATATTTAAAATTTTCATTATTTCATGCTCACCTCTAATCATTTCAAGTAGCATACTAGACATAATGAATGTCTTTTCTAATTAGGAAAGGTCATTTGATATGATACAAACTTCATATATAAGATTAGGTTTTTCCTTTACCTAAATAACATTTACATTCATATATTGTAAATTATGCAATGTGGTCTTTTCAGATCGTCTCTCTCTCTCTCTCTTGTTTTTCTTTTATGTATTTTGTCTATATCTATACTATCCCTCGTATGTATCTATTTGACATATGAATTTGTGGAAGCTACTTGATTTGTATTCATTCTGTTTTCATTTCAATTCGATATTTGGATATATATATATATATATTGTATCCTACCGTAATTATGAAGAATATGTAGTTAGGAAATGAGAGTAGGAAAGTGAAATTCACGTACCTTTAAAAAAAAATGTTTTAAGAAGTATATATATTTAATTCATTGTAAAAATTTATTTGCTTTTTTTTTTATGTGAAACTAAATAAAGTAAACTATAATAAGTGAATTTTTGTGACACACAAGTAGATAAGATTTCTAAATAAACCCAGTTTTGAATTGTTGTTCAACAATTGCCAAGTATGTGTTGAACCTTTTTCTATCTATGTCTGTCAATAGGGTTAGATTCGGTTCACTCCTTTAAAATCAAAACAGTCACAATGTTTGGTTTGGTTGTTTTGTTGCCTCAGACACTAATTGTATTATTTGGTTGAAGGATTTTTCTTTTCAAATGGAAAAAATAACAATTCGTTTCACGACTTCAATCACAAATGATTACCATTTTTTTTAAGATGTAAAATAATTAATGGAAAAAAAAAATGGCTATGGGCAGTGTAAAAATATTGATAGGATCATAAATTTGAAGTCATAAAAATGGGGAAACAAAATGAAAAAAAAAATGATCGTATTGATTACATGAGGTTGTACTTGGTGAGTATAAGGCGAGAGAACAAAAAAATAGAAAACAACCTACTGAGTCATATGTCACTTCGAATTTTTCTACCTTTTCCAAATTGATTTATAATGATAAAATAAATAATAAATGAAAAAAAATTACAATTAGACAAATAAATTTTTATTAGGTATTTTAAATAATGACAAAACGGTTGTATCATGTATGTAATTTATGTATATATGACATCTTATCAATTGTAGATTATCTTTCTTAAAACGTTTGGTTTTAGCATTTTGGTCTTGTTTAGTTTGCCGTCTTTGATCAATTGTAAATTTTGTTTCAAATCATTCTTGAAGATTTCCTTGAAAAAAAAACCCCTTTAATATGGGTTTGTTGTTCTAAGGTTTTTCTTAGCTTTGTACATGTATCAATGTCTTATTTTTTCTTTTGCAACTATATTATGTAAAGATTGGATAATATTGACACGCGATTTAACATACATAGTGATGGATATGATAGATAGAATACTACTCTTATTAATGCTTACCAACTTTGTTAAAAGAGAATTCTACATGCTTAGCCAAGAGACATTCTTAAGATGGATGATATTTTGGAAGCAACTGATATCAAGTATAAAACCACATCAAGCTTGACAAGAATTCAATGTGTACAATCCAATCACTACAAATGATATCAAAATAGTTTATTAATCGAATAGGGGTGTTGATGCTATGAATGGTAAAATGCCATAGTATTGACATCTTAAGAGCTTTTAAGGAAGACCTTTAGAGTCATCGTGACTTGGTGTAATCCAGGATATAGATAAATATAGACAAGAATGTTTGTGCTATGAGTGGCTTGTGACAACATTCAAAGTATATAGTGTGGTAAAATTTTTATTATCGAGACATCTTTTGGTCTATCGATTTAGAGTATATTGAAACTCTAACATTAAGTATGCTTAACAAAGAGCACTTCTAAGATAAATGATCTCTTAGTAATAAGTTGAATTAAAAATAAAACATCATGTTAGGCATATCGTATAAAATAAAAAATTATCTCGATATAGAGACATAATTAACCAAATAATAGTAGAAAACTTGACATATTAGATTCTAACTCGAGCCTACTATTCATAAAGTATTTCAAGAGATATATGGCCCTAATAAACCTGTCTTATATTGTTCCCTATCATGAATTTTGGTCCTATTTATGAGCAAGCGTTATATAGTTTGTTCTCATTCATTAAATGTTTGGATTGGGAAGTGGCTTGTTAGTTGTTATTTGTGTACTACCTACTATTTTAGGTGTTTGATATCTCCCGGCCACATTATTATTATTAATATTATTATTTCTTCCTTCAAACTTTTATTTGCCCCATCTCCAAATCGTATAGCTCCTTGGCTTCTTTGTTTATTCAGTCCTAGGTAGTCAATCTGATTGCGGAATCCTAAAAAGCTGTGGTAGTACATAGAAACGAATCACTACGTAATTCTTTTTATTTTTCGTTTTGTTAAAAGGCAGTATAGTATGTATAGCCTGTTGAAATATTAGGATTCTTCGAGGCAAAATCATACGATTAGACAACAATATGCCATCGATTTAGCAAACCATTATTATCGTACCTGCAAATCAAACGCGTCCTTTGTCTTCAACATCATTATTTTTTTACCTTATTCAAATCGTTTCTTTTGGTTGGTTTCAACGCCCTAAGCTGAGTGCTGCTTTAACGTCCAGCCTCCATGCAAACCCTCCAAACCCCACCATTCTCCACACATCACACGGCATTACTCCTCCCGAACACCTCTCCTCTCTCCACGTGTACTGCACCTTCACTTTACAGCTAAACATATTACCACTCGATTGGTGCTGCAAGATTTCCTCTTTCGCCACCAACCCCACAGCAATCTCCGACGCAGGACCACCACCGCACACAGCGATCATCCGGTGACTAACCATCCTCTGGAATGCCCCATTCACCCATCTAACCCTATTGGATAGATCTGACATGAAGCAAGGGCAAGTGTCGCACTCGAGATTCTTTACCCTCTCAGCGTCCGTACGACTTAGGTCAAACACTCGGGCATCCTTGCATGCGTGTGTCAGGGATTCCACGATCACCCATGTCTCGATTTTAGTAGCTTTAATCTGCCGCAACGCAACCGTAGGATCGGGTGATTGTAAAATCGTGCCATTCATGTGCAGCCATGTGATAGCTAGGTTGTTATTGTTACTATTTTCCTCAATTGCTTCCATTTCCTTGTGTGGAATTCTAGGGTTTTTACAGCAGGCTTCCATGGCTTTTGCCTTTGGTGATTCCTGATCATCAGCTTTCTCAGGCAACAATTGAAGGGTCACTCTCCTTGAGTTGTCATCTTCTCTCTTTTGGACAGAAGTTCCTTTTCTTTTTCTAGCTATAGTATTAGCTTTTGTTTTACGAACCCTAACGTACTTCCTCTTCACTCTTGCTTTTGCAAAAGGAGCGTTAATATTACCTGCTTGAAAACCTCCAGAACCACCTTCACCGGGCGGTGGCTTGGGCGCTATAGGCCGGAATCTTAGGGTTAATCTGTCGGCGAAGGTTGTATGATCGGGCCCAGCAACTGCACCACCAATCATGTATATTCCATGTCTTCTATCCATCTATAAGTCTCAAAGTCGCTACCGGGACGTCACGTTACGGCCGTGATGGGCTCGACCTGAGTTTCCCTTACCTTACTCTGGACTCTCTCTCATTTTCTCACTCGTAACCGTCGATCTCTCACAGCACTCACTGGAGGACCGGTTTCAGGGAATATAAACCACGTGTCAGGAGATGCACTCCACCAAAACATTAGGAGAATGTGATTGGATGAAATTTTTTTAATCGGTAGTAGGTCCGCATGAAAGAAAAGAAGAATATCGGGGAGGAATACAGCATTGTGATTGGTCTAACAAAATAGCCAATCAGAGAGGTTGTAGTGTCCTGCACTACTGAAAGGAAAGAGACACGTGGTGCTTCCTCGGTCGAAGCGTCTCGATCTCTTCCAGTTAATTGAAAAAGGCCCGTTTGTGCATGTCGAGAAAGTACACACGTGGTTTGTTTTTATTTGCACAAACAAGTTTTATTCGATTGCCTAATTTGGGTTTTTATCTCTCCGCCACGCGCAACCACGAATCTGAGTTTCACCCGATACATATGTGAAGTTATTCTAATTTTTGTAGCCACACTTATTATTTCTTTGAAATTAACTAGACGAAGTGAGAAAAAATATAATTGCGGAAGAAAGGCATAATTTTTCTTTTCTAAAGTACGGATTAGAAACCTTTGGTCTGTAATAAACTTTAGAAAACCCACGGACATTTTGGAAATTGTTTTCTCAATATCAAGCCAATATCGATAGATTTTCTCGATTTCCCATTGGAAATTAAGGATAAATATAGCTTCATTTGATTCATTGTTGTTTAAATGATTACTTTTTCCAATTAAAATCGTCAAAATTTAAGTATGGAATCATATAATATGATATTAATATGAAAATATAGACACTTTGAGGTAGTATTTGATTACACAGTTTTTATTGTATTAGATTAGATAAAAAATTTTATCTAATATTTGGTTTGTAAATTTATTTAGTGATTAGACAAAAATTGGATTAATGGATTGAACAAAAAATTTAGATTTTATCTCATTTACATTTGATATAAAAATAAAACTTATTGGATAAAAACAAAAATATTTTACAATCTTAAAAATACCTTTTTATATTAAAATATTGAATTAATTAATATTAATTTTATTAAATATTAAAATCAAAATTTATTGTTCAATCCATTAATCCAATTTTTGTCNTATTTATTTTTCGTTTTTGTTTTCTTCAAAATGATCATACCCCTCCAAAATTGAAAAAAAAAAAGCTAAAGAAAAATCTTTATGTCTTCTTATTCAATTAACACAAAGTACAACTGACAAAATTATCATAAATTTCAAATTATTTTGATTGTGGGTAATTCTCTACATATGTTAATTTTGGTTTCAATATTATATAATTATTGGTTTGAGAATAAAATATAAAATCAAATAAGAATGAGGTTGTGCTTAATCTAATAACTTGTCAAACATGTTGTGATACATAAAATTTGTAAAGCAATCATCAATCGCTAACATAAAGTAACGTTTGGTTGTAAAGATTAGAATAAATAAATAAAATTGAATAGAGCAAATATGAGAAGGATTGAACAGTATAAGTTTTATGTATCATGTTTAGTTTATATAGTATTGTATACAAAATTGATATTATAAAAAATCAATTATTTTATAATATAAAAAATTAATTTTTTAATATCAATTTTGTATACAATACTATATAAACTAAACATGATACATAAAACTTATACTGTTCAATCCTTCTCATATTTGCTCTATTCAATTTTATTTATTTATTCTAATCTTTACAACCAAACGTTACTTTATGTTAGCGATTGATGATTGCTTTACAAATTTTATGTATCACAACATGTTTGACAAGTTATTAGATTAAGCACAACCTCATTCTTATTTGATTTTATATTTTATTCTCAAACCAATAATTATATAATATTGAAACCAAAATTAACATATGTAGAGAATTACCCACAATCAAAATAATTTGAAATTTATGATAATTTTGTCAGTTGTACTTTGTGTTAATTGAATAAGAAGACATAAAGATTTTTCTTTAGCTTTTTTTTTTTCAATTTTGGAGGGGTATGATCATTTTGAAGAAAACAAAAACGAAAAATAAATAATTTGATTTGGTTTGTTAGTTTTTCAATTTCATACGTCACCCTATTAGGAATGTTTAGAAATTGAATATAAAGCTGATAAATAGTGGTTTTGTTTTTATTTTTTTCAATTTAGTTTGAAAATATTCTCGAATTGTCTCAAGCTAAATCATTTTAGGTAACAAATTAACTTTTGAATTTATAACAAAGAAGTTCCTTTATGTAACATGTTTCCAAAAAATAAAAAGAAGAAGAAGTAGAAGTTCATATTCATAGAGAAAAAAATTGCTTTTTCTCACAATGAGTTGCTGTTGTAGTTGACTTTTATAAATATTAACCATGCCTTGATTTTCTCAAATTTTAGAAAATGTGGTACCCGTACCACTGAAAGTAATTCTTAAAGGTATTCCATAAATAGTGATGTTAGCAATAACTTTTATAGTAAAATCTGTATTTTTGGATGTACGTTACTTTATGAACGTTTGTTTTTTAGTTTATTAATTTATACAATTTACAGTGTTACCAAAAAAGTCCAAATAATACTTGTATGGTTTGGGGGGGAAAAAATACTACATAAGTTGTGCCAAAAAAATTTTAAAAAAGGAAAAAAAAAGAAGAAGAAGAAGAAATCCGAATAAATTAAGTTGAATTGCACCCTTTCTAGGCTCCATTTTCTTGATTGCAGAGAAGATGAAGTTATAGGGCTGATAACAAAATCTCTTCATCCCAAATCCTTATGATTACTTTTCCATGCTTTCCCAAACACACAGAAATAACATTTTTCCCTCCATCATCTAATTGCATCACCTCAATTGACCCAAATCCAAATACATGAGTATTTTTCACAAGTTCAAGGAAAATCTTCATATTTTACTGCAGGAAAGGATTGCATTTACGATATTCAACCACGTCATTTAATCAAAAGAATAAAAAATAAAAATTCACAACAGACAAATTAGAATATGGCCTCAAGTAGGCTCTATTTGGTTATGAAATCAATCAAAGTAAAATTTATTATTAAATGCTTGAGAAATAGGAAATGGACTAGATGTACATGATTATTTCTTGGAATCTGGTTAATACCATTAGGAAACTGACATTTTTACTGTTAAGTTATAAGTGTCTTTGCGTGTTGTAATACTTGTTGAATTATTAAGTTATTAGTGTATTTGCATGTTGCAGTATTTGTTGAACAAATGAAGTCTCTGAATTTTGTAAAATTGTTTTCCGGCAGAAAATCACAACCCTTCTATTTCGTGATTTCCCATAGATTTTTTCTGTCTGGGGGCGATCTCTTGTTTTCTTCTGTTCTGTGTCGTGGGGGTGGGGGGGTGGACGCGTGGAGGGGTGGATTGCTATCGAAATCTTGGAGAGATCTC
This sequence comes from Lumnitzera littorea, assembly GCA_024138015.1. Taxonomy (NCBI): domain Eukaryota; kingdom Viridiplantae; phylum Streptophyta; class Magnoliopsida; order Myrtales; family Combretaceae; genus Lumnitzera; species Lumnitzera littorea. Next base: position 71,048,912 of record JAMXBB010000011.1, on the reverse strand, counting down.
ATCCGTACGTCACCTAGTTTTGAAAGAGAAAGACTAACATAAAATCGTGTGCTGATTGGCTCTGATTGGAGCCTCCCAAACATAATTGGTCCAACTGAAAGCAAAAACGCCTATTCGATTATTGATCATAATCCATATCCTATCAACGCACCTGCTTCTAGGCTCTACGGCTACTGTTTGGTGTTTGGTGTTTGGTGTTTGGTGAGCTGGCTTAAATTTACATGCATGTACCATTCGCTCATACATGTGGGGCAAAAGGTGCGACTTTCAAGAATGCCATGTGACTGTTAAATAATTTTTGGCAGAAATAATAAAGCGTCAATTACTCATATATATATATATATATATATTTTTTTTTTTTGTGTGCAAGTATGTGTATCTGTTGCACTAATGAATTAATCGAGGGAGATCGACCAATTCTCTCTCATCATAAAATTTTTTTTAAGGACCCTTAAATTAAAGTTGTGACGACTTAACATTTAAAGATCAGATGCTTTCCCAAGATATGAAAATCTATTATATGTTTTAATAAAAAATGACAGTGAATTCCCGAAAGCCACAATTTCACTGAGAATAATAGTTGGTAAGTGGTACTATACTAATATCCATAGTTTTCAAACTTAAATTATTCTAGGTAAAGAATTGTATCATTCTATATGCAAGAAAAATAGAACGTATATATATAAGTCCATTGGGAAAGCACACTGGCTAAAAGTATATATTACCAAGTTGGGAAACTGGAGAGAGTTCCGGGAGTATTAACAAAATCAACCGCGGCATCCCCTCTTTGTAGAATCACTCTCCTAGCTAAACCACAATTTGAAAAAGTTTTAATAATATGAATATATTCCATAAATTTATTAGTGAAATGCAAGTTTCAATAGAATTTTAACACCACGTAAAAAATAAAAGTAATAGTTTTTCTTTTTAAAGATTGAACAGTAATATTAATGGTACTTACATAATTCATCAATTTACATTATTTATTAGTATTATTGAATTTTTTTAATATAAAAAAATATACAAAATTGCAATATACCAATAAATTTATGTACACACATTTTATTATTATTTAAATATGCTTTAACAGCACCGTATAGTTAAATATAACATATCAACTACACGTGTAAATTCCATAAAACGAACTAATCGAGAAAACTGGGCATATTTGTGTTGCACACACACACCAAGAATTAAAGCATCACAGCATTATTATCGTCACCCCTCGTGGTACGAATTGTCTTGTTTACCACCATTCTCACTGGAAATAACTTAGTTTAGACCTGGCTGTTCATGGAATGGGAGAGGATAGAAAATATGGGTTCTTTCACTTTTTGTGCAAGTATAGCCTATAGGTTGTTCTGATATGGTTTGCAAATTATCGTGCCGAAGCATAGGCAAGCATATTTCTACCCTTTCCCCCTGCCTAAAATTTGGTTCAGCCACGTGGCCTATGGTACCACAACATCCGATTAAGACTTCCTTGGATAGAGTGAAATTGGAAGTCTATAGGAAAATAGATTGAAAAGGAATTTTTTTTTCCCTCCTAATCTGCATTAATTGATACGATGAAGGATACAGTAGGGGCAAAAAAAGGAATTATTTGGTGAACAGAAAATTACTACACTTAGCGTATTTTGATAAACATTATTGTTAAAAAGGTTTTTTTTTTTCCTTTTAACTTGAAAATATTTCCTTCAACTTAGTATAAAAAGAAAAAAATTAGCCCTGTCCCCATAGTTGTAATACAGCAGTTAAGAAAGGAAAAAACAAAAAACAAGAACTCATTTAATTTTGAATTCTGTAGAGACAAACAAAAGGTTCTTAAATAATATATGTTTTAATCTAGCCAACATTGTTTTAAACCTTTGAATTTCTCCGAAAAGTTTTTATATATATGCTTTTTATTTTTCTTTGAATTCTAACCCACCTTCTCTTAAGACAAAATATGGTTCACTCAGACAATAAATCAAGTTGTATCCGCTATCTAGACCAGATTTATGGTCGGTGTCTTCTAACAGAGATTCCGCTTCCCATTTGACGTGGCATAATTTCACTCGTCTAGAGGCTCTCTTTGGCCAGCAGATGATGACACGTTGAACTTGTGTTCAGCTAACGATTTTCTAATTTTTAGAATAAATAATGGCATAAAAGAAAAAAGTCCATTTTTTTAATAAAAGAAAAATGTTGAATTTTTATTTTTAATGAAAAAGAATAAAAGAAAGATTCCAATGATAGTAACAAATCGTTATATTAATAGTTATATACTATTTTTATCAAGTCATAATAGTTATCGGGTAACACACAACCTTCAACTTTTACCAGATTAATACAGGAAAAAGGAAAAGGAACTTCTATAAGAATAATAGAAAGGCGTAACTTCCCTTAATCAGATTGTACAAACCCTATATTGGGCTTCCGACAAATCCACCAATCCAATTCCAATATGGAGTCATTAATTTTTAGTTCTTACCTGAATTTCTGGACAGTTATTTAGTTACGAAAGCGGAATCAGTAATTATACGTTAAATAAGGATTGGCTTGCTTATAGTTACATCGTCGAAATAATAAATCTAAAAAATATAATTAATTTATTTTAAATTCTCAATAAAATTTTCACCATTTATCATATAATCTGCACAGTATATAATTGGGTTGTCTTCCGTAACTAGAGACCTACGGAGAATTGATACGTGTCTTAATGAAACTTTGTTGGAAGAACTGCGTGTCAATGTTATAGCTCATCTTCACTCTTTGCTTTTTAATCATCACCAAAATCTCTTCCCTATATATATTAATGAAAAGGAAAAATTCCTCTCCCCACGAGGCTAATGATCAACTCACCAAATATAGAATGCACCATCTTTAATACAACTATCAACATTACTCTTTCATATAGTATCAAGTATGTATGCATTTGTATATATAGATAGAGGCAGCATTTGGCATCTCACACAGTATATAACATGCACATATGTTGCATGATTACTCATATATACCTGATGTATCCATAAAAGGTATCACTTCTGGAGAGGGCTCTTGCCAGCATTTTGGCTAAACACCTACACTCAGACTTAAAGCAGCTTTAACGTCCAGTCTCCATGCAAACCCTCCTCCCTCCATTCTCCAAGCGTCACAAGGCACCACACGCCGCCACTGCCTCCCGTCTAGCCACACGTGCTCCAACCGCACCCGGCATGCGAACCCACCGCGCCACCACGGGAGTTTCTCCTTCACCACAAGCACAGCATTTATCTCCATCTCCGACGTTTCCACCTCCCCTTCTTTCAGAAATCGCACATAAACTCTATTCACCCAAACAACTCTATTCAAGACATCCGTCACGAAACACGGACACGCATCGTGTGTCAGATACTTCATTCTTTCTATGTTCGTATAACCTATCCGTCCCGATGTCTCCATGCACGTGCTCTCTTCCACGCTCTCCACCGTCACGCGCGTCTCCACCATAGAGCCAGAGGGAGCTACGTCATTACTCAACCTGACTTCCAGACCTAAGCCACCGATCTTTCTCCACATCGACGGCTTAGAATCATGAATTTCTTCCAGAAGCTTCTGTGCTTCTATTATCGTACCGGTATAGCCGGTCTCACGAGAAGATCCGGTGGAAATCAGGTTCTCCGACGGCAGATCTGATTTCTCCGGCAACAGCTGAAGCGTCACAACATTTCCGTAGCGGCGAACTCCCGACGGATCTACTCCGTCAGCGGTGTTCTCTCCTTTACACCGATTATTATTCTTAGAAACTCTAACGTACTTTCTCTTAACCTTTCTCTTACCGACAACTCCACTTCTACTCTCCGTCATATGGCCGTTAGTGAGCGAGTCTCCGCCTGGTGGTTTAGGAGCAATCGGCCGGAATCTCAGCATAAAATTGTCTATTATCGTTTTATTCTTTGCACCAGCGTCGTATCGTCCTATCAACCACGGTCCGCCGCCGTCCATTGAGCGAGCACCGGCAATTGCTTCCTCTTCGTCGCGTAGATTCTCGGGGATCTATCTCTAGGGTTTTGCTCGCACTTTCTCAGTTCTCTCTCTGAAGTTCAGAGAAATTCTAGTTTAGGGAGAACCCTCAGGCGATAATCATAACGGCAGTTGCGGTGGATTTGTTTGCCACCGACACGCGTCCGTCGAGAGTATGTTGGGAATACTGGAAGCTGATTGGCTGAGATCACTTGCATAAAAAAATGACACCAAACAAAAACTCTCTCTTTTTAAATAAAGTTTTAACATTTTAAATCCATTTGTTTATTTGTGCTCCCATCCTCGAGCATTGGCTATTGGTACATGTTTTGCAGTAAATTTGGTGTTTTTTAAAATGATTATCGCTGGCGTCATGCACGCATGTAGGATGTATCGAGATTTTATTTTGATGTACGCACTACATATATGTGTAACATAACACGCGATGAATTTTTTCTCTAAATAGCACGTCTCACATGTATGGAAAATGAAAATAAATATATTACCTTTTTGATAACTTTATTTCAATTTTTAAACAACATTTGAATATCTCCTTTTTCCTCTCTCCTTCCTAAAAACATCTTGGTTGTGATATTAAATATTTTTATTAATTTTTTATATGACTATAATATATTTTAGAGATATAAAAATTTAAGTTACTTGGTATCTAAAATAATATTCATCTTAATCCTGATAAATATTTATAACCAGCTTCAGAATTTCCTTTTTAATTCATTAAAGAATGACACATCCGCGTTATTTATGGAAAAATACAAAAAAAGTTTGGTGTTAAAAATATAGAAAAATGTTGGTAATATATATTAGTAAATAAAAAATTATAATAACTTTTTTTTAAAAATGTCCTTAGAAATATTTATAAATATTGATGAAATGAAATGTTTAATAAATTTTTTAAATGATAGGAATATTGGATAATTAAAATAATAAAAAAATAATAATTATAAAAATAAGTGTAATAAAAAATAATAATTATATGGTTGGACATGTTATATAAATATATTAAATATTGATAGTTATGGGTAGGTAAAGATAAAAGCATTGAACCAATTTATGAAAAAGATCTTTCATGGGTTGAGGCTTCATAGGTGGACACAGTTGATATGATAGTGCCATTTATGGGTTAATTGCTTGGTCTGTTGATGGGTCCCACCAATTACAACAGGAAGTGATAGGTGTCAGGCACTCAGGAATCAGGATAAAGAGGACTATACGTGTTCGGTATCCTGGAGATAGAATTTTTCTAATAATTTTACACGTGGTGCTTAATAATATTCCCTGAACGTACCTTAGCATGATGATATTTACTTCAAAATTCCTGCAACTCAAACGAAGAATTGTTCTTGTTTACTATTTTTTCTAAAGTTCGAGAATATTTTTGTCATTTTAAAGGAGGTAAATGCATCTAAAATCAAAATTTTGGAAAGAAATTTTGCTCTTTGGAAAGGTATATATATGTTTTATCATTCATCTTTTTGACAGGGCACCTAAACAACTGAAATAAATTTATTTTGATTAGTATTTAATGATTGATTTGAAGAATATAAATTCATAATACCTCTGTCTACAAATATAAAAACTTCATTTATTAATTATAGATCTTTTGTAAAATTAAATATAAAACTATAGATATAATATATATTGTATATGTTCTAACAAATAGATATGTATTTATTCTTTATTAAATCAATACTATCACTTGATTTAAACTCGATAAATTTTTTTATCATAGTTTTCCATTAATTATTTTTTTATTATACTCTTCATTACTAATAATTATTAGATATTAACTATCTCCTTAAGAGCTAATTTAGGAAATTACCTATCAAAACTATTACATCCTATCGTAGTAACCCAATAACCCTTTTTTTCTTTTTATACCACTAATACCCTAACCCTCTTTTCTCTCCAATTTTATTTTTTCTTTCTTTTTTTGGCTAATTTACCTTTTTTTTTTCCCTCATTGAACTACTATATTCCTCCCCTCTCCCACCCAAACCCTTTTTTTTGGCAATATTCATTACATATTCCTTTTTATTTCTTCGTACATTTTTAAAACTACTTATGAATAATTTTTTTCTCAAAGTAATCATGTATATAGTTTAATCCAATGACAATTTTATGATCTAAATCTAATTATACTACTGTCATCTTTAGATTCTAGCTAGCAAAGTAATTGAAGCCTTTAAGAGAGTTGAGATTGTAATGGACCTACAAAACAAAGGAATCATGAGTATATTTTTCTCTTACTATATAGAGGGGAGAGGTGGATTATCTATAGATAAGGTCTCGAGCTCTAGTCAACTCATAGATAGTTCAATGCCTGTCTTCTTGCATTTATTGCTTTATGGATGTCGTACAATTACATTATGTAGGACTTTGCAGGGGGCTCTATGCATTTTGTTGCATTTAATGGATTGTAGGTGCTATACAAATGGGGATGTAGGCTTTCATCATTGGACATGTAAGTGTTGCTGAGCTATGCTAAGAGGCTTGTGACCTCTATAGTATAAAGATTGTGCCTGCTTGCTTAGAGCTTCTTTAGGGAAACCAACTTGAGAGGGGTTAGCTTAGGTTTTAGAGAACTCAACCAATGAGATAAAGAAGTTGGCCTAAGCTTAGGACCTTATGTTTAAAACTGACCATCAATAACTAGTATATTTTATTTTTGCATACATATCATGAGTATGCCTCTACTATTATGTATATGTGTACATGTGTGTATCAACGTATGTGTGCAAAAGTGTGTTGAAGAAAAATTAGAAAAACATGAGGCATCTTCATTTCCCTTAAGAAGTTCTAAGATCGCAAATAATTGGAACCCCCACCAAATAATAAAATAGGTAGTAATTAGAGCTGTGCAAGTAGGATTAATTATGTAGACCAGCCTGTTTAACCAAAATACAAAATGTATTGGGATTGAAATTTGAACATATTTCAAAAGTGAACTACCTTGGCCTTCCCCTTACTTAACTCCTAGGTTAAAGTGGGTTAACTTAGTATAGGGCAATTAGCATATGTACTTGCAAATTAAGAAAATAAAAATGAACAAAGTAAAATAGAAAGTGATAGGAATCTGACTTAGGGACCGAAGTGATAAGAATCCAACCTAAGGACCCCGTATTTGTTCTTGAGCTCGAGGGTTAATTGCCATGGTACGTCGAGCTCTCTCCAAACAGTTCACTAAAAAAAAAATTTTTTCGCCTAAAGAAGTTCAATTTGATTGAGTACCTAAACTTGCACTGGTGCTACATTATATCTTAAGTGAAGGACATTAGCCATCTAGCCAAAATAGGTTAGCCACCTTAATTATTATCTTGAATGAAATGTTTCTAAGCTATTTACCCATGGATCTAAGCCATTTGCCCAAACTCGACCAATGACTAAGTAGTACAGAATCTATCTTACAACGTTAGAGTCGACATCCACCCTTCTAGTGACACGCATCTCTGGTACTGTATTTGCTTGTACAAATTGTCAGGTGCATATTCCTATAGTGTTTGTCATTTTTACACTCAATACATGTTCTCACACTATTTTTAGTTTAGAGTTTAATTAGGTAAATGTTCATTCCTAGGATGTTTCCTTAAATGGGTTGTATAAATACCAAATTTGTCATTTTTTGAAGTAACTAAATGAGAAAATCCCCTTTTTATCATTTTTCTCTTATTCTTGCATATAACTCTTATTGCCCAAGTTCAAGCTACTTTTATCTAAATTTTGAGCAAGGTTAAGTCCTGAGTCATATTGAGTAGATTTCTTATGGGAATATTGCTCCTTAATGCTTGTAAATTCTATCAATTTGGTTTGCAAGTCGGAAAGCATCATGTGCCTTCTAAATAGGGTATTTGCTTTCCCTTTCTTATACTTGATCACAAATGAAAATCTCTCTAGAAATTTAATCTACTTGACTCATTGCTTGGATAGCTTTGGTTAACTCTTCATGTATCTCAAGGTTTAGTGATCAATGCATCCTATAAATTCTTTTAGTAATAAGTTACGTTGCCATGTCTATAAAGCTCGGATAATAGCATACAATTCCTTCTCATACATAAAATATTTCAAAGTAGATCCCTTAAGTTTCTTGCTAAAATAAGCAATTGGTCAACTATCTTGCATGAGTATCGATCCAATATCAATGTCAGATGTATCACATTCCAATAAGAAACCTTGTTGAAATTGGGTAAAGATAGTATTAGGGCTAAAGTCAACCTCTTCTTTAGCTCTAAAAATCTTTCTTTCTCCTTACTTCCCCACCAAAATTCTATATTATTCTTGGTGAGCTTAGTAAGGGATGTGGCAGCAAAACTAAAGTTTTGAATGAACCTATAATAGAAAGAAGCTAAGCCATGAAAATTTCATATGTTTGCACAAGAGGTTGGGGTAGGCCATTCCACGATAACTCCAGTTTTCTCCTCATCTACTCTCACGCCTTTACCATTAACTACATACCCAAGAAATACTACTTCCTCTTAGCAAAAACAACATTTCTTCAAATTATTAAATAGTTTCTTAGCTTGTAACACTTTAAAAAAAGTTTGAAGATGATATACATGAGTTGACAGATCAAGAACGTATACTAAGATGTCGTCAAAATAGACCAAAATGAATCTCCCTATTTGATTCCTCAACATACGGTTCATTAATCTTACGAATGTGCTTAGAGATTAGATAACTCAAATAACAAGCTAATCATATAGGCTATTTCTCATTTTAAAGGTTGTTTTCCATTCGTCTCCTTATTGCATACATATTTGAAGATATTTAGACTTCAAGTTAATCTTGGAACATATCCTTGCACCATGTAGCTTGTATAACATATCACCCAGTCTAAGGATCGGATATTTGTACTTAATGGTGATTTTATTAATAGCTTGGTCATCCACACACATTCTCTAACTTCTATCTTTCTTAGGAATCAATAGTGCGGGCATAGTACATGGACTCAGGCTTTCCCTAACATAACTTCTTTCAATAAGCTCATTCACTTGTCTTTACAGTTCTGTAACTTGCTTGAGATTCATCTAATAGGCCGATTGATTTGGCAAACAAAGCAGCTCCATGCTGCAAGTAAATTCCATACTCTACTCCTCGCTTCGGTGGTAGTCCTCTTAGTAGCTCTTTTGGAAATTGATCAACAAATTCCTTTAATAATTTTTAGACCTCTTTAAGTAAGTCAGTTTACTCTTTTAGTTCTAATAGTTTTTGTATCATCAAGAAGGTTAGCGTATTAAACTTCATGGCTCATCTCAATTTAGATGGGCTCATAACCAAAGTTCTCTTAGATCGTTGGCTCAACTTTGATTGCATACTACTTGCTTGGCTTAGCGTCATGGGGATGATGTAGTAGGTCAGTCATCTCTCTCAAATGTATAAGTATTCTTATATCTATCATGTATGACTCTTCTATCAAATAACTAAGTTCGGCTAAGTAAAATGTGAGAAGGACACATTAGCAACACATCACATTCAATCTTATCCTTATAACTCCTAACGGAAATTGGTAACAATACTTGTTTTGTAACATGCAATGATTTTTTCTTATTTAGCTAATGTAACTTGTACGGTTTAGGATGTGGAGAGGTTGACAATTGTAATTGCTCGACTAACCTTATAGTTGCAACATTCGTACAATTGCCATTATCAATGATCAAAGCACACTGCTAATCTCTTACCTACACAAAGTATGAAATAAATTCTTACACTACTCATTCTCTTTGTCAAGTTCCAAACTCATAACTCAACGGACAACCAATCTTCACATGTTGCCTTCCTCTGACTAAATGTTATCTCCCATAACTTCCACCTATACTCCCTCTTTTACTTCTTCTATAGCTTTATTAACTTCTTCATCAATACTATATGCTTCAAAGGTTAAGACGTCACCTTTAATTACCATAGTTTGTCGGTTTGGACATTGCCGAACCATATGTCCAAAGCCCTTACATCCAAAGCCCTTACATCTAAAGCACTTAATCTTGCTTGTCTTTCTTTTGGAGGTTTACCCTTTTCAAATTCATTCTCTTTCCCTCCTTTTTCTATCCTCATTCCTTCTACATGTGATATATGTCCCTCTCTCTTACTCGGCACTAGGTCACTAGGCTTCTTGCTACTCCTATGGACAGGTCGAACTGATTGACCAAGTCATTAAAAGCTCGGTGAGGCATGTTCCTCTTTTGTATCTCAATACGTTTTACAACCTTGATAACTTCTCCAAAGGTGTGAAAGAATTGCACCTCGACAGCGTCTTTGAGTTCATATACTTCACATCCGATCATCAACACTTGGAATTTTTGCATCTACTTATCAATAGATCGATTCCCCTGTCTCAACTCCTACGACTTTGCAAAAGTATCTTGATAATATGAATCAAGAATGAATCTTCCTTATATGACTGTTTTCATTTCATCCCATGTTCTTATACCTTATCTACCATCTCTTCTTCTCATCATATGCAACTTTTTCAACTAGATACAAGCATATTCAATGAACTCAAGGGTAGCAAGTCTAACCTTTTCCTCTTTGGCATAACAATAGCACTCAAATAACTTCTCAACTCACCTTTCCCAATCTAAGTACTCATACGTGCTACCATTTCTTAAGAAGTTTATAATTTGGACTCTCACATTATCAATACTTCGAGAAGCTTAGGCAATATGTTCCCCTTCATAAGAGTCCTCACCAAGCTCCTCATTAACTTCACCAACACCGTTAAGATCAATTCTTCAATGAGCTGATCACTCTACTATCCTTTGGGGATGCTGAATAAGATACTCAACCATATTAGGTTGGCCTTTAAGTTCGCCACCTTGGGGTGCTCGATCTAGCCTTTCATTAACCTCATAAAACTCTTTATCATAATTCTCTTCTTCTACGATCTCCATTTTTTGATTGGTTCTTTGCTTAACTCCTCTAACTTAAACATTTCGAGCTGGGTAAATTCTTTTTCATTATTAGGTCGGCTACACTGATATTTGGCTTGAATTTGCTTTGGAGTTACATCAATAGCATATCCATCAGCTTGTGCTAAAATGGCGAGCTCTTTTAGAAAAAGTACAATTTCTCTTTGCATTTTTACTAACATGTTTTCTACAAGCTCGGTAAGGTGGTCTATCTACTCATCTGTAGGCCTATGGGTTTGTTTCACACAATGGCCTCTTCCAAGTGCATCACTCTCATTTTAGCTAACCACTGCGTTCACACTTTGATTTGTTGTTTTATCACTCAACAACTTCAACAAACAACTCCAACATCTATTGCTTCAACAATCACGACCACTACACTACCGTAATGAGTAGTAAACAGACACTCTTAATATGACAACAATCACTACTTTTGTAATAGCCACCACTACTTCTATAATAGCAAAACCAACACTCATAGTATGGCAGTTGCTATTAATACTCTTCTCAACAACACTAGACAAAACATCACCACTACTATGACAATGAAACAAAATCATACAGTAATTTCTCTTCTAACTACCACTATGCTTCATCTACTCCTTACCCTATTTTAAGAGACGAATACAGAGCACAATAGAACACAAAAACAACAAACAACTCGAACTACGACTACTACTTAAACTTCTAGCAAAACGTATTACATTACTCAAGACTTTTAGCCTTACTAAGAACCTTGAGCTTTGATACCAATAATGATGCAGTACAAGTTTATAACACACATAATAACACAATTGTCAGCCCTTGACAAGGTCTTACTATAACGTGGGTGGGTCCTCCAAGAACTATCAAAGAAAGGGAAATGGGGTTTAGGTGGAGATGTGGGTATTAAGTTAAGCTAATCCATGAATAACTTAGTAGATGTAACGTATCACTCAAGCTCAATATAACCTACAACTCATTGGATGTGACTTATTGATCTAAATTGAAGGGTCATTCACCTCATAACCTCACTTAAGAGTTGATATGAGCTAGGGTTAGGGTTCTCAACATAGATAAGAGAGGAAACTCAATAATTTCATTAATTAATGAGGAAAATATGTTATTACAACAATTGTTATAACAGGGTATTTATACCATAGTGTCTAAGGTTACGCTTTAATGAATGAAATTACTAGAAGGGGTAAAAACTAAATACAAAAAGAGAAAAAGCAATTTCTTAATCCTTTTAGAAAGAGAAAGTCTAATGTCCAGTTGTACGTTTGAGGGTTGTGGGACATGTGTCATCATAAGAAAGGTTGGTGGATTGTATAACAAGACTCACTAGGATAAGGTCAGTAGTGTTAGGAACCTTAATTAGGTTAGAATGTTCACTCTAGAACAACTCAGAAGCACTATCACGATAGGCCTATGCTTGGAAAGTAGAGCGGTCTCAAGAATAAGTTGACAGGATAGGTCAGGGATCTTTGAGCAACTTGGTTAGAATGTGCTCTTACGCTAGGAGGCTAGACTTACTACAGCTCGGAGTTAGGGACAAGTTAGATCGGTGTAATAGGTTAGCAACTGGCATCCTTTGGAGTTGGACAATAGTTGAGAATTTGGTAAACTATGTTAGCTAGCCTTCCTACTCGAGAGTGAGTGAAGGGACTTGGAGGTTGATTCCTATCATTTCATGCTTGGTTGTCGTATTTGTTTAGTTATAAGTTGAAATGGACTTAAAATATATTCGACAATGAAACTTGGTGTATTGAGTGTACTTAGCTGGACCTAAGGGATTAGGAGTACTAGTGATCTTTAGGTGGCACTCGAGAATTGGTATGTTGCAGTCTTGAGTAAAGTCACATACCAAGTTGATTCGAATAGATTTAAGGTAGTTGATGACTCTAAGGTGTTAGGAAGTACCAAATATTAATACTTATATTATTTATGGTATTTATGTGGCTCGGAGTCATGAGATACCTTATGTTTTAGGATGCTAAAGATGTGATGTGTACTGGACTTAAGTCAAGATAATAATCGATTATTGGTAACATGTTTTGCAATCATTTGTGATATGTTCAATGCTTGCTCATGCGTATGTATATGTGTAACTCCTATACTAGGCATTATGCTTACCCTTCGAGAACTTCTATTTTTAGATGTAGGTAATGTGAGAGATTAAGACTCATATGATGACTTAGGTTACAACCTTATGTATGACCTTGATGACAGAGACAATTATACCTACTATAAGAGGTAGTTGGAGGGACTCATTAGTGGAATATTGTATTGTGAACCTAGTGATGTAGGAGACAAAGTCTCCAGAATGTTGTTAACCCTGATTGGTGATGTTTGTGTGATGTTGTATAGCAATAGCTGAGACTCATCCATGGTTTGATATCTTGGAATGTGGTTAGGAGCAATTAGACTCCAATAGCGTTTATAGTATTGATATGTGATGTAAGGCAAGACTCTAAGAGTTACCCATGATGCTGGATTGAAGATACGACTATTTAGCGAGCTATTATGGTTTGCTTAATATCTATAGCTATGGTAGTTAGCAGGTTTTGTGCCTTTACGTGGTAATAACTTAGTATTGACACGTGGCAGGCTGTAGCATCTTGAATTTTGGGGTGTTACATTATCTCTGTTAAATTGAATTCATTTAAAAAATTGATCAAATAGCTACATTAACATAAAAATTCGTTGTAATTTTTATTTTATTTTTCCATTTTATTATCCATATTAGCTACAATTTACATATAAGCCGCTCATAAGTTATAAATTTATATATTTTTACCCAACTTTTTATTAAACTAATATGTATATTTCTATATTTGTTCATAGAGAAAATGTTGCATATAAATTATTGTAAGTGAAAGAACATTTGAACTAAATTTAGCAAGATATTATGGTGCTCGAGGTCAGATCAGTGAGTCTACATCCAATATCCCAATTTACTTCATTGACAACCAATCAAGGAATCCACTTGCTTAATTTAAGATTAATATGTCTACTTTTTGTTATCACTCTTAACCTACTATCCTATTATATTTTATGTGAGGATATTGTTATGAGATTTGGTAATGGTAGAATCGATAAAAATGATGAAAGATTATAGTTGATGAAAAAAGATTTGTTTTTATTATTTTGAAAGAACCACTGACCTGTTTTTTATTTAGAAACTTTTCTCTCATTCTTTGTTGATATTTGACTATTTATAGAGATATGTGTCTAATCTATTTGTTTGTTGCTACTAACTAATTTTTCCCTAACTATTTCTAACCGATAATTGTTATAACAGTTGATTACATGATGTGATATTTATAGAAACTACATATAGATTGCCAAGCCGTCGTATTTCCCTCCAATTTGTTGTTGATCTTTCGTTTTGCTTGTAACACGTTCCATCTATTTATTAGGCCAAAATGTTGGAAAAGCAAATCAATGTTGCTGGCCATCAAAAGCATGCCACGGTCCACGATGCAGTCAGCCATCTATTTGAAGTCCAATTCTTCAGCTCTTCACGTTTCCGATTTATCCATGCAATAGGTGTTCATGTTCCGCTATAGTTTCAATGACTCAATCTAAGCCTTCATGGCATGTGTCGATTTCAATGGAAATTTCATGTGCCTTTTAAAGTCTTCGTATGATGGAAAAACGATTTAGTGAACAATATGCGTTAGTGATAATTATATATATGTATATAAAGAAAACGTGTCATAAAACGTCACAAAACGAAACACAACGAAAAGAAAACATAGTTTGTAGCCCATATCCATGCGTTGTAGCCCTATCACAAAACATGTCAGCCATAGTCCATTGAAATTGTCCACGGTCCACATCAGAATGCAGCAATTAAATACAAGAGTAATTCACATGCAACACGTGAGGAATTAAAGAGAATTACAGCTGCCGGGGATTTGAAAATCTTTTCTTTAGTAGATGGTAGCGGCCGGACCAGAAGAATTCAAGAGAAACGGTAATGAATGCACGAATGCAAAAACGAAGACGATATAGAGAGAATTAGAGATTAATCTTAATTGTTTATCTATTTTTGGGTAATTTCTTGTACATTTTAAATTAGAAATTTCGGTTTTTGAATTTTTTCTTTCTTTGTATTTAGATTTATTTATTGTTTTATAAACATAAACTGTATGTTGTTCAGGACTTATTTTAATTTCTAGACTTCATTAGTGATATATTTAATGTTATGCTTCCATTTTGATGCATATTTCTTTGGTTTAATCATGCGCTAAATATTTTATGTGGGAGATTGATGAAACCTATTTGCTAATTATTATTGTTATGAATCTTGATAGCATAATTTTGTGTTTTGGGCCCAAGCATATGATTAGGGAATGTCTTATTGATCAGAGAAGTGATTTAGGGCTATTCAAGATTCTTGTTTAATTAATTTGGTAAAATCGAAAGTTTTGCTGTTTTTAATTAGATTGAATTTGCATATAGAGCTTAATGAAATGTTCTTATTAATTTCTTTCTAAAGGTATTTAGAAGAGATTGATTTAGAGAACTAGTTAATTAGGAAATGGAAGAAGAGTAGTTGTAAATATGAATCCATGCTAATTTGACTAGAGCAATCTAAGAAATAAGTTTCATTGGTTGATAATTCAATGATTCAGAAGATGAATTAGATTATTTCATCACAAAAGGACTTTAGGACGTGGCTGGAAAATAAAGGACTTCAACAAATTCATAGCAATAACAAAGTAGCAACATATGATTATAATTCAATTATAATACAGTTAGTATATTATGGTGGATTCAATTTTCCGATTTTATTATTTATTGAATTAGTGAAAGTTTCTCTTTGTGATAATCTTATTTCGATTAGTTATTTTTAATTAGCTTTACTATGATTCTATTTTGTTTAGCTTTTGAGTGTTTAGATAATAATATGATTGATATTGACTTAATACTTGATTTAATCCTCGTTGGAGCAACAACTCTTATTCAATCTATATTACTTGATCAACATAATATACTTGCTAGTATTTGCACGTATTTAAAACTTTAGGGATTAGCTCTTAAGTCAAACAAAAAGTGAGGCCCATGTTGTTTCAAGGGAGTAAATACTGATTTTTGAAAATGTGGGGTCTATGCAATTTCTAGAGTTTTTAGTGTGGTCATGCAATTTACTCAATGTAATTAATATACCTCCTATATTTTCCCCATGTACATGTACATGCCATATTTTCTAAGGTCCTGTTTAGATCGTCTTGTTTTTTTTTTTTTTTTATCTTATTTGTATTTATTTTGTATCTATTTTTTATTTGATCTATATCTGTTTAAAATTTGGCATTTAAAAAATTATTTTATCTGTATCTTATTTATTTTTATGTCATAATTATGATAAATGTAGTGATTGTATTATCAGAATTGAAAAATAAAATTTCATGTATTTTTAAGAGAAAAAAATTTGAAAAAATATATTTTATGCATTGGACATGATGATTTTAATTGGTATTTTTGTAAAAATGAATAAAGTAAATGTAGATAAATTCAACTTTATTGGAATTTATTAAGTAATTAATTTTAGAAAAAAGGTATATATGGAATTATATTTCAATTTTTTTTTATGTTTTATTTTTGTCAAATGCAAAATTTAAGTAAACACCAAAAATACATTAGCAAGATAGAAAAAAGATAAATTGAATGAAGCCTAAATAGAGTGTCTAAACCCCTAAATATTTAAAAATGTACTTTTAAATCTTGTCGATTATTTTGCTAGTGGATGAAATAAATAAATGGCTTAAAAAACATTAATAAATAAACCAGCCCAACCATCAAAACTAGAAGTCCTACCTTCTATTCACATGACAACTAGAAACCAATAGCAACTAAACAAACGGAAAACAATAATTGGAGTTGACATTAAAGAAGAGTCTACTCTCCCTGGTATACTGTGTGATCTTACCTACTTGAAATTGATAGGTTTGAGGCCTTTAAAAAATGCTCTCCAAATTAAGTTAAACTTTGCTATAAGGCTACAAAAGTTAGATGAAGTGACCTTGTAAAGTTGGTTTTTTAAAATAAAGTATATATAGAATATTTAATTTAATAAAAACATAGTTTTATTGATATTGCTCGTAATTTATCAGAAACTCACAATTTGAGATCCCTAATATAGCAAGACCTTTAACTTATAATGATAATAATTTGGAATAAAATTGCACATAAAGTAGATGCATCATCATTAATTACACATGATATATACATATAACAGTATAAAACTCTAAAATAGGATAGATTATGTATCATTATTAAAATAACTAAGAAATAATATATATAACCCTAAACATTAGGCATGGTAGCTGGTAAATAATCTAGAATTACAGCAAGCAGGAGGTGTAAACTAAACACTACACATACCTAATAAAATACTTGTTATTGTTAGCACAATAATACTTGGAACCTCATAATTAGTCTCCATCGAATTAGCTAAGTATAAAAGGGTCTTGGGGTGAAATTTTACTTATTTTGTTAGCCTGGAATCAGAAAAGAAAGCGCTCTTAAGAAAATAGATTTGATATAAAATTTGAATTAGGAAAATATATAAAAATTATTGGAAAATTTAGGAAAATTAGAGTTTGCATAGTTAGAGACAACTTGACATTGCACAACTTGGGGGTCCGAAGTCCAATGGTAGAAGAGGGATTTTCGATAGGAGGTCATCGTTAGCGTAGCTCCAATGAAAGGATAACCTAAAACATTCAATTTTCTGCTTGTAAGTTCTTAAATTTAGTAAAAATAATGAACAACATCTAAATTTTATGAAACTCAATTTCCCTATGTAAATTTACATGTAAAATTTTAAAATAAAACCATATTTTTGAAATTTGCAATGTTTATAAGGATTTCTTAAGAAATTGGACAAATTTTGTACTAATTTTTTAAAATAGTAAACAATGATGTTTTGAGCTAATTTTTTGTTTAAAGATTCATCATTTGATGTGCTTAATTTACATGATTTTTTTTTTTTGATAAATTACATGTTTAGGACTTATTAAATTTATTATTTTTTTAATCTATCATGTTTTACAAATTAGGGAAATAATGAGTTTTTTTAAATAAAATTATTAATAAATCTATCTTATAATGATTCTAGGGTTTAGTTATGATATTAAAGTAGTGGTTGGTTGCAACAATTAAACTAGATAAAGACAATTGGACAAAACCAGTATAAGGAGGTTTGAATATTGTAAGCTTATTGTACAATGTTTGGTTTACATAGTATTGGATATAAAATTTATGTTATTTCTTATTTGCTATATATAAGTATTAGACTCATTATTATATTTTGACCTTTATATGCTTAACATTATCTAATATATATTTTAATTATATTTCTATATTATTTTAAATATGATTTGAAGGGATTATTGAATTATATAATTTTAAAAATTATATATAATATTAAAAAGCCGTAGATTTGCTAACTATTAAAAATTAATTATTTATAATATAAAATAAATAATTTTTATAATATTTAATAAAAATAATAACATGAAGGGGTATTTTTGAGAATATAAGATATTTTTGTATTTTTTAGTGAATTTTGTTTTTATACCATGATGTAAATATGATAAAATTTAAGTTTTTTTGTTCAGTTTATTAATCTAATTCTTTATTTAGTCACTAAGTAAAGTATTTTTTGTTTGATCTAGTATCATAAAAATTGCGTAATCAAATGATTGCAACGACTGAACTAGATTGGACAAAGAGAACTAGAAATAACAAGTATAAAGAAGACTGGATAGTACAAACCTATTATATCAGGTTTGGTTTGTACAATATTAGATATAATATTTATATTAAATAATTAATTATTTCTATTATAAAAGAAATATTTTTTGTAATATTTAATAAAAATAATATTAATTATCTCAATATTTTGATATGGATGAGTATTTTTGAGAATATAAAATACTTTTTATTTTATTCAGTAAATTTCATTTTTATACCATGATATAGATAGAATAAAATCTAACCTTTTTATCTAGTCCATCAACTTATTTTTTTGTCCAATCACTAAGTAAAGTTACAAACTAAACATTAGATAAATTTTTTTATCCAATCCAGCGTCGCAAAATTGCATAACTAAACGCTACCTAAGAGTATGTAATTCGAGTTTTATGATTTAATTTGTCTTTACTCAATTTACGTTAATTCTTAATAAAATAAAGCCTAAAATTAATATCTCGAAAATTGTGTTTAATTACCAAATTTAATATCTATAGTTAGCTGATATGAAACTATGTATTTTTATAAGCTTTCACTATTTTTTTTTTTTTGGAATTAATTGGATACTTATATTAATTATTATGTAATTTCTTATTATTTACCTATATATAAGTTTATTTGGTAAATTGGTACATGCAATAATGATATCATAGCTAAATAAATGGTGGAAGGCCTTCTGCTAATATATCTTTTATTAATCCTAACTTGAAGGAGGAGAGGAAGTGAAAAATTTTGTAAGTTATATAGTATTTCAGCTAAATCAAATAATATATAAGAGGATTTGCTAAGTGAACTTTATATAAGATGGGCTTATAGATTGAATTAGAGGATATGAGTGAGACTTTTACTAGTATAGACTTAGAAAATATTTGAGAGGATATTTTGCTATGGAATTATAAGGACAACTAAACTCAAAGGATGATTTGGAGGGTAGTTTTGAGATTAAATCAATGGATTTCATAAACTATTAGTTTAAGTAACTAGCTTGTATTCAACTCATAATTGACTATGGTGTAATATATACATTTTTAGGTGAAGAAGAATCCTACATGGAAAAATAGGTCTTAAGCTATCGGTGAGTCTAAATAAGTGGATTTTTGTGTATGTAGAGTAGATTTATATCTATTTATTGAGATGCAAGTTTTCTAACTAATTTTACTATGTTTGACTTAGCTGGGCTTGGTTGCAAGTTTTGAATATGCTATTTAACAAGCTGTGTAATGCTTCTTTTTAGATAACTAATGTTGACTAAAACCTGTTCTAATGTTGGACTTCATTATTGTTTTTGTGTTACTTATTGGTTATAGAAGTTTGCTAGGATATGTACAAATTTGATAAAAAAGTTGAGAACTAATTTAGCCTTCTAAGGTGTTCACTTAAGTAAACCCAGTTTCTTAGCAAAAAGGATGAAATATTAAGCTAAAGGCTAGGTTGAGTGAATGATGCTTACTAAGTAATTAGGAACTCATGCCTATGATTGTTTTGTTACGTGAGTTGATGCATTCACGACATGATATGACACAAAAAGGATCTATGGGTTAAGTTTTTTAAAACTAAAATCTTGCTAGGTTGAGTTTTGCTCGAAAAATGAGTTTTATGAAGCAAATAACTTAATTTACAAAAGGTGGGTTTTCAAGCATACAGAATTACATCACTCAACAATTCTGATCTCTAATGTAGTCATGCTAGGCCAACTACTTGCTAGGTTGAGTTTTGCTGGAAAATTGAGTTTTATGAAGCAAATAACTTAATTTACAAAAGGTAGGTTTTCAAGCATACAGAATTACATCACTCAACAATTCTGATCTCTAATGTAGTCATGCTAGGCCAACTACATGCTAGGTTTTTATAGCCCTATTGCTCGGTTCTTAGATTACTTATCCAGATGCACATATTGTGTTAACCAACTGGATGAGCTAAGTTGGGCTAAGATATTGACGCCAACGCATGTCACGTGCATGAGCATGGGATACATTATCTACGTTGACTTCTTAGCTAGGATATAAGATAAAAGAACTTGAATAACAACTTGCTGGTATGATTGTGATATCGGTTTATGCTTTTGTTTGTTCTTTGTTTATCTAATATCACTTAGTTTATAATAAGCTAAGAGAATGAGTTGTCTTATCCTTAGGTTAGAAAAGAGTATAGATAGGACATCTACACTTTGAGGGAAAGGTGACTTTAAGAGGGCTAGTTTCAGTCAGTTTCCTTGAGAAAGAATGAATAATTATAGGATTTGATTCAACTTCTTAGAAGTAGCTTTTCAAGGAGATCAGGATATTACATTGTAAAAATTTCAATATAAAGGTTATGGATATAATGTGTAAATTTCTTGATAGAATCATGTATTTTAAAGGTGTTGTGTAGTTGTGTGATACTCTAAGAATAGCCATTGTTGTAAAGGTTTCCTCTATATAATTTATATGAAGGAAAATAAGTTATACATGATATGAGTATTATGGTGTTAAGTTGACACGTGGATTACAGATTTCGCCTTATCCCTAACTTAAATATGGTCTAATGAATGCTCTTTTAGGCACCAAATATTGAGAAAAGTTTTTAACATAAGCTAAATGGCCCCATTATCATCATCATAGAAGTGGTCAAAGTCCTCACCTACAATAATATAGATGGCTGAGAAGGGGTAACACATGGCTACTGATATCATGCAAGCTAAAAGAAGGTAAGTCTGAATTGTAAGATGGTCCAAATGATAAATGGTAGTGAAAGGTTGAATAGGGGTCCTTGTACGTTGATGATAGATATAATACACCAACGCTTTACATGAGCTTGTACAAGTGTAACAAGAGGGCACTTGCCACTAATCTACACTCACAATGGACTAAATAAGAGTAAACGAGAGCAAATAAGGGATACTTGCCTCACAAGGGAAAGTATGTTTGAAATTTAATCTTACTTATTTGTGGGTAGTACTTTTACAAGTATTTATATGGCTTAATTAGGGCAAGTTCTTAGTATACGTAAATTAAAAAAAAAAAGGATTCTTTCTAGAAAAGGAAAGAAAAAGGATTCTTTTTAGAAAAGGAAAGGAGGATAGATTACGAAGGTAAAGTTGTAAATAGAAAAAAAGGATATTCAGTTACAGAAAGGATAATATCGATGTTAAAATAATGGGATGCGTATCCACTGTTCATTCTGTAGTCTAGATGATGTTGTATGCCAAGCAGAGCTAATTTTGAATAGAGTAAGTTAGGTTAGCCATATCACAACCCAAACAGTACTTTCATCGTGGTAAATTGCCGTATATCATATAAAGGTTAACAATTAACCCCCTTGTTGATTGTAATACCCTTTATATATTAGGAGAAGGAACTCTAATTATCGAGGTGCTTTTTAGTGTAGTGGCTTGGAGTATGTCAAAACTCCGAAGTTAAGCCTGTTTGGGCTGTAGCAATCCTAAGATAAGTGACCTCCTAGTAAGCTGCTACACCAGGGGAGAAAACTGTGCGGCATTTCACACCAAAACGGATAATACATCGATGGGAGGAATTCTAGCCGAGTCATTATAAGTAGTATCAAAGCACTCTACCAGTTGGAAGGGCAAGTCCCTGCTTGATAGTGGTCTCTAGACTTATGTAACAAAGCCGATGAGAACATCAGTTCTGTAAGGGGGGTGGATTGTAATACCCCTTACATATGAGAAAAAGGAACTTTAATTATCGAGACGCTTTTTGATGCAACGGCTCGGAGTATATCAAAACTCCAAAGTTAAGTATGCTCGAGCTAGAGCAACCTCAAGATGGGTGACCTTCTAAGAAGCTATTATACTAAGGAACAAAACCGTATGGTGTTTCATATTAAAATGGACAATACCTTGGTAGGAGGAGTTCCAATCGGGTCGTTTCATCGATAATTGGCCTTCCATATGATGTATAAGGCTTCCTACACTCCTAGCTACTATTAGTCATATAGACAAATAGTATCATAGCATAGTAATTATCTTTACTAATTAATTAGATATATTATCAAATTAAAGGTATGAAACATAATGTTTCCAAAATAATAGCAATAGAAATAAGTAATCCAAATGGATATTGAAGGTTTAGTTGCACAATATAAAGAAATTTATAAAGCTCTTAACCAATACTAAACAATTCCTTCCTTCACCTCGTATATCTCACAGTCCCATCCTAGCTCGAGACTAACCTTGAGCATCTCGTGGCTTGCCTTAGCGAAAAGATGGCCCTACAACAAAAGGAATCTAAGGGGGGTGTAAGATTACACTTAGTGAGCTAATCACTCCAATACACCTTACAAGCAATATATAATTAATCATATAAATGCATGTAACAAACAGTATGCCAAACAATATATGCAATGGTTTAGAAACCGTATGTAACTCAAAAATTTCACCCTTTGTAGTTAGGGTTGGAGATTATTAACCGACATAAATCATCAATCGGATTTTGGCACTTGGGTTTTTATACGAAATTACACCTATGTGCTCAAATTAACTTATATACATATACTTGTATATATATAAATATACTTTACTAAACACAAAACAAGATCCTTTCGAAAATTCCCAACTTTAGTAGTGTAGTGGCTCTTATAGTCCAAAATTACATGCCATAAGCAGAAGTCATAAGATACTGCACTTAGCCAAATGGTTAACATCCCCTAGCGCCTACTAAGCCCGTAAGCCAAGATAGAAACTCACTAACATAGCATAATGTACCTATTAAATCCCTTTAGGAGCTCTTGCTCCTATGAACCCCTTCTCACCTTTCGCGAGAGGTAGCAATCGGTATAAGTTCTTATGCAATGTCATGCCATGCATAATTTATATTTATATTCATAACCAAGTGATGACTTATGTCTAGTTACTTAGGTGATCAAGCAATTTCATACTATAATAACAATATACAAATTAGTCATGCAAACATTCCTAGTTCATATATTACCATTAAGTTGTCCAAACAATCAAGAGTCTACACACATGCATTCCCCATACCCCTCATGTAATCGATTTAATCATATTATTATTTTAGTGCAACTAAACTACAAACAAAAGCAAGTATAAAGTCATTGGAAGTCACTCACGTTGTCCTAGCTGCTAGTCATAATAATCCAGAAGTAGGTCATCTTTGAGATCAAAGTCTCCTAAATAACGTAAAAGTAATAACATAAGGAGTTGATGTACTATAATGTCAACCTAAAGTTCTATTAAAATTATACTCTTGACTTACCCTAAATTTTTCTTGGTCAGGATAAATTTTCAATCGCGTATAACTTTTTGTTTTAAATCCGATTTTCACAATCTTATAGTTGATTTCTATCGTTTTCGAGTATACTTTGACATGGTATAAGTAGATTTGAGAGATAGGACCCGAAATTCTAATTATAGGTCAGAACAGTAGCATCCCTTAGGTTTTGGTTTTCTTTTAGGCTTGAATTTGTTATTAGGCCTTTTCTACCTAGTGAAATTGTTAGGATTTAGGCTTAGGACTTCTATTTCGGCTTAAAGACATCTTTTTCTTAAACTTATCTTACTAGTAAAAAATTTTTACAAGCTTCGGTTAAGAGTTTTGAGCTCGATTTTGAGTTTTAGACCCTTAATACTAATCTTACTAGCTTTGGTTGGTCCTTTGACTTTGTTTACTATATTTTTAAGTGTGCTTAAGTGGATTAATTACATGTTACAGATCTAGTCAGTTTGGTCCATTAGCTCTTAAATTTATTTTTCAAACTTAACTCCTTATTTCATTGACTTAAGTGCTAAACTAAGGCCTTACACTACTGATACTTCATCTAATGCTTGTTTTATTCTTTGTAAGTAAATTATTTTAGCATAATGTCAAGTGGAAAACATGGAACATGTACATCTCCTAGGCGCTATGCTTTAGGTTAGGCCCTCATGTGATGATTTCTTTACTAAAACTTCATATAATGGTTTTTATTTTTTTCCATCACCTAAGGTTAGTTTGATGTGTGAGAAACTTAATATAAGTGAAGATAACACTTAGCTATGCCTCTTACATTTCACGTCCAGCACTTTAAAGAGACGTACACAAGCTTAGCTTTATGGTTTTCTCAAGTTACAAGGCTATGCTATAGGTAATATACAAGTATAGTAAGAGGAAAACAAGCTTAGGCTACTCATGTTCTACCACTTGTGAAAAAAACTTCAAAAAATTATCACCTAACCTAATTAAGAGAATTGCTATGGTACATGATAGTTTTGCATAAACAAGAAATGATATCTTACACATGAAATGATATCTTACACATGGTGCTCTAAAGACATTTGAGGGTAAGGCTTACTTTACTAGGTGAATGAGAGGTTATTTGCACCTCCATAAGTCTCCCCTACCTCCTTGTTTTTGTCCTTCCCCTTTTGTGACCCTTTTGCTCTTTCAACTCTATGTTCTTGAGTATTTGTTGGTGCTCCAAAGTCCCCTCAAATGGTGGAGTATAGGGTAGTTTTGGGGTGTCTTCCTTAATGGCTAAAGTTGTATGCTAGAATAGGGTGAGTAGCGTGAACTTTGTCTGTGTTTTTAAGGCTATGAAGTAGTGTGTTTAAGGAGTTTCTTTTCTTTTTATTTTTTATTTTTTTTGTTCAAGTGTAGTTTGTCTTGAAAAGAGAAGAAAAACAAGTGAGGTTTTTGGGGTCCTTAATGGCTGGTTCAAGCTCTAGGGTTTCCTTGTCTTATCTTATCATTTTTTGTGTTTAAGTGATGTAAAGTACATGTGATGTGATAGTTTGTGTAAGCTTTTGAAGTAGCCAATAAATATGACATAACAAGTGTGAAAAATGGTGAAAAGATGGAAGATGGCATGCCTTAATCCTCTCCTTCCAACTAGTGGTTTAGGTGGTTTAGGGTATGGGATGTGGTCTTATTAACTTCACTTTTGGTTTAGTCCAAAAATGGGTAAGTTACCTTTTTCCTTAAATGGTATAACTTGTAAAGAATGGGAAATTGTCTTATTTAACACATAGGAGTTTGCTAAGTGTATAAGTCAACTAAGTTCACGCTTTTGACTTTGGCTTGTTTAAACTTAATTTAGGAGGGAAACTGGATGAGAGATGGTTGGTCCTAGTCTTTATGTATGGCTTTCCAATTTCTACCTTTAAATGACCCACTTGACTACCTCATTCAATTTCTACATAAGCTAGGGTTTAGTTCTTAAATATTTCATCACCTCAAATTGGTTTTCATACTAAGTTATAAGTAACTTAGGATTGGTCTATGCTTGGTTAAGTTTAGGCTTCCAATGTAGGGTATTTAAGCGTTCAACTTAATAGTAAAATTTTTTGATTGATCGTTTAGGGATTCGATATGCTTAAAAGTTCTCATTACGTGTTAGGGTTTAGGGTTTTAGTAAGTTAAGGTTTGTTATTACATTATAGGGTTTTCAAAGGTTCGAGTTAGTATTAGAGTTCTTAATCTTTTCGTTTTAGGGTTTTCACAAGTTCGGAAACATGCTACTATACTTGGGAGTTTAGGGTTTTTGATAACTTCTAGGATTGATATTAACTTTAGAGTTATCAAGTTGAATTATAATTATGAAGTCAATTATTACGAGTGCAACTTTTATATTAAGCTTGATTCTTAGTTTAGTTGATCATTAGGAATAATTAAAGGGCATTTTTGACTACTTAGTTCGTTACTTAGCCATACACGGCAGCTCGGCTATTTAGGACTTGGGAAAGGTTGGTCCAGTGTATGGCCATTCTTCTTATCAACTTTGGTTGGTCTACTCGGAAATGGAGTAACTTGGCCTTAGACGTGAGTCAACTCGAAAATAAGCGAATTCAACACTTAGCTTTAGACTGGTGCGGTAATAAGAGGTCGATTCGATAATAGGTGGGTCACCTTAGGGGCCTCCAAGATGAGACAGAGAGAGATTAGAATAGAGTACCTTAGCAAGTTAAGGTGGAGAGTGCATTGTTCTTTAGAGTTCAACTCCTCTAGGACAATTCGGTGAATTATATTGGCCAGTCCTCAAGCTTGGGTGCAAATGATTGGCCCATGGTCCCTATTATGCATCATACCCAAATCATAATCCAAAGTATCAAGAACCAACATCATTAACCATACTTGAACCTACATTTAGAAAACAAAGATTCTTAAAGGGGCGGGCCAAAGCCCAGCATGGAGTATCGCAAGCATATGCATGTGAAAGAGCATAATACGTTGTCACATGCGTTATAAGAAACAAATAATGCAATAAGCACCATTTAATTATCTTAGAATTAGTTTAGCAGGTAACATATTTTTGGCATCATCAGACTTAGGGTAACTTATGATCTTAACACACTTATATTAATACCAGACAGTATTGATATTGGGTACTCCTCCAACACCTTAGAAACCAAGAATCTAAGAAACATCCTAAATCTATTCAGATCATTTCAATGTACGACTCTACTCTAGATAACGCCATAAAAAGATTAATGGATGCCATCTTAAGGTCTTCAGTACTCCCAATTCTTTAGACCTAGCCATATACATGCAACATACAATTAATTAAAGCTAGATAGTCAACGAGGTTCATTAAATTAAGCTAACTAAACATACATAACCAAACAAACAAGGTACTTGTACATGGAATAGTTGCAGAGCTATAATCTAATATTATGACACTCCTAGAACTTGATAACAAGTACAAAAGCCAAACTTAGAACCTAAAATCAAAACTCATTAATTGTATCCTCGCTCTATCCCCTTTCACTTCACCTTCTATGACACCCCTCAAGAATAGTTGGATCAAACTTTAAGAAAAGTTGCTAATACTTGTTTAATGTTGATAAAAATATTTCAAATCACTCGATAATAAAGTTGGAAACAAATTTTACAATATAAGGATTGTAAATATAAAGGGTAAAAGGAAACTTAAAAGAATACAATGGGAAACACAATTATATAAGGGGCTATATATCTTGTTGTCTTCAACTTTCCCCTTCAACATAGACATGTTATGGTTGTATAGCTCAACATGCATTACAACATGGGCATGTTGTTGCTCATATACCACTTTTAACTTCTGTTTTTCCTAACTCAACATGGCCATGCCCTGGCTTATACCTTAATACGTTTACCTAACACACCCATGTTGGGGCTGTATACCTCCTTGGTCTCACCCTTACCTCTTTAGTCAAAAGACACTCTTACAAACCACTTCTCATACACCTTACACCCGTTTCTTAATCTAAAACACTTACAACCTACATAAATAACCTAAATACCCCCTTCCTTTAGGAATCACTCGAACATCCTCCACAACATCAATAGATGAAAGCCCTCTCCATAATGCATTAAATCAACATGATTAAATCAAATAACACAAGGATCATGATACATGGTTTCAACTTTCATGAGTGATAATCAATCTCCTCCGTACTTTCCTATCAACCAAAAATATAACCAAGTAAAAAAAAAAAAGTGCGTAAAATGCAAAGCACGCTTTAAAATTGTAATTTACTAGACCAAAAGCCCCACAAGATGAGTTCTTATTACTACCATTCATAAAGACTTGTGTTTTGCCCTAACACCATACCTTAAAGAATCAAGTATATGGTCTTCTTAAAATTGAAAAACACTACAAAACAAAAGCTTTTCACTGCTTACCTCAAGGGAATGACTTGTGATTGTGAAGAAGGAGGAACTACTTGAGAAGTAAAGATACCAAACATGAGGATAGAGGAGAGAAAAGAAAGGGAATGGGAAGATATGTATTCTTTTAAGAGGAGTGATGGAAGTTTAAAAGTAGACTAAAGTGCCCTTGCCTTTTCTAACATATTTTTAGGAAAGCCATGATTTTAAAATGATTTATGAAACTTTATTTTATTTTGTTATTATTTTATTAAGCTTGCAATCACAAGATGCCTTTGCCTTGTGGAATTGTTGATTAACTTAAATTGAAAAATAAAAATTATAAATCAATCTAATTCGTAAATATTTTTTATAATGAACAAAATTATTTAGTGAAAGGGGAAAATTAAATGATATATTTCAAATTTAATTTTAAGTTTTAATTCTATCTTCATCTAAGTTTTTATCTACTACTTTTTTAAGGATACATAGCGAAAATGAATGAAAGTTCTTTAAGAGATAGAAATAATTATTCTTTTTATAATATCAACCAATATGTTGAGGAAAGAAAATTCACGTGAATAAAGTTTCGTTATGGCCCAATCTAAGTTAAAAGAACTATTAGTATTTTGGAACTTAGTGTAGAGTTATTTTTGAAATAAAAAGAGAGAAGAACATGAAAGGTTTGATGAGTGAATCAAGAGGAGTGAAAGTTTTATGATAAAAAAAATGAATGAAATAAAAAATTTTAATTATTCATATTATAAAGTAAAAAGACTTTAATACTCTGATTTTGGAACTTAGTGTAGAGTTATTTTTGAAATCTTAAATATATATATATATTTATTTTGTACTATGAAATAAATTTTTGTATTACAAAATATATGGTACAAATTTTATAGTTTTAGTCCAATATCCTAACACTTTTTTATGTAATAATTTTAACTAATACATAAACCAAACATTGAACTAATGAATATGCCCAGTACTATACCATAAAAATATGATAACCAAATGATACCTTAATTTACGTACATATTGTTAAATTATCTATTTTATAATGATTGATTTTAATTAATAAAAGACATTGTGTATTATTCATTCATTCATTCATTTATTTATTTTGTTGACAATTTATTCATGACAAATTGCAATGGGATGAAAATACATTTCTTACCTATAATAGGTTGTATGTGAGGTTTTTCTAATATTGCATCAATCTCAGAATGGTTCATAATAATATGAGTGCTTTAAGGGAAACATGAGCATGAGATTATCACATGTATTGATTTAGAAGAAACTAATGGATCAAATTCATCCATGGTTCAAAGGTTAAAGCGCCCAACCTAATAAAGGGGCAAATTTTCGTAGGTTCAATCCCTTCAATACAATAAGAAAAGTAAATAATCTTTTTAAACTTGAGATCCTTATGCGCTATGTATTTAGAAAATCACATATTAATGCTGATAAACACAACTCCTTTTTTAATTATTATCAAGTCGATTATTCATTATTATTTGAAATATATGAGAAGAGAATTGATAATTCAAGATAGGTGTGTTACTTTTAGAATAGTGTATATTATAGGCCACTTAATATGGACACAAGCAATTTAATAAGTCTATGATCATAGTAATTTTTTGTCGAGTCTAAGTTGCCTCGATAACAAAGTGAAGGGATTGAACTCGGTGTGATGCACCATGCATGAGATGGATCCAAGATATAAAAATGGAAATCATGAGATCATATGGGAATAGTTTCATAGTTGATTTGAGATTATTGTAAACTTATTACTATATCTATTGATTCAACAAGAATGACTTACTTGAATTTTTGATAGTTTGAACGAGAGCCATAGGCAGTAGCTTATAGGAATGAAAGAGAGAAGAACACAAAAGGTTTGATGAGTGAATGAGAAAATTGAATTAACTAAGTTTTAGCATGTATGTACAACTATTTATACCTAAATAATCACATGAAAGTCAAGTGATACACTTTATATAGTGAACTAAACTACTTTGTACAAAAAAAATAAGTAAGCATCATTACAACCCTGAACCTGAAACTCCATACTGCCCCTAACCTCACCCCCCTCCTAACAAATAAAACACCCCACCTTTTTCTAGTTGACCATGGTTAAAGGCCTAACTTAGAAAAAAAATTGAGATAACTTGGGTTACCCCACTACTTTAGTAAACAGATCAACTACTTGTGAATGAGAGGAAATATGGTGAACCATGAGAAATCTAAAGCTAACATGGTTGCGCGTAAAATGAATATCAAGCTCAATGTACTTAGATCGATTGTACAAACATGGATTATCAACCATTAATTTTGCAGATTTGTTGTCTACTAACAAAGAAACAAGAATAGCTAAATCACGCAACAAAGACAACACCTATAATAGTTCTTTGGTAGCTAAGGCTAGACTTATGTAATTTGCTTGGGCTGAGGGTGTTGACATAACGGCTTGTTTCTTGGTTTTTCGAGAAACAAGGGATGATCCCAAAAGAAAACACAATATCTCGTAAGGGATTTTCTGTCAACAGGTGAACTACCCCCAATTTGTGTCACAAAACCATGCAACTCAAGTGTGCTATTAGTAGGCAACAACAAACCAACATTTGCCATCCCTTTAACATACTTCAATACATTAATTGTGATAGAATAATGCGTAGTTCTTGGTTGTGCAACAAATTGACTCAATTGTTGCACAACAAATGAAATATCAAGCCTACTAATAGTCAAATAAAGTAATCGTCCCTCTATCCATCAATAACTAATAGGATCTTGTAATAAAGTACCCACAACATTGTGAAGATGGAAACTAGTTGGAATAGAAGATGGCTTTTCACGTGTTAAACCAGTATCCGAGAGGAGGTTAAGTATAAATTTTCGTTGATTGAGTAAAAATCCTTCCTTTGTGTGACAGATTCCAATACATCTTTGATAGTAAAGGTCTTGTCTAAAGCAAGCTTTACTAGCTTTATTTCATCCAAAGAATTTCCTACTATGAAGACATTATCAACATACATCAATATAGCAGTAAAAGAAGCATTTGTATTTTTGAAAAATAGAGAGTACACTGCTCATAACTTAAAGACACAATAAGTTTGGAAAATCCTTTGTTCCATTATCTTGAAACTTGTTTGAGACCATAAAGAGATCAAACAAGCTTACAAAATTTCCCAGATCCTTCCATCGGATGTCTAGTTGGTGATAACATATAAATGTCTTCATTTATAAAGCCATGAAGGAAGGCATTGTTCACATCCAATTGGTGAACTTGTCATTGCTTTGCTAATGCAACTACAAGTACTCTTTTGTTGAAGTAAGTTTGGCTACTAGTGAGAAAGTGTGAGTATAATCCATACACTCTAATTGATTAAATCCTTTGGTAACCAACTGAGCTTTATACCTCTCTACAAACCCATTTGGTTTATATTTTATTTTATAAAACCCCTTTTAACCGAATTGCCTTCTTACCTTATGGAAAAGAAGTAATTTGCCATGTTTAATTAGATTCTAAAGTAAATAATTCTTTATGCATGGCCTCAACTCATTTAGAATCATCTTTAGCTTCCAAATAGCTTTAAGGTTCTTTAATTGTCAACACATTACCTAAAGAATTGACATAGTCTTAAGGTAGGTTATGAAAACAATGATAAAAAAATAAGGGGTATTTGCTGTTTTGTGTGAAATGATAAGGAGGTTTTGTCAACGTAGTTACAAGTGTATACTATAAACATAGTCATTAAGCCATCTGGGTAGTTGTCGTACCCGTTGTGACGTTATAGGATGATGTGGACTAACAACATTATCAAAATGTAATAGAGAATCTCCAAAATCTCGACTTTTATAAAAAAAAATTAGGTTCAGGATTATAGGCATTAGACTCACCATACCAAACAATAGAAGGGACAACAACATTTTCTTCTATGGAAGGAAAATGGTGTTCAATAAGAAACAAAGTAGTATCAATAGGCAAGAAATCATGTTGATCAAAAATTGATTGACCTTGGAATGTTAGGATATGTTCAAGAAAAAGAACATCTCGACTCACAAAAACTTAACGTCTTTTTAGGTCGTAGACTTTATAGCCCTTTTGATAAGGTAAGTACCCTATAAACATACATTTTTAGCTTCTTGAATCAAACTTATCTCCTGGCTTTAGAGAAATAGTAATATAGTAAAGATACCCAAAAACCCTTAAATTGTCATAAGAAGGAGGTCTTTGATATAAAACTTCATATGGAGATTTCCATCCTAAAATTTGAAGAGATAACTTGTTAACAAGATAAGTGGTAGCTAATACATAATCGCCCCATAATGACTTAGGAACATTAGAATGCAACTTGAGTGCTCGTGTAGTATCTAAAAGATGTCGATACTTCATCTGAACTACCCCATTTTGTTGTAGGGTATAAACTACTATTTTTTGATGTATTATCCCATGACCAACCAAAAATTCTTGACACTCCTTTGATAAAAACTCTCTTACATTATCATATCTCACCACATTTGATACAATTCCAAACCAAGTCTTAATATACGAAATCAATTTAGTAAGGATTGAGCATGCTTGACACTTGTAAGCTATAAGAAAAGTCCATGTACATAGCAATATATCATCTACAATTGTAATGAAAAATCTTTCACCATCAAGTGAAAGTATGTGATAGGGTCCCCAAATGTCTACATGTACTAAATCAAAAGGAGATAAAGAATGTAAAGTACTAGTAGGAAAAGGAAGTCTATGGAATTTGTTAAGTAGACAAGCTTCACAATGAAAGTTTGAAATATTCAAACCACAACAATGAGGAATGTGTATCATTTTCAAAACTAAGGCATGACCAAGTCTCAAATGCAACAAATCTACAGTAGCATTACAAGAAGAAAAATCATAACTGGTTTTAAGAATTGGATCTTTATTACAAGAAATGGTTTGAATAGGAACTCAACTAGACTTTATCAAGTATAGTCCACATTGGGCATCAGCAACTCCTAAAATAGCTTTACTCATGTAGTCTTAAAACAAACACCTTTTACTGTCAAATGTAGCAACTAAGGGTTTGTGTTGAAGAAGTTTGTTCACTGACAAAAGATTATAGCAAATCTTAACTAAGAAAACATTGGTTAGCTCAATGTGTTCATTAATGATAGCATTACCAACAACATTAACTTGCTTCTCTTGGCCATCAAGAAGTTCAATATGTATGGGTGTACTTAAGATGTGTTTATTGGTAAGGATGTGAGCATAGAGTGTCATATGATATGAGGCCCCTATGTCTACAATCCAAAGATCAATATTACTATGTTTGTTAGCTAAAGTTAGAGAATTTATACCTATAAGCGCCATAAATGAAGTAGATGCAGCAGCATGTTTTGGCTCAGGAGCTCTATTACAGTGATCAGCTACATTCTTTCCTTTTAACATCTTAACCACCTCACTACAAATCCTTGAAACAAGTTGTGACTTCACATTATCAGTTCGTTTATCATCTTCCAAAGGCGTATTTGCAACAATTTTTGAGTTAGAGTCTCTAACATGAGCTACAATTCTAAAACCAGTAACCTTTTCTTTGTTGGTCTTCTACCAATCTAGAAACCTAATAATTTTGAAACACTGTTCCATTGAGTGACCTGTCCTCTTACAATGTGTATAAGATGACTTCCCTGCTATTTGTTTTCTTCTATCCTTTCAATTGTCCATGCACTCTTCCTTTGATTTTTAACAGTAAGAGCCATACTATCATTTCCAAAAGCTTTACTACAAGTGACTTGCTTTTGTTTTTCTACTTGAAAAACTAAATAGTATGCCTTATTAACTGACGAAAGAAGATTCATCAAAAGAATTTGACTCCTAGTATGCTTAAACGTTTCATTCAACCTCATTAGAAACTGTACAACCTTGTTTCTATTACTCATCTCCTAATACTTTTCATAGATTTTGCAAACACATTGTGCCATTGAACCATAAACATAGCTAGGTAACATGCAAAAATCATCAATTTCATCCTACATGAGCTTTAGTTTGTTAAAATATATTGTTACACTAGCATTGCCTTGCTTAAAATTGATAATCTCATTCTGCAGTTGGTAATAAAAAGGTCCATTAAGAATACCAAATCTCTCACTAATGTCTTTCCACAAAGCCCTTGTTGATTGTGTGTAAATGAACCCTTCTAATAACTCTATTCATAGACTTCAAGATCCAATATCAGATCATGAAATCATATCTAATCCATTTGCTTTCGTTAATCGAATCATCAAGTTTAGTACACGATCCATCAAGAAAACCAATTTTTACCTTTGCACTTAGGGCTAATTGGATTGATTGACTCCAACTAACGAAATTAAATCCATTGAAGGCAACATTCGTAATCATTAATCCAGGACCACCCGAATTAGAAAGATATAAAGGATCATTACAGGCAAGATCCAAATTTACATTCATATTTATCAAATCTGTGTTCGACAAGATCAATTTCTATGTGACTTCAATTATAGAAAACCGAATGAGAGAAGCAAAATTCAATATGTTGTGTTCTGATACTATGTAAATCTACTATCATATCTATTGACTCAACAAGAATGACTTACTTGAATTTCTGATATTTTGAACGGGAGCCATAGAGAGTAGCTTGTAGGAACGCAAGATAGAAGAACATGAAAGGTTTGTTGAGTGAATAAGAAAACTGAATTAACTAACTTTTTGAATCCATGCACAGCAATTTATACATAAACAATGGGTCACATGATTTGCACTAAAAAATGAACTAAACTACTCTGTACTAAATAAATAAGAATCTTTACAAATACACATAAGATTTCTAGAGCATGAGGTGACTTGAAGAACACGGGTATGCATAGCTATGGCTAACACTCAGTGGTGGCACTACCACCATGACGAGAATTTAAAATCAATTATTTAGATTATGCCATTTAAAATCAATCAGTGATTTCATGCCAGTATTAATTATTTCATTAAGGAGCCTTGAATTTTAATCCGTAGTGATACTAAAGTTGGAAATTGAGATCGGGATCAAAATGCTTCTTGAAACTGTAGAAATAATTAAGCAGGGTAGATGTGAATTGAGAAAATTGGACCAATTACAAGGTCATAAACTGTGCTACAACTGAGAGTTTTTGGCAGCTTATTTACTTCCACGTGTAAGAGTGGACGTGGGATCACAGACACTTCAATAGATTGTGACATGAGGTGAAAGCTTAACAAGAAAAGAATATGCAAGCCATATACTAATGATGCGAATCATTCATATTGATAGATCCAATGGGTCATGCTTATTTGATCTGAACGGTGCCGTCTACAATATACATCATGGATTATGCTACATGCATTCTTTTCTAACAAATACATTCACGTGAATGGCATCAACCAAAAATTAACTTGATAGGAAGATCCATGTGAATGACATCAAAAGAAGTATGCAATCACAATCTCCAGCAGAATCTAGTTGATAACATTGACGACCAACTTGCGTGATTTAAGAACTGACCACTTCAAGCGCCTGTAGTAACCAGCTTGAAGCAGTGCCAATGACAACACGAATATCCACTTGAATCCCATCTGCATTTAGGAAATTCGTTTCAGCTACATGAGGAAGGACTCGTACAATGCCACATGCAGATATGTGAGGATAAAAAATTACCAGTTTTCTTTCTTCCATTTCAGGTTCTGCAGCCCACGATAGGAATGTCACTACATCTTTCCCCATCTACATCAAAATGGTAAAGAAACAGTGATTCCTTGTTCTCGTTAAATAACATATTAGTAGAAAACCACAGGGCCATTCCTAGAGTCAAATAATAACGTATCACCTGAGATTCTGTTGCTGGAGTACCGTCTTCATACTCAACTGCTCCATCATTCAACATTTTTGGCATAGCAATTGCTCCTCCAGGGAAGTATGGATTATAATGTAAGCCTTCTCGAATCTAAATGACAATAACGAAAAATAAAAAGATTTACAAAGAAATTTCAAGGACATCCTAAAATAGTGCATTGGGCATCACATCAATTGATACAAGATGAGTATGAGCCACCTAATAGCATCCAGAGTCTTAAGAACAACCCTTCCAACCGATATCTAAAACCTTTTTCAAAGTAGACAATAACTGAGTAAATTAACAACTAAAAGAATAACACTGTTCCCCCAAGTATACCAGAAAGCAATATAGCATAGACTTAAGGTGCAGCTATAAGACAACATCAGGAACAAGGAAAAGAAAGAGAAGACACAAGCTTCATGAAAGTTCTGCCTGAAAAAGACGAACCAGATTCACTGGAACTTGAAAACTCTCAGTTCACCGGAGAGGCAGGTGCACTAAAACAATTTCAATATCTTGTTTTAATTTGAATCACCGGGTGCCAAGACCATGCATTGATCTATGACAAACACATTAATAATGATCACCTCAGTGTGAATATGCATGTGTATGTGCTCAAAAAGAGCAAGGAGGAAGCACCGAAACCCACACAGGATAAGGACTTGGACATAATTTGGGCAAAGATGGCAGCAGAAGAAAAAAGGACCTTTCAGCTTGGTTTCAATTTCCAATATTTTCTTAATTTGGAAAGTCAACACTATAGAGTTTCTGATTAGGTTTATAAATAGCTTTCTGATGGTCAATTTAAGGATAGAGGACTACTGTCGAGTGTACTATCTATGAATGAGAGACAAATACTGCAAGAAACATTTTATGACATGCAGAGTTCCTCAACCATAAATCAGTTGATAATAGACAACAGCTCCTTGCGAGGTCAATGGAAAAAATTTTAATTCAGCAAATGAAAAAAAAAATTAGAAAAAGGAAAACGATTCCTTATAAGAAGCTATTAGTTGCATTATAGTTATATTTCCTAGGAAACATACTCTCACAAACATTATGGAAGCCCTCAAAATTAAAATGTGTTTCAAAAAGCATATACCGTAACGCCAGCTGGAGGTTCGTGGTAACCAGTTAGCAGGGCAAAGACATAATTCTGACCATTGTGACGTGCCTGGAAAAGAAAATCAGTGTTTGAAGGAAATGCAGGATTGTCAAGAAATATAAAGCTCAAAAAATGTAAGAGTATTACTTTAGTGATCAGACTCAAATCAGGAGGATAGGCCCCTCCATTTGCGAATCTAGCTGCCGCTTCATTTGCATATGGCTGAGGGAAACGGTCACTGAGTTTACCAGGACGAGCAAACATCTCACCCTCATCATTAGGTCCATCAACCACCTCAATCTCAGCCGCCATGGCCTTTGTTTCCTCTTCTGTGTAAGCAACCCCAACTAAATCACGGAAAGATATGAGTGACATAGAGTGGCAGGATGCACATACTTGTTGGTACACTTGATGACCACGACGAATCCTGTTCTCATTAAGCCAAAGAGTTAGGTCAGATATTGACTAGTTGAGCAACAAAAATAGTCAAACACACCCCATTGACAAAGCACCAAGTATAACATCTACTAACAAAACGAAATGGAGAATGTGAAGCACTGGGAAGATATAACTCAATGCTTTAGATTAGAAGGAAAATACTTCACACTAGTGGAGATAGAAAAAGAGAAAAAAGGAAAACAGAAAAACTCACGATGAATGGTCATATGAACTGAGAATGCCACTGTGAGGCCACGGATAGCTAGGACATTCTAAGCCATGTTCAGCCTCATCTGCTGATGCGACTGTAGCAAAGCTCAAGAAACCTGTTATTCCAGCTCCAAAGAGTGCAAGGGCTCTTAAGGGGCTTGAATCCGCAAATGCACTGCCATCATGTCCTCTCCTTGAGAAAAAGGATGGCAGGAGGGCAGATACCTATAAATTGGCAGATAATATTAGTAAGTCATGAATATATCTATGGATAGGGTATATACATTGATACAACTCGTGGATTCAATCTTTTGTTATTCAATAGAAAATTGCATAATAGAGAGTAAAAGATTACTTGATAATTCCCAAACACTCAATATCAATTGTTAAGTAAAGAATTTTTACAATTAGAGTAGGACTATCAAGCTATCAATCTTCCTAGACACACACACACACACACTCTCTCTCTAAATGGAGAAAACTTCTTGTAAAACTCACAACAATTTTAACAAGCTGACTAACTGTCTCTCTCTCACCCTTTGCTATGTATTTATAAACCGCTAAAATATGTATTTACTATTATGCCCTTTACATTGCTATGCTACTATACACATTTTCTATCAATCTCTCTGTTCATTACATACATATCTACTGACAGGAAGAATTAACTACTAAGGAATTACGTGCAAAGTCAACTGTCCACTTTTGTCATCTTGAATCAACTGCAGTTTACCTGCAATTTCAATGTGATCTGCGGTACCTTAGACATTAAGAAGACACAAATAAACATTCTGAGCAGAGAAGAAGCTATGGAATGAAATACAGTCTAACAGAAATTTTGGCTCTCAGTTAATCAAACACTCTCCCCCACCCCAACACCAACACAAAGTGGAGGCTCATTTACTTATGTATTCTCATATGGATGGAGACGTGGTGGGGTTGGGGTGGACGGGAACACATTAGTTGACTTTGTAAACAATAGGGGTTGTTAAATGTTTCCCTGTAGTTTCAGGCTTCTAGTAGCTCTCTCCCCTACTAAATAGCATGATGCAGGTGCAGGATCACGTAAGCTCAACTTTAAGTTTTCCTTTACTGATTTGTTCATACATACATACACATATATATTTTAAGGAAGAGAACAAACAACGTATCCTTGCAGTGAAGCTCTTAAACTAATTGCATGATATAGGACTGTACCTCAGCCTGAGGCAGTAATTTTCTCCGAAGAAGCTGGTAGACAAGTCTTCCTCCAGCCATTTTACCCAGACTTAGTCTATTTGAAAAAAAAGCAAAACAGATGCTTAAGAAGATGAACAATTCAGTTGCCAACCATAGTGATAACAAACAGAATTTCTGATGGGTCATATTAATATATAGATGATCCATGCATGATATCCACTTGTTTTCTGGACAAAACAAGTAGGCATGCCCCTAAGGATATCCACTTGTTTTCTTGACAAGGGACAACATTGTGAAAAGCTGGTGTGTAGACAAAACAATAAATTATGCGTTGAATTTCGCAATTGAAACTGTA
Source organism: Lumnitzera littorea (assembly GCA_024138015.1). NCBI lineage: Eukaryota > Viridiplantae > Streptophyta > Magnoliopsida > Myrtales > Combretaceae > Lumnitzera > Lumnitzera littorea. Next base: position 71,009,567 of record JAMXBB010000011.1, on the reverse strand, counting down.
TTAATTGAATCCATGAAACCCAAATTCATAGTCAACCATTATAAGTGAGAAGATGCAAAATCTAGGTTTCAACTGATCTGAGTCACAATGGACTATTCCTCTTAATAGATATATTGGAAGTATCCATAAGCTTCCATACTCCAATCCATATTTTCTAGCTCAATCACTTTAATATATCAAACATACTTAGATAGTACATTGGCACACTATTGACCCATCCACGGTAATATTATATCCATGCCATATTCAACAACAATTAAGGTATACATGACAAAATAACGTTTACGACATGAAGACACAAAGCTAAAAGCTAAACCTATCATAGGCTTAAGATAATCTGATAAATGACATAATTAACTGGTCAAAATTGTGCTGCAAGCCGAACAAATATTCCAAAGTTTAATTACCAGGACTAAGAACTTCGTGACCTAGCAAACAAGTAGTGTGATTTGACCATAGAAGATTGAAAAGTATACGTTACCCAACGGCATCGTATTTAAAGCTATATATGAGAGGCGCCGAACTGCGGTACCTCTTCCAAATCGCAGGACGCAGCGGAATAGCAAACGGGTAGTGTGATTTGACTGATGTTCAGAGATGAAGCGGAGACCACCCGACCAACGAAATTACAGATTACCCTTCACGTTGCTTATGGGCTGGGCTTCGTAATGATATTGGGCTTTTTAAGTAGCGGAAATTTATGCTAGCTGTTTTTTTGTTTTCTTCCAACTGTTGTTCTCATGGCCATGGATATCAATTTAAAGTACTCTTTTATATTAATAATTTTTTTTTATTTTAACCGTTGTTGTGATTGCAAAGGATATGAGACTTAAAAAGAATTATAGTGGAGGCTTTTAATTGGATTAATGATAATAATATTGATGTTTCATACTTTATTTCAGCCCTAGTATATTGCAAAGAATTAACAAAATGTTTTAATGATCTTGTTTTTTTTAAGGGTGTAGCACAAAGGAAATAAAGTAGTAGACTTTCTATCAAAGAAGGAATTGAAGTGGCAAGGATATAATGTTTTTTTTTTTTTTTGAACAAACATCAAATGATTTGAAGTCTATTTTAGAATTTGATGATAGTACTTTTATTTTTTTCCCTCTAAACCATAATTGTGTTTATGAACTAAGATGAAAGTTCTAGATTATAATTTGTTTTTGAGGCTATTGATAGGGTATTTTATATAGGGTCCCTTAAGTCTACGCCAACCTGTTTGGACTATGGGCCAATCTAATTAGTCCCACTGTTGGCCTGATCTACTAGCACCTGACCTTAGCATAGGCTCTCTAAACAAGCCATCCCTTCTAGATAACCTACTCAACTTTAGGTGGTCATAACGGTTTTTGGATAAGCAAATGAGGCTTGGAGACTCAGTCAAACACTATGATCCTATAAATTTGGAGTACGTTAGGCTCTACACTCTCATTACCTAGGTTATGTGGACATGTTAACATGATAAATGTGCTCCCTTGATCCTTGGCAACTTTCCTCTATAAATAACCTCAAGCATTCTAACGATAAACCAACTTGACTCTTTGTGCACTTACATTCTCTTTGTGAGCTTTTAACATTCTTACTTATTTTCCCTATACACAAACACTGATTTAAGCATTAGAGTGACCACGCTAAACAACACCCTAGCGTACCTCATCCTGTTCTATTTTGCAGGCTCACCACACATTAGTGCAAATCCTAAACCAATTTACTCTACCAGTTGAATTATATTGATGATATTTGGCACCGTTTATGGGAACATAAGCTCACTCGATTCCTAAAACACAGTAAATACATTCAATACCTTCTGACAACTTGTTCATTATGTTGTGAATGGTAGACTAAAACAACAACCAATCTCTAGTTGAGCCTACCTTTAAACAGCACTGGTTGGAGTAGCTAGAAAAATGCTTAAAGAACTTGTGGTTAAGAACACCCAGATGGAGGCCTAACATAAAGAGCTCCAAGACAAAGTGGATGAGGTAGAAAGGCAAAGCAGGTAAAGTAGGCTGCCTCCCCTCACTGATGCCTTAGATGACCGAGATGACCAGAATCGTCATCCTCAGTAGTAACAGCAGTAGAATAATAGAGTATCCTAACCTAACATTATAGTGCAAGATCAACAGGTGCGACTTGCGGCTAAGCATGACTGCATGTTTCTTGGCAACGAATAGGTAATTGACTCCTATGGTAGGCTTGCTCATTCAGCAATGCATGAAACTCATCCAATTAACAATGTTGGCTTAAATGAGCTTTACAAGATAGTTAAGAGGCTCTTCGAGAAGCAGGAGAGTAAAGTTGTTAAAGGTACTGGCCTTGTCATTGGCAACAAAACCCTTTTTACAAGGGGTATCCTGGATGAGGTCCTCCCTCCATATTCTAAGCTCTCTACCTTGGACTAGTATGATGACATAGGTACCCCTAATTGATACGATCAGAGCCAAGGATTAACAAGGTTGGTCGTAAGGAGTGAGTCTAAGTTTGCAGAAAGTTTAAAAACAAGGATGGAAAGGGCATGAATATTGGAAAACAAACAAGTAAGCAAACTACAATCAACTATGAGGATATAACATAGCAAGGAACTATCGAAGACTCATAAAACGAACTCAATATGATGCACGAGCTAACTCTGTAAACGTATGCAAAGAAAATGCCTACGAAAATGAAGTATATTTTGTATTGATGATTTCTAATTGTGTTGCAACTACCTTTACAATGGGTATTTATACTCGAAATATTATGGCATCCTACCTAAAATGGAAAAGACTAAAAAGGGTAATGTTTAAAATAAGTATAATACAAGAAATATCTGAAGGGTATAAATTAGAAATTAGCAAAAACAGGCGTCCTATATAGAAGATCTTGTCATTTAGGGTACTCGGACACATGGCGGATGATTAGTGATTGAGCGCCTGGCAAAATAAATAGATTGTATAGCTAGCTTAGCTGTTGCCAAATAGTGATGCTGAGTTAAGCTAATAGTTTGACAATACCGAGCTAAGTAGGTAACTCTTCCAGGGTAAATTCATCTTGGACATATTTGGTATAGCTTGGATTTAGTTAGCTAGATAGATGGTTAGTTAGGCTAAGCTATTATCCAAGTGTATCTCTGGTTAGTAGTTGGAGACTATTGATAAGTATAAGTAAGCTAAGTTTAGGCAAGGTATCAAGTTGGCAAATTGTAGCAGTTTGGACTCTTTAGTTGTAGGGCGTAAAGAAAGAACTCGCCTTGCCATTCTCTCTAGTCCCTAGGCTTAGGCTCGGGTTCGGGGGTCCGGTAGCCTGATTCCGAGCATATAGAATCCATTTGATCGATGAAGACTGGAACCAAACTCACCAATCCTTTTAGGCATAGGGACGTGAGAACTAATTCGAGTAATCAACTGTTAATGAAAAAGGTATAGTGAAATCTCTAAACAAACACTATGAATTTGTATGCTCGTGCTTTCTAGGAAGGCAGGTTTGGTTAGTCCTTGCATCTCGCTTAATCGTCTGTAGAGTGAATAGCAGCCAATGATAGTTCCATACCAACTAGCAATAGTTCTATTACATCTCGAGCAATTACCTTCGATGCAGGGGAAAGGTATCGAGTTATGCTATCTTATTCTATGTCATTTTCTCTCATTTGTTTTCCATTCAATCGAAATTGAGAAAGGCATATTCTTATTTATTGAGATCCCACTTCTCTTCCTAAAAGTCCTACATCTAAGTTAATAGTTGCTTTAGGTTGATTGGGATTTGGGATCAAATCTGGTTGGTCCATATCTAATTTCTCCTTAAGTTGGTAAAGGTTGAGGTTAGCAACATTAAACACATTAAACACTCTAAAGTCTTTTGGTAGTTCTAGTTAATATGCATTGTCATTTATCTTCTAGAGTATCCTAAATGGTCCATCAGCTCTAACAGACAGCTTGTTCTTCCTTTTGTTAAGGAATCTTTCTTTACTTAAGTGTAATCACACTTGGTCACTAGGCTGAAAGTACTTGGTCTTCCTTCCTTTGTCTTTCTATTTTACCTTTCTAATAGCTTGGTCAATGTACTAGGTGACTCGTTGGTAGATCTGCTGGATGGATTGAGCTTTGGTTCTTACTTCTAAGTCTTCTTCGTCAGTAGGCGGCACTGGGGTGTGATCGAGGGATAGTTCAAGATTGAAACCGTAGACGACCTCAAATGGGGTATGTCCAGTGGTAGTGTATGTTGTTCTGTTATAAGCAAATTTTACTACTTGTAAGCAACGTCCTAGTTGACTAAATTCTTTCCTATTGTAGCTCAGAGCAGTGATTTTAGGGTACAGTTGACAACTTCTGTCTCGCTGTTGATTTGAGGATGATAAGAAGTATTGAACAATAATTTGGTTCCCATCCGATGCCAAAGAGTTCTCTAGAAATGGCTCGAGAACTTTAGGTTTTTGTTTGACATCACACTCTTCAGCACTCCATGTAAGCAAACTATTTCTTGCAAAATCAAAGAAGTAATAGTTGAAGTGTTGGTAGCCTTGGTACAAGGTACAAAGTATGTCATCTTACTGAACCTATCCATGACAACTATTAGAGAGTCTTTTCCTTTAGCAGTTCAGGGCAAATTGAGGATAAAACCCATACTTAGGTCAACCTATGGTTTGGTCGGAATAGATAGTGGCATTGCCTTCTTTGTTTAGCTTAACTTGTTGCTTTCTTATAGATGGTGCATCCTTCAATTACACGGTGTACATTACGTTTCATTTTAGACTAGAAGAACCTACTGTTCAGTAGCTCATATGTTTGTCATTCTCCAAAGTGCTTAGAGAGTCCTCTACTATGTGTTTCTCTCACTAGCAATTCACTTAATGATCAGGTCGGCACACATAATTTGCCACTTCAAAAAAAATAACCATCTTCTACATGGCACTTATCCACTGGTCTTCCTTCTCCGTAATAACTATATATAAGACCAAAATGAGAATCATTTTGATACTGTTCTTTAATGCTTGCAAACCTTAGTAATTTGGTCTGCAACTCGATAAGAAGAGCATGTCTTTTTGATAGAGCATCAACAACTACATTATTCTTCCCTTACTTATATTTGATGACGAAATTAAACCCCTCCAGAAATTCAATCCATCGATCTTGGTGTTTAGAGAGCTTTGATTGGCTCTGTAGATATCTCAAGGACTTATGATCCGTGTATATGACAAATTCCTTTAGTAGAAGACAATGCTGCCATATGCAAAGAGCTTTAATTAATGCCAAGAGTTCTTTATCATATAGATAATAGTATAGTTGTGCTCCTCTAAACTTTTCACTATAATAAGCAACAAGTCGGCCTTCTTACATCATTATAGTTCTGATGTCGACACTTGACATGATGCATTCGAGCTCAAACACTTTATCAAAGTTTGGCAGAACCAAAATTGGGGTAAAAGTCAACCTTGCTTTCACCTCGGTAAAACTCCTCTCTTCTCTCTCTCCTTACTTGAACTCTACATTCTTCTTTGTTAGCTCAGTCAGAGGTGTTACTATAGTACTGAATCTTTGGATAAAGTGTCGGTAGAATGAGACCGATCCATGGAAACTCCTTAACTCAGCACATGAAGTTAGGGTCGACTACTCAACAATGACTCGAACCTTCTCTTCATCGACTCTTAATCCTCCTCTACTAACCATGTAACCTGGGAAGACCACCTCTTCTTAACAAAAACAGCATTTCTTCATGTTTTCGAACAATTTCTTTACTTAGAGAACATTGAAAACAGCTTGAAGATTGTCAATATGACTTGCCAAATCGGTACTATAGATAAGGATGTCATCAAAGTAAACAACGATAAGCTTCCCAATCAGATTCCTCAAAACATGATTTATTAACCTTATAAAAGTGCTCAAGGAGTTTGATAGCCCAAATGGCATGACCATCCACTCATACAGGCTGTGTCAGGTCTTAAAAGCAGTCTTCCATTCATCCCCTTACCTCATTCGAATTTAGTGGTATCCTAACTTTAGGTCAATCTTGTTAAACACCTTGGCACCACTCAGTTCGTTTAACATATTATTTAGCCTTAGAATGGGGTATTCGTACTTGATTATAATCTTATTGATAACTCTGTTATCTATGCACATACGCTAAGTTCCATCCTTCTTCGGCACAAGCAATATAAGTACAGCACATAGGTTAAGACTTTCTCTCACATATCCTTTCTCCAATAGCTTGTTGACTTATCTTTAGAGCTCTACAACTTACTCCAGATTCATTTTATAAGTAGGCTTATTCGATAGTATAGCGTTAAGTATCAAGTCAATGCAGTATTCAACACCTTAAGATGGAGCTAATCCCTCAAGTAATTGCTCAAGAAATAGGTTGGAATATTCATTGAGTAACTTCTCCACCTCCTCTAGTAGCTTCACTTGCTCCTTCAATTCCAATAGTCTCCTTACCAATAGGAAGGTCGATAGGTGGAGTTAATGGTTGCTCGAAGCTCAGCTTTACTCAATACCAAAGCCTTCTTCGATCCTTTAGCCAATTTGGCTTATAATTTACTTACTTAACTCAGGGTCATAGGGTTTAGGTTAATTTTCCTCCCATCCTTTTCAAACAGATACGTGCTCTTGAAACCATCATGAATAACTCTTTGATAAAAAAGCTAAGGTTTGCTTAACAACATATGAGACGTACACATAGGCAACATGGTACAATGAATTTCATTATAATAATTTCCAATAGAGATTGGTAGTAAAACTTGCTAAGTGATGTGTAATGTTCCCCTCTTGTTTAGCCAATGCAAATTATAAGGCCTCGAATGTGAAATGGTCAGAAATTTAAGCTTCTTAACCAGGTTGGTAGATGCTACATTAGTGTAGTTTCTATTGTCTACTATGAGCGCATAAACCTGCTCATTCACTTTGCAAGTGATGTGGAATAAGTTCTTTCTCTACTCCTCCTTAGTAAAGGGTTTTATACTCATTACATGTCGGACAACTAAAGTTAGTTTATCCAGATCTTTAACAAACACATCCTCTTCAACAAGTTCATCCTCCTAAGTTGTATCCTTTTAGGGAACAACCTCCTCTTCGGGCTCTTCATCAGTACTATCTACATCGAGTTTCAAAACGTCTCCTTTGATAATCATAGTTCTTTTGTTTGGACATTGGATAACCATGTGTCCAAACCCTTGACATTTAAAACACTTGATCTGACCCGTCTTCTTCCTAAATCCTTATCCCTTCTCATAAGTTCTTAGTGGCACTTTGCCTTTTATTGGTCAACTTTTCTATTTAGCTCTGACATTTGCTCTCCTACTTAGCTTTGCACTTTACTGAGCTTGGTAGCTTCCTTAAGTAAGTTGGCTTGATTGTACAGGTTGGCTCAGCCTATTCCTCTTCTGTCTTTCCACTCGTTAAGCTATTCTTATAACCTCATCTAATGTAGTAAACTGTTGAAGCTCTACGACATCTTGGATGTCGCCTCTTAATCTAGTGAGAAATCTGGACACTATTCGGGCTAATGGTTCATCCACTTCACATCAAATCATGAGTATTTGGAACTCCTAAACATATTCATCAACAATTCGGCTTCCTTATCTCAACTCTTGAAGTTGGGCAAAAGTATCTTATAAATAAGTATCTAGTACGAATCTATTTTTAAGTATCTTCTTCATCTTGGGCAAAGTATTTACTTTCCTATATCTTTCTCATCTCCTCATAATTTGGAAGTTCTTCCACCACATTGTAATAAAACCCAAGAACTTTACAATAATAGTCCTCATTTTCTCATGGTCTTCATATTGGTAATAGTAAAAAATACATTCTACCTTCTCTTCTTAATCTAGAGAGTCATCAAATTCCTAGAACCATTGAAACTTAAAATCTAAAGCTTTACATAGTTGATAGCTCGAGGTATTCGAGCTTGCTCTTCCTCTTCAATATACCCTTCTTCTTCATCCTCCTCATCTACTTCACCTAAGTCGATTCTCCTTCGTACTTGTCCTCCAACTCCTCTACCTCGAGCTTATTGAGCTGGGATCTATCCTCTTGCAGGGCAAGCAGCTTGGGGAGTATTCTATATGGCCTTAGTAGGTTGAAAGGACAATGGATGAATAGCTCTGGTCAGATCGGTTATAAGGTTATCCATCTCATCAATTCTCTCATCTATACTTCTAAGGGTGTTATGGGGTTGTCGTCCATTATGGACAACACTACTATTATCATCTCTAATGCCAGCATTAACACTTAAATCCATCATTTACTCAACAAAGCTTAGTAACAAACTCAAAATCCACAAAACAACAAACACTACTCTTCTCTATACGAAAGTTCAAGCTAATTATCAATATAGCAACTACTTTAAAGAATAATAAACCCAGTTGGAAATGTGCTTTGTTTTTGTATGCTCGAAATAGAGTATAAGAGTGCATAACAATAGCAAACTATTATGCCTTCTACTTACTCAAACATTCATAGCTAACCTATATGTAACTATAATGCACTATCACAACAAACATTGCTTACAAGAAAGCTCAAATGCAACTTACCTAAACGAACCTCTGCTTTGATACCAAGATGATATTATCCAAGCTAAGGACCAATTAGGTCGGTCATAAGGAGTAAGTCCAACCTTGTAGCAAGCTTGAAAACGAGGATGAAAAGGGCATGAATACTGGAGAACAAACAAACAAGCATACCACAATCAGCTCCGAGGATATGACATACTAAGAAACTGTTGAAGACTCACAAAGTGAATTTGATATGATGCATGAGCTAACTTTGTGAAGATACTCACTACCTAGCCTTGCTTAAGGGTTAGGATAAGAGTGAAATAAGTAAGCAAAGAAAATGCTCATGAAAATGAAGTATATTATGTATTGATGATTTTTAATCGTGTTGCGGCTACATTTATAGTAGGTATTTATACCCAAAATATTAGGAAATTTTACTTAAAATGGAAAATTCTAAAAAGAGTAATGTTCAAAATAAGTATGATGCAAAGAATGTCTGAAGGGTATAAATGAGAAAATAGTGAAAGCAGGCGTCTTGTAAGATCCTGTCATTTAGGGTGCTTGGACACATGGCAAATGATTAATGGTTGTTTGGTCGAGTGCTTAGCAAAACAAATAGACTGTACGATTAGCTTGGCTATTGTCGAGTAATGATGCCAAGTCGAGCTAATAGTTTGGCAGTGCTAAGTTGAGCAGGTAACTCTTTCTGGATAAATTTAGCTCGAACGTATTCGATATAGCTTAGATTCAGGTCAGTTAGGCAGATAGTTAGTCGGGTTGAGTTGTTGTACAAGTGTATCTTTGGTTGGCAACTAGAGACTATCGATAAGTATGAGAGGGCTTAGTTCAAGCAAGGCATCAGGTTAGCAGATTGCAATAGTTTAGACTTTTCAATTGTGGGGTAACTCACCTTGCCATGCTCTTTAGTCCTCAGGCTCGAGCTTGAGTCAAGGCTCTAGTGGCCTAATTCCTATCACTAATGATCACTTACTTCACTTCCACACCCTCATAAACCTCCACGATTATAGGGATGTGATCATGTGCAAGGCTTTCTAAAGAACTTTAAAGAAGGCAGCTTAAACATGGTTCAACCACTTGCTCGAGAACTTTATCTCTTCATTCAATGAGCTTACTCATCGTTTTAACTTACACTTTCGGGCTAACAAGCCCTTATCAAAGGATGCGTCATCCTTATATTTGACTTGCCAAAAGGAAAGGGAAACCCTTTGTGAGTACGTAGCATGGTTCAACAATGTCGTGGTGGAAATCCCTCAGCTTAATAAGGGAGTAGTAGTTCATGCCATCCAACTCGGCATCATACCATTTAGAGATTTCTTTCACTCAATTTACAAGAGCAAACCCAAGACCCCGGTTGAATTCTAGTGAATGGGCCTAAAGTATATGGACCAAGAGGACAACATCTGTATAAGGCAAGAGGCCGATTTGGAGAGGTTGGGAAAGAAGAAAGAGAAGGATAAGGGGTTTATTAAAGATCGCCTTGGTGGTAAACAACCAAGTGCTCTAATGGGGGGAGCCCTAATGGCAAGAAACGTTCATCACCCGCTCCAATGTACACCCAACATACTCCCTTGAATTAACCCTTTGCTTAAGTATATATGGAAGTCCATAGAAGGGGCTTACTCTAGAAACCCCCTAAGATGAAAGGTGACCCTAGCTATAGGAATTCAGTCAAGTATTATCAATTCCACAAAAACTACAGCCGTACTACGAATAAGTGTTTCCAACTGAAGAATGTCATTGAGTACGTTATCTAGAAAGGTTTCTTTAGAGAATATGTGGTCAATGCCAATGATGGCACTAAAAGGGCTCCTCAAAGATGGTGGATTGAGGATACCTAAGAAGAAGGCAGTAACAACCATTGTAATAATCGAGCCACCAATGGTGTCATCAACATTATAGTTATGAGGCCTTAACTAAAGAGCTAATTGAGCTGCAACAATTCAATTGACGCTCTGTTCGAGGTAATGGCGGTAAGAGAGAAGAGGTAGAGGTAGGATACCTCTATCTCCTTCTTAGAGGAAAATCTTGAGAGGATTAACACCCCTCATCAGGATGCCCTTATAATAAGGGGGAGGATCTTGGACTTCAAGGTCCTAAAAATCATGATGCATATCGGTAGCTCTACTGATATCCTTTTCAAGAATACATACGATAAGATGCGGAAGAAGTTACCCGCATAGATGAAACCATACCACCATAACTTAATCAACTTCAATGGGTAGACTTTTCGACCTAAAGGCATCATCACCTTGGACATAGAGTTCGGTGATGATGACAACGTGGCTTAGCAACCTATAAAGTTTGTGGTGGTAGATTGTCTGTCCTCTTATAACGCGATCTTAGAACAACCGTGCCTCATCAACTTCAAGGTCATAATGTCGTCCCTCCACTTGAAGGCTAAATTCCCTATTCTAACCAATGTAGGAATTTGCAAATGTAACTAGAAGCTCTCAAGGGAGTTTTATGTGAAGGTAGCCTAAGGTGATGGCGTCTTTGTTTTGGAAACAGGGTTGTAGGAGAAATCGGTTGAAAGAGGCAAGTCTAGTGAAAAATCAGAGGAGGTACAAATTGGTACTAGCTCTGACTAGACCACCAAGGTTGGGGTTGATATACCTCCTAAGCTAAAGGAGGCCTTTATTTAGTTTCTGCGGTTCAACATAAATCGGTTTTCTTGGTCACCATCAGATATGCTTGGTATCTCTTAACTAACTTAACAACCTATAGCCTTAAAATTAATGAGAAAATCTGGCCTGTCAAGTGGAAGAAGAGGCACTTTACTCCGAAACAGTAGGCTGCGATAGAAGAAGCTGCTCAAGATAGGCTTCATCCGAGACAAGAAGTATCCGACTTGGCTAGTGAATATTATGCTAGTTAAAAAGAAGAATAGGAAGTGGCAAATGTGTGTCGATTACACTAACCTCAATAAAGCCTACCTAAAGGATTGTTTCCCCCTCTTGAGGATAGAATAGCTAGTGGACTCCACATCGAGTCATGCTCTATTGAGCTTTATGGAAGCCTTTTTGATTTACAACCAAATTAAGATGGACCCCAAAGACGAAGTCCATACCTTCTTTATCACGGACTTCAGTACCTACTACTATACCATGAATCCCTTTAGTCTCAAAAATGTCGAGCCAACATATCAACAGATGGTGACCGCATTATTTAACCCTTGGCTCGAGCGCAACATGGAAGTGTACGTGGACAATATGATTATAAAAAATAAGCTACCCGATGACTACATCAAGGATTTACGAGAGACCTTTAAAAGAATGAGGAAATATCATATGAAGCTGAACCCCCAAAAGAGTATGTTTGGTGTCGCCTTTGGCAATTCCTAGGCTTCATGGTCACTCAATGTAGGATTGAAGCCAACCCTAAAAGGATCACTGCCATTAGAGACATGAAGTCCGTTAACACAATTAAGGAAGTTCAAAAGCTTACTGGCATGGTAGCCGCATTGAGCAAATTTGTCTCTAGAAGTGTGGATTGATGCACAGAGTTCTTCAAAATCTTGAAAAACCCCAAGGGTTTTGAGTGGAGTCTCCAATGTTAAGCAAGCTGCTTAGAGTTACAAAACTTCCTAGAACATTTATCGATCCTATCGAAGCTCGTCTCAGGGGAAGATCTTTACCTATACCCTGCTATTAGCAAATAAGGTATTTTTGTCCTTTCTAGTCAGGGTAGAAGGAAGTAAACACAAACCTGTGTACTATGTCAGTTACATTCTCCAAGGGCCTAAGGTCAGGCACCCTAAGGTAGAGAAGTTTGCCTTAGTCGTGGTGATCTAGGCATGATGGCTCTAATCATACTTTTGGGTACATTAGATTATCATATTGATAGACTGGCCACTTTGCACACTTTTATAGAAGCACGATGCATTTGGTTAGATGGTTAAGTATGCGCTAGAGCTTTGCTACTATGAACTTAATACCAACCATGAATGGCCTATAAGGCACAAGTTTTGGCTAACTTTATCATAGAGTACACTGGAGAAGTGGAAGCACCAATTGAAGATGATAAACTAATGTGGACTCTCCATGTCAACGGTTCATTCGCCTTTAGAGGTGTAAGTTTGGTACTCACCGGACTACATAAGATAACGGTTTGCTACTCTCTCAAATTCAAGCTCAACATAAGCAACAATGAATCCAAATATGAGGTATTGATCGCTGATCTCAAGTTTACCAAAGAGATCAACGCCAAGCACCTAGATGTTTTCTTAGACTTTATGCTTATTGTCTGGCAAGTTCAAAGTGAATATGAGGCCAGAGACGACACCTCGACAAGATTTTTGAAGAAGGTAAAGACTCTCTTAGCTAAGTTCTCTTCATGGAATATCACTAAGATTCTTCGAACTGAAAACTCAGCAACTAATTGGCTATCCAAGCTCACTTCCACAAGGATACAGAGACCCGAGGTAAAGGATAGAAAGATATTCATATAATACCTACTAGAGAAGAGTATTAGCTCGAATAGAGCTAAGGTCCTCGAGCTTAGCATGGCGCCAGCAAAACCAAGTTAGATAGACCCTATTGGAGATTACCTGGAGTAAGGTACCTTACCAACTAACAAGAAAGAGGCTAGGAAGTTAAGATACCATGCTTCTAACTACACCCTAGTTGATGGTGACCTATATCGAAGAGGGGTAAGCCTCATTCTCTTAAGTTGCCTCTAACTTGAAGAAGGTCTACATTTTATTTAAGAGTTGCATGTCGAGATATGCAATAACCACATCCAGTTACAAGCCCTTTATATTTGAGTTCTCTAACTCGGATACTATTGGCCAACAATGAGGCAAGACGCGAAGGTAATTGCCTAGAAGTGTCTGTCACGCCCCGAAGCGGCAGAGTCATAACAGCCCCGCCGTGTAAACCATCCTAAGATAGAAGTTGGCTTTACAACCGCTATCTTAGACTTGATCTACACAAGGCGTCCGCGATTAACCCGCTTTGAAGTAAACAGTTTGTAATGTAAATAAAAAGTGAGAAAAGTTATATATAATCACTATAATTCAGTTATTACATTAATCAGAAATGAAAAGTAAAATATGTGTTGATTCTTCAATGTTTTTCCTCACTCCCCAGGATCTAGCAGTTGCAAGCTTCAGAGTAGTTGTTGCCGCTTCTTAGCCAGCACCTGCACGACGTCTATAGGGATGTGAGCAACCACAGCTCAATAAGTTAGGACGAAGGACTTAAAACTATACCATACACATAACAAGGTTTTCAATCACTTATTAGTTGCAATGCATGTGCAAGCAAATGCCATCGCATGACGTTGTCCGGTCCATCGTGAGATTAGAGAAATTGCGCCCGCTCTAATCCAAGTTGAGGAGTTGCCGTTAATGCAACAACTCACGACCAAACCCAGGCTTGTGTAATGGAGACCTTGCTCCTCCTACGACTACCTTCGAACCACTGTCTTCACCCTCGCCGCAACCTCCTCTCCTGTCACTTAGTTCGACTGAGGATGAAGAAGGGACCATTTTGCAATCCTGCGCTATCCCTTCCGAAGGGGTCGATATTTGGCCGGAGAGTCCTAAGTTCCCCTAACGGGTTGCTATGCATGTCTGATTATGATTACTGGTCGGATATTTGATTAAGGCCAGTTTATGGTGATCAATCCTTTCATACAAATCATACAGTATATGCCAGAACAACAAACAGAATTATAGCATCACCCATAATCAAGCACATGCACACATTCAACTATCTAACAAGCACAACCAAGCATAATCTTAAGCCTCCAAAATACAGCATCGTATTAATCCCAACTTACCTCGACTCCTCGCTCACTCACTCGAGGTCCGATTTGCTCAGGCCGTCGCCGATCATCCCTATAACACAAACGTGGTTTCAGCTTTTCATATAACTATTATAAGTTTGTTTTATCCTATAACGCTTATTGTTATGTGTTGTTTAGGGTTTAATATACCTAATTATCTAGGTCTTAAGTCTTTTATAATTATTCTAGGTTTGGGTTTAGGTTCGGGTTCGGTTTCAGTTTCCGCATCAATTTCTAAATTAGGTTTTAGTTCGATTTCTAAATCCTAAACATGCTCGAATCCTAATGTGAAATTAGTCACATTAAGCTCGAGTATCCAAATATCCTATTGGGTCTTAATCTAGTATTCCAAGCTATTCGGTACACGCTAGTCCTAATTAGGGTATCGGATTTATCCCTGATGTGAGAAAATCTTACTTTTTTTATATAATTACCTAAAATTCAATCTTAATTCAGATTTAATATTATGCTGATTTTTACTCTAATATTATCTAAATAACCCTAATTTTTCCATATTTATTAATTTTCAATTCTACATATTCCTAATTTTCTACATTTACCACATAACACCTTCATTACTTACACTTAATACTCCATAGACTAAGATTAGGTTTCTACATCAGAGATTAACATCCCTAAACATATAATTAATATCTAAATCAGTAATTAACATCCTAATCACCTAATTAACTCTAAATCACCTAAATTTTCCATCCTTTTAGGGCTAAAAATTAACTTAAAAATTTCAAAAATTAATTTTAAAAAAATGGCTTCATAGCACTGTTCTACATCATATGAGCATCCTATAGAAAAATTTTGAGCTCCAAACTACACTCCTAAGCCTACTTATTTTCCAGTTTAATCATGCTCGGTTTTGAATAATTTATTAAGGACCCTATATTTTCAAACATAATTAAACTAAATCAATATTTTTTCATAAATTTACATACAATAAAACCTCATAATAACAAGTTTCATAATTTTCTGGGCAAAATAACTAATTTTACTAAATTATACAAAATCAGGACAATTATGGGACTCACTCGGTTCGATGCTTTTTGGCCGTCCAAGCCCGGTCCAAGCTTATCGGCCGGCCCAGACGGTGGGTCTGGAGTGGAGTGGTGGTGGTGGCTCGGTCCCAGGTGGTGGTGAGTGGTGGTTTTAGTTCACTTGCCTAATCTGCACAGTTTTCTTTTCTTTTTTTATTTTCTGGATTTTCTCTCGATTTTTTCAGTGTTCCGATTTTTCTTAGATTCTAAACTGACCAAATGACTTCTGGAAATTTTTTCCTTATTTATAGACAATTGTAGTAATTAATATGCATTAATTTGATAAGACTTTACCCCAATTCCTTAATTTTTTGCTTTTTGTTTGTCTAATTCTCATTGGCTAATTTTTATTTTTCTAATTTGAACCTGCCATGACCTGATCTTGGTTCAGCTTATCATCTTCTGATTTTTTCTGATTTTTCCATAATTATTTTATATTTTTCTTTAATTATTTGCTTAGTTTTCGGCCAATTTAGGTAATTACGCGTATTTTTATTTACACGTAAATACATTGGGGTACACGTGAACATTCCTAAATATTATTTTGGTCATTCTAAAATTTTTAGTATACATATAATCTATCTCTAGTAATTTATTAGTTATTAGATTACACTTTTTGCCTTTTCGGTAATTAGCAATTATTATGCTTAAAATTTGAAAATTTTATAGTTTCCTATTTTACTATTTATTTTCTTAAATTTAAGTTTACGGGGTCATTTTTACTAATATTTCTCTCAATAGTTTATAATTTGGGTTTGATCGGATCCTTTAACCGATCGCCCTAAACATTGGGTTCTAAGTTCAATCCTACGGTTACTTAGCTTAACTTTGGGGCTTATATTCTACCCCCCTTTAAAATAGTTTCGTCCTCGAAACTACTGTATACCTATGTATTGCTTACTTGCTAGGATTGATAGTTTATATATTATTACTATTCTAAAAAAAAATCGAACAACCTATAAGTAATACTTTGTCTTCACTACATTTAGATCTACTTTAATTTCAAAGTCTAGACCTTCATCAGGTCGTATCTTTACCTACTCCGTATCTCAAATCTTGAACTTCTGAACCTGATTATCCAGTATTTTTGTGAGTTACTTCATAACCTTAAAACCCACTTTCTATTTTGCCAAACTATCTTCAAATGAAACTTCTGTGTAATCTACTGATTAAGTTCCTTAATTACTTTCTCATTAACATTCCACTTCTTCTCTACTTGGACCTTTGTTCGATTCTCTTACTTTTCCTTCCTTTGCATTCCTTATCTTAGTATCGATTAGGGTTTATTTCATCGCTGTACTCCTCTAGTCGTATTGTACTATCGTATAACTTAGCTTTATGACCTTGCAAATTTTCTTATTGGTTTATTCCCCATTTATTCCTTGTTTGATTGTTTTTTAAGTTTTATTGGTGATCATTAGTGGTTCTAAATTCACTTCATATCATCACCTTTTCCTTTCATCCAAAATCTTTCACTCAAATGATTATACTACTATCATAGCTTCTCATTTGTTCCTCATATAGCTTAGCATAGGATCAATAGAAGCAAATTTGGCAAATCTCGACGCTTCTCCATCTCGGATTCAAATGAGATGGTTAACGACTCAATTTGACTTGACTCGAGAAAGATAAATGCGACTGTTGATTGACAGTCTCAACAAAAGAGATAGTATTAAGAAGGACTGATGACTTAACAAACATAACACAACAAGATACACTGACCAGATTGATAAGACATGAGACTCAACAACAACAATTAGACAATTCAGATTTGCCATGTTCCTGTTGGATTACCTATTGCAATTGCTAATATGAAGTACATTGTAGCTTTATAGCTTCTCCGTATACTGGATTACCTCAATAGATTTTTCCTCTAATCATCAATTTAACATTTTTAATATCTACCCAAATACTTTCTCCAAATATAACGAACTTGATGAGAACATAATCTCTTTTCCAAAAATCACATGTCTTCCATTTCAATATACTACTTATGATCACTCAACTTCAATAATGCTATCCACAAATACTTTGTATATCAAAATACTATTGATGGATAACACTACAAGAGTTTCCATATCTAGTTGGCATGCACTTCTTTCTCCCAATTCTGTAAATGCACTAATCTTATCTTGATATCATTTCAATCTAATATTATTTTAGCAATGTACAGTCACTCCTTTAACTCTTAAGGCTTCATTTACAACATCCCATATAGAGTTTTGACCATAAGTTTGATTCTTGATTGCCTTACTCAGGAAATTCAAATATCCACAGAATAATCTTCAGAAATACATTTGAACTTTTATATGTTCCTAGTAGATCCAATACTTATTGGTATATTTACCAATCTCTCCTTTATAGATATCAACTAACTTCTCATAATCCACCATCAGTAGCTTTCCTTTTAAATTTCATTTCCATCATATCTTATATTTCTATGGATTAATATCCTTCCTTCAATATAAATTCTAAATTGACAGGTAACGATAATCTCAATCATCTTAAATCCTTTTCCATTCACCAATTTCTAACTTATAGGGAATAAATACCTTAATATCATCATTGTACTTGCATTTCATCCATTTGTATATTCTACGGTGAGGGTACTCGTAAACCAATCCTTTTGTTCATATATTATTATTCAACTAAGATCAAATGAAAGTCCTTCGCAAAAATCACCACTTATCGCCTAACTTCTTTAGGCTTAAATCCTTAAATACTATCTGTGATTAACATTCCTTATTCTAATTAGTTTACTAATAGATGACTGTCTCATAAAATTTACTTTCTAGAGAGCTATGCCTTGCTAGATGGACCCTTAGGATAACTAAGTAACTGT
Organism: Lumnitzera littorea; assembly: GCA_024138015.1. Lineage (NCBI taxonomy): Eukaryota > Viridiplantae > Streptophyta > Magnoliopsida > Myrtales > Combretaceae > Lumnitzera > Lumnitzera littorea. Next base: position 70,991,401 of record JAMXBB010000011.1, on the reverse strand, counting down.
TGATTGAAAGTCCTAATCGTCTCCAACTTGTGACTTTAATTCCATCTTCACCGTCACTTATCACTTATCTTACTACTATTTGAGGGTGCCTAGATACATATTCGTTTATAGTTTTATTTGATAATCTTACTTCATTTCTTATGTATCATTTAATAGCTATCTATCTTATTTACCAAGTATCACTCCAAACTATAATTCTTCAATTCATGATTTACTAAAGGCCTAAGAATTCTTAGTCTGATTGTAGCTTTATAGTACTATTCCTTCTACTGTTCTTACCATATAAAGGACTTCTAAAATTAATCACCAAAAATACATTTGATCTTTTTATACTCCTAATTACAAATATGTCAATCGTCATTGCATTTGCACATGTCCAACAGAATAATCTTTCATCAAGAAACACAATTACATCCATTAATAAATCGTTAGGATATCCACATATATGAATAACTAACATAGGATTAATTCTAATTCTCCGAAAAACATGATTAGCAATCATACCATATCTATACTTCAAATTACTTATAGCAACTATTCATTCAAAAGAATTCCACTACATTTGTCTTTTAATTAATATTATTTCCACTTGCTGATTTAATAATTTATACATCCATAAGAAAATCAAAAATAACAATAACTTCATATACCTTATCATCATTAGACTCCTTATTATTATCATCATTTATCATCTCTTATAATTCATTCTCATTTTATATAAGGTTTACTCCTGAATTAGGTTTTGGTTATATCTTTAGTATAGGTTCTGATTCATTTCTGAATCAGTTTCTAACTTTTCCCTCTCAATGTTTTGTCTTTCTAAAATCTCCTTTTATACCATGCTTTATTTCACTTTAGATTATACTACCTCGTATTCATACTAAGTATCAAGTTAAGGTCATCTCAGAAATCCTATAAGTTTTGGATTCACCTTAATGTTTAGTGCATATCACCATATCTCTCTTATTCCAAAACTCAAATTGATTTCCACTATAGTTCATGAGTCTTGTCATTTCATCACATCTCACCGATTACAACATAAATTCATCAACAAACTTCTTAGGAATTTTATCCACAATATTAGCATATCCCACCAATTAGTTCTATCAATATTCTTTACACCTCAACTCTATATTAACTCAAAGATTCTTCTTTATTCAACCTAAATCACTTCAATAAACCGCCAATTCTTAATAGACAGACCACTTCCAAAATCGATCACTTGAGACGTATCCAAATCCCCTTTTACATTCTTACTCTCGAGTGTATATTACATTATAGCATATGTACATATCTAAAGAATATATATCCATTAATGAGCACTACTGTATCTATTAAAAGATCAATAGGATCCTAACTTATATGAATAGCTAATCATATGATCAATTCAAACTCCTGACAAAATATAACTAACTAATACATTGTATTCATCATTCAAATTTCCACCACATTCATCTTCTCAATCATTAAGTATCATTTCCATCTGGAGATTCAAGACATTATACCTCAATAGAAAAATCAAAAGTAGTAATCATTCCTTATACTTTATTATTACTAAACTCCTCAATGCTATTATCAACTGTCACCTCATATACTGTATTCTCATGCTGTATATGATCTTGGCCTACTCCAATTAATCCAGGATAATGTGAAAGCCATTCAATAAATCTTTGGGGTTAATCATCTAAAGATACATGATGTGCAAATTGCAGTACTAGTCATATTAGCAGAATGGGGTATCCCTCTTCTATCGTTACTATACATATCTTACTAGCATTGCTTGAATTATAATCTTTCACTCTCAAACCATCTTTATTCAGCAAGTCATATCACATGATCTCCATTATGTTAAAAGTAAGATTAATCTCTATTATCATCCATAAGTCTCATCACTTTTCATCAATTTCCACACAACTCCGTTAACAAACTCCTTAATAATTCCATCCATAACATATCCTAACTAATCAATTATAATATTGTTCTCCACATCTAAATTTTGGATTAAATCAGGGATTTTCCTTCAGTCCACTTGAATCACCTCAACTCTTCATCAATTTCTTCATATGATCCCATCACTAAAACTAAATTCGATTAACACCTATCTCACTGTAGCGTTACAGTCACTACCTATCTTATAATTTGTAGTACATTACTTTAATATCCCTTTATTTCTACCCACTCTCACTGTTCTTAAAATGTATAATTCTTTTAATTGTTCATTTCAAAGTGAGTTCACAAGGACTTCGCTCTAATACCAATTTAGAACTGTCACGCCCCGAAGTGGCAGAGTCGTAACAGCCCCACCGTGTAAACTATCATAAGATAGAAGTTGGCCTTACAACCGCTATCTTAGACCTGATCTACATAAAGCGTCCGCGACTAACCCGCTTTGAAGTAAACAGTTTGTAATGTAAATAAAAAGTGAGAAAAGTCATATATAATCACTATAATTCAGTTATTACATTAATGAGAAATGAAAAGTAAAATATGTATTGATTCTTCAATGTTTTTCCTCATTCCCCAGGATCCAGCAGTTGCTAGCTTCAGAGTAGTTGTTGCCGCTTCTTAGTCAGCACCTGCACGACGTCTATAGGGATGTGAGCAACTACAGCTCAGTAAGTTAGGACGAAGGACTTAAAACTATACCATACACACAACAAGGTTTTCAATCACTTATTAGGTGCAATGCATGTGCAAGCAAATGCCATCGCACGATGTTGTCCGGCCCATCGTGAGATTAGAGAAATTGCGCCCACTCTAATCCAGGTTGAGGAGTTGCCGTTAATGCAACAACTCACGACCAAACCCAAGCTTGTGTAATGGAGACCTTGCTCCTCCCGCGACTACCTTCGAACCACAGTCTTCACCCCCGCCGCGACCTCCTCTCCTATCACTTAATTCGACTGAGGATGAAGAAGGGACCATTTTGCAATCCTGTACGATCCCTTCCAAAGGGGTCGGTATTTGGCCGGAGAGTCCTAAGTTCCCCTAACGGGTTGCCATGCATGTTCGATTATGATTACTGGTCGGATATTTGATTAAGTCCAGTTTAGGGTGATCAATCCTTTCATACAAATCATACAATATATGCCAGAACAACAAACAGAATTATAGTATCACCCATAATCAAGCACATGCACACATTCAACTATCTAACAAGCACAACCAAGCATAATCTTAAGGCTCCAAAATACATCATCGTATTAATCTCAACTTACCTTAACTCCTCGCTCACTCACTCGAGGTCCGATTTGCTCAGGCCATCGCCGATCATCCCTATAACACAAATGTGGTTTCAGCTTTTCATATAACTATTATAAGTTTGTTTTATCCTATAACGCTTATTGTTATGTGTTGTTTAGGGTTTAATATACCTAATTATCTAGGTCTTAAGTCTTTTATAATTATTCTAGGTTTGAGTTTAGGTTTGGGTTCGGTTTCGGTTTCCGCATCAATTTCTAAATTAGGTTTTAGTTCGATTTCTAAATCCTAAACATGCTCGAATCCTAATGTGAAATTAGTCACATTAAGCTCGAGTATCCAAATATCTTATTGGGTCTTAATCTAGTATTCCAAGCTATTCGGTATACGCTAATCCTAATTAGGGTATCGGATTTATCCTTGATGTGAGAAAATCTTACTTTTTTTATATAATTGCCTAAAATTCAATCTTAATTCAGATTTAATATTATTCTGATTTTTACTCTAATATTATCTAAATAACCTTAATTTTTCCATATTTATTAATTTTCAATTCTACATATTCCTAATTTTCTACATTTACCACATAACACCTTCATTACTTACACTTAACACTCCATAGACTAAGATTAGGTTTCTACATCAGAGATTAACATCCCTAAACATATAATTAATATCTAAATCAGTAATTAACATCCTAATCACCTAATTAACCCTAAATCACCCAAATTTTCCATCATTTTAGGGCTAAAAATTAACTTAAAAATTTCAAAAATTAATTTTATAAAAATGGCTTTATAGCACTGTTCTACATCATATGAGCATCCTACAGAAAAATTTTGAGCTCCAAACTACACTCCTAAGCCTATTTATTTTCCGGTTTAATCATGCTCGGTTTTGAACAATTTGTTAAGGACCTTATATTTTCAGACATAATTAAACAAAATCAATATTTTTTCCTAAATTTACATACAATAAAACCTCATAATAACAAGTTTCATAATTTTCTGGGCAAAATAACTAATTTTACTAAATTATACAAAATCAGGACAATTATGGGACTCACCCGGTTCGATGTTTCCTGGCCATCTAAGCTCGGTCCAAGCTTGTCGGCCGGCCCAGACGGTGGGTCTGGAGTGGGGTGGTGGTGGTGGTGGCAGTGGTGGCTCGGTCCCAGGTGGTGGTGAGTGGTGGTTTTAGTTCACTTGCCTAATCTGCATAGTTTTCTTTTCTTTTTTTATTTTCTGGATTTTCTCTCGATTTTTTCAGTGTTCCGATTTTTCTTAGATTCTAAACTGACCAAATGACTTCTGGAAATTTTTTCCTTATTTATAGACAATTGTAGTAATTAATATGCATTAATTTGATAAGACTTTGCCCCAATTCCTTGATTTTTGGCTTTTTGTTTGTCTAATTCTCATTGGCTAATTTTTCTTTTTCTGATTTGAACCTACCACGACCTGATCTTGGTTCAGCTTGTCATCTTCTGATTTTTTCATAATTATTTTATATTTTTCTTTAATTATTTGCTTAGTTTTCGGCCAATTTAGGTAATTACGCGTATTTTTATCTACACGTAAATATATATGGGGTACACGTGAACATTCCTAAATATTATTTTGGTCATTCTAAAATTTTTAGTATACATATAATCTATCTCTAGTAATTTATTAGTTATTAGATTATACTTTTTGCCTTTTCGGTAATTAGCAATGATTATGCTTAAAATTTGAAAATTTTATAGTCTCCTATTTTACTATTTATTTTCTTAAATTTAAGTTTACGGGGTCATTTTTACTAGTATTTCTCTCAATAGTTTATAATTTGGGTTTGATCGGATCCTTTAACCGATCGCCCTAAACATTGGGTTCTAAGTTTAATCCTACGGTTACTTGGCTTAACTTTGGGGTTTACAGTGTCCATAATGCCAAAAGCACGCTTCAGTCATGCATGCTCTTAACTTTAACCTTTAGTCTCTAATGAACCTATGGCCCTTTGCCTAATAGGACATTAACATCTTCAGTGCTTTCCTAAGAGCATTTAGAAGATGGCAATTCATCATAGTGGTTGTCGCCTACTTCACCAAGGGGACCAAAGCCGAGGTCGTCACCAAGATTATATAGAGAAGCATGGAGTCCATCGTCCATAACAACATTTTCTCGAAGTCAGGGTTCTCTTTTATAATGGATAATGGGTGGCAGCTCAATAACCCCAAGTTTAAGGAGTTCTATGCTAAACACCACATTATGCCTTACTTTACCTTAGTTATACACCTTAAGTCTAATAGCTAAGTTGAGGCAATCAACAGGATCATCCTCAACAGCATCAAGAAGAGGGATGACTGAGCTCAAGGCAAATGGGCAAAGGAGCTCCTAAACATTCTATTGGGATGCAGGACTACTCACCGCTCATCCATAGGAGAAACTCTATTCCATTTAGCCTTTAGGTCGAAAGCCATTGTACTTGTAGAGTTGGAACTTCCCAACATTAGTACTCAATCCTTCAATGCCCTCGTAAACAAATCCATCTTGCAAGCCAGTGTGGACACCATAGAAGAAATTTGAGACCTCGTTGTAACTTGTGTAGTCGCTTATCAACATAGGATAACTAAATACTACGATAAGAAGGTTTGGTGTAAAGAGTTTATAGTAAGAGACTTGGTCTGCAGTAGACTTCAAGCAATCGACTCACGAGAAGGATAAGGGAAGTTAGCCCCCAAGTAGGAAGATCCGATTAAAGTTAGTGAAAACTTGGGAAATAGTGCATATAAGCTTGAAAGATTGGATGGAGAGCTCATCCCGTATACATGGAATGTCGACAATTTACGCTTATATTTTGATTAAATTGATGTAAATATTATTATACTTTCTAGATTCATTAATGAAATTTCATTACTTAAGTTGTTGTGTGTTTATTTTTATCTCTATTTCAACTTGTCTTAGCTTACATTAGGTGAACAGATATATAGATATCAAAGTCCTCAAAGGGAATCTTAACTTGTGTGCCTTTTCAGGCATAGGCACCTCAAAACATCATTGACTTGACCCTTACTAGGTAACCTCGGCAATAGGGAATATCCCCTATACAACAGAGGAACTCCCATAGTGCCTGCTAGAATACCACTAACTCGGCCCCTCGAAATGAACTAAGCTATTAATAGCTAACTAGTTCTCTTAGAAGAGTAACCCTAACTCTTCCCTAAGTGAAACAACCTAAGCTACTAACAGCTAAATAGTTATACTGAAAAGTAATGCCAACTCTTCGACTAAGTTCATTGAGTACTATAAATAAAAAACAAAGCATAAATTGAAGTAAGTACAAAATCAAAATTTTCATTGCAGATTCAAGAACAATTACATCGTAAGAGGCCAACATATTAAACCAATTAGAATAGTCTCTACAACTCTAAACAAAAACAAAGAAAAACAAGTACAACAAAAGAAGAAGGAAAAAAAAAAAAGAAACCCTAGCTTGCTACTTTAGATCAACCAACTTTAGCAACTTAGAAAAATCTAGAGCATCGATTTACTCGAAGGACTAGTCCATCAAAGTCTAAGCTGGAGGAGCCTAAGTTGAAGTAGGGGGAGGAGGAGTCTCCTTACACAAGTCTTGGTTGGCAGGGAGGTCACCCTAACCCTGATTTTCTTCTTGAGTTTCCTTAAGACTAACCCCCTACGGAGCTGTTAGAGCTGGAGAGGATTTAGGAATGTCTTCTTAAATGGCCTTGGTGGCAAGAGAGATGATACGGATTGCCAGGAAAAGGGGGACACACGACTACCTATATCACATGAACCAAGGGTAGGTTCAAATCTCAAGATGATCTAAAGGATGAATGGGAGTCGAAGGTTCAGGAGGAGGTCATCATGTACTGACAGTAGATATGATGCACCAACGTCTCATATGAGCTCAGGTCATACTTAATATTATGCACAAGTGCGGTCATAGGGTACTCGCTACTAATCCACACTCATGATAGACTAGATAAGAGTAATCAGGAGTAAGTAAGGACACTTAGCTCACAAAGGGAAGTATGTTTGAAATTCAATGAATTTTGATTAATTGTTATGACTATTACATTTTATAAGTATTTGTATGATCAAATTAGGGTAAGTTTTAGGTTTCCATAAATTACAAAAAGATTCCTACTAGAAAAGGAAAAGGGAATAAATTACAAAGGTAAAGTTGTGAACAAACAAAAAGGATATTCAGTTCTAAAAGGACAGTACGGATGTAAAAAAATGGGGCGTGTGTCAACTGGTCATTATTTAGTCCCAATGATACTATTTGCCGAGTAGAATGGGTTCTGAGTAGATCAGGTTAACATCGACTGCTTCACTTTTCTAGGCTAAGAAGGGATTGGTTTAGTAAGGCAACCCATTGTTTGGTAGGCCTTGGTTAGTTAGCCGGGGACTGGGTAACTCGACCTCGAATGCATGTCAAGTTGACAATAGGCAGATTTAGTGCTTAGCCTTGGATTGATATGTTGTAGAGGTCAGCTCGACAGCACAACAGCTGGGATTCAGGAATATTTTAGTTCGACATATAGTAGGAGTGTTGTTTAGCTTAGGTTAGGCTCGGCAGAATTGGTGGCTTCTTCCTATTCTACTCATGAGATAATGAATAATTCAAAGGAGCTTAAAATATATGCTAAATCAACTCAGGTGAACAATTCTTCCTCAGGAGTGAGTTATCTTTCAATAGCGCAACGTACCAGGGAAGCAAGGCCACGTGCTTGGGATTGTATGATCGGCCCTTAATTCCTATCATCCTTTCTATGTTGTTTAGGATTTGGGATCAAATCTAGCTCAGCTATACGATCTTCTTCTTATGGAACATATAGATGGAGGTCAACAATGTTAAAGGAGTCGAAGACTCCGTATTCTTTAGGTAAGTTAATCTTGAAGATGTTAGGATTGATCTTTCCAAGTACTTTAAACGGCCTATCAGCTCAAGGAGACAACTTACACTTTCTCAAACTTAGGAACCAATCTTTACTGAGGTGGTTCTAAACCAAACCACCAAGCTGAAATTCTCTATCCTTTTATCCCTTGCATCGCCTCTCGAGCTTAGTGGCAGCTCAGCTTAGTTGCTCTATGACCTTTTAGTACATTGTTTTGATGGCCTTAGATCTTTCTACAGTGGGTTGATGTTCGTTTCGGCTTGGTAAGGGTATTTGGTCCAATTTTAGCTCAGGGTTAAATTTGTAGGCAACCTTAAATGGTGACCTACTCGTGGCACTGTAAGCAATCCTATTGTAGGTGAACTCAATTATGGGTAGGCATTGATCCTAATCAATCATGTTCCTACCAACAGTAACTTAAAGTAAAGTTCCCATAGTTCTATTGACAGCCTCAATCTATCCGTCTGTCTGTAGATGGCAGAATGTGTTGAACAATAGCTTAGTTACCATTTGCTTAAAGTTCCCATAGTTTTATTGACAACCTCGGTTTGTCCATCCGTCTATAGATGGCGGAATGTGTTGAACAATAGCTTGGTTACCATTTGCTTCCATAATGTCCTTTAGAAGTAGCTCATGAATTTTAAGTCTCGATCTGAGACAATGGTCTTAGGCACTCCATAGACTTTGATGATCTCTTGCGAGAAAAGAAAAAAGATAGCCAAAGCATCGTTAGTTATGTAGTAAGGCATGGAGTAAGCTATCTTACTAAATCAATCCACTACCACTATGATGGAGTCTTTGCCTTAGGACGTCTTTAGCAAGCTTAACATAAAGTCTACACTCAACTTAGACCATGGTTTAGTCAGGATCAGCAAAGGTAAATATTACCCTTACTCAGCTCGACTCTTTACCCTTCTACAAGTAATACATCTCTCCAGTAAGGCTTAGACATCTCTCATTATCTTGGCTAAAAGAATCTAGAGGCTAGTACCTCATGAGTTCGATGCTTGCCAAAATGTCCAAATAATCCTCCACCATGTACTTCGTACACCAACAACTCTCGCATAGAACAGTTCGGGATACACAATCTCCTCTTTTTAAATAAGTATTTGTCCTCCTTGTGATAGTCATCAAGTGTTTGGCCTTCTTCACATTTGGCATAGATCAGTCCAAAAATGTGGATCCTAAGCATGCAAATCCTTAATCATAGAAAATCCAAGTAATCTGGTTTACAGCTTGGTCAAGGGGAAATGTCGTCTCAATAGGACATCGGCCACTACATTGTTCTTACCATTCTTGTACTTTACGACATAAGAAAATCCCTCCATAAAATCTACCTACTTAGCTTGTCTTCAGGATAACTTAGGCTGGGTCTTCAGAAGTCTCAAGGATTTATGATCAGTGTAGATCACAAATTCTTTGAGTAACAGATAATGTTGCCAAATTGTTATGGCTCGAATCAAAGAGTAAAACTCCTTATCATATATAAAATAATTGAGTATAGCTCCTCTATGTTTTTCATTGAAGTAAGAAATAGGTCAGTCCTCTTACATCAACATGGTACCTATGCCTAATTTGGATGTGTTACACTATACTTTAAAAACTTTGTCAAAGCTTAGTAGAGCTAAGATAAGGGTGGTAGTTAGCTTCACCTTTACCTCTTCAAGACGCTTATGTTTCTTCTCTCCCTACCTAAACTCTATATTCTTCCTCGATAGCTTGGTGAGCGGGACTATAATAATATTGAAATTTCTTATAAATTAGCAATAAAATGAAGCTAGGTTATGGAAGCTTGGTACGTCGGCTGAACTAATCAGCAAAGGCCACTTAGTGATCGCCTTCGCCTTTTCTTTGTCCACTCGTATACCTCCTCCACTCACAATAAACCCCAAGAAGATTATTTCAAGTTAGTAAAAGTCGCATTTATTCATATTGGCATAAAGCTACTCACAATAAATCTCTAAATCAAGACTTTAGATAAGAATGTCATCAAAATACATAACAATAAACTTTCTAATGAATTCTTAGAGCACATGGTTCATCAATCTCATGAATATGTTGTAAGCCCTAAAGTTAAGCCAAATGATCGTAGGATTGAACTTAATACACAAAGTTTAGGACGATCGGTTAAAAGATCCGATCAAACCTAAATTATAAACTATAGATAGAATTATTAGTAAAAATAATCCCGTAAACTTGAATTTAAGAAAATAAGTAATAAAATAAGAGATTATAAAATTTTCAAATTTTAAGTATAATAATTGTTAATTATCGAAAAGACGAAAAGTGTAATCTAATAACTAATAAATCGCTAGAGATAGATCATATGTATATTGAAAATCATAGAATGACCTAAATAATAATTAAAAATGTTCATATGTACCCCACATATATTTACGTGTAGATAAAAATACGCGAAATTACTTAAATTAGTTGGAAACTTATTAAATAATTAAAGAAAATTATTAATTAATTAAAAAAATCAAAGGAATAGGGAATGACTTAGATTAGGTCATGGCAGGTTAGGAAGTAAAGAAGAAAAATTAACCAATAAAAAATAAGCAACACAAAAGGCAAAATTTAAGGGATTTGGGCAATGTCTTATCTAATTAAATGCATAATAATTACTACAAAACTCTATAAAGAGAAAGAAAAATTTCAAAACTCATTTGGACAGTTAGAAGTTAAAAAAATTGAGAGCACCGAAATTGGAGAGGAAAATTAGGGTTTAGGAAATTATTGAGCAAATCTCTACAGTAGAGACTAGTGAATCGAACCTATATGCCACCACCACCTAGGACCAAACCACCACGACCACCACCCTACTCTAGACCCATCGCTTGGACTAATCGACACACCTGAATCAGTGTTGGAAGCCCAAAAGCCATCGAACCAGACGAGTCTCTCATTTGCTCCAATTTTGTACAATTTCTTAAAATTATTTATTTTGCCCAGAAAATAATGAAATTTATTATTCTGAGGTTTTATTATATGTAGATTTAGCAAAAAATAGTGATTAGGTTTAATCATGCCTGAAAATATAGGATTCTTAAGAAATTAAGCAAAACCGAACATGATTAGAATTAGAAATAAATAGGTTTAGAAGTATAGTTTAAAACTCAAATTTTTTTTGTAGAATGCTTAAGTGACATAGAATAGTGCTATCAAGTCTTTTTTTTTTTAATTTAATTTTCTAAATTTTTAAGTAAATTTTTAGCCCTAAAATGATGGAAAAATTGGGTAATTTTGGGTTAATTAGGTGATTAAGTGATTAATTACTTATTTAGATGGTAATTAGATGTTTAGGAATGTTAATTTTTGATGTGGAAACCTAATCCTAGTTTTTGGAGTGTTAAGTGTAATTAATATAGGAATTATGTTGTAATTATAGAAAATTAGGAATATGTGGAATTGGAAATTTAATAATTATGAAAAATTAGATTTATTTAGATAATATAATAATAAAAATCAGTATATAATAAATCTGAAACAAAATTTAATTTTAGGTAATTGTATAAAAAATGTAAGATTTTCTCATATCAAGAGTAAATCCAGTATCTCAATTAGGATTAGAGTATACCGAATAGTTTAGAATACTAAATTAAGGCCCAATATGATATTAGCTTAATGTGATTAATTTTACATTAAGATTTGGGCATATTTAGGATTCTTTGTAGTTAGAGACAATGTAGAATCAAAACTGGAATCTAATTTAGAAACCGAACCTCGAAATAAGGTAGAATGAATCATTAGTAAATAATAGGTATACATGGAGAAATGAGTTAAATTATAACTTAGAATATGAATAATTGAAGTATAAGTATTAAAAGGACGTATTTGTATTATAGGATACTCGGAGATGAATCGACTTGCACTTAAGTGATTGGGCGGCTGAGAATTTCAAGTAAGTTGGGTTATTACTTATTGCATTGGAATACTATTTTATGGCACTCGGAGACTTAAGATTGTGTATGATTGTGATTGTAAGTAGTTTATGCATGTGTTTGAGTATCTGAATTCGTGTTAAAATTTGTAATGTGATTGATTTTATGTTATGACTGAATTGGTGTGAAATTGTTTGAATACCCTAAAAGGAATTTAATTTTATTCAACTCTAATGACCTAAATTGTCATGCATTGCAACCCTTTAGGGGATTATTAGGATTCTCCAACCAAACACTGACACCTTTGATAAAGATAGCATTGGATAACAATTGGTCTTTTCCTCATCCTTAGTCGAACTAAGTGACAGGAGAGGAGGTCGCAGTGAGGATGAGGGCATTGGTTTGAAAGATAGTCTTAGGAGGAGCAGTGTCTCTATTACACAAATCTGGATTTGGTTGTAAGCTACTGCATAATATGAAAACTCTTCAACCCGGATTAAAGCGGGTGAAATTTCTCTGATTTCTTAACGGACCAGACTACGTTGTGTGATGACACTTACTTGTTGCATTGTATGAAAATAATTGCTTGATAATCTTATTTGTGTTTGTATACATTCATGAGTCTCCAATTTAACTTACTGAGCTGTAGTTGGTCATACACATTTAGATCTTTTTGTAGGTCCTGATTTTTGAATACTTCAAATATTATGCTACCCTATAACTATCTAAAGGTTAGTTCTTTTGAAGCCTAGGGTGTGATGATCAATTCACTTAGTAGTAGATGTATAGCTAGAGTCTCCTTTATAACTTAAAAATGAAAGACTGATAGTTGTTATGTAAATTAATAAACTGTTATGTTAATGTAGAATTTCCTGGGAAGTTCTGTAGAATGTACATGTAATTATGTATGTTGACCTAAAATTCTTGATAATTACTATAACTTTAGCTAAACACTTAATTGAACTGTTTACTTCAAAGCGAGGAGACATTGATGCCTTATGTAGATCATGTCTATGGTAAATACTATGAGGCCAGTTACTATTATAGAATGGTTTATACGGTAAGACTGTTGCGACTCTGTGACTTTAGGGCGTAACATGTTTTCGAGGCATTTAACAAGCTGAATGGCATCATAAGTCATTCATACAATGCATGGCGGGTTTTAAATGCGGTTTTCCATTCATTCCCTTCTCGCATTTGGATATGATGGTATCTAGATTTGCAATCAATTTTAGAGAATACTCTTACTCTATTCAATTCATCAAGCATGTCATCAAGTCTTAATATAAGATACCTATACTTGATGGTGATGAGATTGACTGCTTGGTTATCCACACACATCTCCATGTCCCATCCTTCTTATGTACCAATAGAGTTAGTGCGATACATAGGCTTAGGGACTCTCTTACACACCCTTTCTTAATAAGATCAAGCATGCTTAAGATTTAGTTTATAGGCTGGCTTGTTCAGTAGTACAGCTCCTAGTTGCAAGTTTATTGCATGTTCAATGCCTTGGATTAAGGGAAGACCCTCTAGCAGTTCACTTAAGAACAAGTCAGCAAACTCATTCGATAAGGTTTTCACCTCGGTAAGCAGCAATTCCGCTTCTGATCCTCTCATCTTAAGCAACCTTCTAACCAATAGATAGGTCAGCTCCCCATGCTTCATTTTTCTCTTCAGCTTGGCTTGGGTAATCACCAAAGCCTCCTTCTTCAAAACTCGGCTCAATTGAGTCTGTATGCTTTTAACTTGTTTAGCAATCATAAGGCTTAACTTCACCTTCTTTCCCTCATGCACTAAAGAACTAGTGTTCTTCCTTCCATCGTATATCGCATTCTAATCAAACATCCATGGTTATCTAAGAAAAATATGAGACACACTCATAGGCAACACTTCGTTTCAATAGTTTCTAATATTGATTGGCATAGCCATTTGCTTAGTCACTTGCAAGGCTCCCTTATCACTGAACCAATATAGTTTATAAGGCTTAGGGTGAAGCTTGGTCGGTAGCTTCAATTGTTAGACCATGAAAGCAGATGCTATATTGGTGCAACTACCACTATTGACAATTAAGGCATACAACGACCCATTTACCTTATAGCTAATATGGAATAAATTCTCTCACTGCTCATCCTCTAGCACAGGACTTACAATCATCACTCTCCTCAACATTATTGTTGCAAGATAAAATTACCCTCTTTACTATAGATGATCTCCTCCTTAGATTGTTCTAGGTGTTTGGATTCTTTAGGCTTCTTTATCTCCTCATCAATACAATCGACCTCAATGATCAGCAACTCTCCCTTGATCACCATCACTAATTTGTTCGAACATTAGCCACATGTCCAAACCCTTGACACTTGAAGCACTTAATTTCACTAGTCTTTCTTCTTAAGCTTTGGCTTTTCTTAAACTTCTTCGGGATCTCATTTTCCTTTGTTTAGGTAGTTTGAGTAAGTCAAACCTTAGCAAATTTGCTTGGCTCTAATCGCATAGGTCTACTTAGAATAGGTCGGCTTAGGGTAAGTCAATTGATAGGAGCTCAAAATCTTCCTGCCAGGTGTCTCTCAATTCTTTAGACAACTTAAATAGCCTCATCAAGTGAACTAATATCCATGGTCTCCAGAATATCTCCAATCTCATACTTTAACCCACTAATGAACTAGGATATAGTTTGATCTTTAGGCTCAACAACCTTACAACGAATCATTAACATTTGGAACCCCTTTACATATGCATCAATACTCAATCCTTCTTGCCTCAACTCCTGTATTTTCTTGAAGGTGTCCTGTAGGTAATAGCTTAGAACAAATCTTCTTCTCATGACTCTTTTTATCTCATCCCAACTCCTAACTTCTCATTCTCCTTCTCTTCTTCGAGTGGCTTGTAGATTCTTTTACTATAAGGTGTGATGAGCTGCCCACTATTAGTTCTCTTACACGCGCACGACTCCGAGGCCTCCAATCCCTCACTCGAAGAATCCTCTCTCAGTAACCTGTTAATGATGAGAGATACTATGTGGAAGAAGGATGGCTAAATTGCTTAATAACTCTAGGAGGTTGTCAAGCCCTGAAGCAGCAGAGTCATAACAGTCCCGCCGTGTAAACCATCCTAAGATAGAAGTTGGCCTTACAACCGCTATCTTAAACCTGACCTACACAAGGCGTCAACGACTAACCCGCTTTGAAGTAAACAGTTTGTAATTTAAATAAATCATTTATCTAAAAAAGTGAGGATATATATATATGCTATAATTC
Organism: Lumnitzera littorea; assembly: GCA_024138015.1. NCBI lineage: Eukaryota > Viridiplantae > Streptophyta > Magnoliopsida > Myrtales > Combretaceae > Lumnitzera > Lumnitzera littorea. The sequence continues at coordinate 70,976,159 of JAMXBB010000011.1, read as the reverse complement.
AGCTATTGTAATTAAAGTTTACAATATTTCTCTGTGATATATTTTCTAGTTATTACAGTATTCAGAAATGAAAAATTCTAAAGTAAAAGCTTAAACCTTAAAAATATATGTTTATTCTTCACATGTTTTTCCTCACTCCCCAGGATCCAGCAGTTGCTAGCTTCAGAGTAGTGGTTTGCTGCTTCTTAGCCAGCACCTGCACAACGTCTATAGGGATGTGAGCAACCACAGCTCAGTAAGTTAGGATGGAGGACTTAAAACTATACCATACACATAACAAGGTTTTCAATCACTTATTAGGTGCAATGCATGTGCAAGCAAATGCCATCGTACGACGCTGTCCGGCCCGTCGTGAGATTAGAGAAATTGTGCCCGCTCTAATCCGAGTTGAGGAGTTGCTGTTAATGCAACAGCTCACGACCAAACCTAGGCTTGTGTAATGGAGACCTTGCTCCTCCCGCGACTACTTTCGAACCACTGTCTTCACCCTCGCCACGACCTCCTCTCCTGTCACTTAGTTCGACTGAGGATGAAGAAGGGACCATTTTGCAATCCTGCACGATCCCTTCCGAAGGGGTCGGTATTTGGCCGGAGAGTCCTAAGTTCCCCTAACAGGTTGCCATGCATGTTTGATTATGATTACTGGTCGTATATTTGATTAAGTCCAGTTTAGGGTGATCAATCATTACATACAAATCATATAATATATGCCAGAACAACAAACAGAATCATAGCATCATCCATAATCGAGCACATGCACACATTCAACTATCTAACAAGCACAACCAAGCATAATCTTAAGCCTCCAAAATACAGCATCGTATTAATCCCAACTTACCTCGACTCCACGCTCACTCACTCGAGGTCCGATTTGCACAAGACCATCGTCGATCATCCTTATAACACAAACATGGTTTCAGCTTTTCATATATCTATTATAAGTTCGTTTTATCTTATAACGTTTATTGTTAGATTTTGTTTAAGGTTTAATATGCTTAATTATCTAGGTATTAAGTCTTTTACAATTATTCTAAGTTTAGGGTTAGGTTCAGATTCGGTTTTCGCATCGATTTCTAAATTAGGTTTTTTTTCGATTTCTAAGTAATGTTTTAGATTCCAACCTTAGAAATCCGTTTCAACCCATAATGTGAAATTAATCACATTACTTCTCGATCTCCTAAATACCATCATTACCCCTAGTCAGTATTTATTTTACTCGGTACACTTAAATCCATATTAGTGTACCGAATTCACTCCTAATATGAGAAATTTTTATATTTTTCATATAATTACATAAATTCAAGTTTCTTATCAGATTTATTATATTTCTCTATTATTTATATAATATCAATTTTTATTGTAATATTTTCTATTTATTATATTTTCAAAAATTACATATTATGCATTATTGCCTATTATATACATAATGCATTTCTAATATTTCTATCACTTTAATTACCATCCCTAAACATCAATTATCATTTCAAAATGTCTAAATTCATCCTAAATCAGATTTTACTCCTAATTTCCCTAATTTACAAAATTAACTTAAAGTTAACTATTTTTCCCTATTAATCATTTACTACATAATTAACCTAATAATTACATCTAACACCCTAAATGCTACAAGTATCATACTCCATCAGATTTCCACATCCTAAAACATCTACTTATTCACTAAGTCAGTAATTAATAATTTAATTACTTAATTAACCTTAAATTACCCATTTTATGCCTCATTTTAGGGTCTAAAAATTATCTAAAAATTTCGAAAATTAATTTTTGAAAATGAGCTTCATAGCACTGTTCTATATCATCTAAGTAATCTGCACAAAAATTTTGGGCTTGAAACTACACTTCTAAGGTCATTTATTTCTAAACTGAAACATGCTCGGTTTTGCATGATTTCTTAAGGACCTTATATCATGAGACATATTTTCATCAAAATAATATTTTTCTACAAACTAAATACAAAAATATTCCAGAATAACAAAATTCATAATTTTCTAATAGTATTTCCTATTTTTACAAAATTACACAAGAATTGGGCTGGAAATTGGACTCACCGATTTAAGTAGCTCCGGCCACCGCTGGCCGCCGTGGCCTTATTGGCTGGCCTGGGTGCTGCCACCACCATGTAGTGGTGGTGTCCGTCTACTTCCAGCTGCTCGTCTGGTGTGGGTTCCCTTTGAAAGCCCTATTTGTATAATTTTTTCTAATTTTTTTCTAAACCAAATTTTTCTCTCAATTTTCACCTCTCCCTAATTTTCTCTGATTTGTATCTGTCCAAATGAGCTTCTGAATTTTTCTTGCTATTTATAGACGTTTTTTGTAATTATTATGCATTAATTTGACAAGACTTTGCCTATTATCCTTGATTTTTGGCTTTTATGTTATCTAATTTTTATTGGTTGATTTTTCTTTTGCACATCCTGACATGCCACGACCTGATTTGGATAATCTTATCCTCTTTTGATTTTTTTTTCTGATTTTTCCATAATTAATTTATAATTTTCTTTAATTATTTACTTAGTTTTTTGCCAATTTAGGTAATTTCGCGTATTTTTATCTATACGTAAATACATGTGGGGTATATGTGAACATTCCTAATTATTATTTTGATCATTCTAAAATTTTTAGTATACATATAATCTATCTCTAGTAATTTATTAGTTATTAGATTACACTTTTTGCCTTTTTGGTAATTAGCAATTATTATGCTTAAAATTTGAAAATTTTATAGTCTCCTATTTTATTACTTATTTTCTTAAATTCAAGTTTACGGGGTCATTTTTACTAATATTTCTCTCAATAGTTTATAATTTGGGGTTTGATCGGATTCCTTATCCGATCGTCCAAAACCTTATGTTCTAAGTTCAATCCTACGGTCAATTAGCTTAGCTTTGGGGCTTACAGAGGTTGCATCCTACTGTATTCTCTCTCTTATGTCAACACCGACTATTCACTTATTGAAGGCTCTGTGCCGAATGTTCGAACTTTCAATTGCCAAGAGACTCCTTCCGAGCGATAAGACACTCTTCTTCGAGCTGAGTACTTTCTTTTGACTTCCTACCAATCCTTGATGCCGTAACATCTTGATTTCCCTCACCTGCTGTGATAAGAGAATCTATGTACGAAACCAATGTTGTGCTACCACTTGTTTCTTTCGCCTGACATTGTATTATTTTCCCCTTTTGTTGTTTGTCTTTTTTACCCTTTTTCGTATGTACTGGGAATTCTTCTTTTGTATGCCTTTTTGTAATTTCTTTATTTGTATGGTTATCCTAGGGACTTACTGTAAGTAGTCCCTCTTGCTTGTAAGCTAGAATCATCTTACATCACCGATATACATTAAATATATTGTTCTTGCGAGACCACTCTCTCTCTAAGACCATTCTTATACACTCTTATCTAATCTTGCTAAGTAGTTTAATATTAGTGGCGGTGGATCTTGACATTAACTTGTGTGTTATATTAAGTGAAGTGCCAAGTCGTGTTGTGTTCGCAGGTGGGTTATATCTTCCAAGTAGCTTCACCTTAGCTACTCTTATCAATTTATAGACCAATTCGTTCTATTTTTTTTTTTATATATATATTTTGAAGGACCCATTCTATGGTAAGCCCTAGTGATAACTGAGCTCATAGGCATATCAAGATGGCTTAGCTAGTAAACTCCAACACAACAAGTCTAACCTTAGCATTATCAAGCACTTCATGATACTTAAACTGCTTCTCAATCTTATCTACCCAATCTAGGTAGTCCTTAATATCATTACTCTTAGAAAAACTAAGGATATGCATCCCTAACCCTTCCATTCTAAAAGCTTAGACATTCATCTCTTTGAGTTCATAATATTCTTTCGCTTCATCACCTACTTCTTTATCTTCTTCTTCAATCTCATCTAGCGCTAGTCTATGTCTAACAACTCTGTCGACTCCTCCAACTCAGTGTAGTCGAACCAGGGCATTTGTTTGACTGTATTAGCCATTACCTCTCTCAAGTTGTTCATTGGCTCGTCCTCTGTAGAGATCATTTCTAGCTCATTGTCTATCTTCGTTTATGGCAGTCATTAGACTAGCCACAAGGCATCCGTAGACTAGGGTGTAAAACTTCCTTATTGACCTTGGTCGTTTCGAGCACCACTCTCTTGATTACTTAGGGCCCCTTGAATACTAAAATTAGACATTGTTAACTATTATAATAGATTAACAACTGAAACATAACTCAAAATTTGCTCCTACAAACTATAAGAAAACAATTTCTAACAAACCAATAGCCATTGTAACCAACATACAACAAATCACTCGTACACCTGACACTCTATTTTGCGAACAAGAAATAGGGGAAAACAAAGCACTACATTTCTTTAGTATTATACACCTTCCAAACTCTCACAACAACAATAGACAACTTCTAAAACACACTAAAGCAATAATAAGTCACTTAGAGTACAAAGTAATAGAAACTTACTTGAGCGTAACCAAGCTTTGATACCAAGATGATACGGATCATTAGGAAAGGTAAGATACATGGCTACCGATATCACTCAAATCAAGGGTAGGTTTGAACCTCAAGAGGGTCCAAAGGATAAATGGGAGTCAAAGGTTTAGCAGGGGGTCCTCATCCACCGATAGTGGATATGATGCACCAACGCCTCACATAAGCTCAAGTTGCACTTGATATTACGCATAAATGTGGTCGGAGGGCACTCGCTACAAATCCATGCTCATGATGGACTAGATAAGAGTAATTAGGAGTAAGCAAGGATACTTAACTTATGAAAGGAAAGTATGTTTGAAATTCAATTAATTTTGATTAACTATTGTGGCTATTACATTTTACAAGTATTTATATGACCTAACAAGGGTAAGTCTTAAGTTTATATGAATTACAAAAAGATTCCTACTAAAATAGAAAAAGGGAATAAATTATAAGGGTAAAGTAGTGAACAAACAAAAAGGATATTTGGTTACATAAGGACAGTATGGATGTTAGAAAATGGGTGCGTATCAACCGATCATTCTGTGGTCCTAATGATGCTATTTGCTAAGCAGAACAGGTTCTGAGCAACTTAAGTTAGCTACTTAACTTTAGGAATATTTTAGTTCGACATCTGGCAAGAGTATTGTTTGGCTTAGGTCAAGCTCGACAGTATTGGTGGCTTCTTTCTCTTCTACTTATGAGATAATGAATAGTTCGGAGGAGCTTAGAAGACATGTCGGATTAGCTCTGGTGATAAGTTCTTCCTCAAGAGTAAGTTATCTTTCAATAGCACGGCATACCAAGGAAGTAAGGCCACGTACTCAGGATCATATGATTGGCCCTTGATTTCTATCAAGCGGCCACCTCCTTAGCCTTGGCTTCCCTTTCTTCCTTATGGGTTGGACCGTTCAGGAAGTTTAGGAAGCTCAAGTCTAGATTAGGGTGTTGAAGCACCATATCTCAGATCCCCTAGCTTGTCTCCATCATGATGTCTTCATACTCATCCTTCCATCACTTTAATGTCAAGAAATCATTAATAATCTTCTACATGGCAGAAGAATGAATGACGCCTCCTTTTTTGAGGCTGGTGATCAACTCCTTCATCTCACCAACCTTGCGTTGAAGATCCTTAATCTTCCTCTCTAACTTTCCTTTCTAGTTGGTTGGCTCCAAGGAGAATTTGGTGGTAGAGGAGAACTACTCATCCTTCATTGTTAGCTCAGCTACATCTTAGAGATTGATGCATTGAGCTCCTGGTTGCAGTGGTCAAGCTTAGTCCAGACCTTCCACTTATCTTCTAAACACTTAGCAAGTGCAGCTTTAGACTTCCACTCTTTCTCTAGCTACTACTTTAGCTTAACAATCTCCTAAGCGCCCCCTTTCCTAGCCTCTTTATGCTATTGCCTCTCCTCTCTAATTTAGCCTCCAACGCTGATCTCTGTAAAGAAGCATGACGAAGACAACGGTTAGCCTTACAAAGTTTTTTATGATAACGCTTAGAAGAGGACTCTAACTTCCTATACTCCTTCCTCTTGCTAAATAGCTCATCTTTAATGAGCTTTACCTCTTTGAGGATGTGGTCATAGTACTTAAGCCAGTGCAACACCAGACTATTACACTATAAAAAATCAAACAAATATTTATAAGACAGAGGACTTAAGACATGTCGTAAAGAAAAATAACTCATAGAACTCATGACTTACCTAATAAGCTAAGTAGTGAAATGGCCCCCCATCTTAGAGACTGATTCATAATTAGTCTCCATCTCCTTCTTTAAGATGGCCCAATCAACTAGGGTATAAGACCCCAACATGAGCTGACAACTAAGCTCCTGGTGGCACAACATCACATTACTCACCCTAATCCTCAATTGCGAGCAGAGAATCTTCCTTCTAACTTGCTTAGTGGTAGCCTCATTCACCCCTTAATACAGTTAGGTATCCTGAGACTCATATAGAATGTTCTTGAACGCCTCTAAGACTACCCTTGTCTTTTGGCATTCATTCAGCTCATCTAGGTTAGCTGCCCCCATCTGCTCAAAAGTACGATAGGGGTAAGCAAAGGGGAATTGATGCATGTTGACTCAGTTAAATAGCTCTCTGTTGACCATAGAGAACTGTAGGACATTAATGGCTTCCTTGGCCTTCTTTTGAGGTTGTTTGCTTGCCTCAACCACCTCTGGGACCTTTCCTTTTTGGTCCACTAGCTCTTCTTCTATGTTGGCCTCAAGCCTTATCCTAATACCCTTAGAGGGAGAAGATAGCACCACTAACTCTTACTTAGTGGCCACAGGCTCTTATTCACCTAGCGGTGAGGACTCGAACATCGGAGCCACTATGGCCTCAGGTTCGATTACTAGCAACTCCGTAGTAAGGGTTATTGAGTGAGATCCCCTATAAAACTAGTAGTTCCCTTCAACTAACTCCCTAGAACCTAACTTCAACTTAAGGGCTTTGGCTTTTGGTTCGGTAGCCTTCTTCTCAAGCTTCATTCTAGCCTCCTACTACTTGAAGAGCTCTAATCCACCAGGATTAAGTAGCTTCTTAGGCCTTGCCAACTTCTCACCTACAAAGGGAAATAAGTAAAGTTAATGCAAGCGTAAGTAATTACAAGTACTTATGACCCTACCATGACTAACACGAGCAAGGAGGAATCCTCATTCCTCAAATGACGACGAACAAAGAACAGCTTCTTGCAAGCCCATGCCGGCACAATAGAGGAGTTAATTTACGTTAAAATTCGGACCTATCTCTCCTAGCCACTTCTTCAACATGGCCTTCTCCATGCCTAGAAAAAGTTGGGGATTGACCTAAAGTAGTACATTTACATGGTCTCCTCGACATTTAGTAGGTTATTGTGCCTTAGGGTCATAAAGGCATCAATCTCCATCATGACCTAAGAGTCGTTGGGACCAAGCTTTTTAGCTTGCCAATTCGGACCAATGGCGTCTAGCGAGTCTAGAAATTTGCCTCCTCGGACAACACTACCATGAGGAACTTATCCTTCCAATGCTTAATGGATGAGTCCAATCCCTTGAACAGCTTCCTTTGAAGTCAATGTTGAGCTTGATTTTTTTTCGATTTTAAAATATTTTTCTTAACTCAATTAGTATTAAACTCTAACCCATTTAATAATAATCCTCAACTAGGAGTTAAGAAAAACTTGGTTTTTAAAAGTATTTTGGAAAATACTTGGAGTCGCTACTCGACTGGAGTTGGAAAAAAGAGTGGGTTAGGTTAAATCGATTGGCTGGATCGATGTAACTAAACACTAGTTTACTTGAAAAACCAATTTTAAGAAAAAGGTTTTGAAAACCAAAGATTTTAGATCTACGGGCTATTCTATTAAATCCATAACAAGTACCACTTTTAACTTTTTGAATTTAGATTTTATCTTTCAAAAAATACCATTTTGAGATTTCAATTTCTATTTTACAAAAACAATAAATCATATCACATGTAACTAAGTTAATTAAATTGATTATTTACAAAAGATGGAAAAAGAAAATTTTCCATATTTTAAGTTGCCCTATAATCATGTATGAGTGCCTACGTACCTGTTATTGGAGATCAAACTTCCATAGTTCGTTTGATAAAATTTTAGGTGAGTGAATTGATTTTATTTTCAAAAAAAGATCGAGTTTATGTTATTAACCTGGTTTCGAGTTTATTTAAGGAATATTTCTAAAGGGTCCTAAATTGGGGTGTTTTTTTTTTTTTTGGAAAGTTCTAAAAGTGTCCTAATTTTAAAAATGGTCGATTTATTTTTAATTATTTAAAATTTTGATTTTTCTAAGTGATAAAACAATTTATTATTATTATTTATTTTTTATTTTTGTGTTTCACCAAAGAAAATAAAACAAACTAAACTTACCTATTTTTTCTTTTTCTTTTTCTTTTTCTCTTTTTTTTTTATTTTTCTTCTTCTTCTTTTTTGTCAGATTACAATTACAATTTTGTATTACAAAGAAACAATAAATAAATAATAAAAAAAACAAATTAAAACATAAATAAAAAATAATCGGACCAAGGATGCAGTAGGTACGGGTCAAATTTGAAGCAGCAGATCGTGGAGCGAGTTTGGATTGCAGGTTTGGACTCAGATTTAGACCAAGGCATTAGGTTCAGGTCAGACAAAGGAGAAGGGGTCAGTGATAGTTTGCAAGGGCTGTTGGTGGTGGTTTTTGCAGCCAAAATGAACGGGAAAGGGTACTTTTGTGTATAGTGGATTAAGGAATATGGGGCTAGGCAAAGCGCTGTAGTGGTTGGTGGAGTTTTTGGTGGTTTTTTATTCGAACAATAGTAGTGGTGAGATAGGAGTGTAGCTTAGGGTTATGGAGGACATCGAAGTCAGTTGTGCTACTGATTTTAGATGGGGATACGTGGTGATCTGTGTTTTGAAGTGGGTCAAGCATGGTGGGAGTTGGCACATTAGCAACAAGTCACAACTGTGTTGGTTATGTATTTAAGTGAGAGGGGGGAGTCAAGTTAGTGTGTTTGGCAAAGAAGATTGGGTTTGGTGTCATAGCCACTTGCTGTATGTGTTATGTTTCTATGTGTGTCATGTATAGTGGAGCACCATGGCAATAAGGATGCTTAGTATTGGGTTCGGTTCTCAATATGGTTATGGATAGGTAAGGTGTTGGCGTGAGAGAGGTGATCAGATGGAGTAAGTTGTTTGCTATGACGTAAGCGTAAGTTGTACATTGGTGGTTAAGTATGAAGGAAAGGGAGTTGATGAGCGGTTATAATATGCGTACGGGTTACTTGGGTTGCTGTTAGGTTTCAGTATGGTTCATGAGTGATTAGGGTTGCTGGATGGATGGCAATCGTGAGAGAGGAGATCATGAAGCGAGAGTCTTGATTTCAACCTTTTTTTGGAGTCCTTAAGAATTGAATTAAATGCAAAAATTCCTAATTTTCTTTTTTTTTTTCAATTTTTCATCAATTATTTGAATGTCCAAACGTGTTAATGTAGATATATTCTCGGGCTCCATTTGAAGTATTCCTTGTTGACTTTGTAATGACCTCGTTAATTTGATTAAATTGCAAAGGAAAAGGCCCCAAATCAAGCTCGAAAGTGGACTGTCTAATAAGGAAAACTGTGGAAATTCTAGAGAAAAGAAAGGAAAGAGGAGGAAAATAGGGGAAAAATGTGTTGATGTGGTGCTACATCAGCCGATTGGTCAAATGACGTCATGCCATGTGTCTTGATAAGACATGTAGCTAAACACGTGGTTGGAGCTAACGTATTGTTGTACCACATGTCAGGACATATGTTTCGAAGGTGCCCACGTAAAGCCACATGGTGCTACATTAGTTGTGATCGGATGAAGTAGTGCTACATGTCCACAGTAGATACATGTCTTAATGTTATCTCAATACGTGGCAGTGTGTTTTATAGAGAAAAATAAAAGGTAATTTGTGCCTTTGATAAGATTTGAACCTAGAATCTCCAAGTCATTGATGGTGAAAGTCAAAGAGTAGTACTGCTAAGCCGTTAGCCTATATCTTATCTATATATGTAAATTACATATATGGACTATATGGCCTCGGCTAGATTAATTTCCAACCTAAGCCCAACACACTTTATGCAACCCAACACAAATGATATTTAAAAAACTAAAACTACTTAAATTTCCTAGTTAAATTATCTATTTCTCTTATTATTATTTAAGGCCTAAAAAATATTAAGGCTAAATTAAAAAAATCCTATTCTATTTAAACTATCTAAAAATTTTATTGTTTTATTATTTCTTTTAAAATTCTATATATATATATATTTTGTATTTTTCTAATTTTCCTACTTTTTGTGACTTTTTTTGAATTTTCTATTTTTTATGATTTTTTGCAAAATTTTTTATTTTTTTGTATTTGTTCTAATTTTTTTTATTGTTTGTGCTTTTTCCTAAATTAGGACTCTTTACCTATTCTAAAAATTCTAAAATTACAAGAGGAGTGAAAATAGAGCGTCTATAGGCGATTCTAGATGTAGGCCTAGCCTCTTAACCCTTTCCACAAATAATAAAAATTAAATAGTTATAATGTGGCATGCACCACTAAGTACTCGTAAAGAGCATAGAACACCTTGAGGATTCTCCACCCATTAGAAGGAATCTAAGTAAGGCAAAAATGATGATGATTGAAGAGTTCCTTTTCAAATTTGGTAAAGGAGAGACACATCCCAAACTTAAGGCACTTCTCGTAAATTGCAAAGCACCTCTCCAATAGCAAGGTCACCCTTTCATCTAGCCTTAGCACCTATAATACCATACCAAGCTAATTCTCCCTCATGTAGTTATGCAGACAATAATTTACGCTAATTGGTTTTCTCTTACTCACCCGACCATTTGGCCCCAAACCACTCTCTGGCCTCTAGAATAAATTAACAACTTTTAGGACCTTCTCATAAGGGTACACATCATGAAGAATGGTGTTGATAAGGTCTACCCCATCTATCTCCACAGCTACTTCCGAGGATTTCTCTTCCACTTATGTTGACGCAGATGAAACTTTTTCAGTCGCTGTTGTAAGCTTTGTAATTAGAAGTTCGGATTTAATACGTAAAATTTAGGTTAATTGGATAAAGTGTTTGATCAAACCTATATTATACGAAAAAACTAGAAATATTAGTAAAAATGACCCTGTAAGTTTGAATTTAAAAAAATAAGTAATAAAATAATTAAATATCATAACATTGAATTATAAGTATATTACTCGTTATTTGTTGGAAATGTATAAAACGAGTTCTGATAATTAATGAGTCAATAGAAATAAATTATATGTATACTAAAAATCATAAAATAACATAAATAATATTTAGGAGTATTTACTTGTACTCTATATGTATTTACATATAGGTAAAAATATCCAAAATTATTTAAAATACTCGAAATATACTAAATTAATGCTAAATAATTAGAGAAACTTAAAAAAAATTAAGGAGAAATAAAAAAAAAAAGTAAGGAAATGTCTAGGTTTGAGGCGTGGCAAGCTGGGATTAAGTAAGAAAAATTAACTAATTAAATTAAGGCAATTAGAAAGCCAAAAAAGAAGAGATAAGGGTCAAATGTCAATCCAAAAATTAAAGAAAAATGTCAATTAGCTCTATAAATAACCTAACCTTCAATTGGAGCTTATTTAGTCAATTATCAATCAAAGAAAATTAGAGAGGAAATAGAAAAATTAAGTTAGGGTTTTTTTACAAAAAAATAGCAAATTTAGTGTGCAATTAAGGCTTAGAGATGGAACCTACGACCAGTAGTTACTTAGAACCAAACCGCTACCACCACCACACCCTATCCCCATCGCCTAGCTTTGCTAACACCCCTAGGCCCACCACTGGTGGTTAGAAGTCCATTGGATAGGTGAGTTTGATTCTTAACTTGATTTTGTTTAATTTTGTAAAAACATTAAATGTATTTAGAAAATTATGAAATTTGATATTTTGATATTTTTATAATGCTTAAGAAATGTTAGTGCTATGAAGATTTAGAAATGTATAGTGCTTAAGAAAGGTTAGTGCTATGAAGATTTAGAAATATATAGTGCTTAAGAAATCCCGTAAACCTAAGTTTATTTCAATTTGGAAATAAATAAACTTATAAGTGTAGTTTTGAGCTCTTTTTTTTTTTTGTGTAGGCTATTTAGAGGATATAGAATGATGCTATAAAGAAATTTTTCAAAAATAAATATTTTGAAATTTTTAGATAATTTTTAAGCCTTAAAATAATGTATAAAATGGGTAATTTTGTGCTAATTTAGTAATTAAATGAATAATTACTAATTTAGTTTGTAATTAGGTGTTTTAGGATGTTAGTTTCTAATGTAGTATGATAATTATAGTATTTAGGGTGTTAGATATAATTATGATGTGTATTATGTAGTAAATATATGTAAATTAACAATATGTGAAATTGAAAATGTAATAAATAGAAAATATTATGTTAAAATTTATAATATAATAATAATAGTACTATATAATAAATTTGATAGGAAACTTAAATGTAGGCAATTATATGAAAAATGTAAAATTTTCTCACATAAAAAATAAATTTAGTAGTTAAATTAAAATGAAGATGTACTCATAGATTAGAATATTGATTAGGGGTTAAAGTGATATTTAGGATGTCTGAGTATAAAGTCATTAATTTCACGTTATAGTTCGAAACGCATTCTTATGATTTACATATAATATTCGTAGTAAAAAACTGATTGGAACCGAATTTGGAAATCAATTCCTAAACTACCCTAGAATAAAATTGATACTAAGTAATATATATTTGGAAAATTAGATTAAATTATAATTTAAAATATATATGTCATAAGGATATAAATACCAAAAAAGCATTTATATTATGAGACATGTGGAGATGAGTCACCTGCATCAAGTTGAGTAAGCAAACTGAGGATTTTAGATAAGTTGGGTTCAATACTTCGTTATATTTTGGAGTACTATATTAAAGTACTTGAAGGCTTAGGATTATATATGATTGTGCTTATAAGTAGCTATACATACATGTGCTTGTGTGTTTCTGATTACTTGTTGAATGGTGATGTGTTGTGAATTGAGTGGTGTGAGGTTGTTTGGTTACTTTGAATTGAACTTAATTATGACTAACCTAAACACCTTAATTAGACATGTATTGCAACCCTTTAAGAGACTGTTAGAGTTCTCCAACCAAATATTGATATCTTCAAAAAATATAGCGTTGAATAACATAATGGTCTTTTCTTCATTTTTAGCCGAACTAAGTAATAGGAGAGGAGGTCGTGGTAAGAATAAGGGCGATGGTTCGAAGGATAGTTATAAGGGGAGCGATGTCTCCATTACATAAACCTGAATTTGGTTGTGATTTGTTGCATGAATATAAAAACTCCTCAACCAAGATTAATGCGTGTAAAATTACTCTAATTTTACAATAGACTTGACTACGTTATGTGATGGCATCTACTTGTTGCATTGCATATAATTAATTGTTGAAAACCTCGTTTGTGTTTATTATGCATTCTTAAGTCTCCATCCTGACTTATTAAGCTATTGGTTTCTCATACTCTTATAAATTTTCTTGTAGGTATTGATTGAGATGCAACGTTATAATTATCCCAAGGTTAGACCCTTTTTGAAATATCTTGGGGGAGTGAGAATCTACTGGCTGAGCAATTGAGTCCGTAGTGTTTATTTATGAACTCTTAGGTGTATGCAATGGTTTGTAATACTTTACTTATCAAACTTTTACGGAATATAAATTACTTCTTGAGACTGTAAGACAATATAAGTACCTTTATGTAAATATGACTTAAGGTTTTTAGTTATATTTATAAATTATGTCTATAATTATGAATGAGCCGTTTTATTTCAAAGTGAAGAGTCGTTAACGCCATGTGTAAATTGTATCTATGATAGGGACTATAAGGTTAGTTACTATCATAGATTGGTTTATACAGTAGAACTATTATGACTTTTGCTGCTTTGGGGCGTAATAGTTGTTGTAGGGGGAGTGGCATCCTTGATTGCCTTAGAGTTAGAAGGAGTTAGTATATATTTTGATGAATTTGACTCACCAAAGTTTTTCACCATTGTTGGTTTAAGAAGAAAGTAAAGTAAGTTAGAGAAATGATTGAAGACAATTATAAAAGAGAGAGAATCTACAGTAAGAAGTAAGAGTATGAGGTGCAAGTGCTAATCTAACAGGTATTTATAAGCCTTAAGTATAAGGAAAAACAACAATGGTTATCATGATCCAAAAAGGTGCAATTTCCTCGATGCATTACAATGTTTATACGTAGCTGCAGTTTGAAATGAAAAGCCGAGATGAAAGAGACAACTGCATGCGCAACTACAAGGATATGACAAGTGTCATGTCACATTAAATATACCTTAGAAATGCATGCTATACCTAAAATTAGAAAAGGGTAACTTCTTCAAGAAGGTTTGCCGATGTCTCTTCAGCTCCCTTGCCTACTGCAAAATTTCCTCAATAAACCAGCATAAAAAGTTATTGTGTTCAACACGAAAGACTCAAAACAGTCCAACCCTATCAACATGACTTCGGCTCTGATAGACGTGATTACATGACATTCCCCCTGATTATCTCTACAACTCAGCATACCCCCTTGCTAAAAGAGGTTGGCCCTTTTGCTCTTAAGCTCGGCACCTGACCCTTTAAGTACTCAACTTAACTAAGATGTGATCAGCTTAGATGACCCTATGGGGTATCTCTCCTAGGTCAGATTCTAGCCATGATATGTCGACTTCTTCCCTTACAGACATCCAAACATCTTCTTATCACGGCAAATTGGTCAACCTGCACGTCGGGTCACTTCAGATTTAGTTCAACCACGTGTCTAAGGAACCCATCTGGCTATTCACTCTCCTTACTACCCAATTGATAACGAAACTATAGGTTTTTTTTAGGGCACGAGGGGGAGAAGGGGGTAGGGGGCAGGCGGTGGAGGATGGGGGGCAATGGGGTCGGGGAAGGAAGGTGTAAATGTTGATAAAGTATTTTGCACACCGACCTAATTGGGCCCATAGCCGACTTGATCCATTAACAACCAACCTAATCATTCCACAGGTTAACCTTAGCATAAGCTCTCCAAACAAGCCATCCCTTCTAAATGATCTACACAACCTTGGATGGTCATAACTGTTATTAGACAAGCGAAAAAGGCCTGACTCTTTGCGTACTACCTTAAGCAGTTGAAACACGTCAGACTCCATACTCCAACTACCCAAGTCGTGCGAATGTGTCAAGATGCTAAACATATTCCCTTGATCCTCAGCAGTCTTCCTCTATAAATAACCCGAAGCATTCGAATAGTAAACCACCTTGGCTCTTTACGTACTTAGACTCTCTTTGTGAGCTCTTTGCATTCTTTCTTATTTTCCCTTCACATAAATATTGACTTAAGCATCAAAGTGGTGATGTCAAATAGTACCCCGATACCTCGATACCCCTTACTATATTCTATTTTGCAGGCTCACTACATACTAGTGCAAAGCCTAAACTAATTTACTTTATTGGTTGAATTCTACTAACAACAAGGGCGTTTGGAAATTTTGTGTTTCTTTTGGTTTGGAAATAATATGATATTCTAATTTTACCTCCCCACTTGAAAAAAAAAAAAAAAAGAAAAAGAAAAAGCTACGATACCTTAAATTTGGTGATGTAAAAGGTTATGTCATTTTATATTCTACCGTCCGAAGGTTGTAACTCTAAATTATGGTCAAAAGTTTATTGTCTCTCTCCATGCTGTTAGTTTGTCAAAATCCTATCTCATCCAATAAAAATATAACACGTAGCATTGGTCCCATATAAGGTTGTTAAAACCTTGATTCTACTTGAAATCGCTAGAAAGTCTATAGAATCAAAATATAAAAATGTAAGTTTTTATAACCTAAATAAAATAGCTTTCAAAGAACTAGAGATATGCCTATAGTAGTTATAAAAAACTTGAAATATATGATGAAAATAAAAAAAAATTAGGTTCTTTTTCCATAAAAAATGTTCTAATCTATAATATAACATTCACAAAATAAGGATAAACAGAGTTGAAATTAATTTTTTTCTATTATTTTGTCTAAAAAAAGTAATAAATTAAAGAAAATCAAATGTTTTAACTCATCTTGAGTTGTTAATGGTATAAACTTAAATATACAATTTTTCGTATAAACTTTCTATTGAAGTTAGAACTCATATGAAAGTTATGAAAATTAAAGATGGGAATGGGAGAGAGAGAAAGAGGAAAAAAATTGAAAGATGATAGAGAAGATGATTTATTGCCTAAATATTTAATGGGATTATAGAAGCATAGTTATATTTTTTTTATTTTTGCTCTATTTAACTCATATAAATAGAATCGGTAAACTTAGTTAAAAATATAAGTTTCTACCAAGTTTGACGTGTAAAATTAGTTAAAAATGGAAGTTTCTACAAAAAAAAAAAATGATTTTATACACTATTCAACTTGAAAGAGCTTTTTAAAATTATAAACCCATAAAATCGTATAAGTAGAATCACGATTTTAACAACTTTGGTCCTATAACTGTCTCATCTCCATTCCTACCTTCCATTGCTTTGTTATGCAATGTTAAATTTACTAAGTTGAGTCAAAAAACATAAGTAGACCACTAGTATACCTTCTTTTAACAACACTTCAATTAAAGGTGTTATACATAGGAGTGAAAATGTGTAGTCTCCCATGCAATCATACTTATCTTATATATTGCATCCTCAATGGAGGATATTATTAAGATAGATAAGAGAAAACTTTCATATTATGAAGCCCACTTCTCTATTTCCATTACGTCTTTCCTCATTTTTCTCCTTTAGTATA
Source organism: Lumnitzera littorea (assembly GCA_024138015.1). NCBI lineage: Eukaryota > Viridiplantae > Streptophyta > Magnoliopsida > Myrtales > Combretaceae > Lumnitzera > Lumnitzera littorea. The sequence goes on along the minus strand of JAMXBB010000011.1, from coordinate 70,959,338 downwards.
TCTATTCAAGAAATATTTCTTAGTTTCCTATTTCTTCCTCTTTTTCTTTTCACTAAATCATAATCTCCATTTAATTTTTGACAATTCATTAAGTAAAACAAACAATTGGTTTGGGAATAATTATCAACATAGCTTTCATATTTTAAGTGATTTTTCTTTTTTTTTTTCTTTTTCCAACGTTGTTTTATATGATACTCCAAAAAAAAAAAAAAAAAAACAAGAGAGAGAGAGAGAGAAAACTAACATAGAATCCAATAATGATATATATAAATTATTCCTAAAAGTAGTGATAAATTGATTTCAAGCGTGGAAACTTCTTTTGTTAATGGACTATTAAGCAAAATTGATAAATTTTATTTATCCCAGTTATGAATCTTATAAAGAAAAATGATAAGGCATGTTAAATAACATTTATCAAGAAATTAAATTATAATTTGTTATTCAATTTCCATGTGCTTTAAGTATTCTAAGCATGCAAGATCTATACAAAAAGAAAAATTATATGTGTTCAATTTATTATTGAGCAAGGGAACTATGAAATTTCGGATGTTTTTAGATTAATGATTGAAGACGGAAAAGATAATAAGGAAAGGGTTAAATAATGAGGAGAATGACGATGGATATTCCAAAAGTGTTCACTTATTAAATAAAGAAAATTTTTACATTTTCATATACTTAGTTTTCATTAGTTGTGTAATTAATGTTAAAATATGTAAAAAGTTTTTCTTACTTATCATCTTTCCGGTGGTTATTTATGACGTGGATAATTGAATCTCTTTCTGGACATATCTCCTAATGTCAACGTAAGTATGTGGTAGAAGAAAATCGACATTGCGAGTACTATACTCGTTCCTTATGTTTAGAAATATATTTTGAAAATGAAATTTTTAACTGTAAGGTGTAATGCAATTTCATTCTCATTTTATTAACTATGATTAATTAAAATTATTTTTTGTAATCTTCAAAGAAATTATAATATGTAGTAATTAAGAATATTTTCGATAAATAATTCTATTTAAACATTTAATATCATTCCATTTTGTGATTAGTTCCAAACATAGGAACTGATTTTTCATTCCTTTTCTTACTTCGTTCCATTCTGCTCCATTCCGTTTTCTTTCATTTTATTCCTTCATACCAAACATGACATAACATTATATAACTATGAATATGTCAAATGATTATATTATTAAAAAATTAGCTTTAAAGAAATTGTAGTTTACGTCTTAGAATAATTTAGACTAAATATAATTTAAAAAAGTTGTCCTATAATGAATGGTTTTTAGGAGAAATTGGCAATTCTTAAAAAAAAAAAAAAAATTTGAGAAACAAGATGGCCGAAGATGATTTAGTAAATATTTCAATGTACAAGCACATCGAACATGCAATTTTAATTTGACAATACATATGCCAAACACATGTTTTATTTTAAGCCTCCTACGATTCAATGTTTGTTAAATACGATGTTTTATGTGCATGTTCAGTATAATAAAAACTGCACCAAATGATTTCAACATGATTATTATATAACCTTATTTATTAAGAAAAACTTAATCATATATTTAAGCTTTATGAAAGGATTAAAATGTTATATTCATGCATACAAGATTACATAAAATATTTGTGTGTTTTACTCTAAATATAGAATACATAAAATAAAGATGTGATGGAATATTTTATCAAGCTATATTTTATTTGATTTCTTATTTTACTTCATGAAAAGAAAGACGCAATGGAGTTTTTTTTTTTTTTTTTCTAATTTCTAAGAAAGATGCTATTGCTAATAAGTATTTCTCAAATTTAATTTCTATTTTTGCTTGATGAATTTAAAAACAAAACACTAGAAATATTTTTCAAACATGCAAAACGGAAAAGAAGAAGAAGAAGAAGAAGAAGAAGAAGATGATGATGATGATGATGATGATGATGAAGAAGAAGAAAAAGAAAGGAATCATGGAAATAGAGAAGTGGGCTCTATAATATCATTTCCATAAAATCCGACAACTTAGCAAATTTAATGTTGAATAATGGAGAAACGAATGGTAGGAATAGAGATGAGACAATTATGGAAGCAATTCTATGTGTTCTATTTTTATTGGATGAGACGGGATTACAACAACACAGGGAGAGATAGTAAACTTTCGACCTCAAGAGTGTAGGGTTTCAAATCCTTTACCTAGTGTACTTGAAGGGTATTTATAAGAGAGAATGGTTGGAAATGACAATTAAGAGACTTTCTCATAATTTCATTGATTCTCTAGATCCCTAATTATTATAGAGTATATCATGGAGAGGAAATTGTAGGATTAAGAGTAGCAATTATGTAAAACCCAAGAAAAATTGAGAAGAAAATATTTTCAAAATGGTTGGCATTTTTATAAATAACTCTATTGGGCTAAAACCCTCTCTTTTGGCTTAATCTATTTGCCTTTTCATTTTCTAGACCCTAAACTTTTTTAGCCACTCTAACCTTTATTCTTTCCCTCTTTTCTCATTACTCTCTCTCGACCCTAGATAAGCAATGCTCTTCAACCTAAAATCTTCAAGAAAATTTGTGCTAAAGCTAGGCTAAGGTAAGATCAAGCTCCCAAGACTCTTTTCTATGTATACTTTATTGAAATTTCAATAGGTTTTCTTAGCTAAATTCTTGAAAATTTGAATTTGTGTATTTGGGTTTTCAGTTTAATCAGAAAAGTTTATCTTGCATTTGGACTTCTTAGCTTATATTCCACCATATCAAGTAAGTTCTTGTCTTTTCATCTAGTTAGTTGTTGGGTTTTTCATGAAAGTTGAGTTTGAAGTTAAGGTTAAATATAGATTATGAGATTTGTGTTTATGAGATGAGAAATGAAGTTGAGAATAGCTAATTATTGTGACTTTATTCGTGTATTGAAGTGTTTTGAAATTGGGTTAAGGATGTGAGGAGATTTGGGATTTTTGAGTAGGGGCTATTCTAGACAGATTGCTGATTTTTGGATGGAGTCTAGGTGCCATGCTTTTTAGAGTCCAGATCCCATTAGAGTTTAGACGCTATGCCTTATACAAGTTAGGCTTGTTTTCTTAAGTTCCTTCTTTCCTAATCCTGCAGCCAAGTGCTTTACCCTTTCTTTCCTTAATCTAAAGATCCAATCTTTATCTATTCCTTATACCTTTAGAAGCTTAATTTGAGTCCAAGTTGCCTTTAGGTAGTGTTAATCTAAGTCGAGTTAGGAGTTTCACTTAGAAACTTATTCTCCTTAAGTTCCTTCAATTCTTATCCGTTTCCCAATGACTTTACCTAGCTTTCTTTTGCCTAAAGATCCAATCTTTTCTTAATTTTCCTGAGATCTCTAAGTGATATGTGTAGTAGGACTTTTTAGATGTAAGTTGAGAAGTGTAAAGAATAAGTTAGGTCAGGGTTGCTTAGGAGCTTGACTTGCATTCACTTGAGAAGTAATCTAAGATGAGTTTAGTATGTTAATTGGCTAATTAATAGAATCAGGTCTCATAGTTAATCTGGATTCAAACTTATAATTGGTTTGCTTTTGTTTTTTAAGTACATGATGCGTGTTTAATGGTTGTGCTTGATAGGATAATAAGTAACCGAACTAACTCATATTCAACTTAAAACTTGATTCGCTGCTTATGCTTAGCTCGTCTTAAGGATCAGTGGTAATAGATCCCTAATGGATAACTGCTAATCTTCATATGAGGATTCCCTGAAGATTCCTTAGTAGACTTGCATACTGAGACAAAGTAACTAGATTTCGGATCATAGCTGTCGGGGCCGGGAGTAGTAGTTTCCAATACCGTAGTATGTATACAGTAAAACATACACACATACACATACATGCATACAAAGACAGAGTGTAGCGGAGTTATAAGTACCACTTTGTTTTTTTATTAGCCTAAATACAAGATAATTAACTAATTGTTTAATGTTGCTCTTTGTTACTATGTTTAAATAAATGTATCCATGTGACTGGTCCGGCATCCTTGTGTGCTTGTGCATTATATACTAAGCTTTAGTTCATTTCTTTATCTTTATAAGTGTAAGTACTCTTGTTAAGTTAACTACTTGTAACAAAGTCAAGGCTTCCACTACCTTCAAGGTGGAAAGAGAGACATTTAGCAACTTTGTTTTGATAATATTGTTATTGGTTTGTGGAGTTGAAAGAGATGAGGCTGAGTAGATTTGTGGTTAGGTTTTGTTGTTATAAAGTTAGAAATCTTGTTAAATGGTTAAATTGTGATTGAAATGACTTGCTTGTGAGTCATTTGAATTGTTTGAATGTTGGAGAATGGTTATTAGCACTAGATAGGATATTGTTGTAGTTGATTTGGAGATTATAATGGTGTTTTAATTTCTTAACATATCATTAGGAAACTAAAGATGTAGGGTAGTGATACACCGTACCAAGAATAGACAAGGTTGGCCACATCGGTGGTAGGTCCAAACTCATTGAAAGTCCAAAAATAAAGATGGAACCTGTGAAAATGAAAGTAAACCTAACAAAATCCCATGGATGATTCCGAGAATATAATGCGCTAAGGAACCTCCATAAACTCATGAACTAACTCAATATGATGCATGAATAGCTCAATAAGGTCACTCGCCACCTAGCCTTGCTTAAGGTTTAAGATAAGAGTAAAAAGAGTAAGCACAACAAGTCACAAAAGTAAGAACTTAGTATATTCAATAATGATAAGATGATGATGATGCGGCTATAATGTACAAGGGGTATTTATATTCGAAAATCTAGGGCAACCTATTAAATATAGAAAGAAAAAAAGGGTTTGTCCAAAATAAGTAAAATACAAGGAACATTAAAAGGGTATTAATGAAAAATCAAGAAAACCTTTAGTTTGTACAGCAGATTCCATCACATGGGTGCTTAAACACATGGCTGGAGGCTGGAGGAAGGCTTCTAATGCAAACAAACAAAAGAGTGCAGTTAACTTAATTGTTGCCGAGCTGAGCCATTGACTCTTCCGAGGTAAATTCAACTTAGATATACTCGAGATAGCTTGGACGCAGGTTGGCCAAGTCGATGGGTAAGTAAGCCAAACTTTTAGTTTGGCGCTCTTCATGTTGGCATTTAGGGGTAGTTAATAGGTACTGGAAAGCTCGGCTCAGAAAAGACAATAGGTTGGTAGAGAGGAGCGACTCAAACTCTTCTAATATGGGTTGGGATGAAAGGATGTGCATTGCTAAGTTCTCCAACCCTTGTTCTCAAGCTTGGTTCCATTATCCGGTTATTCGATTCCAATTGAGTAGGTTATGGCACCCTTAAGTTATGGAGCATTACATCTTAAGTGGTATATGAGTTTAGATTAATTTATCTCTACTGTAAGAGTTAAGTAGATCCTAAAAACACTTGGGTTAAGGGATCATGGAATAACTTAGGTAGTGGATCATAGAAAGACTTAAGTTGATTGATCATTGAAGAGCTTAGGCAATTGATCAACAAGGCATGAGCAATTGAGACAAAGGGGTAGAATATGAGAACAATTCGAGAGAGTGAGAAGTCGCCTTAGTTCTTATCATCATAGATCTAATTTCAATCTTCTATTCTCAATTCTTATCTGATTTATTTCATTACTTGTATCTATTCCTTGCTTACTTACCTTTTTAGTTACTTGTATTTCTTTGCTATTGTTTCCTTTCAATTCCTTATTATCTTGTTGTGTTGTAGTGTGCCTAAGTATTAATCTGTGAAATTAGAAGAAGAGGTAGGATGGAAGACCTAGTTGAGCTTGCCCCTTTAATTTTCTTGAATTAAATTTATAAAATCAAGAATAGGTATAAAATACTTAAGGAAAACTTAATAGAGTAACCCTTAACAAAAAGAAAAAAAAAAACTTGAGAAACAAATCCCAAATTATATCCTTATGCTTATCTAACCCATATACAAATGGACATAATTACTGCAATAACAAACCTAACACATACACATGAGTGATCTAAACGCCAAACTACTCACAGACCTTGCATGGTTAATAGTAACACAAAAGAAGTGGAATGTATAATAGAAGGCCAATATATTATACCTATAATGGGATTTAAAAGATTTGATGAAGCTTAATATGTGTATACCTATAATGGGACTGATGGATGAGTTTTTTCTTATGTCATGGCATGTAAAGTCTGTTTTGCATGAGTTAATAAAGGTTATGTTAAATTTGCCAATTTGATTTGAGTCAAGTCATCAGTGAAGTTAATGTTGTGTTAACATTCATTGGCCCTACTATATGTATACTTTTGTTGAGTTGTAAAGACTATAAACATTCTAGCACTAATAAAAAACATAAATAATAAGATGAATACTAAGAACAAGTTCACGTAAGACTAACAAATCAACTAAATTTCATTAAATGAGATAAGAAATACATAAGTTATCGGTGATAATCATAAAAACCTCCTAATTCACTTAATAATATTGATCTAAAGACAAGTAAAGGAAGAAGTAGTAAGCAATCTAAGGGTAGATTACATTATTGGAAGGGAAAGTATAGAACTTGAGAACCTTTGAAGCTAGGTGTGGTTGGAGATGATTGATGAGTAAGGCTTAAGGTTAGTCCTAGTAAGTAATAATCCGGTGGTATGTCATGTGATGAGATGAGGTACTTGGCTGGAGATCGTTGTAGACAAAGGAGATAAGAGTTATTCACCTTAGAGATGCAGGATATGATGAGTATGTTGTTTATGAGAAATCATTTGTAGATGTAAATTAGGATGGGAATGGAGTAGAATATCTATACTACTATGATGATTAAGGTTCATAGCTAGAATTATAGAACCTTGTGGAGAGTTCTACAATGGTCATAGCTTGGTCCTCACTTTGGAGATGCGTATGTTTTGTTGTTGTATTAAGGGGTTGTTGAGATGTGATCATGTATATTCTTCAAGATGTTCTATTTTGATGTATTTTGAGGAATTATAAGGTGTTATGACACCAAAAGTTATTTAGTTTTGATGATGTTTAAAGAGGAGGTAGACTCCTATTTATGTTGATTATTTGATACTTTATACATTTTTATGGTTGTACAATGGATGTCTTTCCACTTAGACTTAACGTTATGGAATTAATATCAGGGTTATGATATTTGTTATAGGTGCTATGAATTGAAGTAAGTTATGACTTATGACTCTTTTTTATGTTCTATTATATATTTATTTTCAAAGGAGTTGCGCAGTTATAGACTCTAAGAAACCATTTGGTTTACTTGATGACTTTTGTTAAGGGGATAGACTACTTTAAGGAATATAAATGGTGTCACAATTGTTTGTTACATTTCTTTATTATGGTGTAATAATTAGAGATGATATATTGGGGTAAATTGTGCTAATGATTCGATTGTGGATAGTAAGAAGTGAGGTAGTGATAAAGGGGAGTACCTTAATACTTCGAAGATAAGGGTGGAAGTGTAAGGATCAAAAGAGCTATGATATGAACATGACAAGGGTAGATCAGAGCTAAAAAACTCAAGAGTTATAGAGAAACCTACCAAGAGTATGAATATTAAAGAGCAGATTTTTAAGAGGTGGATTATCGCATATAGTACAGTCAGAGGAGCAAACTCAAAGAGAAATGATTTAGGAGCTTAAGGAAGAAATGAGGAAAAGGTAATTAGAGTCATTTCAAAAATTAAGTGACTTTCGAGGATAAAAGCCCTTTGAAGGAGGTAATAATGTAAAACCCAAGCAAAATTGAGAAGAAAATATTTTCAAAATGGGTAGTGTTTTTGTAAATAACTTTTTTGGGCTTAAACCCTTTCTTTTGCCCTAACTCATATGCCTTTCTTTTCTAAAATCCTAAGCTTCATTAGCTACTCTAATTGATCTTCTTTTCCTCTCTTCTCATTTCTCTCTCTAAACCCTAGCTAAGCAAGGCTCTTAAACCCCAAAATCTTCAAGAAAATTCATGCTAAAGCTAAGCTAATGTAAGATTAAGCTTCTAAGACTCTGTTATAAGCTTATTTATTGAAAAACATCCATTTCAATAGGTTCTTGTAGCTAAACCCTTGAAATCAAAATTTGTGTGTTTAGGTTTTTCAATTTCATCACTCAAGTTCATTTTGCATTTAGACTTCTTGGCTTGTATTCTACCATTTCAAGTAAGTTTTCTCATCTTTTCCTCTAGTTAGTTGTTGGGTTTTTTTTTTTTTTTTTTTAATGAAAGATGAATTGGAAGTTAGGGTTGTACGTAGAGTTAAGATTTGTGTTTATGAGAGGAGAAATGAAGTTACAAGTAGCTAACAACTGTAATTTTATTCCTGTATTGGTGTGTTTTGAAGTTGGGTTGAGGAATGAAGGAGATTTGAGATTTTTTGAATAGAGGCAATCCTTTAGATATTGTAGATTTTTGGATGGAGTCCGAATGCCATGATTTTTAGAATCTGAACACCATTAGAGTATAGACCCCATTTGTTTTTAAAGTTAGGACACCATGCATCGTACAAGTTGGGTTTGTTTTCTTAAGCTCTTTTGTTCCCTAATCCTTCAACTAAGTGTTTTACCCTTTATTTCCTCAATCTAAAGATCCAATCTTTACCTATTCCTTATGCCTTTAGAAGCTTAAATTGAGTAAGATTTTAAGTTGCCTTTAGGTAGAGTTGATCTTAGTCGAGTTAGGAGTTTTGCCTAAAAACTTGTTCTCCTTGAGTTCCTTTAATTCCTATCCTTTACCTAATGATTCCACCTAGCTTTCTTTTGCTTAAAGATCTAATCGTTTCTTAATTTTCTCAAGATCTCTAAGTGCTTAGTGTAGTAGGACTTTTGTGATGTAAGTTAAGAGGTGTGAAGCAAGATAGGTTAGGGTTCCTTAAGAGCTTGATTTACATTCGCTTGAGAAGTAATCTAAGATGAGTTTGTTACATTAATTGTTAGGTTTATATATTTAAGTTTCATAGTTGATTTGGATTTGGACTTGTAATTGGTTTGGTTCAGCTTTCTAAGTATGTGATTTATATTTAATGCTTGTGCTTGATAGGATATAAAGTACTGGACTAACTCATATCTAACTTAAAATTTAATTTACTGGTTATGCTTGGTTTGTCCTAGGGACCGGTGGTGGCAAATCCTTAAAGGGCAAGTGTTGATCTTCATGTAAGGATTCCTTAGTGAACTCCATGTTGGGACGACATAACCAAATTTAGATATAATGAATTTGGGATCATGAGTGTTATAAACAATTCATGGGGTCATGAGTACCCTTTGTTGATTTGATGGCTTAATTCAAGATAATTAATTGATTATTTGCTATTACTATTTGTATTAAATGTATGCATGTGAGTGGTTCGGCATCCATGTGTATTTGTGCATTATGTATGAGTTTTAACTCATTCCTTTATTTTTACAGCTGTAAGTATTCTTATTAACTACTTGTGACAAGTTAGGCATTTTACTATCTTAAGGATGGAAAGAGAGACATTTAACAACTCTCTTTTGATGATGTTGTTGTTGGTCTGTATGTAAGTCCCATAATCAGATGTTCGGGGTTTAATCTGTAAAATTTAAGGTGATCGAGCAAATTATTCAATCGAGCTCAAATTTTACAACAGAGATAGAAATACCAGTAAAAGTGATCCCATAAGTTCATATTTAGGAAAATAAATAATAAAATACTTAATTATTATAATATTAAATTATATTTAAATTTCTTATTATTTATCTGAAACGTGTAAAATGAGTTTCGAAAACTAACAAATTGATAGAAATAAATTATATGCATACTAAAAATCATAAAATAACATAAATAATATTTAAGAATATTTATTTGTACCATATATGTATTTATATGTAGGTAAAAATATACGAAATTACTTAAAATACTTGAAATATGTTAAAATAATACTAAATAGTTAAATAAAATTCATAAATAATTAAAGAAAAATATGAAAAAATGAAGAGAATTCTACAAGTGAGGCGTGCCAGGCTAGAATTAAAGAAGAAAAAGTGAACCAATAAAATTTAGCCAAATAGAAAGTAAAAATGAAAGAGGATAAGTGACAAATGGCACTAATTAATCCACCAACTCATCTAAACCCTTCTATAAATTGAAAGACAACCATCTAGAATTCATTTTGGCTTGTTAGGAATAATAAAAAAATTATGGAGAGGAAAGAAAAGAAGAGAAAGTGAATTTTTGAAAAATAAACAAAATATAGTACAAATAGGGCAAAGTGAAAATCAAACCTAACAACCACCTAAAGAGGAATGGCCACCAGCACTTGATGGTTTCCCACCGCTCAGAGTTTCTAATACTGTGGGACCCACTACTGGTGGCTAGAGGCCATTCATCCAGGTAAGTCAAATTTGTTACCCGACTTTATCAAAATTATTAAAAATAGTAAATTAAGTTAGAAAATTATAAAATTTGGTATTCTATAATATTGTTGCATGTAAATTTAGGAAAAAATTTTAATTTGATGAATTTATACTTGGAAATGTACTATACTTAAGAAATCATACAAACTTAAGTTTTGTTCGATTTAGACATAAATGACTTTAGGGGTGTAGTTTTGAACTCAAAATTTTTGTGTAAGCTAATTAGAATAATTAAAACAGTGTTATGAAGAGATTTTTCAAAAATCTATTTTCAAAGTTTTTAGATAATTTCTAGGCCATATAATGATATATAAAACAGGTAATTTTGAGTTAATTAAGTAATTAAATGGGTAATTACTGATTTAGTATATAATTAGGTGTTTTAAAATGTTAAATTCTAATGTAGTATGATATTTGTAGCATTTAGGATGTTAGATGTAATTATTAGGTATATTATATAGTATATGTATAATAAGTAAAATTATTATTTTAAGTTAATTTTGTAAGTTATGGTTAATTAGGTATAATTTTGATTTAGAATATAATTAGACATTTTGATATGTTATTTTAGAAGTGTTAGATATGTAAAATAAGTGTATAATATGTAATAGTACATAATATGTGTATATAGGAATTAAATGGGTAGAAAATATTAAATAAAAATTAATTGTATTATAGTATTAGGAATATGATATAAATCTAATTTGGAAGGTGAATTTATAAAATTATATGAAAAATATAGGTTATTATCATATCGAGAGCTAATTTGGTAGTTAAATTAGGATCATGGTGTACCATATGAACTAAAATGTTATTTAGAGACCAAATACAATATTTAGAATACCCAAATATAATGTAATTAATTTCACATTATGGTTCGAAACAAAATATTAAAATTATATATAACACCTATAGTTGGAACTAAACTAAAACCTAAATCGGAACCAAATTTGTAAAACGAAATTAGGACCTAGCCCAAATTAAGAATAATTGTAAAAGACAAAACCAAATGATTCAGTATAATAAAACCCTAAACTGAAGATAATAAAAAGAATTTCAAAACAAAACCTATCTATAGTAATCATGTGGAAACAAAAACAACATTTGTATTATAGAGATTATTGGCGATAACTTGTTTAAGTCACACCTTGTATGAGCAAGCTAGAAGTTCAAGTAAGTTAAGATTGATACTATACTATATTTTGGAGTACTAATTTATAGTACTTAGAAGTTTGAAATTGTACTTGGTTGTGTTTTCTAGATAGTTGATTGTATGCATGCCTGTATGTGTTTGTTTCTAAGTTTAATGATATGATTTTAATTTACTGCTCTAGCATATATTCATATGATTTGTTGAAATGATAGAACACTTTGAACTAAATTTAATCGAATATATGACTTATAATTCTAAATTAGACCTACATAACAACCTATTAAGGGAAACATTAAGGTTCTTTGGCTAAATACTAACCCCTTCAAAAGGGATAACACTGGATAGCATTATTGGCCCCTTTTTCATCTTTAATCGAACTAAGTAACAGGTGAAGAGGTCACAGTAAGGGTAAAGTCAATGGCTTGAAGGTAGTTGTGAGAAGAGTAGTGTCTCCATTGTACGAGTATGGGTTTGGTCATGAGCTGTTACATAACATGAAAACTCCTCAACCCAGATTAAAGTGGGTATAATTTCTGTAATCTCATAACGAACCAAACAACATCATATGATGACATTTGCTTGTACGTACATTGCATCTAACTAATTTAGTTAATAACTCTGTTTGTGTTTGACGTATAGTTTTAAGTCTCTATCCTATTAGTTACTCACATTCTTATAGACGTTGTTGCAGGTACTAACCAAGAAGCGGTCTATATTTACCTTGAAGCTAGCAACTACTGGATCGTAGGAAGAAAGGAAATACATCTAAAGAACAAATATATTTTTAAGGTTTTAGCCCTTATTTTAGAATCTTCCATTTTCGAATAAAGTATTACTTAGATAATATAATACAATGAAACCTTGCAAACATTTATTGTAATATTTGAATCTTAGTATATATATATATATATATTTTTTTTTTCTTAGGTAAATAATTTGTTTAATTTATAAATTGTTTACTTCAAAATGGATTAGTCGTTGACGCCTCATGTAAATTAGGTCTAAGATAGCGGTTGTATGGTTAGCTTTTATCTTATAATAGTTTGCACAGTATGACTGTTACAACTTTACCGCTTCAGGGCGTGATACTATGGAGTTGAAAGAAATGAGGCTAAGTACATTTGTGGTTAGGTTCTATTGTTATAAAGCTAGAAATCTTGTTAAATGGTTATAATTGTAGTTGAAACGACTCACCTATAAATTATTTGAATTGTTTGAATGTTGGCAAATGGTTACTAACACCTGATAGGTAGTTATTATAAGCGATTTGGAGACTAAAGTAGTGTTTTAAAGCCTTAATGTATCTTTAAAAAACTAATAAGATGTGGCAATTGTGATGCCCTTAGGTTCTAGGGCATTACAGGTTATGTAACTGCCATTATTCCCTTAATCTTTCGCATTTGAATACCTTTAGTAAGTTAAGCTTGAGTTTGGAGGGAAATAAACCATCAACACATATTAAACCCAAAACCTTAAAATCTATTAAAATAATATTAATAATAAAAAAACACATAAACAACAAAACTAATTTTAGCTCTTGTCCTTAAACATTTTCATGCATAACTTAACATATGGATTTTGATTGTATCACTGGAGGTGGTGGGTTCTTGACCTACTTGAGGATGGTTACAAATTATTTCATCGCTAGTTGTGCTCTGACCTTAGGGATACGCAATTTTTGTGGTTTGGGTGTTTAATGTAGCAGTTGCCAGTTATTACATTATGGTATACGTAACGGGAATGTCCATATTGCTATAGGAATCTAATGGTGGCAATCGTTTCAACATGGTTTGTGGTTGTCATGTAGGTTAGGTCCATTGTGTTGGAGGTTAAGGGTGCTCACACTTTATGGTCAACAAAAACAGTTTCACCATGGTGAGATGATTGCCATGATCATGAAGATTAGGTTTATTGTAGCATAAGTTCTAATATAATAGGGCAGGAGACATGTCTACTTGCTTGTTTAAATGTAATCTCGAGACAATAAGATTTTTTAAAAAAAAAATTGTCATGTTTTTTTTTTAATGGAAAATTTTCAAACAAATATAATTTGTGAAATAAGAAAGCATTTCTTTTAACATATTATTGTACTGTGTCTTTTTACCTATTTGAAAATCAAACCACATACATCTGTTCATTTTTAGTATGCTTACACATATACACCAAAAAAGAATGCAAAAGAAGAAAAATAAACGCCCTGTAATTTCATATTTTCCAAATTATTTGGAAAAGTAGGGTATATTTTTTGCTCCATCATTTGCTGTTGCCACCATTTTTATCTCCATCATTCTTGTCATTTTTCATCCATACAATGTATGTATATTGGCCAAAAAAAAATAATAATAAAAGGAAAAAACCTATTTCTATGCTTGCACTGCTATTACAGTATCAAGGATAGACTTAGGAGTAGAATTCATAGGTCTTGGCTTGAAGAATGATATTTCTCAACCCTCCAATAGGCGCTAAGATCATTAAGAGAACTCCAATAACTATGCATATCTGTTACAATAATGACAAAAAAAAAAAAAAATCACATAAGTTCATATAATTGTGGACCCATTTGGAAACAGATGAATCAAATCATAGGAAACATACCCAATTTGTCCACCAAGACAAGCTGTACCTCTTCGGTTTGTATATTGCAAGCCACATGATGCAAGGGAGCTGTTGGAAGGAATAAAACAAATCAATAACGTTGGATTAGGCAGTGGACACTAGCTCATATAGACTTAAGAGTCGTATTCCAACTCTTTTACTTACGAAATATGTTGTTGGAGCAAAAGCGAATCCTCCGAAAAAGGATAGAAGACCACCAAAGAAAGGGAAGGTGATACCAACGAACATGGTGAATGCTGCAATAGAACACAATTTATCAATTCGATTTCTTTTAAGCCGATATGTAAAACAACATGAAGTTACAGAACATGAATGGAGCTATAAAAACACTCACCAACATAGATGTTTCGCGTTATAAACCTTAGTGACCTGGTTGGCTTGAAATGTAATTTCTTTACTAGTACTGTTTCTATCATGTCGAAAACCGGCATTGCGTAAACCTGCAGTACAATCAGAAGCAAAATCTGATTATTATCCAATCGAACTGGTTAAATGTTAGTAAATTACAAAAGAATAGGTTTTTCAGTTGTTACCTGATAGCTGCCAATGACATGAACAACAACAAACATATTAGCCATTGCAATGAGCCAAGCCGGTTTCTCTAGTGTGATGAGGATGTTGTCCGAAACGGAGTTTCCAAACATCCAATAACCAATCAAAGAAACAGGGAAGTAGCATAAGGCAACTATAATATAGGCGACGATAACTCCTCTCCACATTGCCACTTTGGATGGCTTCTCAGGTGTTGATGGAATCGTTGCTTGAATCTCCAACACTACATTGTGCCCGGCATATGCAAAAGCAATATCACCTAAGGCAGCAAAGAAGTTGAAGACTGTTCCTGCAGTAGATTTGGCTGCATAACCATATTGAACATCAGGTTGGACTCCCTTGTGAACCGATGCTGCCCAGGCGATAGTAGAATAACTGCATTGTCCCAACACACAATTATCAGCTGATTTCCAAGTGGAGAATATTAATAAGTCGAATAATAATGCCAGAGCATGAGAGCATACCTTAGGGACATGACTGCGGCAGCCAAGGAGACACCAGAGATGGAGTTGAAGTTTGGAAGGTGAGAGAGAACAAAGTGAACAGAGGCGAAGATCATGATGAAGTAAGTCGTTTTGATCTTTTTACAGCTTGAGCACACGGTGTCGTGGAACTTCTGGAGTGATTTTCCACCAGTTACCATGTAAACGATGTTCACACCAACTTCAACGATGAGTTGTTGAGGAACAACAATGTAAAGGCCAAGTTTTTCACCAAAAGCATACTGCCCCAGCTCGTGATATCGATCGAACCGCCTTCCAGGAACCATCTCGTGCATTTCAACCATTTGCCATAAAGTATATAAAGTGATAATCCATGATAAGACAAGCACAGCCACACCAGGACCCCTGGAAATTGCAGGAAAAATCATGCTTAGGAGTTAGGACTTGTCAATGAAGACAGATGGTGCTATTCGACCTTTTAGCTAACTTTCGATTTAATATTGTCACATTTTACAATATGGACTTGATTACAAGCTTTTATGAAATCGAGAACTCAATTAAATATTAACCGTATTGGATACTGCAATAGTTTAAGAATCTTTTATCGAAAAACGTTTTTCACAAAAATACACTTCAATGTTTCAAAGCACATAAAAATTTCATCAGTTGTTGAAAGAAGTAGAACGTACCATCCTAACTCGGCCATGGCATAGGGAAGGCCTAGCACACCAGCTCCAACCATGGCAGTGACATTGTGAAAAGCTGAGTACCACCATTTTGCATTTCTTGCTGAAGTAATTGGAAGCCATTCATCAATAGCTTTCTGCTTCGCATGTTCGTCCTCCATCTATATTCCAATCATTAAACCATGTGTTAATTTTTAACGGTCGAAGAATCTCATCAAATTTAACAATTTAATCTAATATCATAATTGAATTACTATACTAAGTCGATCATGATGTTGATTTTGAAAAATAGTTTTTATATGTAAATATGCACCATTGCTCATAATTTACGGTCATATTTTGATATGGTTCTTATATGAAAATAAATGATGAAAGTATAACTGATAAAATGTTCTTTCTAGGATTGGACGTTGAATTCAAGCTCAAGTCTCATATAAATATTAATTGAACTCGAGTGAAATTTAGATATTAATATTATTATAATTAATATATATTTATATAAAACGAGCTCAAAAGAGCTTAATCAAATCGAGGTTAAACTTGTTATTTGAGCTTGAATTCAAAACAATATTGTTTTTACTCAACTTGTTACAGCCCTGCTTTTATACATATATTTACGTGTACTAAGCTTCCTAAAACTGATAATGCATAATAAGTAAAGATATTGATACATCCATTTATAGGGGTATATGCACATCCAATAATTAGAAGAAAAAAAGAAAGTCCTCTATTGATTTGAATTATTAAAAACATAATTAATTTAGTAATTTAGATTTAAATAAACATAAATTAAATATGGATAGAAATAAAAAGGGGATCGTCCAAAATTCCAAATTAATAATACCGCGAGAACATTATGAAGATAATTAGCAACGGTCGGTAGAAATAAACTAGAATCAAGCCAATGAGGAGCATGGACATGTCAGTCGAAGAACAAGGTATCTGGTCGATAACAAAGGGGGCATTAGATTTCTAATTTTTTGACTTCGTGAGCGACGACAAAGGTGGGGTGGCGTAGCGATTGGGATGTCTTCATCAGTTTTCGCTGTACACGTCTCCATATAATAATTTGAAATATAACATCATATATATATATATATATATATAATATTATGATTTTTACTCACCATGTAGACTCTCAACTGATTTTATTTGCCCACCCATAATTAGAGATATTGCCCTATGACTTTTATAATTATTCTGTCAATGTCATGTATAACTACGATTCCATCGTGAAACTTAAAAAGTAAACCCGAGAAAATGATAAGTATAGAATAATCTATCTGTAGTCCGATCAGAAAATTACATGAGCGGATGCCCATATCACAAAAAAGATTGTATCAATAAATTAATTGATACATTCAAATCGTAACAACATTGATCTCTAATAAAATGGAATGAACTTTAATATTCCTTTTATAAGTTATAATATGTAATATGATTAAAAAAATTTAACTGAATCAATATTTGAAATCATGGAATTGATGAAATTTATGTAAAACGGTCTTTCAGACCAATTAAGTACATCACTCTTTTATTAGCTTTATTAGCTTTGGTTCCCCTTAAAAACAAACTAAATTTGAGTACATTGCCTGACTAATATGTTCATTTGGGTATCTCAATTTGCATACTTCTAAAAGTTCAGGAAAAACAAAGGGATAGATCATTAAATTCTGCAGAAAATGAATTTCTTTTATAAATCATTTCAAAGTACCATGAAAATAAGAGTAATAGTTGATAAATAATGACTGCTTAAATAAAAAAAAAAAAAAAGAAAAAACAAAAAACGATAATACGACTCTACGGCTTTAATTTGAGCGTACTTTCTGTGATGTAGGAGATGAATTATGTTCTTGACCAATTATTGAACTTACAAACTACTACTAGCCACTACACATGCACGAGAGAGAGAGAGAGAGAGGCACTAACACTTCGCTGGCGGTCGTAGTTTTGATCAGTCGGAGCTTGGGTACCCATTATCGACGCTGTTGCTGTTTCCTTAAAACCGCTCGTCCCTCCCCAACAGCCGACGAGAGATCGGAGAGAGATAGAGAGAGAGAGAAAGAGAGAGAGGGGCTAGTATTCGTAGGCGTACAATATGTTTTTTTTTTTTTTTTTCAAATTTTTTCTTTGGACGAAAGAGTTCGTAGAACTTGAAAGAGTACACGAGGATCGTGTGTGGTCTCTCTCTCTCTCTCTCTTTCTATATATATAGGGATGCATTGAAATATATTGGGCAGAGTTTATATTTCCCACGCACATGCAGATAAATCCTTTTCATGACTTTTCTCAAAGTCTTCTCTGGTGTTCAATGAGCAGACGAAAGCTTGAGAGCTTCATTTCATATGCTCTGTTTCCAATGAAAATTTCCCCTTCCATTTTACATTTCTTGTACGTACCTCTCCACCGGTCACACCTCTTGACTAATGAAATCCTTCTAAGTTTTTTTTTTTAAATACGATATTACTTTCTATAATTTTTAGATATATATATATATATATATGTATATTAACTTCTTGAACCACTGCTAAAACTTTAAAAAGTTTTTATTATAAATGGATTTTTTAACAACGATATTCTTCTAAATGTTATTAAAAGTAAAAACACTTTTTGAAATCTTAAGAAATCTATCCGTGTATAAACTTGTATTTATGGTTATGATTTTTGTTAATTATTTTAATTAATATACAATGGACAAAGACATGTGCAAGAATGCAGGACACGAAGCCGAAGTTCTAAACTTAGTTTTCAATCATGATATCCGTGTTTAAGTGTTCGATATTCCCACGAAAATCGTAGGCAACTCCATGGAAATTCATAAAAGCCGGCTGTTTCTTGTTTCGGATAAGTGCACAAAAGAGAAGGAAATACAAACCCACTCACACAACCTGCGTCTTTTGACTAAGAATTTTCGTTTCAGCCTATTATTCTTCGTATGATGATCAAAATTAAACTTTTGACAACGGATAAATGCATTAGAGAATTACAATTACCTTGCTTATTATAATAAATGACATATAGATTTTGCTTATGCTCTCAACTTACGGTCATCAATATTCCTTTTTTTTTTTTTTTTTTTCACTCTCACTGATGGCGTTTGGATATAAACTAATTGTTTATTTGACAATTTTGTACGTGAAAAAAATGATAATCACAATAGATAAAATAATGGAAAATGTTAAAATCACTTTATCAATTTTGAACATTTCTTCAATTTCTATATACAGTTTGAAGGTACTAAATTTCGTACTTAATCAAACTTCTACATTTCAAATATACTACCTTACTTCTAATTAATTCATACGTATAAGTTTTGTCCATTGAAGTATTTCATTTTCTTAAACTGAATGAGGAAAGGGAAAAACAGCCTTGTGCAGTAAATTTAGATACAGCAAAGGCCTATGATACAGTTGAGTGGTCTTTTTTTGAAATTGTACTGTATAAGATGGGATTATCTAGTACTTGGATTAATTGGATCATGAACTACATTAAGACGGTTTCTTATAATTTAATAGTTAATGGTAACCACATAAGACATATACAACCTACTAGAGATTTAAGATGAGGCGATTTACTTTCATTATATTTGTTTATTTTGATAGCTGATTACCTATCAACCATGATAACGAAAGCTAGTTTCCATTTGCCAATGATTATTGAAAGGGGTTAAATTAAGAGATTCCACCCATTTGCTAATTGGTTTTTTTTTAGATGACTCCATACTCTTTCTAGAGGTTAGTAAGCAAAATCTTCAAAGGTTGAAGAACCTTTGAGAAATATATTATAGGATGTCAAGTAAAAAAGTTAATTGTCAAGAGTTCGTTGATTTTCAAATTTCAATAGCTTTAACCTAAGGGGATTAAGATTGAATGTAGTAATTTGCTTCATATAATGTGCTGAGGTTAATTTAAGGATACACGTTTTGAGCTCATACTTGATTTACTCGAGTAGTTTTCAAGTCAAATCCAATCTTTAAAATACTTGATTGGAGGAGTTTATATGCCTAACTAATCTTTAATGAAGAAACTAGTTTGAGCTTCAATAGCCCATCTAAGTTAATAAGGAAAAAATTATATTATTAGTCCGCATTTTCTCATTGAGTTATTAAACTTTTTTTTTTTTTAATTTTAGTCTTCAATATTTGTAAAGGTTTGTAAACGAATCATCTGTTAGTAAATCATTAATTATTTCCTTAAGGATGACATGTGGCGCAATTTGATTAGTCTAAAAAATTAATTTGATTAAATAAATCAATAGTTTATATTATTTAAGTAAAATTATTAAAAATATAAAAAAAATTGAAATATAAATAAAATAAAATAAAAAATTGAAAAAAAAAAGCTATAATTACACTTTACCCCTCAAGTGACTAGAACGGTTAAGATATATAAAGTGAGTCGCAATTCAACCTACTCGAAGAAATGGGTTATTCAATCTATTGGCAGTCATGGATGGCCATCTAAACCACCCCCAAGAGGTTATATGACTTCCTTAGAGACGTAAGTGACCACCTAACACTAATGGTGGGTTGAATCAACCTACTTAAGCAAGTGGCTTACGATCTACCTTAAAGTTTAGGTCATTCCAACTATCTACTAGCTATGGGGTGTGGAAACTATTTTTAATTTTTGTTCTTTTTTTCCATTTCTTACTTCTTATATGTATGTATATATTGGTATAAATATTTATTACTTCACATTTTTCATTTGCTAGAACTTTTTTTCTAATTTTTAAGAATTTTTATTTTTTTTAATAATTTAACTTTAATAATATATATTATTAATTTATTTAATTAAATTAATTTATTGCACTAATCAAATCACATCACATGTCAGCAATGACTAACTAATAGAGAACTCTTTTGTAAACTTCTATAAATATTAAGGATTGAAATAGAAAAATAAGTTTAATAACTCAATTAAAAAAAGTGGTAAAGTTTGAGAATTAAAAGTATAATTTTTCTAATTTAATAACTATCTTATGAACTTGATGGGACGAATTTCAAGAAATGCACCTAAAAAAAGGGGCTAGTTGAAAACTAATATGTATAAAGTAGTGAAGACACTTTCTTAAAAAGCACCTTTATCTTTTAGATTTATTAAGAAGAAAGCACCTTTCTTATACTTTTACAACCAAGAAGCTACCTTTCAGGTACCTTCTAGAAACACGACTACTTCCTTGCATAGAAGGTGCTTTCTAAGTTGTAAAAATATAAAGGATGCACCTTTCTTCCTTGTTAAAACCTGTAAAAGTTACATTTATAAAGTTGTTGGCCCCTTGCAAATCATAGCATAACAAAGCCATAATAGCCAAGCAATCCATTTAGTTAAATATCAAAGTTACAGCTCCAACTCATATCCTTAATCCCAAAGTTCAACTCATAAGGCGAACATTAAATATTAGTAAAGATAGATATGAGCTAGAAATGAACATCAGTAATTTAATTGCAATTAAATTATGTCTCATGACAAACAGTTAACCAAGTTCTTTTTACGAAACACATGGATGACTACATCTAATTCCTCATCATCAGAGTCTTACCAAAGACACATGATATTCACAATGTCAAACCCCTTATGGTCTTCCTTCTTTAACGATGGCTGGAGCTTGTAACCCTTGTGTTGGTATTTGCTACTAAGGTAGAGCAATGAACTATGGAGGACCAATAGCATATATCTAGGATGGATTGTCACCCTAGGAACTAACAGGTCTTTTTTGTGAAACCAATGGTGTAAAGGAAAGATCTTGCTAAATATCCATCATAGGTATATGGAAGGAGCCCAATGGAAGGTTTGGCATGCTTCCTACATGTGGATAAGTGGAAGATGTCGAGGCATATGATAACTCTGCAGTATCATGATCATGCCAACCCTGTTGAAGTTATTGTGCTAATCCCTTCATCCGGGTACGTTCGCCCAACTTAAGGGGATCTAAAGGTTCATAATTTGCCTATTCAAAGTCATCTTGTGCTTGTATAAGCTCCTTAACCAAATGTAGAGGGTATAGAGTAACTGGTACATGGTCATGCAGTAACAATTGTATGCCCTAATCAGCATGGGCTCTAGTATAATATTCGGCCACGTTAAAATAAATTTGTATCTACTAAAACTCTTCAACCTGTAAGAAGAAGAAGACTAGCACAAGTTACTGCAAGGCAACTTAATAAAATAGTAGATGCTGGAAGCGTACTCACCAATTGCCCTAGCAAAGCTCCAATTTGGTTGATATACAACAAGTAATGCTCTTATATCACTATTGGTACCCACGCTTATCTCCTCTAGGACTATCAACCTAAATAACTCAAGCATTTCAGTCATTCTAAATGGTGATGTATACTACATGCTATGTAATACAGTTAACATCTATCTAGCCTTGTAGGTCTATACGGTTGCATGGTAGTGAAACTCTTTACAAGTGACTAAACTGTTGAACTACACCCTTTGAGAAGTGGCACTCATCTATATAAAAACAAATAAGTGACACTCAAGTTGTCCAAATATGTTACCCACGTCAGTATAACTTGGGCAAGATGTTTAATATATCATCTAGGTACAACTGTCATACAACCTACAAAATCATATTCTCATAGTTAGTGTCAATATACAATATTGAAAGAAGTTCATAGAAGTGTTTACAATGTGTACCTACTCCAAACCCTACCTATCCAATGCATTTATATAGGCCTTGACCACATGGGTTAGAGGCTGCCTCATATCTAAATGGGGCAATATATGGAAATCTATCCTAAGCCTACACCTAAAGAAGAATTGCTATACTTCCCATCTCATGAGCCTTATCCTTTAATGCAAGGCATAACTGCCTATATAGCCATGTTAGACATGCACATACCCAACTGTATTGTCTAACTCGACTAAAGTCCTCTAATAGTATGCAAAATATAACATGCACAAGGTTACTAGATTTATTGGTAGACACAAAGCCTCTTAACATCTATAGGATATATGCTCTCATGTATCATTAAACTTGCTCATCATTTACCTTAGTTGGTAAGAATTGGAAATGGTTAGCTAGCCAGCTTAGCTTGACACGTCCTCCTCTACGCTTGCTACCCTCAAGAATGACTCCAAGATATCTCATACAGATTTAAGGCTATTTTCTATAAGAGTTCCTGGTCACCAGTAGCCCATCAACTTGGAGACTAAACTATACATCTACCACTAGTAGTATAATGGTGAGCTCTCCGTGAGCCATGTGAAAAGTGTATGTTTCCCGCTTCCATCTCTCAATAGATACTATGATTAAGTGATGACTAAGTTGAACTCAACCTGTACCAAGTAAGGCACTATGTGAAGGTCTAAAGGGATCTCATTAACCTATTAATCGCGTCTAAGTTCCCACTTACAAGGCCATACATGTAATGCTTCTATGTCTTGTAAAGGAAACAACAACTAGACATGAGTAACTTCTAATCCAAGTAAATATGGGAGGTAAGAAGAAAATGACCAATTAGTGGTCTTACATGTTCTATCCAAACTCATTGTTACTTGTGCCTCTCTTAACCAATCAAAACTAATTCGTTTATGGGTCCGGGCTATCTAGCTTGTAAAAGTAAAGACAATAGGGTAAGAAGATGCTACTACATATATCAATTAATATAAATTGGACATTAGTCAAGAAATAAACAAAAGTAAACATGTATGTAATTTTTTGTCTCAAGATCAATTACCCTATTGATTCCTATTTGTACACATTCTCCTATTATACCCCTCCTTCCTACATAAAGTGCAAGATATGCTATCTCGATGATCTCTAACATCCATCTACATGTGAAACTGCTTTTTTTGGACTTTCCCTTTTTATGCTTGAGCCATAGATTAAGATGTACTTTTTGA
Organism: Lumnitzera littorea; assembly: GCA_024138015.1. Classification (NCBI taxonomy): domain Eukaryota; kingdom Viridiplantae; phylum Streptophyta; class Magnoliopsida; order Myrtales; family Combretaceae; genus Lumnitzera; species Lumnitzera littorea. The sequence goes on along the minus strand of JAMXBB010000011.1, from coordinate 70,935,726 downwards.
ATGTGTGGAATCACTAGCCAATTCGACTCATCATTGATCTAGAAGAAGTAGGCTCTATAACAATGGACCTCATGGACCAATATCTAATCAATGACATAACATAGACTGGATGGAAGCTGGCCGTTGCAATTACATGTGAACAAGGGATCATGTATATTTGTCATTTGTTACTAGTGTGCATGTGATGGTTGAAATCAAACATATGCACATGCTTACTCCCTTTATCCCGTTATCTACACGTTTACTACTTGTCTCAATCTCAAAAAGCCTATTATACTAGCTGAAATGCATCATACGATGTGAACTCGCTCAGTTGCTCCATTCCTCTAACATGTTTGTAGCATATTTCGAGTATCATCGATTCCTAGCCAATGCCTTAAGCGCTTCCTCGTATCTCTTATCTTAATTTAACATACATTTGTAGAAGATCTTCTTTACAAGGGATGTTATCCATAATCATCAGGCATGTTTCAAAACTGAATTATAATTCTCTATAAGATTTGATGTCATGTAATTGAAGTGATAACCCTCATCATGAGTAAGCATCTACTACTCAGGTGGTGATGTAGTGAACCAACCTGAGGCATCTAACTTAATGCTTAGAGCCTTCTCCATGCATTTTTCAAATTTCCAAGGCTAGGCTTTCATGGCACCAAATGTGACCCATTTCTTACATTTTTGGTTCTTATGCACTTTATTGAAATTATTGGTAGGGTAATGCATGCACCACTGCTATATTACAAAGGGGGATTTCCACCCATTTTCATCCCTATCAAGTGTCAATTGATACACATCCTTCTATCCGATATTAAGCATCTGGTTTCTCTACTTGCTTGCTCACCACATACATATTGCTTCAAGTTCCTAAGAAACTAACCCTATGCCTCATCCATCTCGTCATCCACTAAGGCAAAGGCCAACGGGATTGTGATTTGTGTCATCTATGCTAGTAGCAGTTAGCAACTTATGACAACACTTTTCATAAAAATACATGCCATTCATACCAATTACGGGTCTACAGAACTTCCATGCCCCTATGTTGGGCTAAATGACCACCAAACCCACTTCAATTTGATCACCCCCTATTCTCTTGAGCTACTCTAACCCCACTTGACCTTTGTCTCGAGGTTGCTCATCTGGATTATGTTAAGAAGTCTTGGAAGATCATCTTATGATTTCTCCCAATTACCAAACACGGTTTTAATGGCCTTTATCTTACCAACCCATACCCTTCTGTTGTTAACCATGTACCTAAATCCTCTATTTACAATATTGCATAATTGAGAAACTTTTGCGTCAGGATCATCCCTAATAACATTTAGAAAACTCCTTAACCATCACATTGCAATCCAATTGTGAGTGGTCATGATTTATGAAGGAATTTACAAATATGTAAGGTCCCTTTAAGTTGGTTATGACAAGTACATGCTCCAACTTCTTCTTTCTAGCCTTAAGTCTCCACTTACATTCATCATCACTTTTAGAATATACAACTGAATACTTGCTCTTTTTGGATTTATGCACTACAAAGTTCACGCAATACTTGATGTGGTAGTGCTTAACAGATATCATAAGTTCTTCCTTACTATTGAATCTCATACCTCTACAAAGATCTTTATCGGTACACAAATTACTAAACTCAACATTAACAGTTCTCTTGAAATGTATGTAATCATCATCTCTATTAGTATTGAAAGAGGGAATAGCATCCCTGACCACTAAGCCAGTCATATGGACCTCTAATAGATGTCTTGAAATTGGAATTGGATCCATTGAGCTCTAGGTTAAGCTCGAGCTAGAGCTATAAGGATGTGTAGCAAGCATTTCAAGTACATAGGAATGCATAGTATGCATTTCGAGTATAACGAACTGTAAAGCAAGCATTTGACTTATAGTGTCTTCATCACCATTATCCCCTTCATCATCATCATTCTTCCCATCTCCCTCAGGCTCATAATCATCCTCATCATCTATACCTCTAATATGTTGAAGCACATGATCATGTGAAACCTCCTTTTATAGGACTAATCCAACTATCTCGTCAACAATAATTTCATCATCCCACATAGACACAAACACAAGTAGTGGCTGGAACTCGTTTACCATAAGTTGGTTAAACTCAGCGAGTTGCACAAGTGTTGCATGGATAGATAAAGTTGCTTAGGATGTATACTATTGGGGAGCTCGAGCTCTTTTTGCTTCTCCGATCCTCACATACAAGTGATGAATGTGAGCTTCCCTAAAAGTTTCTACAACCTCAAATAAGTTGTCGACATAATCATCGTCCTTTATGGCAATTAAAGACTACAATACTACTCTTAAATAAGCGTTGGGATGTCTGTATAAAATATCAACTGTACTAATACTGGGGTCAATTCCAACGCTTTAACAAACCTTTTGTAGAAGTTAAAAAAAGATCACATTCATTCTCATTTTCAACATCTTAACTAGATTCTAATCATACTCCAACCGCAAATTTCCCCTCACAATATTTCTATAGGCATGTAGCATGAATTTAACTGAACTTACCATTATCAACTTATCTACATTACAAGCAACATGTCAATTAGCTTAAAGTGCATTATGTAATATGCATTTCCACCTTATGCCATTGGGTCAATATTACAGTCTATACCCCAACTTTACTACTTTTTTGTAATTATATACTTAAGGTTTCAACTTGTCTAATTATATATTCAATTAAAAATTTAATCATCACCATCTACATGTCATTTAACTCTAATTCACATCGTTAGTCTAAATGGTTGTCAAAATCGTAATTCTATTATTCATTTGAATATATAAAATCGGTAGAATCGTATGTTACGAAGAGGACTACAAAAGTACCAAATAGATTTAAGGATTACATCACATATTATAAATAAAGGGTTACATTATAGATCTATAGGTTGTAATAAAAAAGTATAGCAATTGTATAGTTAGATTGAAAACAAATAGTAGAGATGTAACGGATTTAACAAAATCCAATAGCAAACATAACACATCTGTAACTAAGTAATCAACTATATGTATAAACTATAAAAGAAAGAACAAGAAAGGGAAAATGACATCCTTGATAGTGAGAAACAATACAGGGAGTCTTGACTCGCTTAAGGTAGTCACCTGCAAAAAAAAAAAAAAAAAAAATCATATTAGATCATAGAGATTAGGGTTATAATCTAAAAAAGGAAAGTAAACCCAACTAAGTATTCGAGAAGGTTGAGAGAATATATATATATATATATATATATATATATAGAGAGAGAGAGAGAGAGAGAGAGAGAGAGAGAGAGAGAAAGAGAGAGATAAAAGTAAGAGAGAGATAGTTACCTAATTGTGTGGTGATAAGGAGCATGTGAGTGTGATAATATCTTCAAGGTTTTCAGAAAGTAAGCTGAGCTGTATTATCGTATAGAATCGTTCAAAATCGATAAAATCGTAAATTTATGGAATCATATATAAAAGTTCATAATTATACTAAAAGTCTGTAAATAAACAATTTTAAATCTATTTCAACTAAGAAAAATGTTATAAAATCATAAACTTGTAGAATCTTATTTTTGACTCATGATTTTAACAATTATAAGTTCAATCAGTATAATCAGCCAATAAGGTAACTACTTATAGCCTTAGTGGGGTCATGCGACTCTCTGTATGTGGCCACTAGCCACTGGCCATCTACTGCAAAATAGTGTGTTGTAACCTACTTTAGAAACTAGCAATCATAGGTGGTTATACACAACCTTCTTAAGGTCATAAGTAACCACCCTATTGGCTTATCGTACTGAATGGACTATCCTTACTAATAAGAGTTAACTGAGGTATATATAGTGACGATTAAATCTTCAATTATATGTATAATTAGACAAGTTGAAATTATAAGTGTATAATTGCAAAAAGTAGTAAAATTGAAGTGTAAACCATAATATTACCCCCATGCCATTAGCTAACCTCTTAACCAAATAATGTCTTCATAAGCATTTTATCAAATACTTAAGGTGCATAGTGCAACACACTCAAATGACAATTTTTCTATGATTACATAATATGCCAACATACATATTGCAACAAAATCGTTCAACTACACATTATTACAATTATACATAGACACAAAATCAACACTTAAATGAACAAAAACACATCAATACAAACACTTACATCACTAGGCTAAGGTTTGTAAAATTCCATTGAAAATTTAACAATACATGTAAAATTTGATGAAATAAGAGTGAATAAGAATTTACCTTTGATCTTTGTTGAAGATTTTGAAGAAAAAAAAGAAAGAAAAAGAAAAAGGCGTTGGATGTTGGAAAGTTGGAGAGGAAATCGTAGGTGTAAAAGAGAGAGAGGGTGGTGTTTTTTTTTTTTTTTTTCTAAAAGTGTCGAATATCTTCTATTTGTACTTTTTTTATTTTTTTGTGGTATAGAGAATGCACTATCCAAAAACAAACCTTCACTTTTCTAAATGCAAGGAAGGCACTTTTTGGATAACACCTTCCATGAATATATTATTATAAGAGAAGGCGCCACCATTCCAAAATGTACCTTCTTGGTTGTAAAAATATAAAGGCACATTCTTCTTAATAAATATAAAAGATGAAGGGACCTTTCAAAAAGTCACCTTGTTTGCTCTATACATATGATTAGTTTTCTACTATCCCCTTTTTAAGAATTTTTTTTGGTGTGTTCCTCGACGAATTTCCTTCTCATGGCATATTGTTCGGCAAATATTTACCAAATGAATATAAAACAGATAAAATGAGAAAAAAAAAATGGAAAACATCGGGCACAAATCATATATAGATGAGACACAAACCTTAAGTACTAGTTAGATACACATAAAATATATAAAAAAAAAAAATTGATTAAACAAACAAGTCTAGGAATTTAATTTAAAGCAATTCAATTAATTGTTTTAGAATATACGAGTACCTCCAATGCATGTCAATGGATCTGAGTTTGAACTTATCGGATGATATTATGAACGAAATTTGAGGCTAAATGTCGAAGTTCGATTGAGCTTCAACTTTGAACTTTTGAGGCATGAATAAATTTGGGTTTAATATTGCACCAATCAAATCTTGAGTTTATTGATACCTTATAATCAAAGTATGAAAAACAATAAAGTTGAGTAAATAAAGGCACCATATATAACTTTCCCAAAGGAGAGAAAAGTAGAGACTAAATAAATAGCGATTGCCGCATAAAATTCAAATTCAAAGAGTTAAATTATTACAGGAAATTCAGATATGTATCATAGTAATTCGAAGAAAATCTACACATCCTTTGTGATAAGCATATAAACTTCTGGTATACCATATATTGTCTAGGCATATTTGAATTCGAATATAATTGCTTTGGTAAAATTTAAGGTATATCATGTTTCTTTGAAAATATAGTTGTTGATTTTTCTTCTATTATAACATTTCAACTTAAAAATAATCAAATATCTAAGCCAACAATAATCAAATATCTAAGCCAACAAGCAACTAATGGCCTTTTCAGCCATTAGATTTAAAAGTTCTTAATTTAGAATTCAATATCTTGTACTTGCGAACTATTACTAGTTCTTTCCTATAATTCACACAGAAATTTTTTTCACTTAGGCCTACTGACTAGAATGTGTATGTAATTGGCCGAACGGAATTTTGCTTGCCCATCAATTAGGCGCAAGTGTTAGTAACGAAATTAATGTCTATTTAACGAGAAACGACCGAATAAGTAATAACGTTACCTATTATATATATATATATATATATATAAATATCAGTAAAATATTGATATATATGATATATATAAAATATGAGTAGTCATAAAATTAAAAATTATCTTTTCTATTATTATTCGTGTTAATATTTTATTGATATTTATATATCATATTTACATAATATGTAATATGTGATATTTAATTCCTTTTACTTATCTAACAAGGAGTGCATGTGATTTTTGTTGCACGTGAATGTCTAGACCCTATTCTGCAACTTATCAACTTGAAAAAGCAAATGCATTAATAAGAATGGTAACTTTGTAAAATTAAATGATAAAAATGTGAAACGGATTCACATGGATCTAGAGTCATGTGCATGCTATAGTATCACAACTAAGGTTCTAAGCCTAATTTCTTGAAATATCACATGATTTCCCCTTAATTTAACGAATCTCATTGATTCGTTTTAATGAAAAGTCTCATCCAAACGTCATGATATATTTTCGAGGAAAAAGTTTAAATAATTGAGATATTAAGTTCAAGTGCGATAAACTGTAAGTGCATTAAAATATTTATCCAGTTGGTGCGCATAAGAAATTTCATTTTATGTAGAGCACAAAAAGGAAGTTAAAAAATTGAAATTATGTGGCATTCACTTATGAGTTACAAACGTTGGAAAGTGGTTCGGAGAGGAAGCCTTGGGTAATTAGAAAAGTAAATGTTCCCTCGATGAAAAAAAAAAAAAAAAAATCACGAATTTAAGATAGACCCGTGTGTAGATCAATTCCGAACCGTAATCCGGTACAATTCTGAGAGGACTCGAGCTTAAACCGATCATCAAAAGGAACATTTTGGTGATAGACCCGTACAAGGCATGGCGTGATAGTTCAAGGGTGATACTTCAAATGCATTAAGAAGTATCTCTAAGATGTGAGTTTCATACTAAGATGCAAGAAGTACAAGAAAACTCTATGCCTACTAATCCCATTTTTATAAATCACTAAATACATAAGAGTCTTATATATGTGAAAGATGTGAAAAATCTCCAAATGGAAAAAAAAAATGAATTAATGAGGAGAATTAAAAAAAAAAAAAACACAAAATAGTTCAAGGGTTAGCTTATTAGCTTGAACCCATAGCCACATGGATTGGTCACGATTCATCTTAGAGAAGTCTTGTAAACCGATGATTCTAAGCTAAAGTTTAATTCGAGGTAAACAAACAATTTATATGTAAAATGCGAGGGTTGGAGCTGGTATTTTTTACCTAAGTCTGACGTTAAGTTTTGACAAAGTTTATTAGTAAGTTGGGAATTGCAATTAGAAGTTTAATTTTACAAGATTAGTGAAATAATGACTTTTGGTTTAGAATTGCATTTCTTTCACTAATTGAGAATCGTGTCTCGTTGGAGAAGGGATTAGCGCCAAACCCCACATGTAATCGTAGGTTGGTGTATCACATAATGGAGTCAGTTATGGCGGTACCATCTCAGCCCCCTTTTTGTGCTTTGTTTTCTCTTTTTTTAAAGAAAAATATATTGATAGGCTGTGACAGTATCTATGTAAGATGGAAAATCTATATATGGATTATGGAGCTAGCTCTTAACTGTTGAATGATTTCCAAGATAAGTTTTATGATATTCATTGATCAATCATGTTGCAAAGTTAAAAGTCACAATACAAAATAGATATTTATTTGAAATTTCAAAAATCACCCTAAAATAAGTTCCCATATCATTAACATACTATACTCTCTCTCTCTCTCTATAGTTATTACACACACCTTTGTCCGGTTTTTATAGTATTATTCTTTTTTTCCAACCAATTGCTACCTACAAGTTTTAAATTAAATATATTAGTAGAAGAAATTGTAAAGGGAGAGGAAGAGCGGTACACATAAAAAAGGAAAAGGGAGAAAAGAAAAGAAGAAGAAGAAGAAATGCTAATAGCAATTAGCGAGAATGAAAGATTAAATTAACGATGAAACCTAGAGAGAATTGAGCTCAGAATCTCCTATAAATGCATGCGTACCTTATCCACTTTGTCATATCTAAATAGCGTGCAGTTTGTGGCTCTTTAAAATATATATAACCAGGGAATTCATTTTTTCTAGATTATGAGAAATTTGGAACCGAAATAGTGGAGGGTGGAAATTACTTCATTATGTAGAAATACTCAGTAAAGTGTCACTCTATATTTCCTCATCACTTTAAGTTTCTAATTTTACTTAAATTTCGTAAAAGCTTCATAAATATTTGTAAAATCACTTTATATCCCAAAATACTCAATCAAAGTAACTTCACATAAATATTCCTTATATGTCGAATAATTATCAATATTTAAGCAAATTTACAAACTTCAAATTTCATAACGTGTCTTTATATTTCACAAAATCTGCTTGAGCTTGTAGTTTTAATTAAAATTTGTTAGAGTACTTGTACGTTTGTAAAATCTTATAAATATTTATAAAAACTAAGAGTGAGCAAGTACATAGTAAGTAAGATATGAGGTCCTATCTGTGTTGCAACTTGTATACAACATGTTAAAACACTTTTAATATATTCATGAATATTATTAATAAAAAGCAAATAATTGTTGTATGTGTATACTTTTTTACTCACATATATTTTATGATAAAACTACATAGATAATTAGAATATGTATGAAATAATAATAAACATATATTATTAGTGAAATTCCATGATTTTATATTATCAAAAGGTTATCTTTGGTAGAATAAATATCTAAAGGGATAGATATTTAGACTAACATATTTTATAACTAGTAGAGATGCAACCATCAAGTCTGGAATGAATTTTATAAAACTCAAACATGGCCTTATAAAATATAACATTTTTGAAAACCCTATATTGCCCCTACTCCCAAAACCTATCTCTATAAGATCAAAACACCTATAAGGAAGGGTGGGATTTCATAGAGTTGAAATAGGATGAATGAGAGAGTTGAGTGGAAAATAGCCAAATGGAATCAGGATTACATTACTAATTTTCATAATAATGAAAATTGAAAACCATATGTGTTATATAATGTAAAACTTGTGTAAGATATGTAGATTAAGAGTAAATATTTTTCTGAATATATTATTTTTTTACTACGTCGAATTTCCTATTGGGTTTTATTATAATTCCAAAACTTGATCCTAAACTTTATAGGATAACAATTTTTATCGATTTACGATCTACTAAGTTATATCCCTAACAATTGGATTATTTCATTAAATTGAATAAGAGATATCCAATTTATATAAATGAGTACCTAAAGTCAAATGAGTACACTTAACACAATCCATTAATAGAAGATACCATATGTTCAATATCATTTGTTCCTTCTCCATATGAATGAGGTAAATAACCTATAAACTTGAAAACTTCATATATTCTATATATGAAATATCATGCTTTGATGTCGTTAAACACAATTTTATTTTAAATTTTTAATAAGATGGTTATTGAATACAATATAAAATATAGAGAGGGTAATAATAAGTTAAGATAAAATTCACCACTTTTTTAAATTAAGGAGTTGATATCTAGAATCGATTAATTGAGATAAGCTCATTTTGATAAAAAGCTTGATTGAGTTCAATTTATAATGAAAACTAAGTAAAATGATTCAATATTAATGGAATAACATAATACGTTTTAAAGTTAAACATAAGAAAGTATAAAAAATGTATGCTCACGATGGTAAGGTCAATACGGAAATAAAAGGGTTTTAAGAGGAACTTAACTAAAGCGTAAGTAGCTTATTAAATATTATATACCACTAAACTCAAAACGAGCTAAATCAATGTTTGATATTATGTATAAGCATAAGTAATGGCACTCGGTACTAATGCTTGCTAAAGAAGTCAAATAAAAGTTAAGTATCTTGGGAAGTAAAGCTTACACATAAGAAAACAAGGAAAGTTTAATCTAAATCCAATGATGCAGGAGACTTCTTGGCCTTAATAAGTGTCATTCACTTCCGCTCGGGGAAATGTAATGGCCTTAGAAGAAGAAAGGACCCTCGTCCTATGCTGATTGGTTGGCCAGACACACGAGACTTTGGAAGCCTCTGCCTTGGCTATGAATGACTAGGCCGAGGACTTGACTCCATCATGACGCGTAATGATTTAATTAAGAGATTATTTAATGAGTAAATTTGAATACGTTACAGTTGGTCCATGATTCATAATTTTTTTATTGTATGTGGCCATCGTTGTTAGACCCGTCGATTGATGTATAAACAGATATCTTTATATATAAAATCTTAAAGGGTCGTATATAATAACATAAATAATTGAAATAAGATAATTGACTAAAGATTTTAGTGGATATTCAAATCTTATCAATAATTATCTCAACACTAAAATTAAACTATTCCAAATAATAAAGTGGAAGCTTTTTAAATAGTGGTCAAATATATTAAAATAGGATGATGAATGGCCGTTGTTTTTCCATTGGTAAGAGGATAAATCAATCTCCCTAAAGTATAAGATCTACTATTTTTTTTTAACATTTCATTATTAATGGAATGACGTTTTAGTTAAAATGTTCCATAATTGCTTTTGCCTGTCATTGATGAGAAAATAACGATAAATAAAAAGCTCATTCGATTGGACTCGTATGACCAAAGGAAAATATTTATCGGTTTAGTGTCTTGTCCCAAAGGTGGGGGTAGTCAGACTTTTTTTTTTTTTCCCTTTCTATTTATCCATTTCTTAATTTTCTATTTTTTATTTTTAATTTTTTCCAAATTATAATGTTATGTACATATATTTATATATACATATATTATAAGTATATAATTTATGTATATATTTTTTATTTCTTAATTTTTATGTATTTTTTTATTTTTAATTTTTTCACTTAATTTTTTTAATTTTTATTATAATATTTATTATATATTATTACAAGGAGCTATCATATCGCACCACATGTCAATCATACCAAAAAAAGTAATGGTTGGCTAAGGGGGGGAGTTATTTATAAATTTTTCTAACCTTTGATGACTAAAATAAATAAAAAAAATAGAATCCAATTAGAAAAAATGATAAAGTTCGAGAATTAAAAGCATAATATTTTATTAGAAAAAAAATTTTTAATTTTTTCAATAAAGTATAAGGTCTGCTAAATTCATTTTCAAATATTTTCATTATTAATATAATGACATTTTAGTGGAAAATTTGGAACGATTGCTTTTATCTTATCATTGATGAGAAAAAAACGTTAAAAGAAAAGCCCGTTTGATTAGACTTACATGACCGATGGAAAATATTTATTGGTATAGTGTCTTGTTCAGAACCTTGCTATTCTCTATTCTAGAGATGGAGATTTTGTTTTGGAGGAAAAAAAAAATTACTGCATGCTATTATTTTTACTTTTAAAATATCTTTTAATCAAATTACCTAGCTCACAGTATCAAGATTAGAAATAGATCATATTATGAAATATGTTGATACTGCTTAAAAGAGTACATTTGGAGTTCTTGTGGTGAATACGTATATTAAAAGAGATAAAGTAATTTTTAGATTATATTTGAACTCAATTTCTTGGAAGAGACGGTATATTCATTATAGGAAGGCATTTTTCTTAAACCTTATGAATCTTGTAATTTTATTTTACATGTTGCATATAGATCTTCGACCAGGTTCTATGGAAATTTATTCCACTATGTATTCATCAATCTACAAGACCTAATAAACTGTATCCTACTTTGTAAGGTATATATTCCCAAATTTAAGAATTGAAACCTATTCTATGATACTAGAGAACTATCCTAGAACCTATACTTTATTGAACCTATAGGATATAACTTGTAGAATCTATAAATTTTTTTGTATTCCCATAAATTTCAAATAAACGTATTATTAAAATTACATTTCATATGTGAAATCATGAATTCTTCTTTATGCGAAACTTATGAAACTTGTAGTAAAATGTATAGAACTTGTAAGAAAACTTGTGATATAAAAAAAGTAATATCTTTTTATTTTCATTATTTTATTATATGATTTTAATATTTAAATAAAATATATAGAACTTACAACAAATTGTAATGAAAAGTATCGTTCGTATAAGTTAAAATATCATATAGAAAAAGTTTTAGGTTTAGAGTTTAAGGAAACTAGAAGTATTAGTAAAAGTGATCCTATAAGTTTAAATTTAGAAAAATAAGTAATAAAATAATAGAATATTATAATATTAAATTATAAGCATATTATCTATTATTTATCGAAAATGTATAAAATGAGTTCCAATAACTAATGAATCACTAAAGATAAATTATATGCACACTAAAAATTAAAGAATAACATAAATAATATTTATGAGTATTTACTTGTACTTCATATGTATTTACATATAGGTAAAAACATGCAAATTTTGCTAAAATACTTGGAAAATGATAAATGATAAATAATTAAAGAAAATTACAAAAAAATAAAGAAAAAATCAGAAAAAAATAGGAAAAGTAAGGATTTGTCCATAATCAGGTCGTAACATGTTAGGGTAGAAAGAAAAGAAATAAACCAATTAAAAAGTAAAATGGGAAGAAGATAAGCCTAAATATCAACTCAAAAATTAATGAAAAATCTTCATATAGCTCTATAAATACCCAAACCTTAACTGAAACTTATTTGGTATGTTTGGAGTGCAAGAAAAATAGAAAAAACTGAAAAATAAAGAATTAGGGTTTTTTTTTAATTAGAAAAATATGCGTAATTAGGGCTTATAAACCTAACCTACAACCCACGATCACCTGGAAGTGAACCGCCGCCATCAACACTCCCCCCACCACCGCCTAGACCAATCGATAACCCTAAGACCACCACTAGTGGCCAGAAGTCCAATGGTTAGATGAGTCCAATTTCAACTTGAATTTGTTTAATTTATTTAAATTATTAATTTTATCTAAAATATTATGAAATTTATTATTCTGATGTTTTTATGTATGTAAATTTAGGGAAAAATATTAGTTTAATTCAATTATATCTGGAAATATGTAGTACTAATTTTGAGTTTTTTTTTTATACTATTTAGAAGATGTAAAACAGTGCTGTAAAGTCCTTTTTGTCGAAAATGAATTTTCAAAAATTTTAAAGTATTTAAAATAGATATAATTAGTGATTTTGGGGTTAATCAATAGTTAATTGAATAATTACTGATTTAGTATAAAATTAAATATTTTAAGATGTTCGTATCTAATATGGTATGATAATTGTAGCATTTGGAGTATTAGATGTAATGATTATGTGTGTAGTAAATATATGTGATTTTAATAGTCTGTAGAATTGGAATTAGAATTTTAATAAATATAAAATATTAGGTTAAAATGAATAATAAAATAATAATATTAACATATAATAAATCTAGTAGGAAATATAAATTTAGATAATTATAAAAAAATATAAAATTTTCTTATGTTGAAAATAAATTTAATACATAAATAAGAATTAGGGTGTACCATACAGGTTAAAAGATTGGTTAGGGACTAAAAGTAATATTTATGATACTTGAACATGATGTAATTAATTCCACATTATGGTTTAAAACACATTCTTAGGATTTGTGTACAATACCTACAGTTAGAATCGATTTAGAACTTAAATTGGAACCAAATTCGGAAATCAAATCTAAAACTAACCTATAATGAATCAATAATAAATAATAATATATATATGGAAAATTGAGTTAAATCATAACATAAAGTTTATATATAACATAAGGATATAAATACTAAAAGAATATTTATATTATAAGACATACAGAGACAAGTGACCTGTAACCACTCGAGTGAACTAATTGAGGACTTCAGGTAAGTTGAGTTAATACTTTATCCTATTTTAGAATATTATTTTAAAGTACTCAATGGTTTAGGATTGTATATAATTATGCTCGTAGATAATTATATACATGTGCTTCTATGTATTTGATTTCGTGTTGGAATCTGTGTTGTATTTGGTGTTTGTTGTGAATTGAATTATGTAAAATTGTTTAATCCCCATAAACAGTACTTAATCATAACCGACCTAAATACTCTAATTAGACATGTATTACAACCCTTTAAACGACTATTAGGATTCTTCAACTAAATACCCACAACTTCGAAAAAGATAGTAGTGGATAGCATAATGGTCTTTTTTTCATCCTTAACTAAACTAAGTGATAGGAGAAGAGGTCGAGATAAGAATAAAGGCAATGGTTCGAAGGATAGTCATAAGGGTAGAGCGGTGTTTCTATTACACAAACCTAAGTTTGGTTATAAGTTGTTACATAAACAAGAAAAATCCTTAACTCAAATTAGAGCGAATGAAATTACTTTGACTTTACAACGAACAGGACTACGTTATGTAATGACATTTACTTATTGCATTGCATATAATTAATTATTTGATAACCCTATTTGTATTTGTTATGCATTCATAAGTCTTCAACCTAACTTACTGAACTATCGTTGCTCATACCCTTATAGATTTTCTTGTATGTTCTGACTAATATGCCGTGGTATAATTACCTTGAGGTTAGTTTCTTTTTAAAGCTATGGGGAATGAGGATCAACCAGCTATACAAACAAGTCCTTTAATATCTTGTTAGTACTTATAGGTTTATGAACTGGTATAGTGATATATACATTAACAGACTACCATAGTATGTTTAAATTCTTGGGATTATAAGGGATTATAAGATAATATGGATGTAATTATGTATATATGACTTAAGGTTATGGATTTTTATGTAAATTTTTGCTTAAATTTTAATTAAGCAGTTTACTTCAAAGTAAGAAATTATGAACGTCTTGTGTAAATTATAGTTACGATAGAGATTGTAAGGTCAATTACTATCATAAGTTGGTTTACATGACTGTTGCAAGTATGTGGCTTTAAGGCATAATATGTTAGACTTAGGCCATTTCTTGTCGGGATAAGTATAATATATATATTTTTTATTTTTGATAGAAAAATATAAATTGATTTTTTATTTATTAATATATATTATATTATTTACTAAATTTTACACAATAGATATTGGATATTTTGTGACCTCTATATTTTAGCTTATAGATACCAAGATTGATATTAGATATAAAGATATCAAATGCGTACTGTATCTTGTGGGGGAATGTTTTAGATTGCTATGTAGAGCCTTATATTTAATACTCATCCAAAATTTACTTATGATAGGATTATGTGCTTATTATATTTGGTATATTTACCCGCATACATAGAACTACTCAAAAGTTTCGTAAAATCACTCAGAAGTCCAGAACAATTGAACCGTCCACTAAGTAAATTTAAATAAAGCCTAAAGCCAATGATGGTATTTAATTGTAATAGGAACATTTTCTACTTTTAAATAGAAAAACCATTTTTTCTAATTTTCATTATCACTAACTAACATTATCAACCGCCCCACCGTAGCTAGAAATTTCCATCTACAACTTAAAAATATTCTTAGCTAAAACTACTTTTCATTTTTAAGGTAATTTCATATTTTAATTGTAAAGATTAAATTATAGCAAATGTTAAGAAATTTGTTAAAATGCTTTCTCAAGCAAATGCAAGACTAATTATACTAAAAAAGACAAAAAAAAAAAAGAAATTTTTCATCGTTCCCTTGGGATATTGCCTATTTTGTAGCCATTATTTCCAAAATGTCACATCGCGACCGTCCATGGACTCCCCATCCTTTCTTAATCCTGCGGAGCATTCCTTGGATCGTACTGCAGTGTGGGGAAGTTGCCGTATAGGATGTGGGAATTGATTTATAATTTTTCCTTGTAAGAGAATTTGTAAATATTGCATTATCCAATGTTTAAACAATTGAATAGTATTTAAAAAAAAAAAAAACTGAATATCACAGTATAAGAAGAACATAATGCTACAACATCTTTATATCATATTTGGTATATGCAGTAGTAGATATGAATTTTTAAGATTGTAAATTTTTTAAAATAAAAAAATTAATTTATTCATATTATAAATTATAACAAGTTTAATAGTGTGAAACTAGGTATGTGTTTACTTTAGAATTTTAAGGATGTTTTTATTTTTTATTATGTGAAATAATTTTTTATACCATTAAATATAAAGTACAATTCTTTCAACTTTCATCCAATACCTCAAGGCTTTTGTTTAATAACTCTGCCAATATACAATAAAATGATACCTTATTGGATAAGAAAAAGGATACGAGTTTTTTGGTCAGACACTCTTTTAGCCATGACCATGAGACAATTAGTTTCACACACAAATTGTTTTAGCGGGATAGCACACCTCGGAGAATAATGTTCAACGGCCAAGGCCGGTGATAGTCGAACTTCAATATGCGGCGGCAACTCTTATAATAAATTAATAAGAACTTCACTCGTTCTTTTCTACTCCCATTCACATCTAATTTACTTAGAAAACCTTCACGTGGCTTAGAATTTTCAGCTGATATGTATCTGTACACGTGGAAAAATTGGTTTTCTGCTTCCTTTACATTTGGCAAACTCAATAAAAAAGTTAAGTTTGTTAAGAATATAAGGTCTGAGGACTTAAAACGAGAAAAATGATTTTGGATCTCATTTAGGTTTTTGTTTGGATGAAGGAAAGAATTAGACGAGAAATGAATATAACGAAAAAAGTGGAATTTTTAATATGTTTTTTCTTATTTAGAAAAGAAGGAGAATTTTTTATGAGTCCTATTAAATTTTGTTCACCTTCAAATTGAAGGGAAAATTTTTAAAAAGTTATTCATTTTTACCCTATTTCTTATTGTTTTTATGAATAAATTATCAATTATATTATACACCATTTTTTCTTTAGTAGTGAGTAGGATTCTTCTCATTTTCCTTTCCTTTATTATCCAAATACAATGGAATGAATTAAATATCCATATAATTCTTTCATTCATATTTTTTTCTCTCTTATATTAGTTTCTCCCATATTCCTTTCATCTTCCAAACAGAGCTTTAGAAATGCAAACGTCAGAGTACTTCTTTTATTATGTTGCATGCATTCTTTGCTTGGCGTCATTCGACAAAACAAGATCCTTTATGTCGATATTTCAAACGAGCCTGAGATGGGTATGCCTAGGCCCCATACCTGCCAAGTTTGACTTCTTTGGTACAAAATATTCAAAAAAGTAAAAGTTATAGTGGATTTTTCCACATCCACTTTTGCGTAATGTACCTTTTGCGTCTGTATGATCTAAAAATTAGCCACTAAGATTGAATCTTATTTAGTTGTGAATACCTTTTAGGTTTGTCAGCTTGAAATTTCAGCCCTTATTAATTTTTAAGTTTTATTATTATGTTTCCTTCCAATTTTCAATTACAATTTAGATCTACCTTTTATTACCTTGATGGCTTGACTCTATGAAAGGCACTTAAAAAATTTGGGAAAAATATAAATAATTCTCTAAATTTTGATTTAAGTACAAATTTACCTTTTAAAATATTACAAATCACCGTTTTAACCTTTACAAAATACACAAGCAACAGTTATAGATTGCGAATGAGCTCTCGTTCTCGCAACCTTTTAAATTTATACAAAAATACCTTCTAAACAATTCAAAGTGTATGGCATTCTAAACTTTGACCATATCGTAACTTTTCTTAACTAAAAATAAAAATGCCTTTTTTGTATTGGGAGATAAATGCACATATAGATCAAAATTTAGAGGAATTATTTATAATTTCTTCTAAAAAATTTTGTAGTATAACTTTGCCGTTGATGAACAAGGATATTTCTAGTGTAAAGGCCCCTTCTTGCAAAGAGGTTATAATTATATAGTTAATTAGTTAACGCTGAAGGGCTATTCGGTTGCTTTGCTTGGTATGAAATTGGTACCTATTCATTTCTTTTGGCCGTTGGTTCCAACACTTAGGACAGCTTGAAGTTGGGAAAAGTGGGTTGCAATCAAGTCTTTTAAGTTCAATTTAGCTTTATTAAGTTTATTACAAAAATCATGCCTTTATGTTTTAAATAAGTGACTTAAGTCTTTCACGATTATGTTGTTATATCCCCCTATGTCACTTTTATAGCATTTTAACGTATATGATATAATAATAATATTATAAGACTTGCATGACTTATTTAAAGAGGACTTGCTTAAAATTTAGCATAAATATGGAGATTTAAATGTCCCATGGTTCAATTAAATTTGATTTAAAACATAGAGAATTTTTAGTATACTTATCGTGTTTCTTTCTTTTTTTTTTTTTTTCAAAGGCATACTTATCTCGTTTGAAGTATTTATTTTATAATGCGTTTTCATTAAATAAGCCTCAACCTTTCAATAATTTGCCGGAAATAATTCTCATTAGTTGTGTATAGGACAGAGCATATCAATCTGCGAAATCCTGAAACTTATTAAACCTTGCATGATTGATCATGTTCCACAATGAGTAATAATAAAAGTCAAAAGGTAGCATTTAATTTTAAACTTTAAAAACCTACACCTAGGTAACTTACAAGGTATGAACTCATACTCACCTTGAAACTTTCTATAATCAATACACATCTATTTACTCCACATGTCAAAGGATACCTTGTAAATTATTGCAAGGGATTTGATTCTGGCCAAATTTTTACTTGCAAAAATTGAGCCCATTTTTCAAAAAAAAAAAATAAACTGCTTCAAATAAAAGAAGAGATTTATGATAATTTGATGTTCCTACACCATCCAATCTAGAAAAGTATCTACTCCTACCACCATTTTGAGGAAGGAATAAAATGGAAGTATTAGATTTTGTTAAGGATAGAATTGAATCTAAATTAAAGAATTGGAATAGGTGTTTGCTTTCCGATGCAAGTAAGAAAATCCTTATCAATGTAGTAGTTAGTGTAAATCCTACATACTCTATGGGTTGCTTTAAGTTTCTAGCAAAATGGTGTAAAGAGGAAAATTCTGTGGTAACCAACGATTGTTTAGGGTGGCTGGTGATAAAAAGAAGATTCATTGGCAAAGTTACGAATCCTCTTTCAACATATACATATATATAAAAGGGGATTTGACTTTAAGGATTTAAATGGTTTTAATTCAACTCTCTTCACCGCACTAGCTTGGAAGGTTCACATAAATGCCAATATGCTTTAGATAGGTATACCCAAAGGCATCTATTTTCCTAACTCTTCATTCTTGCAAGCATATAAAGGTTCTTGGAACTCTCGGAAGTGGGCAAGCATTCTACAAGGGAGAGGTCACTGGAAGAAAGGAGCTCTGTAAGAGGTTGGTGATAAGTCTTCCATCTATACATGCTTCAATTGATGGATGACAAATTTCAAGGTTATATGGCCTTAGAATCTTTTAGAACTTGAAATATTCTAAAGCATCATAGGTTGTTTTATCAACAATTAGTAAGCGCAATTCATGAGATACCTCTTGCCTTTGCAATAATATGTTATCGTCTTATATTGCAATGTCAAATCTACATATAACTTTACTATATGCAATTCCTTTTATCAAAGTTAAGTGCATCCTCCTCCTATCAAATTGAAAACCAATTCAACACTATCTTTGCTTACCTAAAGTTACACATTTTATATGAAAGGCCTTAAAAAATGTTGTCTCATCAATGTAACATCATGAATTATTGCTTTATCACATCAACCCATTCTTTTTGCTGAGCTGCTTGCAAATAAGAATGTAGTTCTTTAGTAGCTATAACATGAGCCAAGGAAGCAACATAGTCAAAAGGAAGATAGGTAAAATGTTTAAGATCAAGCAAAGGATAAAGGCTAGTGTTTAACAAAGCTATGTCAGTAGCAAGTGATGACGCATCAGCAGTTAAGCATCTACTAGTACCATGAATAGAGAAACATAGCTTTCACCATGATGAACAATATGAACTAAATCATTCAACCACTTGGGAGTCCTCCTCTATCTTAATGAGCGCCTTAACGACCAATCTTCCTAAGTAGATAAAGACTCTTCATTAAAAGATGAAGACTGATAGGAGCTGTAAACCCCAAAGTTCAGCCAAGTAACCGTAGGATTGAACTTAGAACCCAAGGTTTAGGGCGATCGGTTAAAAGATCCGATCAAACCCAAATTATAAACTACTGAGAGAAATATTAGTAAAAATGACCCTGTAAACTTAAATTTAAGAAAGTAAGTAGTAAAATAGGAAACTATAAAATTTTCAAATTTTAAGCATAATAACTGCTAATTACCGAAAAGGCAAAAAGTGTAATATAATAACTAATAAATTAGTAGAGATAGATTATATGTATACTAAAAATTTTAGAATGACCAAAATAATATTTAGGAATGTTCACGTGTACCCTACATGTATTTACGTGTAGATAAAAATACGCGTAATTACCTAATTTGGCCCAAAACTAAGCAAATAATTAAATAAAATTATAAAATAATTATGGAAAAATAAGAAAAAATCAGAAGATGATAGGATGAATCAAGATAAGCTGCAAAATAAAAATTGGCCAATAAAAATTGAACAACTTAAAAGCCAAAAATCAAGGAATTTGGACAAAGTCTTGTCAAATTAATGCATATTAATTACAGCAAATGTCTATAAATAGGGAAAAAATTTACAGAGCTCATTTGGACAGTTTGGAAAGTGAGAAAATTAGGGAGAGTCGAAAATTCGAGAGAAAATCCAGAAAAATAAAAAAAAATAAGAAAAACTGTGCAGTTAGGGTATTTAAAGGGAACCCTTTCCAGACGAGCAGCTGGAAGTGGACGGCCACCACCACCACCACCACACGGTGGTGGCAGCGCCCAGGCCGGCCAACAAGGCTACGGCGGCCCGCGGTGGCTGGAGCCACCCATACCAGTGAGTCCAATTTCTAGCCCGATTCTTGTGAAATTTTGTAAAAATAGTAAATATAATTAGAAAATTATGAATTTTGTTATTATGGGATATTTTTGTATGTAGTTTGTAGGAAAAATATTATTTTGATGAAATTATGTTCCGTAATATATGGTCCCTAAGAAATCGTGCAAAACCGAGCATATTTCGGTTTAGAAATAAATGACCTTAGGAGTGTAGTTTCAAGCCCAAAATTTTTCTGTAGATTACTTAGATGATATAGAATAGTGCTATGAAGCCCGTTTTCAAAAATTAATTTTCAAAATTTTTAGATAATTTTTAGGCCCTAAAATGAGGTATAAAATGAGTAATTTGGAGTTAATTAGGTGATTAGGAGATTAATTACTGACTTAGTGAATAAGTAGATGTTTTAGGATGTTAAAATCTGATGGAGTATGATACTTGTAGCAATTAGAGTGTTAGATGTAATTATTAGGTTAATTATGTAGTAAATAGGTAATATGGAAAAATAGTACATTTTAAGATAATTTTGTAAATTAGGGTAAATTGGAGTAAAATCTGATTTAGGATGAATTTATAAATTTTGAAATAATAATTTCTGTTTAGAGATGGTAATTAGGGTAATAGAAATATTAGAAATGTATTATATGCATAATATGCAATAATGCATAATGTGTAAATTTTGAAAATATAATAAATAGAAAATATTAGGATAAAAATTGATATTATATAAATAATAGGGATATATAATAAATCTGATAAGAAACTTAAATTTATGTAATTATATGAAAAATGTAAAAATTTCTCACATTAGGAGTAAATTCGGTACACAAATAGGGATTTAAGTGTACCGGATGGAATAAAATGCTGACTAGGGGTAGTGATCGTATTTAGGGTATCGGGAAATAATGTGATTAATTTCACATTAAGGGTTGAAACGAATTTCTAGGGTTTGAATATAAAACGCTACTTAGAAAATCGAACTAAAATCTAATTTAGAAATCGATGTGGAAAATCGAACCTAAACCCAACTCCAAACCTAGAATAATTGTAAAAGACTTGATACCTAGATAATAGACATATTAAACCTTAAATAAAACTTAACAATAAGCAATATAGGATAAAACAAACTTATAATATTTATATGAAAAGCTGAAACCACGTTCGTGTTATAGGGATGATCGGCGATGGCCTGAGCAAATCGGACCTCGAGTGAGTGAGCGAGGAGTCGAGGTAAGTTGGGATTAATACGATGCTGTATTTTTTTAGGCTTAAGATTATGCTTGGTTGTGCTTGTTAGATAGTTGAATGTGTGCATGTGCTTGATTATGGGTGATGCTATGATTCTGTTTGTTGCTTTGGCACATGTTGTATGAATTGTACGTAATGATTAATCACCCTAAATTGGACTTAATCAAATATACAACCAGTAATCATAATCGAACATGCATGGCAACCCGTTAGGGGATTTAGGACTCTCCAGCCAAATACCGACCCCTTTGGAAGGGATAGCGCAGGATTGCAAAATGGTCCCTTCTTCATCTTCAGTCGAACTAAGTGACAGGAAAGGAGGTCACGGCGAGAGTGAAAGCAGTGGTTCGAAGGTAGTCGCAAGAGGAGCAAGGTCTCCATTACACAAGCCTGGGTTTGGTCGTGAGCTGTTGCATTAACGGCAACTCCTCAACCCGGATTAGAGCGGGCGCAATTTCTCTAATCTCACGACGGGCCGGACAACGTCGTGCGATGGCATTTGCTTGCACATGCATTGCACCTAATAAGTGATTGAAAACCTTGTTGTGAGTATGGTATAATTTTAAGTCCTCCGTCCTAACTTACTGAGCTATGGTTGCTCACATCCCTATAGACGTCGTGCAGGTGCTGGCTAAGAAGCGGATACCAATTACTCTAAAGCTAGCAACTGCTGGATCCTGGGGAGTGAGGAAAAACATGTGAAGAATAAATATATATTTTTAAGGTTTAAGCTTTTACTTTATAACTTCTCATTTTTGAATAATGTAATAACTAGGAAATATATTACGGAGAAATCTTGTAAACCTTAATTGTAATAACTGTATTATAATATATATATCTTTCCTCACTTTCTTAGAGAAATGATTTATTTAAATTACAAATTGTTTCCTTCAAAGCGGGTTAGTCACGGACACCTTGTGTAGATCAGGTCCAAGATAGCGGTTGTAAGGCCAACTTCTATCTTAGGATGGTTTATACGGCGGGGGCTGTTACGACTCTACCGCTTCGGGGCGTGACAGGAGCTAGGACTTATATTAGACAAGGGTGACAAGTTAGAAGAGGATGAAGATCTGTTATCTTGATCACTAAATGACTGAGCAAGAGAATATGGTTGCTGATCAATTGATAATTGAATAGTGGAATCACTTGACTCAAGAAAAACATGTTGTTTAGGAAAGGACATAGAAGAGCCAAGACTAAAATGTGACTGTTGTTTAAAATGGAAAATATGTTCAAAGAAAATGATATCTCTTCAAACAACAATCTATTTGTTAACCAAATTATATACTTTATACCCCCTTTGTCTCGTACATATCCTAGAAAAGCACACCTTTGAACCCTTGGTTTAAATTTATCTTTAGGATAAAGTTGTGCGCCAATATAATACAAACATCTCATGACTCTCAAATTATAATTTGGTGGTGAACCACATAAGAGCTCATAAGGGTATTTCCAACCCAAATTTTCCCTTAGCATTTTATTTATCAAGTGTATGGTTGTTAAAACACATTCTCTTCAAAAGGAGTTAGGTAAATCTAAAAGGTATCTATGTTTTCTCTCAACTACTTTATTTTGTTCAAATATGTATGGTATGCTTTTATGATGAACAATCCCTAAGTTAAGAAATAAGGATTTACACATGTTAGACAAAAATTCCCTTCCATTATAAGTCCTAATAACCTTGGGTACAATTTCAAAGTGATTTCAAACATAACACGAACTACTAAAGTGAAGAACAAACATGATGTTTGTGTTTCATCAAATAAGTCCAAGTAGACTTAGTAAAATCATCAACTATAGTTAAAAAGATTCTTGCACTAAAACCTGATTCAATGCCATAAGGCCCCCAAACATCAACATCGACAACTAAAAAGGAAAAGTGGACTTATAATTACTTCTAGAAAATGATAGCTTATGAGACTGAGCTTGATGACATACATAACAAAGAAAAGTTTTGAACTTCAAATTCTTACAACAAGATAAATGTTGTAATTTAGAAATGGAAGGATGCCCTATATGAGCATGCAACAAAAGAAGTAATGAATCATTTACAAGAGTATGGAAAATATACTATGAAGACAATCCTTTATTAGCAACAACCGACTGTGAGCTTGTATATGCTTGAAGAATATACAACCCACTAGCAACTTCTACACTTGTTACAATAGTTCTATTGCTAGGTCTTGAAATTTGCACACATCTTGTCAAGCACAACAAATAAATTCTGGTCTTAAAGATGTTTTGGTACTAACAATAAGTTGTGTAACAATTGGGGTACAAGAAAGACATGTCTAATAGTAAGGGTTAGGTTTATAAAAATAGCTCTACAATGAGTGACCATAAGATGCCTTCCATCGGGTAACTTAACATAAATGGGTTTATGTAAAGGTTGAAGGTCTTGAAAGAGATTAGGATGGGGACTCATGTGACCCATATACACTATTATTTGCAAAATTAAAACAAGAAGATTGAGAAAATGCCATACTCACAAATTCCATGAAATTAGCTACTACTTTTGTACCAATCTTTATATCCTTCTCACACATGAGCTTCATTACAAACAAATTTAATGAGGTCTTTATTCATCATCATCTTATCATCTTTCTTATTGTCTTCAGCACAATAAGCATCAAGTGGAGTATCAAATGCAACAACATATGTTTTACAAAATGAAGCGAAAGCAAATTACCTTCCAACATTACCCGTATTGCCTTTGAAAACCCTTTTTCCTTTATACCAGTCTGAATATCCTATGAGTTGGAAGCAAGAACCCATAGTGTGCCCTTCCCCTTTACAATGTTTGCACACAACTTTATCAAATTGCCCTTAGGTTTCTTTCGATCAAATTGACCTTCGGAACTCTTAAATTTATTCACAAAATAAGCTAAAACATCTAAGTCAATTGCTAAAACAGAAGTAACTTCCTTTTGTTTCTCAACTTGCTGCAGCAAATAGAAGGCTTTATTCACAAAAGGAATAAGATCTATGGATAAAATCTAGTTTCACAAACTCATAAGCCTCATTAATTCCCATTAAGAATTGAATTAGCCTAGTATGCGATTCATAATCCAAGATTCGATCTTTCAATTTGCAAGTATAGCTCATTAGGCTACCATACTCACAGTTAGGATATAAATGTGTAACTTGCAATTCATCTCAACTTATTATAATATGCACTGATAGACATTTTTCCTCACTTCATATTAGAAATTTCATGTTGATTTGGTAAATAAGAGGTCCATTCACAACACCATAGCGTTCTATAACCTCATTCCATAATTCACTACTGATTATGCATATAAAAATCTTTGTGCCAAATCATTACTCATGGAGTTTAGTAACCAACATCTAACCCCAAAATCACTTCTTGTCCACTTCAAAAGATCTAATGAATTCTCATTAGGTATTGGTAAGCTACCATCAATAAAACCTAATTTGAGTGTAGCACCTAAAGCCATTTTGACAGCTCTACTGTAAGCGCTATAGTTGGTTCCATCAAAGATTATGTTTCCAATGGTCATTGAATGACTATCTGATCAACTAAGAAACATTAGATCGCTAATCAAATGATCACTTGACATATTCATGATGAACTCTTTCAAAAACTGAACATTCAACAAAAATAGAATAACCAAAGACAACAGAAATCTATAATTGATGAATAATACCTTGTTACTGCTCTATTACCATATGGAAACTCAATTGCAATTTGTAAGCAAGCATGAGCAACCGGCCATTGTTACTTAGAAAGCTCGAGAGAAAGACATGAAATAGGGTGAAAAATGACTGCTTGTGTATTTCTAATATAATAGAGTGTATGTATGCATATATATAATATAATATACAATTGATTGGAATAACTAACTAATGGTTGTAACTAATGATTGGCTTACAAGTGTAGTTAATGTGCACATATATAAATAAACTATACACTATCCTTACACATTTATAATCAAGTTCGAGCGAAGACGAGCTTAAAATGAATCAAGCTCATGTAGCTCACAAGCGACTCGACTAATTTGTAGATTTGTCTTTGAAAAAGAGGATTTTGACTAGTTCTAGAGCTTTAATTATGAAAATCTCTTTTAGTTATAAATTTTTGAAAAAGAAACTACTAAAAAAGATTTGTTACTAGTGCACTTTGCATTAGGCCATGAAGCCTAAGCTCACCCATGGCCCATGTATTTAAAGGAGCAATAAGAAGTACATTAGATAAATGTGGTAACAAGATCACAACCGTGAGATTCTCTTTACGATCAACTTTTAGATAAGAAGGAATCTATACAATCGAGGGGAGAACTTACTTATATCCATCCTCCCACTCTCTTAAATATCCTTGGAAGCCCTCGAGGTAAAAGATTCAAAACCATAGATTCTTCCACTACTTTGTTTTTACTATTGTTAACCAAAAAACTGACTTAAGCATTGAAATGCACATACTAAAGACACCTTAGGTAGCCCCAATAGCTTATCTTTGCTCCATGTGCAAGTTGAATCCTTAAGTAACAATTCATTTATAAGCCCCCACCTACCCCGACCAAAAATTTGCCAACAACAAGAGAAATTGTATAATTACATATGCATGCATACATATATATATACACACACACACACACACACAAAAACTTATGAATCTAAATGAGTCAGCTGATAAGCCTAGATTGCGAATCCACATTGGAGCTCAAGTTGAGCTCTTTTAGATGAAAAAGTTTTATTTTGGATTTGAGCATCTAGTATTGAGCTTCAAGTTGAACTCAAAGCTAACTGAGTTTGAGAAACTTACAAGTGACTCGACTCATTCATCACGACTAACTTAGTTCATCATTTAAACGCCATATGTTTGCTTCCTCTTACCATTATTTGGGTCATGTTCGCTCTAACTGGTATCTCAGGATAGTCAACTAGAGCTATTTCACGTTCACTCGCCAGTTCTTTTGGACTTTGATGCTCCACATCCATTATGCTCAGCTTTGACCTGCCGTAAAAGTAAAAAAATTGATGGTTGGGAGTCATAGGACATGTCCAATGCTAACAATTACTAGTTCTTTTGATACTCTTGCACTATTCCTAGTTGGTTTAGCTCGATTAAGTCATCCAAAAGATTGCTACACCAAGGAGAGTAATCCAAATGTTAAGTCACATAATTGAGTAAAATCTCGCCAAGACATAGTCGGGTGCTTTTACTCCATTCTACAGAACCACATTTCTACTTCCTCAATCAAGTGGAAGGAAGCTAGATCAATACCCAACAGCCAAAAATGGGAAAGATATAGCTTCACATAACATGGAATCGTGTCTTAACTGCACTAATCAGGTCAAATTCATGATAGGTATATCTAGGTGCCAATGATATGACATATCTAGGTATTCACATGAAAGAAAAGGGTTGAGGACCAAAAAGAATGTAAACAGAAGCAAGAAATAATGATATGATATATCTAGTAATTAATGATAATATACTTCATCACACGGTGCACGATGTTACCGTTGTTGATTAGTTATGTACGAGGTAAAGTACTGAAACATAAGAATATAACAAAGTTATGTACATTCAAATTTTAACAACTTTGCCTTGGAGCAATAAATAGCTCAAAACAGTGGAGACTAAATTTGATATGAAATCTTACATTAGATGTCTTTAGTCACTCAGTTGCTGTGGAGCATAATTCCTCCTGACGTCTTAGCCATTGTTCTTACCTGTTTCATCAATGAAGATGAACTCGATGCTGTACTGTGCCTTCCAGGCTTTGCCTCGACCTTTATTCCTGTATGGAGAAATATTTCATTGTCGGGTATTCTAAAGGATGTTCCTGGACTGCCTTCATTGCCCTGCATTACCTTTTCTACACTACCACTAACCCTGTGATTGACAAACTCCGAATTGCAAAACATTCCACCGGCTGCAATCAACCGCCTTGTCAATATATCTTTGGATGCAGAGCGTGGCTGTTTTCTCAGTAGATCAAGCGCTGTCATGCCATTGTCATTGAGTTCATTAACATCGAGCGATGGAACGGATAATAAAACTTCTACTAGTTTAAGGTGAAGGCTTCCTTGGATGGCCATGTGAAGAGCTGTTGCACCCTTGTTGGTTTTGGCATTCATGAGCCCTTTTATGTCCAACTCTTGTATGGCTAGCATTAGTCCTTTGAAGAATTCAACCTGCTGGCCCAATATCTGGAAATCAGGACTTTGAAGACCAGAAACGGCTGTGTGTAGGAGAATTTCTCCCCATTTGTTTCTGGAGTTGATCAATGTTGGAGATAGAGAAATCAGAGCCAGGACAGAGGCCAATTGTCCCTTGTAAGCAGCAATATGCAGCGGTGTGTTGCCATAGTTGTCCATGGAGTCAAGGATACCAAATGCCTCATAGAGGTACCTAACCACCTAAACACATATATACTTGGTTAACAAGCATCTTATCAATCATTCATAAGAAGATATTTTGAGGATGAAATGGATGGTACATTAAAAATGATGGAAGTCGACATATTTATAACCTATATGACTCGAACGTTATACATATATTGCAAAATTAGTAGCTTAATTAGAAATGCTTAAATAAGGGTTCACATCAAGCATAACTTCTGGGGGGGGGTTGGGGGGGGTGGGTGGGGGTGGTGTGGGGGAATGAAGAAACATGAACTAGAAAACTGTCCTCATGAGATTCAGAGGAAGTGGGCTTCATGCAATCCGAACTTCCTTGTGCCATTCAACTCTTCCTTCTATCTAATGCAGGGAAGCAAGGAATCTCATCTTCCACTATGAGAACTTATAGGTACCAGGAACATAATATGAGAATCTAAATTCTGCTCGCTCAGAAAGACTTTTAACCAATAGAACCCTATTGCTTATAAAATCTGAATGCATTGCATACTTGATATGGCTATGCTGTGTCCTTGCATTCACCTCACTCACAAGTTGATTCAGGTCACAAAACGCATGGAATTCCCTTTCAGCAAATCAGAAGCTTATCAAGGTCATACAAGATTTTGATGGGCGGCTTACCTCAACCTGGCCTTTGCCTGCAGCAGAATGCAAGATGGTTGAGCCATGAACATCTCTATAGCCAAAAACATCCCCGCAATCATTCAGAAATTCCTTCAACATCACCAGATTACCTCCTCTGGCAGCTGCGTGGAGACTTCTATTTATCATCTGCCATCTGTATCCTGAAGAAACTTCCCCTATACGCCCTTGCACATCTCCTCCTTTTCCTCTTGGCAACATTGCAAAATCAAATATCATCCTGAAAACTTGACAATTCCCACTTCTGGCAGCACCATAAAGTATATCCGTGACACCATACTCTCCTTCTCCGAAAACAAGCAAAGGGTCCCTCTCGAGCAATTCCTGAACAAATTCCAAGTCTCCAGCTGATGCAGCTGTGTAAAGTAGCCATCCACCATACCCAGTTTTAACGAGTGAATTTCTGTTACCGGCTTCAGATTCTATCAATAGCTTCTGCGCAACATCGGATCGGCACTTGGCAATATGATGGAAGTGCTGATGGTCTTGACGATCATCCCATACGGTTTCAAGGCGGCGAATCCGGCGTAGAGAGGTGAGTTTGATGAGGTGATTGGCGTCAATGTGAAGAAGCTGTCTAACTAACTCATAATGGCCATTGGCAGCAGCACATTCAATAGGAGAAACGTACCACCATTGGTCTTTTGTGCTTTGCCATCTAAGAGGGTATATCTTGGGAAGCATTGGTGAATTAAAATTCTTG
The DNA here is from genome assembly GCA_024138015.1 of Lumnitzera littorea. Taxonomy (NCBI): domain Eukaryota; kingdom Viridiplantae; phylum Streptophyta; class Magnoliopsida; order Myrtales; family Combretaceae; genus Lumnitzera; species Lumnitzera littorea. Next base: position 70,906,256 of record JAMXBB010000011.1, on the reverse strand, counting down.
ATAGGAACACAATAAGTTCTTATCTTAGATTACTTATGTATTGTTGTCAGAGAGTTATGAATAACAATCAGAACGTTGGGCTCTCATGAAATTAAACAAGGAGTAGAATGAAATGAAAGCAACATGCTACTACCTCCAAAGAAGGCAGTACTTTGAAGGACAGTTTCTGTACATGGACCAGAAACTTTGGTCACTTATGTACCAACCACCCCTAATTAACTTGTAAGTTTCTTAGTACTTTGAGATTGTGATTAAGCAAAAACTTCGATAAAAATTGGGGTAAAAAAGGTCGCTTACACTGCAAAAACGAAGGTTGCCTGTCCAATTACAATCGCCTAAAATCAGAGAAATGGTTTATTAATTAGAGTAGGATACAATTGGCTAAGGTTTTACTTACCGAATCCTAGGAGTATGTGATAAATCTATTAATATGTCTGCACTGGTTTCTTTTCTTATCTGTAAAGTACTAAAACTAGAGTATATTCTGGTCTGTGAATTATTTTAGTCAAGATTCTTTCTGAAAAGGTTTTTTAAGTGCAGAGAGGATGTGAAGATAATGATGATAAGTACTACTATGTACTGGCAAAAGGAGGATAGAGACGGAGAGAGTTTAATGAAACTACAATCATAAGCACTCATGCTCATGGTATTATGTGAATTCTTTGGAAAATAGCGTCTTCAGGATTACACTTCCCCAATTTAAAAAATAAATAAATAAATAAATAATTCTCAAAAAATATAACTTAGGCCTATCATTGTTATTACTAAAATATAAGCCCATCTAATGGAGATAAATAAGTATATAATTAATATTGAAAAGTATGAAAAGTTTACATCCTTAGTAAGTATCTGGAACACCCATCCATTATTTTTGTCATATTATATATATATATATATTCAAGTGGAGGGGTGTGTTTCATTTTGGCTGAGTAGGTGAACTTACATTTTTGCTAAGGTGTGACTATGACCCTACTCGGAAGTCATGACAAAATACTACAAGGGTCAAGTTCGAAGGGGGCAAGATAACGTTAATGGTTAGACAGATCCAAAATGGCCATCACGATAACGCCAAAGGAAGATCGTCTTTTCTCACTCAATGAGTATTGAATTTTAGAGCAGTTCAGTCATGTCCTTTTCCTTGTCCCCACACTAAATTGCTTCGACCGGAAAATTTAGTTCCAAGGGTACTTCTATTTCTAAACTTTGTAGTGTTTAACATATGGTTTCTGGAAAGAAGTGGTAGTGTTAGCTTATACAGGTGACATTATAGCGATAAAAAGCGATGACGATAATGATCAATATCCAAATGAAATAATACAAATTTCAAGAAAAGCAATGTCTATCTTTTTCTATAAAAGTTGCTCAATTATGATAAAGTCCTTTTGTTTAATGGCAGTATCTCCCATTAACCTATATATTTTCTATTCTTAATTTTTCAATAGAAATTTTCATAAAAGAAGGAACCCAAGATTCAATGGCTTGCACACAAAAATTTATAGCTAAATAAAACTTAATCCCATTACAAAATGATTCAAACTAAATCTAATCAAATCATAGTCATAGTTATTTTTTAATATGGTTTGGAAAAGTTTCTAAACCAAATCGAAGTAAAAGATATTACAAAAATATATCATTTAGAAATATTTTATAAAATAATAAAGAGTGAGTAGAATATCAAAACGAGAATGTAAATTGATCAAAGAAGTTTATTTATTTGTTTGTATTTATTTGGTGTGCAAGTATGGTTTGATTCTAAATTAATTTGAAATTTTTTCGAGGTCTTACAGTATATATGTCCAATCTTTGTACACCTAATAATGATTCTGGCTGGTCCTTTTTCCTTTCTTCCAAATCGAAGTTATTAATACATATGCAAAAATCATTAGTCCAAGCTTTTCCCTCCTCTTTGACTCTTAAGTTAAGATACTAATATCTAAATATGATCGCCATGGCTTTTTTCTTCCAATTGTTCCACATCTTTGAAGAAAAGTAATTTTAATAACTAATTGTAATTGAAACCTTGAAGTGAATAGATTTGAAGCAGTTTTCTATGGTTCAAAAAATTGTTGAACGATTGACGAGGATGATGATGATCATCTATTATAATAATAATAATAATAAAAATAAAAATAATAATAAAACTGAATCATATTTTTTGATTTGGAAAAGTAAAACCAAACAGAAATATACCTACCCTTACTTGAAAATTCTGTTAAAAGAAAAAAATAAAAATTGTTCAACCCCAATTGGAAATACAAACCCTTCTCACTAAAAAGCAAGGGAGGCCATATGCCCATATGAATTATGAGCTGCAGCTTTTTTAACTTTTTCCAGCATTCCCTTCCATCCACGAGACTTTGGGTGGTGGGGTTATGCGTTACTATAATATGTATGGCCCGTGAAATCAAATTTTCTGATACCATGTTCTATAACTTTCTTTCTTACGATATTTACCAGCCTATTCTATATCCACGGCATATACCGATAATAATGCAATACTGAACAAGGTTAACCGACCCTAACGTTTCTCCCGGATGTCAACAAGCTGTACAATTTAAGATAATAGAATATAAAAAGAACTAGATAGTACTATATAAAGAGAACAAAGTTATATATAATTCTCTTATACCACGTTTATTGAAAACGGTATTGGATTTGAATTTTTATGATTAAAAAAAATAATAAAAGTTAAAAAAAATAATTGTTTATATAACAAGGTACAATAAAGTTTAATATCATGGTTTGGAAACATGATATAAAGTTATGTTTAGAATCTTAAACATATATTGACCTTATACCATAAAATAAATCTTTGTACTATCAAGTATATGATATAAATTATTTAGTTTTAGTCCAATACATCAAAATCCATTCGTCTAGTAACCTTGGCTAATATACAAACCAAATAATGGACGAAAAAATTTGTCCAATGCCATACCATAAAAATATGGCAATCAAACAATGTCTAATAATATGTATAATAGTTTTCAAATAATATTAATTAAATTCAAATCTTCCTCTCTATTATAATTCAAAAAAAAAAAATTGTATGTCCTTGATGACTAGAACATGGTTATTTAACTTGTCAAATAATAGATAAGAATGAGGATTAAAAGCTTAATATAATAAACTTTTATTTCCATCATTGTTAATATTATGCACTATGCAGATGTTGTAACTGGACAAACATCTTCTTCAATTGGTTGACTATTGGCTAACTAGAATTAATTTAATTAGTATAGCTTTATATCAAACTAATTGTACTTATATAAAGTGAATTTACATGAGAAAGTTTCAATCTCCAGTTTTAAATTCTAAAAGAATTAGAAATACAAATATTGAAAAAAAAAAATGTACATGAAAAAATCATCAAATGTAAGCATGTATATAATATAGAGGTACACTTGTAAATGTGCTCAATAGCATAGAAATATTTCTTTCTTTTTCTTTTCTTTTTTATGGATGACAAAACCCTAATCCTTATGTATAAAATACTTATAAGTTCCAGAGATAATCAAACATGGAAAATTGAATTAAGAGCTTATGAAATTTTATGCTTTTCCTTAAAGCTTTGGTGTTAAAGCTTTATGAAAATCAAGTCAAACAACATTTGTCTCAAATGTTCTCTTTAATAGCAAACACTTAAAGTGCCTCTAACTCAAGTAAAGCATTTCTTAAATAAATATTTTAAAACCCACCAAAAAAATTCAATAAATAGAATAGTTTGATCAGCAATGGGACTTAAGTAATTAAGTTTTAAAAACCAAGGGTAGTATTGGAGATTAAGTGAGGATGAAAACCCTAGTGTATAAATACCTAACTTATAGAAAGTCATACTCTTTTCTCTTGTTAGCAAAACTCTCAAATAACTAAATAGCACATCTGATAGCTATGCTCATAGAAAGGTAAGATACAAATCTTTTATAGTTAGATTGTATTAAAGTTGTATCTAACCATGGAGGATCTTTAATCGAAAGGTTTCTTAGGAGAGTAGTGGTACAAGTTTATTTCTAGAGTTATTCAACAATCTAAAACCAAGAGATCAATCAAGGTAAAAACTCTAATATTTGAAAATATTGTCATTAATCTATAATTTTGTTGTTTTCAAAAAGCACACCTAAGTGCTTTCCGTTGTTAAGGATTTTTGGAGTCGAAAAAGGGTGGATTTTGGGACTCATGAAGTATTAGGGTTAGAATTACAAAGGTATAATGGGAATTTAGGTGAAAGGAGAGAGAAAACAAAGAATAGATGAGAACTAGGAGGATCGTGGCTGTGAGCCTTTCGGGTGATGATGTTGCGGGAAGTATGAGCTTGATGGATTTAAAGTGAAGGCACGTTCTAAGATCATAAGGGAACTTCACTAGTGTGATCTCACCCATAAACCTCCCATACCCCCTTATTTCGTTTGGTGAGGGGAAAAGAGTATCTAAGAGCTAAGTTATCAATAGGGTTTATCATAATAATGATAGGTCCTTTAAGATATCAAAAAAGATGATAGAGAACTCAACCAAATGCAGTAGCTACTTGAAGCTACCCTTCAAATATGACATACTAGAAATAGAAGTGTGCAAGTGAGTTAAACGGGCCAACTCGGTCTAGCCCGCTTTGGCCCACTAGTTAAACGGGGCGAGGCTCATTTGGTTTACTTTTAAACAAGCCAAAAAATTTTAGCACTAACCCATTTAAAAAGTAGATTAAACAGGTCAGCCCGCAAGCCAAAGGTATAAATGTATTAAACGGGCTGACCCAAACTAGCCCACTTTAGGTTATGGGTTAAACCGATCGAGTTCATTTAGCTTGCTTTTAAATGAGCTAAAAAACCTTGGCCTAAACCCGTTTAAAAAACAGGTTAAATGGGCCGACCCACAAACCAAAGCCTACTTGCACACCTCTAACTAAAGAGTTCAACATAACTCAATCCCCTATTTGATACGTAGCACAAGTAGGAAACTAAAGTCCACTTGCCTCTAATTTCTAGATACTAACTGGAATTAGATAAGAGTACGATGAAAGCATAGAGAGGTAGTTCTCATAACAAGAAGAATATTCAATCAACATTCAAATGATAGATCCTTTCATTTTACAAAGATAAGGACAACTTATAGTAAGTCCTTAGGGTTGCATTAGAAAGATGAAATTACACAAGGGTCATTCAAGCTTGCAAAATCCTAATACATACCAAAAAGGGTAAATAAAACAATTGTGACGAAAAGGAAAATATACAATGTTAGAAAGGTAAACATGTGTCAATTCATTGTTGGTGTCATGCTCTAGTAAGGAAAATTCCTAGGGTCAAGCAATTTTGAATAGGTCGACAAGGAGACTCTTGGACCTCGATAGGTAGATTGTTAGTGAATAACTTAAACGATGCATGGAGACCTGAGGTTGGGACCTTGATATCGAACAAGTTAGTGGAAGTGGTCAGGATTTAGAGCTCAGTAGCATAATCTTCAAAAAGTTGGATCAGAGTGCAATCAAATTGACTATGTAATGAATGAAGCCACGAGTTGTCCTGAATTGGAATTCATCCTTGACCGATTGTAAGCATTAACTTAGTTAAGCTCTAAAGACCTCGGAGTCGAGCTCGAGTAAAACTATGCTTATGGTTATTATAAAGTTATGCAAATGGGTTATGACCAGTGAGCTAACTCATTCAACTCACTTAAAAATCATGTTAGGGTTAATTTTTCAACTCGTTTAAAGAGTAGGCTAAACGAGTCAAGCCCATTTAACTCATGAGTTAAAATGGGCTAACTCATTTTCCTCGCAAGCTAACCAATCAATTATCTAAAGAAATTTAGAAAAAAAAATGGTGTGGATTAACCTAAATGCATATTACATTCACAACATAATATCAAGTCACTGATTCACTTCACTTTTAAACTTAATCTAGTAAACTAAAAACCTTAGTTGCATATCATCATTTATCGTCATCTTCTTGAGTCTTCTTTCTTACTTTCTTCTCTTAGCCCTTTCATCTTTAGCCCTTTCATCTTCATCGTTGATTTCATCTGGTCATTCCATCATTTTATAATACCTATATCATAAGGATGTTGCAACTACAATATCCATATTATGGGATAAAATATCAAGCCAATGCATCATGTTACTATTTAAACCATACACGGTCACTATGGCCATTTTTTCTTATACAATGTTAAATGGAGGAAAAAGTATAGAATATATTGTCAATGAGTTGTATGTTAGCCCATATAACCCATTAATATGTATAAATGGGTTAAATTAGGCTATGTTGGCCCATTTAACCCACCAACATATATGAATAAGCTATTGACAACCAAAACTTTGACTTGGCCTTAACGCCCTAAAGAGACTAGGATACTTGAGCCTAGCATACAAAAGGGAAGCGCTCTAGACAATTAGGAAGGTACTCGATCCTAAGCACCTTAACAATATATCCTTACCTTGTGGGACCTTAAAGCCTCACTATAGCAATGGACGACCAAAAGGCGCTTCACCCCTAAGCACCCTACTCTTATCAATGCTCCATCCCCAACAAGGCTTAAGAGCCAAAATAAACCAATGTGATGAGATGATTTAGGAGCAAAACACATGTAGGCCCATCATCGAACCATCATGTCAAGACCATGCCCTACTTAATGAGACTTACTAGGCTCTAACCTAACTGCTCAAGCTAAATCCAACCTTATCAATCCATAACTATATATAAGGCCCATCTAAATATTTGGAGGAGACTTTCGAACTTTTCCTAAGAGTTTGAAGGTGATTTATGCACTCTCTACTGCACACATTAGATTTCTCTTATCAAACAAAAAATCACTTAAGTATCGGAGTAGCCATGCTAAGAAAAACTTTAGCGCCCATTTTAATATTTTTTTTGTTTTGCAAGCTCAGGGAAGCATAATAAGAGCTAGACAAAATATCACCAATAACATAGGTTGATTTGGTTAGGTTGGTAAGTAGGTTTGTTTAACCCACTAGCTTATGTAGGTTGGGCTAGGGCCAATAAATTTTGGCTCATTTAATAGGACATGATAAGTTGGCCTGTTCACTTGTGAGTCCAAAGTGGGCTGGGCCAAGTTGGCCTATCTAATTTGTACAACTCTAATTATCTTTTTAAGATGAGGATATCTTAGTAGATATCACTTATGACTTTATGAGTTATGGTTTAATGAGAATGTAAACCTTAAAGATGAAGTAGGGTACATTGAGGGCATTTAGATACATAGGATTCATAGTGATGGGAATTAAGCTACCAGACCCCTAACTCATAGCCAAGCCCGAGGCTTCAAAGGGCTGACGCAACAAATCCTCCTGCTCGAATCGACTCCTGCAGAGGCCGAACTGATCATGGCTACCAACCAACTCCTAATACTAAGTCGTGTTACTACACATCTCTCGGAAATCCTATGCTGACTAGAAGAATGCCTTGATAACAGCGAAACTTCACATGCCTACTCGGCTTAACTAAACCGACCACTTACTCAACAACATTGGTGTCGAGAAGCCGAAGTATCGACCTTACAAGAACCCTTAACCACCCCTACTTGGCTACCCGACTAGGTCGTACTGTTTTATTCACATCTTCCAACAACGTCCCCAATAGATTGCTACCATGTATCCATGACTATATGGAGAATCTACTAACCTAATCATTATCTTTCCTTGAATATTCGTTTTTACCTTTTGTATTCCTTGTACATGACTTCTTTAGGATAGTATCCCTTTTTATCTTTTCCATTTTTTTAGGTAGGTTACCCTAATTTCTCGGGTATAAATATACCATGTACATGTAGTCGCAAGAGACATTATCATCATTAATACATTGAATATTCCTTTTGAAAACATTGCTCTCATTAGCTTGTTTATTCTCATTTCACTCTTATCCTAACTCTTAAGCAAGGTTAGGCGGCAAGTAACCTCACTAGATCAACTCGTGTGTCATATCGAGCTGCGTCATGAGTCCTCAAAAATTCCACTGGTACGTCATATTCTTTAAAGCTATTAGTAGGTTTGCTTACTTTCTCTCATTTCTGTTCTCTTGCACGCTTCCCCCACACTCATTTCAAGCTTTCGACAGATCCCTACGATCAGCCTTATCTATTCTTAGCTTCTTCAGGTAAATTTATGTTTGTGAATTATATAGTAGTGCTACTTGCTACTCTATTTTGAACATCCAAAAATAGAGCCAATTTAGTGTTAATAGTTTATTTGTCAGTTGTAGCTCAAACTTGAAGATTGAAATAGAATTTACTAAGGAAAATGACAGACCCAAGTATTAATACTAGTATTGGAGAAGACAACAGTAATGTTATCCACTATGGCCGACAGTCCTAGGGTACCCCTAAGAGTACGGACGAAAGGCTCGATGAAGTGACCAACCTCCTAGTGAACTTAAACTGAGTTGTCCATGCATTGGCATATTGACCTACTGAGGCCATGTATAACACACCTCACGCTGCTCAACCTACTAGAGGCCAAAATCCCACACGGCATGATCAAGGTAGAAGAGTAGGTGGACAAGTGAAAAGAAGAATTAACTGTCACGCCCCGAAGCGGCAGAGTCGTAATAGCCCCGCCGTGTAAACCATCCTAAGATAGAAGTTGGCTTTACAACCGCTATCTTAGGCCTGATTTACACAAGGCGTCCACGACTAACCCGCTTTGAAGTAAACAGTTTGTAATTTAAATAAATCATTTACCTAAGAAAGTGAGGAAATATATATATACATTATAATTCAGTTATTGCAATTAAAGTTTACACTATTTCTCCGTAATATATTTCCTAATTATTACATTATTCAGAAATGAAAAATAATTCTAAAATAAAAACTTAGACCTTAAAAACATGTGTTTATTCTTCAATGTTTTTCCTTACTCTCCAAGATTCAGCAGTTGCTAGCTTCAAAGTAATTGTTTGCCGCTTCTTAGCTAACACCTATACGACGTCTATAGGGATGTGAGCAACCACAGCTCAGTAAGTTAGGATGGAGGACTTAAAACTATATCATAAATATAACAAGGTTTTCAAGCAACTTATTAGGTACAATGCATGTGCAAGCAAATGCCACCGCACGATGTTGTCCGGTCCGCCGTAAGATTAGAGAAATTTCGCCCACTCTAATCCGGGTTGAGGAGTTGCCATTAATGCAACAGCTCACGACCAAACCCAGGCTTGTACAATGGAGACCTCACTCCTCCTGCGACTACCTTCGAACCATTGACTTCACCCTCGCCGTGACCTCCTCTCCTGTCACTTAGTTCGACTAAGGATGAAGAAGGGACCATTATACAATCCTGCGCTATCCCTTTCGAAGGGGTCGGTATTTGGCCAGAGAGTCCTAACTTCCCCTAATGGGTTGCCATGTAGGTCCGTTTATGATTATAGGTCATATATTTGATTAGGTCCAGTTTAGGGTGGTCAATCATTTCATACAAATCATACAATACAAGCTAGAACAACAAACAGAACCATAACATCACTCATAATCAAGCACATGCACACATCCAACTATCTAACAAGCACAACCAAGTATAATCTCAAGCCTCCAGAATACAGCGTCGTATTAATCCCAACTTACCTCGACTCTTCGCTCACTCACTTGAGGTTCGACTTGCTCAGGCCATCACCGATCATCCCTATAACACAAACGTAGTTTCAGTTTTTCATATAATTATTATAGGTTCGTTTTATCCTATAACGCTTATTGTTATGTTTTGTTTAGGGTTTAATATGTCTAATTATCTGGGTTTTAAGTCTTTTACAATTATTCCAGGTTTGGGGTTAGGTTCGAGTTCGATTTCCGCATCGATTTCTAAATTAGATTCTAGTTCGATTTCGGAGTATTGTTTTATACTCGAACCCTAGAAATTCGTTTCAACTCGTAATGTAAAATTGATCGCATTACTTCCCGATCTCCTAAATACCATCATTACCTTTAATTAGTATTTTATTCCACCCGGTACACTTAAATCCTTATTAGTGTACCGAATTTACTCCTAATGTGAGAAATCTTTACATCTTTCATATAATTACCTAAATTTAAGTTTTCTATCAGTTTTATTATATATCCATATTATTTATATAATATCAATTTTTATCCTAATATTTTCTATTTATTATATTTCCAATAATTGTGTATTATGTACTATTACTTATTATATACATAATACATAACTAATATTTTTATCACTCTAATTACTATCTCCCAACATTAATTATCATTTCAAAATGTCTAAATTCATCCTAAATCAGATTTTACACCTAATTACCCTAATTTACAAAATTAACTTAAAATGTACTATTTTTCCATATTACTTATTTACTACATAATTAACCTAATAATTACATCTAACACCCTAAATGCTACAAGTATCATACTCCATCAAATTTCAACATCCTAAAACATATACTTAGTCACTAAATCAGTAATTAACCATTTAATTACTTAATTAATCCTAAATTACTCATTTTATGCCTCATTTTAGGGCCTAAAAATTATCTAAAATTTTCGAAAATTAATTTTTGAAAACGGGATTCATAGCACTATTATATATCATCTAAGTAGTCTACACAAAAATTTTGGGTTCAAAACTATACTCCTAAGATAATTTCTTTCTAAACCGAAACATGCTCGGTTTTATACGATTTCTTAAGGACCATATATTACGGGACATATTTTCATTAAAATAATATTTTTCCTAAAAACTACATACAAAAATATTCTAGAATAACAAAATTCATAATTTTCTGACAATATTTACTATTTTTACAAAATTACACAAAATCAGGTTGGAAATCGGACTCACCGTTCTGGGTGGCTTCAGCCACCGCCGGCCGCCGTGGTCTTGTCAGCCGGTCTGTACACTGCCACCACCGTATGGTGGTGGTAGTGGCCGTCCACTCCCAATTGCTCGTCTAGTGTGGGTTTTCTTTAAAAGCCCTAATTGCACAGTTTTTCCTATTTTTTTTCTAACCCTAATTTTTCTCTCAATTTTCACCTCTCCCTAATTTTCTCTGATTTCTAACTGTCCAAATGAGCTTTTGAATTTTTCTTGCTATTTATAGAGCTTTAGGGAAATTATTGTGCATTAAATTGGATAAGACATTGTCCAAATCCCTTAATTTTTGGCTTTTGAGTTGCCCTAATTTAATTGGCTGATTTTTTTCTTATTTTTCTCAGCTACCACGACCCAATTCTGGATCATTCCTTATTTTTCCTGATTTTTCTTGATTTTTTCTTAATTAATTATGAATTTTCTTTAAGTATTTAGTATTATTTTAGCATATTTCGCATATTTTAAGTAATTACGCGTATTTCTACATACATGTAAATTCATATATAGTACAAATAAATATTCCTAAATATTATTTAGATCATTTTATAATTTTTAGTATACATATAATTTATCTCTAGCGATTCGTTAATTATCAAAATATATTTCACACATTTTCGATAAATGACGAGTTATATACTTAAAATTTGGAATTTTTATATTCTTTTATTTTATTGCTTATTTTCTTAAATTCAAACTTACGGGGTCATTTTACTAATATTTCTAACTTTACTTTATAATTTAGGCTTAATTGGGTCTTTCAACCAATCGAAATCTCGAATGGCTGGTTGTGAGGCTTACATTAACTTGAGAGATATGGATAATGTTGAAGAAAAAGAAGAGTTTGAAGAAAAAGAGCGAGTTAGAGTACCCCAAGTTACTGACCATGTGAAGCTTCAAATTCCAAGCTTTAATGAGTCTAGAAATAGGAATGACTATTTAGATTGGGAGGAAAAGGTGGAGCATATTTTTTATTATTACTAGTATGAAGATTATAAGAAAGTAAGGACTGTTGCTGTTGAGTTCTTAGGATTTGCCACCATGTGGTGGAAAAACTTTCAGGTCATGAGGAGATGAGAAGGGTACAGAGATATTAATACTTAGCCTGAGATAAAGAGAATACTTAGAAACAGGTTTGTACTTGATACTTATTTGCAACACACTTTTGCTTGGCTTTAAGAGCTAAGATAAGGAGGCCGAACTGCTGGCGAGTATATTCAAGAATTCCAAATGGTCATGATTTGTTGTGAAGTAGAGGAGCCATTAGTGCAAATAGTTTCTAGGTTCCTTACTGGTTAGAGGAATGATATTTGAGACATTGTAGAACTCTAGCAATTTACTACGATGGATGAGGCTATATGGATAGCCCAACAAGTAGAAAGGTAAAAAAGACACTAAATGCGGACAAGAATACCAACTAGCCAACCAACTCAGTCAAGCCGACCAGCTCAGGAAAGCTATTGAGGTCAATCGAGTACCAAGGCAACCAAACACGCAGATGATAGGATTGAACAGAAGAGTTGACCTGAAGATGACGTACCAACCCAAACATACAAGAAGGGCTAAGGATCTAGAAGGAAAACGATCCATATCAAATATTTCAAATGCTAAGGGCTTGGACATGTAGCTAATGTGTCCAAACCATAGGACTATGGTCATTAAGGGAACCACTGTGAAGCTTAACATAAATAGCACTAATGAAGAACCTAAGGAAGAGGATATTCTCAAAGAGACCACTCAGGAAGATGAACTAATTGAGGAAGATGTGTTTATCAAGGACTTGGATCAATTGATCTTAGTTAGCCGACGTACCATAATTCAAGAATCCTTACACGAAGAGGAGTAAAGAGAAAACTTGTTCCATATCGCATGTAAGGTAAATGACTAGTTGTGTGCACTCATTATAGATAGTGGTAGCTGCACCAATGTAGCAGCTGCACCAATATGGTATCAGCCGATCTAATTATGAAGTTGAAGTTACCGATTATCGCGCATCTGAAGCCGTACAAGTTGCATTGGCTGAATGAGAAAGGAGTGCTACATATCATTTGGTAAGTATTACTATCGATCACAATTGGAAACTATTGCGATGAGATTCTTTGTGACATATTTCCCATATACGCATTACATGCACTGTTGGGCTAGCCTTACCTTTATGATTAAAGAGTTATACATGATAGATACATGAACACTTATGTGTTCAAGAAGGATGGAAGGAAGATTACGTTAAACCCTATGCCACCAAGTCAAATTAGAAAATTGCAGGCTAAACTTGCTAAAGTATCAAAGAAGACTCTGATGATGAGTAGAGCCGAACTCCGAGAGGCTAATAAAGCCAACATGCCAACCTTTATGTTGGTCAGGTGATTATTAGAGTTAAGGGAGCAAGGTGAACTATCCCTAGAAGTAAAGGAGTTGCTGAATGAATATGCTAACCTATTTCCTAAACAATTGCCCGAAGGATTATCTCCTGTCCGAGGCATAGAACATTGCATTAACTTGATACTCAGTGCTGCCCTACTAAATAAGCCAGCTTATCAAATGAATTTCGAGCAGGCTTATGAACTTTAGCGACAAGTCAATGAACTCAAGGAGAAGGGTTATGTAAGGGAGAGTTAGAGTCTCTATACTGTGCCGACCCTCTTAGTGCTAAAAAAGGATGATACCTGGCAAATGTATGTTGATAACTAAGCCGTGAACAAGATCACGATTAAGTATCGATACCCGATCCCCGATCCCTAGGTTGGATGACATGCTGGACGAACTAAGTCAAGCTAGGATGTTCAGCAAGATCGATCTGAAGTTCGACTATCATCAAATTCGGATGAGGTTAGGAAATGAATAGAAGACTGCTTTCAAAACTCGACATGGACTATACGAGTGGATGGTAATGCCTTTTGGCTTATTGAACACCCCAAGTACTTTCATGCAACTAATGAACTACATATTGAGAGATTTGATTGGGAAGTATATCGTAGTGTACTTTGACGACATCCTAGTATATAGTACTGACATGTCGAGTCATTTTGAACATCTCTGTGTTGTGTTAAATATACTCCGAGTCGAGTGATTCTTCAGCAATTTGAAGAAGTGTTGTTTCCGTTAAGAGGAAGTGGTATTCCTAGGTTATGTAGTAAGTAGAGAAGGCTTATAAGTGGATGATGAAAAGATCTAAGTAATTGTTGAATGGCCAACTCCGACCACTTATGCCAAAGTGAGAAGTTTTCATGGATTGGCATCCTTTTACAGAAGATTTGTAAGGAATTTTAGCACCATAGCCATTCCCCTTATCGAGTTGACAAAAAAGAACACTGAATTCAGGTAGGGAGAAAATGAGGAAAGAAACTTTGCCGAGGTAAAGGAAAAATTGACTTCCATACCTTTACTAACATTACTTGACTTTGAAAAGATATTTAAGTTTAAATGTGATGTATCAGGCATTGGTATAGGCGTTGTCCTAATGCAGAAAGGCCGGCTAATTTTCTACTACAGTGAGAAGATCGGAGGACCGTAGCCGAATTACTCCGTATACTACAAAGAACTCTTAGCACTCATTCAAGCACTCTAAGTATAGCAACATTATCTATTGTCGAGAGAGTTTGTCATATATACTGATCATGAGTCCCTAAGGTACCTTTGAAGTCAAACCAAGTTGTTAAAGTGATAGGCAAGGTAGTTTAAATTCCTTAAGGGTTTTAATTTTGTAATAAAATACAAGTAAGGGAAGAGTAACATGGTTGTAGATGCTCTTTCAAAAAGACATGTGCTCTTAACGGAACTGCAGACCAGATTGTTTGGGTTTATAAGTATCAAAAAGCAATATTCTAAAGACCTACACTTTGGACCTATATTTGGACGATGTACTAATGGGAGAACAGTGGACAAATATCATGAGGAAAATGGGTACTTATTCCGAAGTGAAAAATTATGTGTGCCAACCTATTCACTAAGAGAGTTACTGATCAGGAAAGCCTACAGTAAAGGGCTCTCCAGACATTTTGGGCAGAGAAGGACGTATAAGTTCTAAATTAGGTGTTTCTTTTGGCTAAGAATAAGGCGAGACATGTACCGAATTATTGAAGGTTATGCCGTGTACAAGAGAGCCAAATGCAAATCCAAGCAAAGGAAAGCAATGCCTCTTCCTGTCCCAACTAGATCTTAAACTAAGTTGAGTATGGACTTTATCCTTGAATTACCAAAAACAACCCAAGGCAAAGATTCCGTAATGGTCATCGTAGATAAATTCAGTAAGATGGCATACTTTATATCCTGCTCTAAGACTAACAATGCTTTAGGTATTAGTTCTCTTTTCTTATTGGAGGTTGTTTGGTTATACTGCGTATCAAGAAGTGTAGTCTCAAATAGAGACCTAAAGTTCCTGAGCCATTTCTGGAGAACCCTATAGCACCGGATGGGAACTAAACTATTATTCAACACTTCCTGTCACTCTCAAGTCGATGGCCAAATAAAGGTAGTCAATCGCACCTTGGGATCACTATTCCAAGCTACAGTAGAAAAGAACTTGACTGATTGAGATGTCTGTCTACTCATGGTAGAATTTGCCTATAACCGAACGAAGCATGACACCACTACAAACTCCCTCCGAGGTCACCTAACTAAGTCGTATTGTTTAATTCACATCTTCCAACAACATTCCCAATACATTGCTACCACGTGTCTAAGACCACATGAAGAATCTACTACCCTAATCATTATCTTTCCTTGAATATTCGTTTTTACCCTTTGTATTCCTTATACATTACTTCTTTGGGATAATACCCCTTTTTGTCTTTTTCATTTTTAAGGCATGTTGCCCTAATTTCTCGAATATAAATACACCCTATACATGTAGCCACAGGAGACATTATCATCATTAATATACTGAATATTTCTTTTGTGAACATTGCTCTTGTTAACTTGTTTACTCTCCTTTCACTCTTATCCTAACCCTTAAGCAAGATTAGGTGGCAAGTAACCTCACTAGACTAACTCGTGTGTCATATCGAGCTGTACTATGAGTCCTCAGAAGTTCCACTGGTACATCATATCCTTTGGAGCTGTTTGTAGCTTTGCTTACTTTCTCTTGTTTTTTATTCTCTTGCATGCTTCTCCCATCACTCATTTCAACCTTTCAATAAGCTTGAACCCATCTCTATGGCTGGCCTTATCTGTTCTTGGCTACGGTTCACACCACATAGTGTTTTTTTTTTTTTTTGCCTTTTTAGTTATTAAAGGGCAACTTATGTCAAGTTTCATTTTGAAAACTTTTGTTTTAGGTCTATAACAATGAGCCACTATAACTTTAACTACTAATTTATATTGTTTGAAGTTGGATACAAGTATGAGGTTCTAGTTATTACAAGTTAGGGCTTTTGAGCCTATACAGTTTATGGAGGCTTTATAGCTATGTTCAAGGAGTATGTGGATATGAGTTATACAAGGAACGCACTCGAACCTCGAAAAATTTTCCTAAAAAGGTCCTAGACAAAAGTTAATTCTATCCATAAGGCAGTGAAGGTGCCTTCTTCTTATTTAGATAAAGAATAAGGCACCTTTCAAAAAGGCACCATCCAGAAATATACCTTCCTTACATTTATAAAAGTGAAGGCACATTTTTGGATAGCACCTTTACTGTCACCAAAAATAAAACCCTTGAACCCAATCAATAGCCATTCATAAGTAAAAAAAAAAAAAAAACCTACTCTCTCTTTCTCTTAAACGCATGCAACTCTTTTGTCCAATCCAACATCATCCAACCCTTTTTTTTGTGAATTCTTCATCAAAAATCAAAGGTAAATGCATTTATAACTCTCATTCCATCAATTGTCACTTGATTTTTTACGAAATTTCATGAAATCATAGAAAACCTAGATTTGTTATGAAATTGTATGTGTTGATGTATTTTGCTCTTATAATTGTGGATTTGATGTTTGAATGTCAATATAACAACACACAATTGCACAAATTGTGTGTGTGAAATGTATATTGGCACATTCTATAGTGTTAAAAGAATTGTTGGTTGTTTGTGTTTAAGCTTACACTACAAATGTTCGACAAAATGCCTAAGAAGAAGTTATTTAGCTAAGATAATGGGTCGTAACACGTGGTCAAAATGTACGATATACAATGCATGATGTGCTAACCAACATGTTACCTATAATGTAAATAGGTAGAAAACGGTAAGCACGATGAAATTCATGGTGTTTGCCCACAGGTGAGGGGAAATTCAAGGTCAGATTATGATCAAGATTTAGTGAAGATGTTGAAAGTAAAGACGAATGCGAATTTCTCTAAACTACTGCAAAGAGTTTGCTAAAGTGTTGGAATTAATCCTGGTGTTAGGGGTGTCGAGTTATTATACAAACATCCCAATGTATACTCAGAAGTGGTGTCATATTCTCTAATTACTACCAAAGATGATGATGATGTGGAGGAATCATTTGAGATAGCCAAAGCATTTAGGCAAACTAATATTCAGCACTTATGTAAGGGTTAAACAAGCAGAAAGAGCTAAGCATGTGTATGTGACACATGCACTACCCACTGAATTTAACCAGCCTATAGTTGACAAGTTCGAGCCAATGCCCATGTCTACACCTATGTGGGATGATGAAAATATCGTTGGAGAGGTAGTTAGACCAGTTCTACAAAAGGAGGTATCACATGACTATATGCTTCAACATATGGGAGGCCTAGATGATGAAGACGATAATGATGGTCATGATTATGAGCCCGAGGGAGTTAAAAGGATGATGACAATGAGAGGGAGGATGGTGATGGGGATATTGAACTTAAGATATATCCTGCACATCCTATTGTTCTTGAAATGATTGCTAGTCATTCTTATGTACTGGAAATGTTTGGTACACATCCATATGCCTTAGGCTCAAGTTCAATGGAGCCAATACTAATGCTGATATATCCTTTAAAAGTCCATACAACCCGCTCAAGGGTTAGGGATTCAATTCCCTTTCTCAATATTAGTGGGATGATGGTTACATATACTTTGAGAGGGATATTAATATAGAATTTAGCAACTTACATGCCAGTGAAGATCTCTATATAGGTATGAAATTCAATACTAATTAAGAACTTGTACTATCACATCAAGCATCATGCGAGCTTCATATGGCATGAATGCAAAAAGAGCTAGTATTCCATTATGTGTTCTAAGAGTGAGGGTGGTTACAAGTGGAGACTTTGGGTACATGAAGGATACAATCAAATCCCTAAACTAATCGAATATCATAAGTGACTAGTGAACCTATCAACGAGCACGCTGTTTAAGAGCACATTCTGTTTCAAGAATCAAATTAAGCAGCCTTGACATAGCACTTAGGGGGCGTAACCCCTATATCTCAACTCTAGATAGACAAGATGGCTCTTGTTGGACAAAATTTGGCATCTAAAGTATCGCAAGTGTTCGCTAAGACTAGGAGAAGAAAAGATTAGATGTATTCATTTACTAAACTTATATGAACAACTACACTGTCCATTTCTATCTATGTAAATTTAATATTAGTTTAACTTCTTCATGTTTCTTTCTATATCTTGATTGTCTCATACTTCATTGTTTGCTTTAAAGTGATAATAATTAAGTTTGGAGTTGGGGATATGAGCTGTAGATGTTGTGCCAGAATTTTTTATACAAGAGGACCTTCGAGGTTAGTGATATGAGTTGGATATGGGGTTTCAATTTTTCCATTAGATTATTCTTAATTTCAACTTGTCATTGTGTTGTTCTTTTGTATTGTATTTTGAATGGTCAACTACACTTATTGAGAGGCCATCTTACTAAAAATAAAAAATGTGAAGGTGCTTTACTGCCCTTAAATGGAATATGTTTTTCTTCAGTCCCTTTTTACAAATTTTTTTTTTCTTGCACGTTCCTCTAGAAACTCACCTAATTAAGAAAGTGGCAAACTGTTGACACTTTTCTAGCATCACAATTGTTGCAATAAGAGATGAGTTGAACAATTTTATAAGGGGAAATTTAGATCTTGTATTAGGCCTAAGTATAAAAGCCTTAAGAGTGCCAAACCCTTTATTCTTTGGTCAAGAATAATTCAAAAGATGAGCTGGAAAAAGGTAATTACTGGGATCGACTATCTTCAGTTTTATCAATCTTTGATAGAGAAGCCTAACAGTTTACAATAGTTTTCCATTCCATATTTTTCAAAGGTCCAACATATTTTAGGTTCTTTGGAAAATTTTACTTCTGTTTTTTTGTCTTTTAGAAGATTTGTATATCGGATTGCAAATTGAATGGCTTCATATTTTAGTAGATGGATATATCCTATGAATCGATGATTACTCTTTCCACCCTCTTCAAAAGCTACTCTCTTTTGATATTTCTTGTGCTTATGATGGTATAGCCAGCTTATATATAGGTACACTTATTTTAACAATAGTTAAAAGATTAATAAAACTTGTTTTTTTCTGCTGGCACAGAAAAATAATGTTATAGACATCTTATTGGAGGACATCATTTTCTTGGCCTAAAAGATCATCAATGGATGTCGCGACATCTAACAAGAGAAGACTGAAAATTGTAAATTCTTTTGGCTTCAAATGCATCGATGGCTTCGGAAATTATATCTTGCGTTAAGTTTGATACTCTTTCCAAAATCCTAAGTAAGCATATGCTATATTCACTTTATCTGAAAAAATAATTGTTCGTCAATTTTATCGGCTATAACTTAAGGAATTTTTGGTGGCCTAATGATGAGATTGGTTAGACTTCAAGCAAATAGCCATACAGTGAAAAGATAAACACTAAAAGTCGGACCTGAAAGTTTCCCTGTTATCAGTTTATGTTAATTCATCCGGAAGAAGATCAGAACGAAAAATATATGAAGCTTGAATGTCAACACCAAAAGTATGTTATTCCTTAAAAAGCCTTCTATTTCATTCATTCATGGAAATTAATCAAGAATTCCACAATTCTCTCTTCTCTCCCTCTATCCTTTTATTTTGGAGACTACTTGTTTCGAATAGAGTTAGAGTTCACTGATTTCTCAGACCAAATCCCTGCTTTACACAAAACCGAGCTATAACCATATCGCGCTTACACCAGAATCGTCTCCTCTTATCTGTTTATGATAATTCGGCTAACAGAAGATCCAAACGAAAAACGCTAAAGCTTGAATAGGATCAACACCAAAAGTATGTCATTTAAACTGTAATTGCAATGAAAACAAAACTGCATCCACTTAAGAAAAGGTTGAAACATCCCCTTCACATTAGGGAAAGACCAATCTGAACAATAAAAAATTGGTGAACCTAGTAAAACATCATCCTTGCTAGATTATTTAAACTCTGCTCCATATCATTAACGTTTGGATTAGAATAGCTCCAGATAAATTTTTCACTGAACTTTGGCAATGTGGCAGATCAAGTCGATCACTCGAGAGCTACACAGCAAGGGGATAAAAAAAAAAAAAAAAAGTGTCAGAAAAATGTAATCAAGAAGCTAATTATCAGCATAAGTCCATAAGAAACATATTTAGCACATTCAGAACATAAATGAGATGTACATTACCTGTAACCCCATTCATTGTCATACCAAGAAACAAGCTTAACAAAATACCCACTCAAGGCAATGCCAGCCTTAGCATCAAAGATACTTGACCTGCACAAAGAGTATTGCTCCATTTATCTCACCATGTAGTCCATTTGAAGGATACCATAGAAAACAAAAGTGCTGAACATTATTTTGCCGAATTTTTCTGGTAGATACCAGAATGTCCATTTACCTATTATCACCAACAAAATCAGTTGAAACTACATCATCTTCGGTGTAACCGAGAATTCCCTTCATGCTCCCCTCTGATTCCTCCCTAGGCAATTTTGAATGAACAAAGGAGATAAGTATTGGCCCAAGGAAACAAGCATATAGTAAAACAACATTGTATTCACGTCCTTTACTTGATTGCTGCTTTTATCTCATCATATGTGGCGGAATTCTCAAGTCTCACTGTCAAATCAACCACCGAAACATCAACAGTCGGAACACGGAAAGCCATTCCAGTCAATTTCCCATTCAGTGCTGGCAGAACTTTTCCAACAGCCTGCAGAGTAAATATACCAGTCAGTTGAAGTTGAGTTGTAGGAAAATTCAAAAATCAACTGGTACATTCCTTTTTTTTTTTTTTTCAAGTACCTTGGCAGCTCCTGTGCTGCTTGGGATTATGTTAAAGGAAGCGGCTCTTCCACCTCTCCAATCCTTCATCGATGGCCCATCAACAGTCTTTTGTGTTGCTGCAGGGAGAAAGGCAAATCCATTTACAAAAGCCATAGATCTCCAATTAAGTACGTTACACAATTATAAACACCAACCTGTAATTGAGTGGACTGTCGTCATTAGACCCTCAACGATACCAAATTTGTTATGAATAACCTGACATCAAGCAATATGACATTATGAGAATCAAGAAGAACACTTTATTTGTTGACTAAAAGGATCGATGTCTGAACCTTGAGCAGCAAGGGGAAGAACCTTTGTACCTTTGCCAATGGTGCTAGACAATTGGTTGTGCAACTAGCATTTGATACAATGTCAAGGTCAGGCTTGTATTCTTGTTCATTTACACCTACAACAAACATGGGAGCATCCTTGCTTGGGGCAGAAATGATGACCTTCTTAGCACCACCCTGCAAATATCCAATTAAAAAGAACTAAGAGAAACCTTCCATCACCAAAAAAGTAGTCCCTCAATTTTCTTCTTAATATTCTACACAACCTTGATATATAAAAAGTATTTCTTCTTTCTTTTGAAACTCGAAAGTAATATTTTACAAAAATTATCTTACTCATAACAATAATCTTATCTTCTGATAGTAATTCAAGAGATTCACATTGATTTATTTTAACATGTATTGGCTATAAAATGTGATTGACTGTTGCCTAATGAATAATATAAATAAAAACTATGAAGAAAACACGGGGAAACTTGCATAGACAAAGACAATGCCAAAACTAACTCAAACAGATAATAGTGGATGGGAAAGAAAAGTGATACAAGACTATAACCAAGAACTTGCTGCTTAAAGTTTTCTCCTGTTAAAGTAGCTTTGAAATGGTGGAGAAAATCAAACCTTCAAGTGAGCAGCAGCTTTATCCTTATCAGTGAAAACTCCAGTGGATTCCACAACAAACTCTGCTCCAGTCTCACCCCATGGAATTTCCTCAGGGTTCCTGTAAGAGTTAAGTTTCATTACTTGCACCTCACCATTTTGTTGTATCCAAAGAGATCATGGTGGGTAAATTACCTGAACCCAAATACAGCAACTGGCTTATCACCAAAAAGGAGGGTTTTCTCATCCTGGACCTTGAGATCATGGTGCTTCCACTGTCCATGGACACTATCGTACTTGAACATGTAGGTCTGTCCATAGGGAAAAATAATCAAGTTAAAGATATGCATCGACAATATGTAAAGAAACCCGCAAATTATCTTCACTACTCATAAAATTTTAATATCTGCAACCACTAATGTCATTGCAAATTCCTTATGCATTCACTAGAACATATGACATTACACGTGTTTCATAGACATTGATCATAAAAATAGCTCAAAAAAAAAAAAAAAGGGTTCTTCCAAATTGGAGGAGTGGGTTGTGATTTATCTGCAAAACAAATCCAATAATATGTTGTCTTACATACCATTTTTAAATTGACATAATAACAATTAGGTTTCACAAGTAGGGGATCCTGAGGTCAAAAACCTACGTTATTTCATACAATTTATGTTTTTTTTACATGATTAAGTTCATCAATCTGCTAGCATACATCGGAACCTTAAAGTATAAATATAAAAAACAGCACCTATCCCTACAAATTAAATCTTTTACGAAATTTACCATGTAATCAGTGGTGATGAAAGGGTCGTTAACAGCGACAAGTTCGACATCATCTCGTTGAAGAGCAACTCTAGCCACCAAACGGCCGATTCTTCCAAACCCTAATACTCATACAATCATGCCAATCAATACATGTATATCATAAATATACCACCAATAAAAGCCAACAATAATGCAAAGTCTCATACCATTAATGCCAATCTTAACCTTAGCCATTGATAGTTAACTGAACGAAACAAGCCTGTAGAATTGAGGAGAGAAAGATAAATAAGTGGTGGCTTTAGCGAAAGAAAGAGTAATGGTTGTGAAAGTATTCTGTGAAGATATGTGTATAAATATAAATAAATATATATAATATGAATGAGGATGAAACTTCAAAGTTTCCGAAAACTGAGCAAGAGAAGAGAGAAATGGTAATAAGGAGCCAGGATTTGCGCCAAAATGTAGGTGTGTTTGAATGAATTGTACGAGAAAGAATTTGAAAGCAATATTTATGGTTTTAGTATTGAAGAGTTCTTCTCTCTCTTTCGCATAATCTTGTGCCAATTGTCATGTCTCATACAAACATGAAAATTTTACTTCCAACGCTTTACCAAAGTATCAGCGAATGTGAATGTAGTTTCTCCAACTATTGCGCATCTTCACTCGAACTATTCCTCGGATCCAAAAAAAGAGAAAAAAGAATGCTGAGGAAGTGGCTCGTGTTTGAGTTAAACTGACTCAGACACTAACCATGCAATTACAATTACTTAATCTGTTATCCTATCAAAAGTTTAATATCTTGATACCATGTTAAAGAAAAAACCATCTGATTTAAAAATTGAAACTGAATGATCTACTTTAACTTTATGTTTATATTTTAATAGTCTCAGTTCACACAGGTTAGATGTATAAAAGTGAATGCATACATTGAGATAAGTGTTCTACACAAGATTATCATACATATTTTGTTATGCATGCATATTGATTATATCCGTTGATATATAATAAGCACAAATGATAATAAGTCGTATAAATTTAAATTATTCTAACACCCCACTCCAAAAATAATGAATAATCAAATTAACAAACATTCTCAATACTATTCCCAAATATTGCAATTTTATATTAATAAAGTATCCATCACTATATCCTTATAAAACTAATATCAATCTATTGTGAGACATTACTTAACATAGAGTATCACAATCATTTCCCACCATCCACCCTCTTCCTTCACTCTCTCTCTCTTATAAAGATACAACATCCTTACCATGAGACCTTACAATTATGCCAATTCTTCCTCCTTTTCAATGTACAATTTGAGCTACCTGCTACCTATAGATCATCCTAATAGCATATCAAAAGTTACCATATTAATGGCACTCCCTGCCCTCTATTACACCCCTAATTTGAGGAGTTATAACAGCTCTACCGTGTAAACCAACCTAAACTAGAAGCTACCCTCTTTAGTTGCTAACATAAATATAATCCACACAAGGTAAACGACAACTTAACCAACTTTGAAGCAGTCAAATGGACACCAATAGTAAATAAAACCTATAGAGTAACACTTACAAAACACATTTTCTCATATCTACAAATAGTTTAGTTTTTACATAGCTTTATATACATCAAAAGTTCTAGAGTTTTTAAAAGAAACTGTATATCTCCAAAGGAAGACTACATTACATATAGTAGATATAATAACGAGCCAACGAACGCCATAAGACCTCCTAGGAAGATTGTATAATCCTCTCAAAAATGAAAAACAAAAATAGCATGAGCATCAGTTCATTCTTTAGACATCAACACCTCACTCCTAGCCCAACTAAACTAACCTGTGGACAATTATAGTGAGGCATCTTCGACTTATACTCCACACTTACAAAATAATCTATTAAGATATGAGCTCAACTAACTAAGTAAAAAGGAATGAAATTATAAGAGTACATTAACAAATACGGTTGTTCAATCATTATTTAAATGCAAATGCAATAGATAAATGATATAGCATCTCACAATGTTTAACCAATGTATTGTGAAGTTAAAGTGACTTCGTCCACTTTAACTTGGATTTTAAGGAGTTACAACATTATACTATTGGACTAAATCTGAGCTTATATAATAAAGAACACTCTCCTCCCTAGACAACATTCGAACCACAGTTCCCAACCTTACCGTGACCCCCTCTTTTATCACTTAGTTCGACTAAGGGTGAGAAAAGGACCATTTCTACTATCCTCATCAAAGCGTCAATATTTAGTCTGACAACCTAATTGTTACCCTTATTGGGTTCGTGAATGTTAGGCTAGATCTTTAGTCAACTTAAGATTAATCCAAATTATTAGGTGAGCAAACAAGTTCATACACGCTAGACATGTTATATTCAAGTAGAAGACAACACTCAGAGTTCAACTCCCAATCATCAATCAGTATCACGATCACACACATGGCACATGTACAAACAGTCTAGCTACAACCACAAATAAGCACTCTTACCTCTTATTTCTCCAAATATCCTAATATGATACTTTAATATGCCACAAAATACAAATCCAAACTCACTTAGGTTTATAGGTAACTTACTCTTGATAGTTACCTCCTTGATCTTCAATTGTCCCTAGAAATATACGATGGGTTAGTTTTCAAGTCTTAATTCATTATCTATTAGTTTGTTTTATATTTTTTTTGTTCTTTAATCATAAATTTCATAAGTTATTTCCACTTAAAAATCGTAATTTCTTAACTATTCATTTATTTTTATAAGTTATCCTTATGGGCTAAATCCTTCAAGTTAAGTTCTGAATAGATTTATAATGGTTTTCTTTAGTCAAAAATTCTCTGAGTTACTCTTTTAGCTATACAAGGATCATTTGTTGCATTAGTTTTGTCTTTTGAGATAGCTTCTGAACTTCTCTAACTAAACCCCTTATTACACTTTCTTCTTAGCTATCCTTTGATGATGTTATCTCTATAGTTTTTAATAAAATTATCCTTTGACTAATCTTCTGCTTCCCCTATTTTTACATTTTATTCCTAAGTTTTTTTTTTTAACTTACTCCCTGACCATCATTCTAGTGAAAAAATTCATTCACAGAATCCTCTGAATTATCATCTACCTTTAACCAAGGTCTTAGATTTAGTTGATTTACTAACTTTCTTCCAATTTACACTTATGAAATAAGTTTAAAACAGCTAATAGCACTCCAAACAAACCTTCCTCAACTTCATTACTTCTCATACACTTCATCATAGTTCATCAATTTTTCAAGTTGCCAACTTCACTTTTTAAGGCCAACACACAACTTTCCATAACTTTATACCATACTAATCAATCTAACTATTCAAGAATAGTAATCATACTTTAATAATTATTCAAGCCCAGCATCTAAGTGAGATTATTCAAAAAAATACATTATTATTTACTAAAAACACTATTTTAAGCATTACTTAAGGCTTAAAAATCAAATAAAAACATAGAAAATGTTATCATAAAAAACTTCCATATAGCAATTTAATATTAACTTAAGATAGTTTATTGAAAAATTTTGAAGTGGAAATTACATAGTTTACCCAATTTATTTCAACTTTGAAAATTATTCGATTTCTTTGGGGCGTACATGTTAGCTACTAAATTTATACAAAATGATATTTTTTTTCTAGATTCTATACTTAAAAATATGTAAGAATTATTTTTTTATAATTTTTTTAGCATATTATATATTTTGACTAATTTTTACAAAATCGGATAAAAATGGACACCTTCTGAAAATTGAAGCTCCAACTACCTACAACGACTCCAAGCTTGTCGGCAACTCCAAGATATAGGTATGGCTTTTAGTAGTGGTGGTGGTTAAACTCTAGCAACTCTTTAAGCTTCCAAACCCTATGTTGCTCAAATTGCACCTATTTTTTGTATTTTTTTTTCCTAATTTACTTCTTTAAATTCCCAAATCCATCACTTAATTTTCCCATTTCCTATTTTGCATGAACTAATTGTTGGAAAGGTTTTTCTGAATTTTCTAAACTGTTTTGATGTGTAAATGGATTTCTTTCTCTCTCCTCATTGCATAATCCTTTAAATTCAAAATCTAAATCCTTACATGATAACTTGGTTTTATTCCTAAACACCTATCCATACTTTGTGTGAGCTACTTTACGTAGTTATTTTAAGCTAATAATTTAAAGTATATGTGAAAGTAAGCGGATTGAGAAGATATTTTATATGTGAATCTTAGGAGATAGACGATGATATGGCATGAGTCCTAAAATATATAAATATAATAAAATGATATTATTATAACTAAAAATAGATAATTTTACTAAATTATACTATGTTATAATTTATCTACCGTAAATGCGTAAATTAGGTAAAAGAGATTAAGCGAACTTTAAAGATAAATTATTTGAACACTAAAATTATAAACTGACATAAAATAACATATAAAAAATAATACATGTACTTTGGATATAATTATTTATATATAGATATACACCCATAAATGCTTAAAATATAAAAAATATTCATAATTAACTAAAAACTTATAAGAAAAATCATTAAAAATTTTGTTAAACATTCAAACCATGGTGGATTTAGGCATATTGAAAATTTTGAGACAACTATTAGAGGATCATCTCATTTAAGGACACATATGCAAGCATTAGAGTTAGGTATAAAAGGCCTAAAGTGAGAGACATATCCCATTTTTGCATTCCCCAACCTAAGAAATATCACCATACCTCTCCAATTGCTTATTTAATTCCTTAGTTTCCTATGAAAATTACAAGAACAAAGGAGGAAAAATTTTTGAAAAATTCAAAAGCGAAATTGCACAATCGAGCAAGTAGCAGACTACAAGTTAAGGGGAGTTTTGGAAGCAAACCACTACCACTAGGTAACAGAGGTAGCAACGCCTAAGGCTATTGACAAGGTGGTAGAGGGTGGTGGCGGCTAGATGGTCGTTTTCAGTGAGCTCCAAATTTCATCCTATTTTACTTAATTTTGTAAAAATATTAAATTATGTCTAAAAAATTTGGAAAAAATTATTTTGGAATATTCTTGTACCTACTATTTAGGAAAAATGTTAGATTTCAAAAATTTAAAACGGATATATGACCTTCTTAACAAATCTCGCAAAATCAAACAATTTTCAAAGTTATTTTAAATCATCCTATCGTTGTTGTTTTGGAGCCAAACTTTTTTTAAAACATCCTCATATTGCATGTATGAATCCTATAAAGAGATTTGGCCAAAAATACTTTTCATGATTTTTCATAATTTTTTAGCCTCTAAAATTTAGCAAAAACACTATTTTTCATATATTTTCGTGTAATAAATTATAAAGAAACCTATTTGTACCAGTTTTGGAGCTCATTGGTATTATATAGCACTAGGGAGAGTGATTTAGAGTTAGTTGGATTGAATGGAATTTAATATATGCATTAAGGTAAGGGTATGTAGATTTGGAAATATGGGTGATATGGTGAGAATGGGCATGTTGAACTTATTTTATGATTATGTTTTATCATGCTTATAAACTGGAATAAGGTGTTGGGGCTAGTCATTGGAAGTAAACTTATAAATTGATTCTGTTTAAAGAGTTCTTCGGATGATTGAACTAGTAGAAGGGGGACTTAATTATTGGTTCAAATACTTGATTAGTAGGATAGATAGTAAAAAGATCGTAATTATAACCTTATTAAAGCCTTATTTGGGAAGCTATCTAGTAAAACAAGTGTAATTGTAAAGATTTCAAAGATATGTTCAGAAGGTTGGTGGATGAAAGAATTCTAATTTAAATATGATGGAGCCTCGCTTAGGAAGTATTTGATGAAAGAAGTGGGATCATATTGATTTTAGAGACTTAATCATAGGGTTTGCTAGTGTAGAAAGCTTATATGAAATCACTTCAAAGATATCTTCAGAGGGGTGATCTGTAAAGAGGGGACTTAATCTTTAGTTCAGAGAGTTGATTAGAAAGTTGGATAGTAAGAGAGACTTAACTATACCCCTATCATAGACTTGTTTAGGAAGTACTCTGTAAAGGAAATGTGGTCAAAATGGCTTCGGAACTTGATTTGAGGTTAGTTGGTGTGAAACACTTAATGGAAAGGAATTTAAAGTTTTGTTTAGAGAGTTTATTGGAGTAAAGGTATAATTGGGATTATCTCAAATATTTCATTAAAAGGTTCGAAGACCAAAATTAGATATTAAGTAAGCTTTTAGAACCTTGTTCAGAGACTTTAGCAATAAGTTAAAACTCAATACAAAGCTTACTCCATTCACTAGAGATAAGTCATAACCACACTTAAATTATTAAAATAAACTTATTTAATTTAATTAATAAAACTAAAATAATTATATTATATGTTTTACTGGTAACAATTAAAGCAGACGAGACCAACTATTAAGACTCGTGAGTGTCACATGACTGAGTAAGTGGGATCAGTGCTTCACCGCACTTTGAAGTATTACTTAATGTAGACACTGAATTTTTCTCCCTCATGGTCCTAATTTTTTATTTTTTAATAGAGTCTTAATTCAAAAAAATAATAAAAGATAAAAATAATAAAAATTGAAAAAAGATGAAAATACAAAGAAAAAATGAGAAAAGAAAAAAATTATAAAGATTTTTAGAAAGTAAATTATTTTAGGGACAAATAGTTTTAGTTTTAATTTTAATTTGATTCGGTTCGATTCAGTTCGATTCAATTAATTATCTTAGAAAATTGCATGATTTAAGTATAATCTTATTACACTAAATATTGAGGCATAGACTAACAGCCTAACAGATAAGCATTGGAGTATTAGATATGAAGTTAGTTTAAGATCACAAGTTTGAATCTCGCTAGACACTTATGTATCTTTTATTTTTCTATCCTTTTCATTTTTTACAAAAAGCGAGATAAATAAACAGGATCATATCTAATCAAATCTTCTTCGTTTGAATTTGAATTATTAGAGAATATTCTAATCTAGTTTAATTTTTATTAAGTCAGATTTGAATTAATATAAATAATTCAAATCTAGTTTAATTTTTATCAAATTAGATATAATGAATGCAATTTGGTTTAGGTTTTATAAATACACACATGTACCAAAAAGAAAAGTAGTTTTCAGCATCAACCCATCCCAATTCAATACCAAACTAAACACGGAAATTTCAGGCGAACACAACTCCACACACACAAGACCACACATGCCACATCACTAACCCAAACTCTGCCAAGCATCCTTTACGCGCAGCCAAACCCCAATCCCCGATAGTCTCTCTTGCCCACTCCGTCATCGCCCAAACAATCGAACCCATCATCAACCCTGACCATTCTTTCACGCTACAGACCACAACTCCGACGCCCCTCTCCTTCGCACGCACGATGCTCACCACGCCACTGCACTCTAGCAAATCAACCCAGCAGCAGAGAACCAACTTTTCAGGCAAATCCCATATCTCTAATCGAACACCACTCGCAACACTCCACAACCGAGCCGTACAACAGCACCAACTGCCACTATTCTTCCAACGTCCACATGCTCTGAACAGAACGACAAGCCACTACTGCAACTCCAACGCTAGCAAACAACTGACACTACGCTCTTAACCGACCATGTACCCCTAACAGCAAGCATAGCAACTCACGCAACTCTGACGTTAACAAGTACCTGAACGCAATTCTCCTAGCCTAACTCCATGGTTCACCGACTGAACTAAACAGATCCGTACAGTAAAGCGCTTCACAACCAAGCCACACTTGCCAGTGTACAGATACACTTGCACTGCTCACCCCTATCGACAATCAGCTGCACATAGATTCTCTGCCGACTTCATCGCATAGTGGCAACAATCAAGTTTAGTTGATTTTTTTATTTGTTATTGTTTTGATTGTTATTATCATGTTTTAGTTCATTAATCATTTAATAGTATATTTATATTAGTTAGGAGACTTTTAATACTAGTTATATATATTAAGTATGTTATGTAGTTTATTAATTTATTTAGATAAGTAGTTGTTGGTAGTAAAAATATAAGTGTGAATATATATATATATATGTATATGTATATTAGCTTAGGATTTTTTTTTTCTAGATTAGGTTTTTTAGAAATCATCATATAGAAAATTATTTTTTAGAAATAAAAATTGACAAAAAAGAAATTTTTACAAAAAGGTTATAATATCTTAGAGAGTTTTTTTAATTACTTATAAGTTAGGACTCTTTAGATTTTTTTCTTAATAAACTAAATCAATTAAAAATGTAAATTTGGTCGGTTTCAAAACTAAAAAGAACCAATATGCTAAAGTTTTTTTGAAAAGAACCACGGTCATCTAATCCGACTAGAAATATAGGTTTTTTTTTCTTTTATTTTTTATTTTTTCTTTAAAAAATATTAAAAATATTATAATTTGAAGAATAAACCTAATTTTAGTAAATAAATAGTGATTCCTATTAGGGTTTAATAAGTTAGCCCCCGAATTCGGAACTCTCTGGTTTTTCATTTAAATTGAAATCAAAGACCAGTAACTAACTCGTAGTCAATCCACCTAATTGATTATAGTTTCTTTTCTTTTTTCTTTTTTCTTTTTCTTGATTTTGGTCAGGTGGTAACTTCAAAAATTTTTCTAAATAAAAAATCGGAATTTCCCAATTTCTTCGGTCGATGACTAATATTAAATGGGTTTGAGTTTATTATTAATTGGAAAATGGGAAATGAAATTAAAATAAGAAAATCAAAAATTCAAACTCGACACTTAAGAATACTTGGAGGCCGCACTATATATCCTACTTATGATTGTAAGTTAGTAACTTATGCCTGTGTGCTTGAATATTGTATTACTGTTACGAAGTGCTAGATTATATGTATTGATTGCTTTATGATTTTGGTTGCTTTGATCTGTCAGAAATTGTTTGATCACCTCCAAAAGCAATCTAACTAAAGGTCAGCTTAACTTCTAGCAGAACTTGCATCATAACCCACTAAGAGAAACAATTAAAACTCTCGAGCCAAACACAGACCCTTCGATGAAGATAACAAAAATGGTCATTTCCCAACATTTAATCAAACTAAGTGACAGGAGATGAGATTGCAGCAAGGTTGGGGATCGTGGTTCAAAAGTAGGCTCAAGCAAAGCGTGTTTCTCCATTGTACAAGTCTCAATTTGTTTCTAATTTGCGAAGTGTGCAACATCAAACTCCTCAAAACCCATATTAGAGTAGATGTAATTTCTTTGATCTCACAATGATCAATCAATGTCATAAGATAGTTACTCTATGTAAGATATGTGCTATTATCTTCATCCCACTTACTAAGTAAGTTGTCGCTCATTCTCCTATAGTTTTTCTGCAAGTTTCTCAGTAGATATACCAGTCTTACTCCAAGTTCTAGAATGGTAAAAAATAGGGGACAAGGAGTGCGATTCAAGACTAATTGACTAGATCCTATTTTATTTATTGACTTTATTAACCCTTAGGAAAACTAATAGGGTCTCCGAGGAGACCCTCTAGTTTTCAACTACTATTACCGCTACTATGTTCGGTAAACCTATGTACTTTTATAAATCCTTATAATATCATTTTTCTAAAGTTATTTATAAAACTTGTTTTCTTCTTAAGCTTCTATACCACATAATTTCTCTCAACATTTATTGTATAAAATTGCACCACTGGTTAATACCAAATAGGTATTAAATTGGACGACTCAAAGCTGTGTAGTAGTAAATGCCGAGTGTAAACTATACTTACATTAGCGGCTAAAGTAACTAACTTCTAGTTTATGTTGGTTTACACGATGAGGCTATTACGACTCCTTGGTTTAGAGCGTGACACTTTGCTATGTCTGAATTCTCATCTTCCCAATTGTTCACTTATTTTTTATTGATTTTTCTACCCTATTTTAGCCTAAAATTATAGTATTTTAGCTAATTACGGGTATATGTATATAGTTAAAAATTACATACAACACATACATATATATATCTATATGTTATATTATGTCCCATAATAATTTTATTATATATATAATTTATCTCTAAAAATTTACAAACTAACGAGACTTATTTTACGCGATTACAATAAATAACAAGTAATATAATTAAATTATACTATTTTAGCTATATTATTATCATTTTATTATATTTTTAATATTCAGGTCCCCAAGGTCTCCTCAATCAATGTCTCAAGCTTATTCATAAATTTTTAAGTTAATCGAGTTAATTTCACCGATACCCTAAATTCACTCATTTGATACATATTTACTAAGTACAATGCTCACACCCTCTTCGGACCTTTTTTCTAAATTGGAGCTAGACCTAAATCATCTACCTACTAATAAGGAATCGAACTCTGATATTATTTGTGATGCCCCAAGCAAAAAATACTAAATAGTCAAGTCAATAAATACTAACAAGCCTATTTTAACCACAGGACAAAAAAGTTGTAGTATAATGTTGATAAGATATTCATCACTATAACTTTATAAACTAGTATCAATCCCTTCCACAATCCATACGGGACTTCACTTAAACAAATGGTATCGCAATTATCTTTTCACATTTAAATAAAACTAGCAACTGGCACACCTGCATTGCATGTACAAGAATTAAATAGAGTGACATTAAAAAAAATGTATAAATGGTTCAAAATTCTATGAGAATAAAATAAGAAAGAAAAACAACAATAGTAATACATTAGAAGTCTGTAAAGAATAGAAGAAGAAATATAATGGTAGTCTTAACAATGCTTTGGTAAAGTACATAAAATTATGCTATTCATAATTAAGTTGCTTTTTTCATAAAGGTCCTGTTTTCCTACAAAGCAATGAAGAAGACATTAAAGGGAACTTGGTACATAACATGATGCGTCATGATATAAACTAATATTACTAGTCATTATGTTGTTGATCTCCTCATAGATCACTTCATTAGTGAAACTCCCGGTACTGAAATACTACATATGGGGAAAAAAAGGTGGAAAATCAAATAAAGATGTGATACTTGTAGAATTTTTAAAAAAATAATAATAATTGGAAAACTTAATAAGTACAAAAATGGATGGAAGTATAAGCCTTGAATCTATAAGAGTAACAGAATTTTTTTTTTTTTTTTTGGAATGCAATAGGTTGTGAAAGCATAAAGGCAAAAAATGTTTGAGATGTGATCTTATGATAGTAGTAATCAAACTTAAGAGTCGTAATTAAACTCATCATCCTTCTTAGATCGAGCATGTTGTAGAAAACATTCCACGTATATATGCCTTCTACTCCATATATTTTACCTTTTCTTACTAACACTTTCATTGATTCCTTTAAAACCCCTCTTGATAAAGCCGCATAGAGTTATTTATGCTAAACACATGCTCATAAAGGTAAATAACCAGATTATGTATTATTTGACCATGGGCTTTATTACTTGTTAGAGCAAAACTCAAATATATTAGAAACTATTTTCTTGTGATCTTGTATGGGAGGTATTAATTGTTAATGGTTCTCAAAGAGATTCTTGAAGCAAAAACTCTAAATCCCTTAGATTAGCTAGCTAAAACCTCAATTTAAATGACATTCTTTAAAAAGCCAACACAAATTAATCTAGTACCATTATAGAGATCTACCTTCGGGCCAAAGTTTCATAGAAACATAATTAGGGCTCTCTTTTTCAAGGGTTAATACGTGTAGAGGTATTCTACCTGGAAAAATGGAATTTAAATATTCTTGTTGGTGCAAATTTCCCATATCATTGGAAATAAAATCAAATGAGAAGTATAGGCTTCTCCAAGGAACAATTGAATAATTCTATCATTTAACTTGCTAACCTCTATATTGTAGGGGATAGAATTACACAACTCATAAAATAGTTACTATCAAGTGCATGTGTTGAAAGGTTTGGGAAGGTTGCATCAATTAAATCTTAGATTGATTTTTCATACTCCTATAATATGCTTATCGGTGGTGGTATATTAAAGAAGTCATCATTAAATCTTATATTGATTTTTCATACTCCTATAATATGCTTATTGGTATTGGTAGTGGTATATTTAAGAAGTCATCATTAATTATGCACTTAACTTCATCCCAAACTCTAAATACGAAGTTTAAGAAATCATTATCATTAAGAGATATCATGTTTTGGATTAAACAAAAGATACGTAAACTTCTCTTTAGTGGTGATTTGTTTAAACATGCAATTATCATTTGATGCATTGTCCCTTTTGAGACCACAGGAAGAACTTGTTTGAAATCTCCTCCCAGTATGACAATCTTTCCACTAAATGTTAAATCAACTTCTATAATATCTCTTAGTGCTCTATTACGGGCTTTGAAAGTATACTTACGATTCATGGAAGCTTCATTCCATAAAATGGCTTTACAAATCTTTAACGATTCAGCTAATTCAAATTGCTTTCTCATTAAACATATGGAATTTGCTTCTAAGTTTAAGGGAATTTTAAATCCTAAGTGAGTTGTTCTACATCTAGGTAATATAGTTATTGCAATCCCAAAAGTTGTTGTAGGTAATGTAATGCGACCTACCCTTCAGATAGATGCCAAAGTAACACTGTCAAATATGTTTTCCCAATTCCAACCATACCATCTACAAAAAATATGGCATATGTTCATCTTGCTCAATAGTAAACTTTATCAAATCAAATTCACGTCTTTGCTCAATATTTAAGCAATATGAAGTATTTATATCATCATTAGCAATAAGAATTGACAACTCATCTTCAATCATCCTTGAAATGTTGTCATGGTCTTCTAAATTGTTCTATAAACATGAGAAGTCATGATATGATAATCTTTTCCCATGTTGTATGAGTACTAGCTTGAGGTTAATAGTTTATGAATAAGAGATATAGTTGAAGTTATAGAAGTTGAAGAGTAATCCTGCAACATATTTTGGTGAAATTTATCCCGAAGCAATCTAACATTGGTGGGTTGACAATATTAAAATATTGTAAATAATCTCCTGAGTACTGATGGTATTTGGAAAGATACTACTTCAACAAAACATTATCGTATGCTATCATCAGCCTCAAGAAGACCTCTACTTTCTATAGCCATTTGAAATATATCATGCATTATCCCATTGTACGTTAAGAGATAGTCAAATGAAGTAAGGCCATGAACATGGTTAAGCAAAACACATAAGTAAAGTCACTCTAAGTTCAAACAATAGAAATTCTTCCAATAACTTTTATGTTCCCACTTCTTCATTGCCATATCAAATTTACCCAATTATAATACTTTGGAAATTCTCTATATAGATAGTTCCTTACGTCCAAATCCACACAATTTGTACAAAGGAATCCCTGCGCATTGTTTGTATAGCTTGGTTAATGCAACTTACAAATCGGTTGTCTTGAAAGGTAAGTGTATGCATGTTACAAAAATTTATTTGTAATCTCCTAACATAAGGATATGTCTAATTCATTTCAAATTTCATCAATCTACATATGGCCTCGTGTATACACAACGTGCATCAATGAATTTTAGATTTCATCATTATTAGATCCAATACGTACCTCTGTGAAAACTCTATGAGGACCCTTATAGATGTACATGTATAAGTACTTAACATTTTTTACACTTGCACAAACCTCCATATTAATGTAATAGTCATATATCAAAAGGTGAATGCAATGGCAAACCTTCCAACAAATCCCCAACCTCCTCATCATTACCTTGGTTTACCTATTTTTGCCACAAATGCCACAGAATGTGTATAGAGAATTCAAGTTGAAAGCACCACTTCGCCTCTTGTTTTAGAGCTTTGGTGTTTTATAAAACAGCATTGCTTTTGTGAGCACATTATATGTGACTAACTACAAAGTTTGTCACCTAGTTCAAGTTTACCATATATCTTTGGATAAAGTGAAATGTAATGCAACATAAGATGACAATCATTAACGTTACTTGTCACTTATGTTTGTATCATGATAGTAAAATTGCCATATGTCTAGTTTTGGGATCAGACTAGGTACAATTACTATTGCAGCTTAAGGGGCTAGTGCACCATAATATTTCAATTGTTGAATCATATTTTTACTTGGATTTTTATATTGTGCTTGTTTACTACTACTACCAGTGTGGCTACTTATTTTTATCAAATAAAAAATGCGTACATACTGCTTCTAATCTCTTTGACCCTCGTAGGTTATTATCTTGTCATCATGGTTTTTCCATCCAATTATTACTTAGGGTTTGGTAATTTTCTCTAGGGAATTATACTTACTACTCTATCTATACTTCCACTTACTTATGAAAAAGAAGACGCGTATCTTTGACAGATTTTTATGGGTAGTTTCTATGTTATAATTGCCATTGGTTGTTGGTGGAATAACAAGTGGGACAACTTCCACGACTAGAAGCATTGTGCTAATCAACAAGTCAACGTTTAACCATAACCACCTGCTGCTAATCAATAAGTTAATCCTCAACCACAAGCACCTCCAATTCAGGGTAAGAAACCAAGAATTATCAATGGGTGACTCCATTTGATTCCAATGAATTTTCTCTAAAGGATGAGAAGGGATATGCATAAGTACCATCGAAGAAGGAAGTAGAAGTGGAAGTGTTTCATGTAGTCTAGTTGGCTATAAGGGCTGATTTTGTTAACGTTTTGAATTGTGTAAGCATTGTTCATTTTGTTATGGTTCCTATAACTTGTTATCTTGTTAACCTTTTGAACTCTATTCTCTTGTAGAAGATGTTCATTTTGTTAGTGGATGATTATATGGAGAATGGACTATGGAGATTTATGAACTATGAATGCAAGCTGTTGTGATTTGTGGGGAAAAAAAAGTAACCAAGAATTGTAAGGGATGACTTAACTATTGCTAACATTAGCATTAAAATAGTTAGGTAGTAGGATGCTATCATTATTCTTTCACCTATATAACAGGTAAGAGTCATTCCCCATAGGAAGTAGCATTTGCAAATGGTTTAAGGAAAAGACACTTACAGTGTCCTTATTGCATACACGATGCAGATGCGTTATATTCTCCACACGAACCATGAATCAGATGCTTAAGAATGGCAAGAAACAGTTGGGGCCCCTCTTATTGATCTAAAATTTCAACTCTTACTATAGTATCATAATCATTTGGTGTATTCAATTTATCATTGAGGTCTTAAATGAGAAGTATGTATGCACGTGATAGGCTCGTTTTGCAATTTAATGACATAAGAATATGTAATTACCTTTCCCAACATATAATTTCGAATGATATTCTTCTTGAATTACTCAAACTGCAAAGATACATGAAAGTTAATCCAATGGATCTTGCATTGCTTGTCTCAAGATTAATTTGTGTTGAATCTTAGTAGTAAATAAATCTAGTCTTCTAAATTCTTGAACCAAAGTCATTGTGTCTTGACACCTTTGATACATATTACATGAGCTTCCAACAAATGAGAAGGTAATATAATTCTTCCACCAACATTCCCTATAAGATGTACATACTTGTTAATTGTAGGTTTGCATAATATATTTGTAACAACCTAACCGGGAGTCTAGAACGCCACATGATTTTATCCTATGGTGCAATAGTTTCCTAAGAGGTCATCTATTATAAGATTGACCTAGCCCAAACACGCTTAACTTCAAAGTTTTGATGTATTCCAAGTCACTACATCAAAAGACGTCTCGATAATTACAGTTTCTTTTCCTAGCATTTAAAGGGTATTACAATCTATCTCTCTTACAAAATCAACGTCCTTATCAATTTCATTATGCAAGTCCAAAATCACCACTAGGTAAAGACTCTACTCTTTCGACCGATGAATTACTCTAATACCACCTTATAACAACTTAATAAGAACTCCTCCTATCGAAGTATTGTCTTCTTTGGCATAGAATATCGTAGAGTTTTATCCTTTGGTGTAACAACTTTTTAAGAGGTCACCTATCCTTAAATTAGAATAGCCCAAGAACGCTTAACTTTGAATTTTCATTATGCTCCAAGCCGTTACATCAAAAGGCATCTCGATGATTAAAGTTTCTTCACCTCGCATTTAAGGGGTATTATAATATTTAAGGAAGATTTTTTTTTTTTAAGAGAAAGCAACTAGCATCCTTTTCTCCTTTAATAAGCAAGTCTTGCAATCCTTAGTAAAATTGTAAATCGATTGTTTCTTGGTTATAACGTAACCATTTTAACCTTTGTGTTTCAATTTTGATGAGATTTTCTTCCAATTATTGTTGAAGGAGTCAACCACCTCTAAGAAGGAGGGATTAGTCATGTTCATGTATCTAAAAACAACAAAATTTCAAATGCTCTATGTCACAACTTATAAGGTGAAATATGAATACATATAATATAGGTAGAGTATTACTTGTACATTGTATGCGTAAATTTCACAACGTGTTATGATGTTGCCATTTGTTGATCTAGTGTTGATATCCATCAATATGTTCCATNAAAAATAAAGAAAAATTGCAAGAAATAGAAAAATAAAAAAAATCGAAAGAATTAAATAAGTAAATAGTATAGTTAAATATAATATGTATGTAATATATAAAATATATATAACATATATTATATATAATATAATATTTATATTATATGTATGTAATATGATATATATAATACAATTTGCATATTATATATATAATATATCTGTATATAATGTACATGTAATATAATATGTATATTTTTTTTAATTTTTCTAAATATTTTATTTTATATTTAAATATATATTAGATTACATACATGCCATATCATATACATATATATGATATATATTATATAATATACATATCATATCACATACATATAATATACATATTATATATAATATGTATTATATATATTACATACATATTATATTTATTTACAATATTTATTTTATACAATTCTTTTGATTTTTTTATATTACATTTTTTTGTGATTTTTCTTTATTTTTAATAATTTATAATTTTTTTATATTTATTTATTATTTAATCATACATGTAAGTGCTACGTGTCTTCCACGTCAGCTAGAGTTAATGGTGTTACACCGATGATTCCCTACTTTAACTACTTACTGAAACGTTAATCACTTATTTAAATTTTTTAAAACATTGATCTTTTATTTAAACTTACCTCCAAATATTAATTTCCTCCTACATAATTTTCCAACTTTATGTATGTATACTAATATGATATGTATGATGAGAAATGGAGTTGTCAACAATACAACAAATATCATGTCATTACAATATAATGTGAACATTCTAAAAAAATTATATAGTATATGCAATGATAATGCAATACATGCCTATAATAAAAATAGTCTCATTTTGCTAGTTTGGATGCTTAGAATGATGATCATTTGTACATTGATAATAGAAAATAATTATTTAGGATATTTTTCATAGTCAATGTAACATGAGTGTGCATGTATGTGATTTTACCTCTCGTACAACTCAATGAGGAGTAGAATTATGTACATAAGCGTATGATTCACATGACCGAGCTAAGCAACGAATATCTATTATAGATTGTACTATACTTGATTAATAATTTGATCGTCATCTCACAAGATGAGCCTCTCTTTGTTCAACCAATATAGCATGTCTTCTCACTTAATCATGACTTTTCCAATAAGATCTTGAATTCTTTTTATGCAAAGATGTCAAATAATTGATTCTTTCATTTGGTTCCATTGTAGATTTAAAATATGGTAAATAAAAATTCAAAAAATAAAAACGCCTTAAATTTTATATGACAATAAATAATAATTTGTTTATTAACATAAATATAAAACAAATATCCATGGTATGATAAATAATAGGACAAGGAAAAAAATATTATAATTTTTTTTAAATCCTAAAAATAGGGCTCTTCTAAAATAATCCAAAGAATACCATAGTTAAAATCATCTTTTGAAAAGTTGATTCATTTTATACCGAAATCGCCAAAATCGCATGTTGAAATGGTGATTTCAACCATCTAAAATAAAATCGGCTCTTAACTCTATTTTAGCACACTAAGAGCCGATTTTATCAACAACTCAACCAGCAAAACAATACACTAACAAGAAATGACCAAAAATTTATACATGTAAAAAGTAAAACCTCTCAACCATAAAATAAAATAAAATTATATCAATATTTCCAGCTACATCTTATCCCTTACACCAAGATTTAAACTCCTCAACCTCGTATAATAAAAACTTTAGTATTTGCCAAATTTCTCAACACCTATAAACTAAAAAACAACAAATAATATCTATATTTCTTAACTATTAACATGCTTGGTTACAACAACAGATCTTTGATAACTATAAGTACAAAATAGATTAGATAAAAAGTTAAAACAATACAATTAAGGAAAACAAAAGTTTTACTACCTCATATACTTAGTTTATATATGCAAAATGTGCATAAAAGGTTCATTAATTTCAATTAGTGAACATCTACTACTGTCTACATCGTGAGCATACATAAACACATATCTCACAAGCATCTATATCAAGTTGAGGTTGCACCATCTGCGTTATATCTAACTATACGATCTGTATGTATACCTTATATAGGTATCGAAGTGGGTCATGTACATTGGTATTGAAGTGGGCTCATCTTACGTTAACCCCTCACCCATATCTTTATCATAATCTCCAACTTACCTCTTAAATGGTGTAAGAGGAGTATGAATGCGACTATTGGAGCTCCATCATCATAGGCTAAAATCCACATTCTTAGAT
Source organism: Lumnitzera littorea (assembly GCA_024138015.1). Lineage (NCBI taxonomy): Eukaryota > Viridiplantae > Streptophyta > Magnoliopsida > Myrtales > Combretaceae > Lumnitzera > Lumnitzera littorea. The sequence continues at coordinate 70,864,916 of JAMXBB010000011.1, read as the reverse complement.
GAAAGTCTCTAAAGTATACTCTAATATGAGGACTCATCATGCAGGCCTCACCATAGTACACATGGAACTTATGAGATTAGACCTGATATGTTGCCTTGTATATCAATTGCTTGCATTCTTTAATCTTAGCCCGATAATTGAAGTTACTAACAACATGGCAAATGCATTAATACTATGGCCAACCGTGTAGCCACACTACATTCTTGCCCTCTAATATGAACCGTATGACAACATGACGGTCAGAGATCAAATAAATGTTCATATGGCCCTTTATCACGTACATGAGATCACACTTTAAGAACAAGCCCCAATTATCCTGATACTCTTCATCTATTAGTGCAAATGCTAATGGCATGACGTGATTTTCACCGCCGACTCTAGTCGCTACTGATAACCTATTCTTGACACCATCCATATTGCTTATAGATGGTTACTTAGAGATCTTTTACCTTTATACTCAACTATTCTTATACCTCCTTAATAACATAGCGAGACAACGTGGTTGAGTCTAACTAAAGGTGGTCTTAGCTAATAGTAAGGTTCAAATACATGAGTAGACCCCTAAACTTGGTAATTTGGAAATACCTAACATGTTTTTCTAGCATGCTCAAAGCCTCCACATGTAACCCTTATCACTATAAGCACATCTAAGGACCAAATCTTCTTCTTTGACTACACAACAACAAAGTTATGGTTGTTTAAAGAAAAGGTGCATCTTCATAACCTATATCAAATGTCCCTTCTTTTGAAACCACATGCTCACCTTACATTCATCTTTGAAGCTCCATTCACCATCATTCATGCTCTCCTTAAATGATCCAAATCCACCGCCCACATTGGCCGTATAGAATGGCATAGGTTTTAAACTTCCAATTGCATCCACATCTGCATGGAACCCATGCCTCCAATCACTCTTCTTACTCAACCTATGTGCTTCATCTAAAGTTTGAAGCCAACCTTAACTTGCCCTAAATGCCATCATTAGAATTGGTGTCATCGGAATTCTCGACATTTGTCTCCTTGTTGGATTCGCTTGTGACCAAAATGTTAGGTTAACAATGACTATAGCTACTACTTGGCACTTTAGTAGGTGGAACTAGTTGAGATCCATGTACTTGGCTTTCAACTTAAAACCTTGCATTGTTCTCATGGCCTCCCAAATCATACTTAGCTATAATAAGGATGTTGATTTCATGAATTTCAACATATGTCTCCATTATGTAAACCTTACAAGTTTTCGAATCTCAACTCAAAATTATTCAAGAAAGTCAATGGATAGTCCCTAGAACCGCTCAAGATATAATGGTCAAAAATCCTAACTAAAACGAACGAACCATAAATGATAAGCTAAAAAGCCTAATAAAGGTGAAAACCTAAAGCTTAATGGTACGCGTAAAAACCCTAGTTAAGTCTTAATACACAAAAGACCTTAAACTAGCTCTAAAACTCTAAATTAGTATCAAAAACCCTAAATTAATTGATAATTTCCAATTATGTGGCTAAACTATTCACAAATTTCTTATAAGTCAATTAATCACTAAAAAGTTCTAATTTACCTTTTGAATTATAATCAAATAATAATAATTGGTTCATCCCTAAGAAACCCTAAATTAATTAGATAAAATGGTCCAATAGATTTAATTAACTTAATTAAGTGTGACTATGTCTACTTATGGTCATATATAGTAGTGACTAGAATCATAGGCTCAATTAGCACTTTAATTATTCATACGCATACATACATCATGCTTTATTAAGGGTCAAGCACAATTAACTACAAAAGTCAATGCAATTAGTTATCAGAAGGACATGGTTAAAAAATGCACTCACTTTTTATAGACAAATCCTTACCCTAAATAGCAAAAATCATAAAAGTAAGTGGTCCCAACTTAAACCAAGTACTAAGTAACCAAAAGAGGAGAAAATTTGTCCCCCTTATACTACCTTCTTGACTGATATTTTTACCTACTAAAACTCTCATTTAACTTCATTCTTGCTCCTTATAAAACACTCTCTAAAAACTCAAATAAAAATCAAAGGAAAAAGGATGAAAAATCAAGAACATTCTTGAATCACCCTAACCACCTAACTACCTAAGGCTCCCACTACCATCATACATTACCAAACTCCAAGCAACTGCCACCTACAATTTCCACCCCTCCACTAACCCCCACCTACCCACCCCTAGAAAGAAAAAGGAAAAGAAAAAAAAAACGCTAGCCAATTCACCCCCTTACCTAAAAAAGTTCATTTTGGTCTTGTTTTTTTAAGGAAAGATCAAGGTACCCTACCTTCCAAACCAAAGTAAGAAAGCAAGCCTAACTTAATTCTTGTTTTTATAATAGTTAAAGGGTTATTTAGTTAGGAGTTTAAGACACTTAGAAACATGAAAACATCACCTTTATATGCATGTATCATGTAGGATTTACAAAGTATTTTTATGCACATTTACAAGTAAAAAACACACATGTGCATGAGTTCATATTTAAGACTATAGATAAGCATGTAACTTGAAGAAAAGATGAGAAAAACTCCATGAAACCCACATCACTATGCCTAAGCTCCTCATCATTATTAATTTCTTATGTCCATTTTAGTGAAAATTAGTTAAAATTAAAATTGCATTTTATTAGTAGTTTAATGCATGATATGACAAGTCATGAATGTAACATGTTGAAACCCCTAGGAAAATGATCTTAAACCTACCCTTAATGATGGTTAAACTTCCTAACATATGATCAAGATAGTTAGTCACATGATTAATTAAAGATAATTAGGATTTAAGACTTAAACTTATAAGATAAAAGGCTAAACAAGGTTTATAACAAATAATTAAGCTTAAATTGGACATTAGGCTTAGAAAAAACCCATTTGAAGCTCACCAAAACATCAACATGTTAACAAAGGTCATTTAATAAGTTTAATAAATTATTAGGCTCATCAGATTAGATTAGGAATAAAATATAGGCCTTAAGACATGAATTAAGCTTAAATTGAACTAAAAGCCCACAAATCAAGTGTTGAGCCTATTTAATCACTTATGACTAGCAAGTATATTAGATAAATAGAACTTAATTAAAAGAGCTTATTAAGCTTACTAACCATTTCAAGGAGCCTCTAATAAGCCTAAGTGTAAATAAAACCCATAACTAATTAAAAGGAGTAGTTTAGGCCTTAAAAAGACAATAGATGAACTCCAACTTAAAATTTAAGTAGCCTAATTAAATTAGTAGGCTTAAAATGAAGAACAAAAGGCCCAATAATAATTAACTTAGATTAGTTAATTTAAGTTAAGCCTTAGGCTCAAGATCGGGCCTAATCCTCTCTAAGTGAAACTTGAATGAATTAAATAACACACAAGAAGAACTAAAGCCTGCAACTTAAATAAAACTTAAGCTCAAAAGTAATACAAAAACCCAATTAATAAAAATAAGTGACTAGATAAGACCTTGAACACTCAAGCACTTAAATGAAACTAGAATACCAACTAAGGAAAAAGGGGAAGCACAAGAAATTTGAATCTAACTCCTATCCAAAGGTAGTTGTGGGTCTAATCTCACCAAATGGACAACACCACATGATAAAACACCAAAAAACAATGGAAATCGACTATAAAATTGTGAAAATCAAAGTAAAAATAAAAAATTATGGCCAAAGTACAAAACAGTTGAAAACCAAGTAAAATCGCGAATTAAGCTGAAATCTTAGTAAAGCAAATATCTGTTACTTACTATAATTATACCATTCAAGTGACTTGGACTTAAACGTTAACACTATCGAAAACTATTAGGATTCCTGACCGATGGATCAATGAGTATATCGACCCATGTCTTGCCTTACTTTTGCTTGTAGTATAGTGTACTGCTAATTATATACTTAAATTTAAATTGATATACTTGGGGTACTTAAGGGATTCGCATATACTTGTTGTTGGATGCAATTGTGTGACAAGACACTATAATATATCCAAACAATTATTGGTTGTTACATTGATAGGACTCTAGAGTGTCTACTTTATATATTGCTTAGTCACCTATAAACCAGACTTAACAACCATCTGACATTTAATAAACCAATCATTCAATGCATCCTATTACATTGATGAGCAAGGGTGTCAGCATTATGTAGTAGGTTGGTAGATCACGTAGTTTATGGAGTTGTATTCTCTTGATATATGTTATGTTGTTTTTGCATGATGTATTGGTGAGACATGTACTTACATCAACCTTTGCGATCTATAATGCAACGATCACATCCAAGATGATTACAAGGACAAGGAATAAGGGATCATGTACTTGGAAATTGTAATTGGGTGATGATACTTGGGTTCGGATATGTCTAAATACTTCCCAACCCAAGCATCAATTGACGTAAAACCATGTTACATACAACTACGAGACTACTACATATATTTTTACATGGCATATTGTTGATATGTATTTCACATGTTTGTTAATAACTTGACTGCATTTGAACGTCAGTTTACTAGGAAGGTTACTCCCTAAATTAGTTGTAGCTGATACTCCCATAGTTTATTGTTGCAAGATACAAACGTCCAGATGCCATTTTTAACTCTCAAGCAAAGTCATATTCACGCGTGACTTGTACCTGATTCAATCATTCACTTAATTGAGCACAACAACAATGCTCGTCGTCATGATGAAAATGGCCCAGCAAATTCCTAGAACACCCCCCTTGGGTCTAATTTCAGAAAGAGAAAGATGGAGTTGCTTTTGAGATGTTCATGTAAAATTTTAATGCCACCGCTCTTTAGAAAGAAGCAGGATTAATCCCTCGCTAGGCTGAGTAGGAGAGGAATAGGAAAAGCATGATCAAAGTTCATTAGGCTCCTCCAAGGAAACTACTGACTATATCAAATTCATGAAAAATACATGCAACTTTATAAATCTAACTAACTGTAGAGTAGCAAAATGAGATAAATAGATGCCAATTTTACTGCAACCACACTTTTTATTAATAAAAACAACATACATAGTTCTATGCGTTCCTAAGAAGAAAATGGTGCCACAGGATAGTATCCATGCATACTTAGCTTTTCTCTTTCACTCTACTCAACAAAAACTGCAGGATTCCTGACAACGGAAGGGGCTTATTAGAAACGTATTTTACATCTTTTACAAGGTTGGAGGTATCCATATGTAACCGTGCGTCTGAACGTATCCCATCTTTGCCAGCAGCTCATCTGCTTCAGCCGGACCTCGGCTTCCTGGTTTGTAAGGAATGGGCTTCATCTCACCATCATCGATTTTGTGCAGGAGTGGAGTAAAGATCTCCCATGCAGCCTGAAGATCAGTCATATTTCATTTTTAAAAGCCAATCATCAACAGTCTATCGGAGGGTATTTGTCAAAGGGAAATGGTCTTACCTTCAACTCATCTCTACGTACAAAGTGCTGCTGATCACCTCTTATTCTGCAAAAAGGAGGATTCACATTCGTGTTATTATGAGGGACAAATCAAAGCAGCAAGTGCAATTTCTAACTGACAAATTTACTTGTAGGACAGTTTGAGTGCAACTAGGGAAACATGAAATATCCACAGATAAAAATAGGGAAACGCTGATGTTAGTACAGGAACTGCAATTAGAGTGTACCAAATGACGCTATTAAACAATGCACTGACTAAATAGGAAATAGATCATACGTATCAAGAATGAGACGTTCATAAGCCTCTGGAATTTTGATTCCTTGATAACGTTGCCCATACGACAAATCTAACTCACTTTGGACGGTTGACATATCCAATCCAGGCTGCTTAACCTGCATATAAAATAAGGCCCATTGTCATTATGAAATATTTATTTACCCAAACAAAAGGAAAAATATATGCAGCTACAAAACTATATATAGAGCTCAACGGTACAATTGATCTCCAAGTCAACAAAGCTGATATTGACTGATGAGTATGGATTTATTGCATGAATATTGGGTGTATCCCATAAGAGATGTCCAGTGGAAACAAAATCAGTTTGAAACTATCATGTCCACCAAATTTCAGCAATACAAATTTTTTCAGCTATATACAGAGCTCAAAAATACTACAATTGATCATCAATCAATATAAACTGTAGCGAGGATGCATCCATGCTTTGATTTTGTTCATTAATTACTCCAAAACCATTCGTTTCCATGTAAAGGCCATTTCCTTCAAGGGTACAAATACCTACTCCACCAAATACCAATTCCATGATGACTACTGTTACATCCCCCACCCCCTCCTCCTTCTCCCCGTGAGAAATGTCCTATTTTTCCTCCACCCTGATGAGGGGCAAAAAGATCTACTAGTCCAATTCCCGTTTCATAATTTTGTATATGATTGTGTAAAGGCAGGAGCAGATTAGCAGATGATGTACAAAATTCTACGAGTCCTAAATCATCAATAATCTCTCCAAGCATGTGGCTAATTAGCTCGAAAATTACTTCAAAGCTTAGCACATTTGAACATAGATGACTAAATATTTGACAAGGCCTCACATAAATACTAGGTGCTGCAGATCACCTAAATTGAGAACACAACCAAGAAAATGTGGAATACTACGCTGTGCACAAAATCAGTCTCCAAAGAACTATATATTGAATAAAGAAAATAAGGAATTCTGACTTTCTGAAACTAGGTAAAAAGAGAAAGGACCTTGACAGGATAAAACTTACCGTAAGCTTCATATAAATGGCTTCCGAGGGTTGCAAACGAATAACAAATTCATTTCTCCCTTGCCTCTTACCTAACAAGACAATTCAAGAATCTTATTAATTAATGCCTCTAGAAAAAAAATCCCTGTGATTCAATGACACTAGAAACTATTCAATGATCAAAAGTAGGCAGCAAAGAATGAATTTCCTAGTTTCCCACATTTTCCGTTGACAAAAGGCACATTAGGACAACTATGTTTGGCAACTTAAGAACGTAGTTTGCCAAGCAAAAATTTAACATCAAAGTTCTTGTCCTCATAGACTTAAATAGATAACATGTGCAGAAATAGGCCTACAAACGAGCATCACAGAGGAGAAGGAAAATGACAAAATTGTGCTCTTACTTTTGAATATATCACCAGGGACATCCTTAAATTGGACACGTATCTCAGCTTTCCTTGAATTTAGTGCTTTCCCAGCTTTCATTATAAAAGGAACACCTGAGCAATAAATAGAAGACCTCTCACCAAAGATTGTAATGAAGGAGATATGCCTGGCTCAACAAAATTTTCTTGCATGTTGCCCTAAGAAGGAGACAAGAATATTCATACCTTCCCATCTTTCATTATGTATGTGCAGAACAACGGTTGCAAATGTTGGGGTATTAGAGTGGTCCGGAACAGTGGGATCATCCCTGTAGCCTTTGTACTGTCCAAGTACCACTTCTTCATCTTTTATTGGAAGCACTGACTGAAGAACCTGAGATATTATACAACAATCACCAACTTTGCACCAATATAGCCATGTTAATACGAAACTGCAAAGCAAACATCCTTCCTTTTCTTTAAATATTTTGGTTAATTACCTTCACTTTCTCATCTCGAATGTGCTCAGGTTTAAGAGAAACAGGCTTTTCCATGGCAACTAGACAAAGAACCTGCGATGAATAGAAGGCCTCATTTGTCATTAAGTTATGAGTTGATAGAAAGAGAAGCAAGCATTTCAAACAAATGCATAATGCAGCGTGGTATCTATACTTGAGAATGAGAATGACAAACATGAATCTAAGAAGTACCTGCAACAGATGATTCTGAATAATATCGCGGATAATCCTGCAAAAGTGAAAGGGTCAATAAAAAATTAGTAGTTCTTTCTTGCCATATAAAAATAGAAAAACAACTGCATTAACAAATGATAATACAAATTTTCAAGACATTACTGACATTTTCAGTTCCTTTTCAATACATAAGAAGGTCATGTATAGCCTTAAAAAAGGGCATTAAACTGGCAAATGCACAGGATGTTGCAGTGATTCTGCAGAGAAGATTACTTTTCTAATTATACAACATGCACAATTAACATAGGTAGTTGAACCGTACCCATATTCATCAAAATATCCCCCACGACCTTCAGTTCCAAAATCTTCCCGGAACACAATCTGCCAAAAGCATATGAAGAGAAAAGAAACATCTACAGATTAGAGAGGAAAGAATGATCATCATTTATAATTGAAATGGTCAGGATTACATATTCTTAGTTTCTATATGAGGGTAAACTGAGTGGATATGCTTCCAATTTTCACTGCTTTATTTGACATTGACATGTCAAGTTTCCCAAGTAATTCCTTAGAAAAAGAACTTTTACCTGTACATTGTCAATGTTGTCACGATTCCACAGGGGCAAAAAGAATCGATTTGCAAAACGAAGTACCAACTGCAAGAATAACAAAAGGTCTAAACATAAGTTGAACTTACTACATACCACTCATAAAACCTTATTATGAGTATCCTACCATATTCTGAACCAATTCCTTCCCTAGATAGTGATCGATACGGTAGATTTGAGGTTCATCAAACAATTCTCCAATCTCAGCACTGAGCTTTTCAGAAGAATCCAGATCCTTGCCAAAAGGTTTCTCTACGACAATTCGAGTCCAGCCTCCAAGATCAGCTGCAGAATAAATTCAGTTGATAACTGAACCACCAAGGAAATTATGAACTAAATGTATAAAAAGAAATGTCTGTAGTAGTAGGAAAACATGAATGAACAAAACTTTTTGTCCTTATTTCACAAAAGCCATGCATGCATACACAACTTCAGGATTACAGAAAGTAGGAGAAAAGTTCCATACTGTCTAGTAATAAAGCCTAATTCTTTGGTTTCTAATATAGCTTTTCAGATAACATGGAGATAGAGAAATGGCTTGTCTTTGGGTTGGGGCAAACTTACATCTATTCATGCAGCATTTACGTATCATTCTGCAGACAGGTGGATATACAGAAGGAGGAAGAGCCAGATAAAAGAGTCTCCGCGACGTCCCTTCCATACTATTTTTGGATATCTCATGCTCTGAAATATGTTTATCCAATAACTGGAAACCTTCCTCGGTATCATAAGAACCACTTACATATTTGATCTGCAATTTTTACATACTATTTTATAGCAAGAATAGAATATGGATAAAGTAGTTGCAAATAGGAATGATACCAACCAGCTGGAGGAACTTGGACACTTCTCCTGCATGATCAGGTGATGCAATCTTGTCACTGATTAGATACCTGTAGGCATTCCCGAAGCTTATTAGTCTGTTGCATACATCACAAAACATAAACTAGCTAATTAAAATAAAATTTAGAGAGAGAGAGTTTATGGGAGCAAATGAAAGAAAATCCTTGGCTCAATAATTGAAACAACTAAGGAAGTAAGGGAGATACTTAAAATAAGCACAGCAAATACTTCAGTAAAGCAAATTTCAGAAACCAAAGGAAAGACAGGTTTACTTCTTTTTCTTTTTTTTGTTTTTTTTGGGGTCTTCATCTAAGAATGAAGATTACTGCCTCTTGCTCATACAGATTTGCCAAAGAGGTTTTTTTATTTTTTTTGATAAAAAATGTAGTGAAATTGGACAAGCAAACTAACAGGGAAAATATATAGTTATAGATAAGATGATTTTACCCACTAATGCGATTTCTCAACTCATCATCAGATATTTTAGTCCTGGCATATCCAAAAATATGAACTTCATTTGACTGTAGGAATCCCTGCAAAAATATTACACCATTCCACAGTTATAAAGAGGCAAATAAGAAAACTAAGAAGCAACTGAATAAGCCACCATGTAATTCATTAATCCTCATAGACCAATCCTTCATTTCTTCCTTCTTTGAATAGATCCAGATCATTCATCTGTCAGCAGACTGAAGGAACTACCATAATAACCAATTTGTTTAGCAAAATAGTATTCACCAAACCTAAGTGCTTTCAGGTTGAAGTCAATGCTATGGTTGCAATAAATGGGTAGATTCAACTCCCAACAGCTATAGCAGATGTGTTGCTTTTATTTTCTGGTAACATCAGAGCTTGACCAACTACTGAACTGAAATAGACCAATCCATTACTAATCAACCCAATTGACAACTTCAGAGATTTGTTGATACCTCCCGATAAAGATTGAAAAGAGCAGGAAATGTCTTCTTCTTTGCAAGATCTCCAGAAGCACCAAGCACAACAATTGATAAACACCCAGTTTCGGGAACATTATCAATGTCCTTTGAAAAAGACTCACTCCTAAAACTGGATCGTTGCTCAATAGACCAACCACTGGAACCCATCTTCTATAACTTTCAACTAACGCAAACTAAGCCTTAACTTTGATCTGCACTGAAAAGTAAGAACTCGAGTCAATCTAAGCACCTCCACTCACAAAGATTCCTAACTTTACATGCATGGTCAGTGACCCATGATCATCAATTCCTCAGTGATAATTATAGTCAACTGGGCAATGAAGAAAATTACATATTTGAGCAAAAGAATGAGAATTCAGTCTCGAGATTACACCTTCACCATACTTTCTAATCGAAAAACGTGGTATGACATCACGCAAACAAACGGGTATGAGGAAACAAGATTACACAAAAAGGAAAACTTCACCGAAAGAGGCAAGCAGATCCAGAGCAAAAAGCTTTATAACTTTCGTGTTAAACAAATCCAACTGGACAAAAAAAGGATCGCAGAATTCGGAGAAACGAAGTAGTTTAGTGAAAATCAAACGAACCTGTGATATATGACAGCAATTACGTGAACACCAGCAATATTATATGGTTTAAGCCAAAGGGTGCTTAAAATATGAAAAGAAGAAGAGGGACAAGGAATGGTATATTTTTGACAATTTATGACTAGGTTGTTTCGCTATGATGTGAGTATGAAAAAATGGGTATTCGATTAATCGGTTGGAAGAAAATTTCCCACTTCGCTTCGCCCACCAACTCCCTCTCTAAATAGTATCTGTCTGCGTCAATGGCATAGCATGCCAGATTCGTACGACCAGCAGCCGTATTTGTATTTCTCAACGGGAATGACAAGATCTTTTTGTCTCCTTTAAATATTGGATTTAATATTGAATGGATAAAGGCCGACAAAGTAGTTATATTTTTAACTTTCAGTAATTTAGTATTTAGATTTTTAATTTTTACGATTTAATACTTCTTCTTTTAATTTAATTTCAATTTAGTATCTCTATTAAAAGTAAAATTACTGATTGTTGTAGTTTTTTATAGTTTCATCTCTATAGTTAAATTATGATTACATTTTGATATCTATACTTTAACTTTGATATATGTTAATGCTTGATCACTTGTCAATTTATTGAAAATAAATTTTTTATTTTACTTAATTAATATATTATTTTCAAAATTAAAACAATTTTTTTATCTAATAATTTTAATTGTACGTAATTTTTATATGTGATGTTTAATTTTAGAAAATTTTATAACTTTAAAATCTTAAGACTTAGTTTTATTTGGAAAAAACATCTGTTATGTGTTAGATACACAAATTAAGTAAAAATTTGCAATAATCATAACTTGTAAATCAGGTTTCATTTGACCTTATAGTATGATTATTTCAAAATTTTATTTAATTCATGTATTCAATGCATAATAGATATTTTCAAATAAAAATAGATCTTAAGACTTTAATATTATAAGATTTTCTTTTATCAAAAAAAAATATATTATAAGATTTACTAAAATTAAACATCACATATAAAAAGTCAAATTGTTTTGATTTTAAATACGATATATTAATTAAGGAAAATCAAACATTGATTTTAAATAAAGTAATAAGTGAACAAACAGTATAATACATTAAATTAAAATAAAAATATCAAAATAAAATAATAACTAAAGTATAGATATTAAAATGCAAAAAATAAATTGAAACTAAACTAAAAGAAGAAGTATTAATTTGCAAAAAATAAATATGTAGACACTAAACTGTTAAAAGTTAAAAGTATAGACACTTTAGTTAACTTTATCCTAATATTTTGTTGATTTATATTTAGGAAATAATCGCAATTTTATTTTGTGGGATAAATATATCGAGAAAAATCCAAGATTTAGATGCATCAATTTAGTTTAGTCCTAGGTCTCGGCAAAATGTAATTTTCTGAGTCCAAATTGCTCGGGTGGACTCTCATTCCTCCAAAGGTGAAAGCTAATAGGAGAATCCACAGATTCCTAAAAGTCACCTAAACCTTGTAGTAATAAATTCTAATTCTAAATTAATGTACCACCATTAGTTTCTCATTAAGATTTATTAGAGTTCAAATCCTCCTTTTTTTTCAAAGTTGTAATTTAGTTGGCCAAAAATTAATGCATATTTATATCACCTTAATACAATTGGTCAAAGATTATAAATATGGTTGTTTTATACTTCAAGTTAATATAGAGATGATCTAAACAATTGACAGTACAACAATCTTTATATCAAATTAGACTCTCATTTTCACACTTTCAGTGAGTTTACTCTCATTTCTTAACTTATATTATGGTAAAATTTAAGTAAAAAATAATGGAAATATTCCTTTTCCCTTTATTTGGATTTTGGATATAAAAAAAAAGGAAATGAATAAAAATATTTCCTTTTCACATGTATTTAATTAATGCAAAAGAAATGAAAAGAAGGGAAATCAAATAATTAGTAATTAGTCTTGATTATCCTTCAAAACATATGATGAATATTTGTTTTAAGGAAATGTTTATAATCTCATGAAGTTTCCACCTATTTATTTTGATTTTTCTCCAAATTTAAAGAGAAATAAAAGTGACTACGGCATAGGAATATTTCCACTCATTTTTATGTATTTCATTTGATTTTCACTCCTCATTAAAGTGGCTAAATACCAATTGCCATTTGATTTCTACTTATTTCCTTTCGTTTTCATATACTTCATTCGACTTTCTCTCCTCGTTAAAATGGTTTAATGGTGATTTCCATTTATTTTCACTAATTTTCTTAAATATTTACAGTTTCCTGCTATCCAAACACGGTTAGCTCAATTCCTCGTACCCATGGAGCCTCAATCTCATCTCTTAGTCTCTTCCCAAGCCATGATTGATAGACTGTCATCCCATAAATACGAAGAGAAAGTTTCAGCAACGAGTTGAACTTGTCTGAAATGAAAAACTATTCTTAGCTTTTTAATTTTTTAATATACTTATTTACGGTTATGGTTCATTAACTGAGATCTTGCATTTAATTTGAAGAGCTAAATTCCATTCCTTCGTGGAGGCATAATGTGAAAGGAAGAACAGAAAAGTAAGGTAAAGTTTCCCATTGGCTAATTTACACTTGTTTCCTTGCAAATCCACGTATTTTCGTCTCCATCCACATATCTTTCATGCTTTTCTTGGCATTCATCAGCTTTTATGTCAAGTATATAATTATAAATAAATATACGTACATACATACATATATATATATATGTTTTTTCTTGAAGGATATTTGTAATTTAAGATGAGAAGACAAGGGATGAGTTTGGTGGCAATGATGTTACAATTGCGTAGAAGGATGGAAAAGGTTTGGTCATTCATGACCTGCCATTTTGCAAATTCATAGAGATGACCAATAAGAGAGATTTGATTATTATTTATCATTGGCTTAATATTTAGTTAAATATATTAGCCTTTTCCAGTTTTCATTTTACAACCAAATTTACTTGACGAAAAGGTTTCCAAGTATATGCAGCCGGTTTTTTTTTTTTTTTTCTTTTCAAAGAGGGGAAGGAAAAAATCTCGAGGGCCTCCTTGTTGAGAGAAGATAAAAATAAAGAAAGTTATAAGTTTTATGATCAATATATATAAAAACATAAATAAAATATTGTAAAATATTTTCTGGTCAAATGTCAATCTATGGAAATATCACAAAAATGAGAGAAGAAAATAAAAAGATAAGCCTCAGTGTTGGATTTTCTTTTTATTAATAAATATTCAGTTCTTTCAGCTAAAAATTAGAATTTCACTATAAAATACAAGTTTTTATAAATTATTGATGATAAACAGAGTAAATGCAGTAAAACAATTGGATTGTGTGTGAGTTTCGTTTTCTTATACATAAAATGTCAATAAAAAAATTTATCCGATTCTATCCAGCTTAATTTTTAGTCGGACGGATAAAGATTCGAGCATTATTTGAAAATAATGGTTCTAGACAGTCTTCAGACTTTGCTGTTTATGTTTGTGCTGATCTCTGCTTGTGGGGATGCCTAGGGCTAGTTTCCCCATTTTGGCCAGCTTAGATTGTTTGTAGTTTTGTTATGAATGAATTCATGTTCTTACATCATTTAAAAAAAAAAAAAAAAACATAAAGGACACATTTCTAGAATATTGGAAGGTGGGCAATTATCCTTTTTTTTTTTCTTTAACCGGTAATAAAAGGGAATTATCTTTTTCTTTTCCGGAATATTAAAGGCTGGCAATTATGTTAGGATATGATAATTATCATTTGAAAGAGACACGATTCAAAATCCGATTGTATAATTAACCAAGTATAAGTATTCTAGTCAACAAAATACTAATTTTAATAATCGATAAATTTTGAATAAAAATAAAATAAAACATAATCACTGAAAAAGCCTTTTCCTTTCTCACATTGCAAACAGGGGAAGGAATAAAATAAATAAATAATGAAATAAATAAAACAAGAAAACAAGAAAACCCCATATTGTAATCGTCACATATGATCGGTCCGAAAATAACACGTGGGACCTTTATTAAGGTAGGCAACTGGCAACCTTTCCGACGGAGCTATCGAGGAATGCATGACCCGATCCGAAAATGCCCCGTCAAAAGCCCACCGGTAGTTGGCAGATCTTTTATTTTTAATCTTGTATGAGGGTAGGTCCACCATTATTGAATGCAGTTGGTTTTGAGTTTGACCAATGGAGCTCTCGCTTTCTCTGACCAACTTGTGACGGGATATTCTTGTCATCACCGTCGCACAATTCAAACTCCTTGTCGTAACAATACAAGGATTATTCCACCGAAGGAAGGGAAAAAAAATACAAGGATATAACTTCGTGTTCGTACAACTAAAGCGAATGTTTTGGATAGCCATTTATACAGAAAGCATTTAGTAAATAATATATATAATGTGAAAATATACATGATATGTAATTATCGATCTAATTTAAATACTTAACTTAATAGTAAGTAATTATCTAAAATTTTATTGACTATATGTTTATATATAATTAATAATTAATACTATATATATTTATACGTAACGTATACTATTTATTGAATATATTTCCTCATTTATGAGAGAAACATTATTGTCCATGATATTAATGGCATAATCGTCCCACCAAATGTTAAAGTAGGTAGGCAATAAACTATAATAATTCGATTAGCATTCTTTCCACCGAAACACTATCAGCTTTTTAAGAGGCCATCATCCTAAAATTAAGCTACCAGGACATGTTAAATTTCGAAGTTTCAATATACTTTAAGTCACCGTACTAAAAAAACATAATAATTAAAGTCCTGTTAACTAGTATTTAAGAAATATTACAATTTATCTCTTACAGAATTGCCATCTTATGGAATGTTACACGGTTTTGTTTACAATAGCTTTTTAAGGGATCACCCATTTTACAGATTGACGTCACCTAAGCATACTTAATTTTAGAGTTTTGATGTACTACAAACCATAACATTGAAAAGCGTTTGTATGATTAAAGTTTCATAGCCTAGTATTTAAGGGATACTACATGAACCATTTTAAGTAAATTTTTACTATTTTTCATTTTATATTTTCAAAATATACTTTCTATAGATTACATGGCACGTATATATATACTCTCTATATATGTATATTTTGTCATTATTCTCCCATATATATTATCGATGGATGTAACCAACATTCAGCGAGTGAGAGTAGTAAATCATTCTCATATATAAATTCTCATATGATTTTCTATAAAAATATATAAAACGAAGTCAGATTATAAAAAGTTTAGACAACTTTAATATTACACCCCCTTATATTTACTTTATATACACTTAACCCCTTTATTTTTTAAATTGTGCGCTTAGACTCACATATGTTTATTTCATGTCCATTAAATTCATCATAGACCCGATATGATTATTTTACGTGCACTTAGCTTCTTTATCTTTAAAATCAACCTCCTCATCTTTAATAAGATGTACATTTAGACCTTTAAAAGTAGTGAAAATGCATATTTTTAAAAGATTTGGGTGTCTAAATACCTTTTTTTTCCTTTTTTCATTTTTTTTATTTCATTTTTTTAAGTTTTGGTTTTTTGTATATTATTTTGCAATTGCTTCGTCTAGATGCTACGACAATGAAGGATGTTATGATGTGTGTTTGTACTCTATTTTTTCTTTTAGAATAATAGAATGGTTAGTTCATACATGGATGTTGGTGAAAATGCATCAAAGAAAATTGTTGTGTTTGTGTTCGTATTTGGTTGTTGACTGTTGTGATGCTAAAAAACAAAAGGGTATGTATTTGTACTTTGAATCGATTGGAGGGATTATGGTAGCTTAGGAAAAGTGACATACCGAATATGGAAAAGCAAGCCTCTCTCCAATCTCCCCCTTCCTCACGCATTTTGAAGTACAACTGTAAAAAACAGCCATCTTCATCCCCATCTTCGGAGAAACATTATTCACGTTAGGAAAAGGAAAGCACAACAACCTTTACAAGTATCAATTTCAATTTTTAGAGTTTTCTTGATTTCTTACTATAAGTTTAAATTCTTCTGTTGTGTTTCAATGATTTGTATATTTATTTACTAAATTATATCATATGGTACAATAAACACTATAAACTCACCCCTTTCATAAAATAACTTCTTCTTCTTTTTTCCAAAAGCAAATTTGTTAAGAATTGACCCACTACTTAGATTGACCCACAACTTCAAACCCTATTTGGAAATGTCTAAATATTCCTTATCACTTCTATTTTCACTTCAATTAAGTATGAAACCCTAATACTTCATCTTGTTCTCTATTCTCTCTATCTCAACTCTCAATTATACTATGTGTTTTGGTGTTTCTTATATAAAGTAATGATGAAAGGATATGGAAATGGCCAATTCGAGATGGCTAATCTCTAAGATGCCAAGAGACACCTGATTTGGGTTGTAATGTGATATCTCTTTTCTTCTTTTTCTATATTATTTAAAGTCTATTCATACTACTTGTAATTTGTCACAGATAAGTTAATTCTTACTCTATCTCTGTTATTTCTATACTAATTCAATTTAATCCGTTACATAATTAACTTATTTTTGTCAACAATAAAATCCTTCTGCCACACTAACCTCCTCCGCATCCTCTTCAATCTGATTATATCATTTTCCCCCCTCCCATGAAAAATAATTGTTACACTCCAAAGTCACAATAATTCCGCCGTATAAACCAACCTATAACAGGAACTAACCTCACAATGTCTATCATAGATACGATATACACGAGGCGTCGACGACTCCTCACTTTGACTCCTCACTTTGAAGTAAAGTTCATTTAAAAATTTAACTAAAATTTACAGTAACAATTAAAACCTTAAGTCAATATCTATAATTACATGTATATTACCATAGAATTCCTAAGTGATTCTACATCATATCATAACATCTAACTAGTTTACAAATTGTACATTAGTTCTTCATCCTAAAGATTCTAACAAGACCTTAAACAAAAACTTGATCATAGACCGGTTGATTCTCACGCCCCAAAGCTTCAAAAGAGAACTAACCTCTGGATAGTTGTAACGTAGCATAATTAATCAGAAGTCAAGACCTGTAAAAGAATCTAAACAGGTATGAGCAATTACAACTCAGTAAGTTGAATTGAAGACTCATGAATATATACAAGCACAATCAAGATTATCAAGCAATTATTTTCATAAAATGCAACAAATAAGTATCATCACACAACGTAGTTCGGTCTATTATGAAATCAGAGTGATTTCACCCGCTCTAATCCGGGTTGAAGAGTTTTCATGTTATGCAACAACTCACAACCAAACTCAGGTTTATGTAATAGAGACACTATTCCTCTTAAGACTATCCATCGAAACAGTGCTCCCATCCTCACCGCGACCTCCTCTTATGTCACTTAGTTTGGTTAAAGATGAGAAAAAGACCAATTTGTTATCCAGCGCTATCTTTTTCAAAGATATCAGTGTTTGGTTGGAAAATCCTAATGATCCTCTATAGGATTGCAATGCATATCTTTTTAGGGTATTTAAGTCGATTAGGATTATATTCGGTTTAAGGTTACTAGACAATTCCATACCACTTCAATCATAACAGTCATCAAACATAACACAAATTTCAGCATAAAATCAGATACACGAGCACATGCATAAGACTACTTACAATCGCAATCAATATAATTCCAAAATATAATGAAGCATTAAACTCAACTTACTTAGAATTCTGAGTCGCTCAATTACTTACTGCAGGTTGATTCGTCTTTATGTGTCCTATAATATAAATACGCTCTTTTTAGTACTTATACTTAGATGATACATATTCTAAGTTAGGATTTAACTCAATTCTCCTTATATATCTATCATTTACTAATAATTCATCTTACGTTAGTTCAGAGTTCGGTTTACGAATCTAATTTCAATTCATGTTCTAATTCGATTTCAACTATAAGTAATCCTAAAATATATTTCGAACCCTAATATGAAATTAATCACATTAAGCTCGAGTATCATAATATCATACTAAGTCTTAATTCAGTATTCTAACCCACCGATATATTTTAATCCTGATTAGTGTACCGGATTTACTCCAAATGTGAGAAAATTTTATAATTTTTATATAATTACCTAAAATTAATTTTTGTACCAGATTTAATATGTACCAACATTATTATTATATTATCCAATTTAACCTATTATTTTATATTTATTAAAATTCCAATTTCACATATTACTAAATTACTCACATTTACTACATAATTCCCATATTAATTGCAATTAACACTCCAAATGCTAGGATTATGTTTCCACATCAAAGATTAACATCCCTAAATATCTAATTACCTTCTAAATCAGTAATTAATCCAAAATTACTCATTTTTCTCATCATTTTAGGGTTAAAAAATTTATTAAAATTTTCGAAAATTAATTTTTAAAAAATGGCTTCATAGCATTATTCTATATCACTTAAGTATTTTATAGAAAAATTTTAAGTTCTAAACTACACGCCTAAGCCTATTTATTTATAATTCTAAACATGCTCGATTTTGTCCAATTTCTTAATAAACCTATATTTATAAACATGATTAAACTTAATCACTATTTTTTCCTAAATCTATATACAATAAAATATCATAATAACAAATTTCATAACTTTCTTAGCAGAATTAATAATTTTAAGAAATTTTACAAAATCGGATAAGATTTGAGACTCACCTGATTTTTGAGCTTTTGGCCACCAACACCGGTTCAAGGTATGTCAGCCGGTCCAGGCGGTTGGTTTGGAGTAAAGTAGTGGTGGTGTTTCGACCTAAATGCATATTTTTGAGTAAATTTTTCCTAAACCCTAATTTCCTTCTCAATTTTCGGTTCTCTTAATTTTTTCCAACTCTGAACAGACCAAATGAGCTCATAGAATTTTCTTACTTTTTATAGATCTATAAAGGAATTTTGGGGCATTAATTAGATAAGATTTTTTACTTATCCTCTTCTATTTTTGCCTTTTCGGTATTTAATTTTGATTGGTACAATTTTCTTCTTACTTTCCCTAGCTGCTACGACTTAATCTGGATCATTCCCTATTTCCTTGATTTTTTTTCTAATTTTCTTTTATTGTTTAGCAAATTTTTACCTAATTTCGAGCAATTTAGGTAATTTCAAGTATTTCTACCTATACGTAAATACATGTGAAGTACAAGTAAATACTCCAAAATATTATTTAGGTCATTCTATGATTTTTAATATACATATAATTTATCTTTAGTGATTTGTTAGTTATCAAAATGCATTTCCGCATTTCTGATAAATAATGAATAATATACTTAAAATTTGAAAATTTTATCTTCTCTTATTTTATTACTTATTTTCTTAAATTTAAACTTACAGGATCAATTTTACTAATATTTCTAGCTTTAATTTATAATTTAGATTTGATCAAATCATTTAATCAATTGCCTTAAATTTCATGTATAAGCCTAATCTTACGGTTATAAGGCGTATGTTTAGGGCTTACAACAACCTTGTCCTTAAGGTTGTAATTAGGATAGGTTGTTTGAAAATTCAACCAATCCTCTTACGTAGTGTCTTCAAGCACAACTCCTTGCCATTGAATAAGGACTTGAGGTACCTACACGTTTCCTTGCTTCATAACCCTAATATTGAGAACCAATAAGGGCTGAATAAGCAGATGACTTCTGTAGAAGTCCTTAAGAAAATCCAACAATGGCAATTAAGATCTATATGCATGCTTTGGGAGAGAAGCACGAAACACATTATGTATTTTGGCAAAAGGAAGTAACTCCAATTCGTAAGCATTACTACCTACAGCTTTGATAATAGGAAAAGGTCCATAGTAACACCTTGCAAGCTTGTGACAAGTGCCCTTAGCCATAGATAATCGCTTTTAAGGCTATAATTTAACAAAAACCATATATCCTAGTAGAAATGTAGCTTCTAACCTATGTTTGTTAACTTGCTTCTTCATTTAAATCTAAGCAAGCTACAAGGTCTCTTTCAATGATCTCAACAATTCATCTTGATCAAGAAGCTCCTTGTCTACAGCCTCTATATTAGAATCTCCCTTACAATATTGTAGTATGGTTAGGCGTTTTCAGCTACATACCAATTCAAAAGGGGTACATTTATCCACTTCACGATATGAAGTGTTGTAAGGCCACTCAGCCCAAGGAAAGAACTTAACCTAGTCATGTGGTCTATCCATAACAAAGCATCTCAAATATTGCTATAATATTCTATTCATTACCTCTGTTTAGCCATCAATTTAAGGATGATAGGCCGTGCTCATAGCCAATTTAGTACCACTCAACCTAAATAGTTTCTTCCAAAACTAACTTACAAAAATTGGATCCTTATCTGAAACCATGGATCTAGGAAATCCACGTAATTTGATCACCATATGCAAGAATAATTGAGCAACTTTAGTTGCTGTAAAATATGGCTCTAAAGTTCCCAGATGACAATATTTAGATAATCTATCAACTATCGCTAAGATCACTATAAACCCTTGTGATTTGGGAAAGCCGGTAACAAAGTCTAAACCAATGTCTTCCTAAATTTGATCAGGTATAGGCAAGGAAACAAGAAATCTAGCTAGTGAAGTCATCGTATATTTCACTTGTTGACATGTAAAACAACTTTTCACATATTCTACAATTTGCTACTTCTTACCTTCCCAAAAAATTGAGATACTATCTTATGAAAAGTTTTAGCTACTCCAAAATGTCCCTCCATAGGAGTGTTATGACACTCATAAACAATTTTAGGAATTATCTAAGATTAAGGCACCAAAAACAATCTTTGCCGATAATACAGCAATCCATTTTTCCACTGTAAAGTCCATTTCAGTCATTTCACATTATTCAACTCAATAATAACATGTTGAAAAGATGGGAAAGTAGAATACTCTTGCTTCAACTCCTTCACCCATGAAGTACAAGGAATGGAAAAAGATAAGAATGACATAAAATGATTAAGTTGCCTTGGCAAAGCATCTACCACCACATTTTCTTGTCTCGACTTATACACAACGGTATAGTCATACCCTAGTAACTTTGACAGATATTTATGTTGTTCCAGAGTTTAAATTACTTGAGAAAGTAATTCTTTAAGACTCTCATGATCTGTCTTGATAATAATATGAGCTCTTAGCAAATATTGCATCCATTTTCTAACTGCTTCCATAATTGCATGTTACCCACATACATATGCTAATGCTTTTATTAAGTGCACCGATAACTTCTTGCTAAAAAATGCAATAAGCTTGTTATCTTATAACAATACAATACCTATACCATACTTGATGCATCTGTTTCAACTATAAATTTTTTTTGAAAAATCTGGTAATGTTAGTATTGAAGCCTAAACCAACATATTCTTCAAAGTATTAAAAGCCAAAATAGCCTGATCACTCCATTCATGACCTTCTTTCTTCAATAGATTAGTTAATGGAGCTACAATACTCACATAACCCTTAATAAATCTTCTATAGTAACCTGATTGCCCCATAAATGCTCTTAGTTATTTAACATTGCTTAGAATAGGCCAATTTTTTACTACCTCTACCTTACCCAGCTCTGGCTGAAACCCCCTTAAGACACCACATGACTAAGATATTCTATAGAATTTTGTGCAAACACACTTGCTTCTTTTAAGAAATAGAGTATTATCGGCTAAAATCTGTAATACTTGAGTCAAGTGTGCAAGATGTAACTCCAAAGTTGCAGTATAAACCAAGATGTCATAAAAAATATATTATGACAATTTTTCGCAAGTGTAGCTTAAAAATTCTATTCATAATAGATTAAAACATTACTGGTGCATTACTTAAGTCAAAGGACATGACCAATAATTCATAATGACCATCATGTGCGAGAAATGTAATTTTTTGCACATCCTTTTCATGCATTTGAATTTGATGATATCTAGCACGTAAATCCAATTTTGAAAAAAATTGTAGCTCTATGTAACTCATCTAATAATTCATCTATTGTAGGAATTGGTAATTTGGCTTTTATTATTACTTGGTTTAATGCTTTATAATCCACACAAAATCTCCAAATACCATCATTTTTTTTAACTAATAAAGCTGGAGATGAAAAAGGATTAGTACTACATTGAATAATGCCTTACTCAAGCATATCTTTAACTTGCTTCTCAAATTTCAATTTTCTAAAAATATGGTTTTACATTTATAGAAGGTGTACCTTTAGATAGATGAATGTGGTGTTGAATTTCTCGCAAAGAAAGCAATGATGATGGTGTCTCAAAAATATGAGAAAATCTACTCAACACTTGCTCTAAGGCAGTGTTGCTAGTAGTACTCTTTAAATTATACTCTTTACCACTTTGAGCCACCAACTGAAAACAACACACCATTGAATCTGTTTATATTAATCGCCGTAGCTAATTATGAGATATCTATGCCATGTTCTACCGATTATCACCATCTAACACAACCTGCTATCCCTCATGAAAAATTGCAATGGTAAGTGTGTTGTAATCTATAGTCACAGGACCTAAGTCCTTTAACCATTGAACTCCTAATACCACGTTTGCTCCTTGAATGGATAATATAAAAAATGTAGCCACAAATTTAATCCATTGTATAACTATTGGTATATCCCTACATTGGCCTAAACATTCCAATCTTTGTCCATTTCCTATCATGACATAGAAAGTACATGTTAGTTGAATCACAAGGCTTAAATTTTTTACTACTCTTTCTTGCATAAAATTGTGCGTACTGCCCGAATCTACCAATACTGAAATATGTTTGTTTGCTACAGTGCCAAAAAATCTCAAGGTACGTAGTATCACATCCCTTGACAAAGCATGGCAATTAACAGTTCTAGATATATCAGGTAAATGTCTAATGTCATTAATATCATCAGCTTATTCTACAATCCTTTCACTATCATCTTACTCATCTGACAATAACAAAGGTAGGAATTTTGCTTTGCATTTATGTCCTAGATGAAATTTCTCATTGTAATTGTAGCAAAGTCCCTTGTCTCTTATGGCTTGCAATTCTATTGGTCAAAGTTTGTGAATTGGTAAAGAGGTCTTGGAGTTAAAAGAAGATGGTGTCATAGGTGATTGTACTGTTGATGAAATTGAATTTGAAGGTCTGAAAAATTGCAATGAAGAGGCTTTAGAAATGGTTCTTGATGAAGAAGGGCTAAAAAAATATGGTTGATGATCAAAAAGTTTATCTTCATACATCTTTGCAAGCCAAATTGCTTCCATCAATGTTTCTAGTCTATCTACTAACACTTCTTTTCTTAATGCAGACTTCAATCCAGAAACAAAGCAACTCTTGAGAAAAGAATCTTTAAGGCCTACTGTATGATTTGCTAAAGCCTAAATTGTGTTTAATACTTAGACACTGTCGTTTGTTGAGTTAATTTAGAAAGAATTCCCTTAACATCTTCATACACTGAAGGACTAAACCTAATATGTTAATCCTCTATAAACTTTTCCCATGAACTCAACTGTTTGTTCTTATACATCTACTGGCACCACTCTAGAGCAACTCCTTCCGTTGCAAATAATGCTATGGTAACTCTTTGTTCCCCAACTATATTATGGAATTCAAAGAATTGTTCTACCTTAAAGATCTATCCTAATATATCTTGTCTCGTAAACTTAGGAATTTTAAGTTTAATTCCTTAAAGAATAGAATCTTGTGATGTAGCTAAATTTTCATTTCCTGAAGATGATGAATCATGCGTATTTAAATGCTTTCTACTGTGAGATTCATTCTGATTTTGATTCACTTCCAATTTCTCCAATCGTACATGAATCAGCTACAATGTTTCTTGAATTGTACCCAAATAATTCTTTACATTCTCTAACTCTATACTGGAAATGTTTTGCAGGAACATTACTCTGGACCATGAATAAGCCAATGAGAGCACCAAAATGATAAGAATAGACCTACTCCTTGGCCCAACCCACAACTTCAAACCCTATTCAAAATTGTCTAAATACTCCTTATCACTACGAAACCCTAACACTTCATCTTATTCTCTATTCTCTCTATCTCAACTCTTAGTTTTACTAACCAAGTGTTTTGGTGTTTCTCTTGTGTAAGGTGTCACACTCCAAATAGGAAGAGTTATAACAGTCTCACCGTGTAAACTAACCTAAAATAAAAGCTGACCTCACAATTACTATCATAGATATAGTTTACACAAGGCGTACACGACTCAACCAGCTTAAAGCATCCATTCTGATATCTGTGAGTAATCAAACTTATGGTATAGCTTTACAAAATACCTGTTCTATATAACCCATTGTCTCATAACACAACAATACTTACATAAAAGTCTCACATCTAGAGTTATAATTTACAATCAAAGTTTACTAAAAACCAAAAGTTTTGCAAACTATTTACAATAAGTTAAGAAACTAGTAGACATCCTAAGGAATTCCCAGTTAGTTTCCTTAACATTCATAAGAAAAGTCAAAATCCTAAGTTCAGTTGATTCTTCGTTCCTCACTTTCCCAATCACCAGCACATTAACCTGGAGGGTAGTGATATATGAACATCTTGGTCTTCACTCAGTACCTAAAAAAGAGTTTATAAGAGTGTTAGTACAACTAGCTCAATAAACGAGATGGAGTCCAAAAAGTACTAAATAATCACAAGCAAGGTTATTAATCATAATGAAATACAATGCAGTCAATCATATGAAACATCGCACAATATTATCCAATCCATTATGAGATTAGAGAAATTATATTTGCTCCAACCTAAATTGAAGAGTTTTATCGTGACTCAAACCAAACCAAACTCGAACTTATGCAATGGAGAATACCATCCTCACATGACCGCTTTTGAACCATAGCCCCCACCATTTCTAAGACCTCCTTAACCGTTACTTAATTCGACTAAGAATGGGAAAAGGACCATTTCAACTATCCTCATTAAAGGAAGTCAGTATTTGGCCTGGCACTCCTAATCGTTCCCCCTAGCAGGTGTTATGCATGTCCAGTTTTATTGTAGTTGAATAATTATTAGTTGTAATCAGGAGTGACCAAACAACTTCATACAATACAAAAACAATGCGAATATGCAAACCAGCATACCAAGAAGTGTAACTTCTATTACAACTGAATATCACACACACATGCATGGCATGCGCACAAATCACTAATTACAAGCATAAACAATAGTACTCTCGAGTTTCCAGATATTTTGATATAGTATCACAATAAGCGATAAAACTATAATCCCAACTTACCTATTCAAATGCTTACTATAGAAGACTTGGGTTACCAACAATTTAACTACTAGGGAATCTTATATGCACAAAATCCAAATTTAGTTTTCATATTAGTTACGAAAATATTAGGATTTTATCTAAAACGGTTATATATATACAGAGAGAGTATATTATCATTATAATATATAGTTTTATTATATTATATATACATAAATATATTGAGTTAAGTTATTAATTATTAATAATATACGTAATTATACTATTACATATAATATATCATTTTGATCGTATCAACACGAATTTTTAATTGGTTAAATTACGCTTCAATTCCTATAAAGTTATCGTAATACGTACATTCTGGTAATACTATAGAGTTGTAGGTTATATTACCTAATTTCAATAAAAATAGTGTTATTGGGTTGTGCAAACCTAATGATACGTATTATAGGTCCTATTTTTAGAGATAACTTTTAACAAGTAGTTCGAGCTTTTAATACAGTTATATGTATTTAAATAAATATTCTCGTATTATATGTATTTTATGTTATTAAGCCATATTTTACTTAATTTGTTTATATAACTCATGATGTAAGTATTATCTAACCCTAATACCCTTATAACGTATCACGATCATTAAAATATCATTAAATATGTTAAAAATATACATTTTTATCAAATCCTACTAATACATATATAGGTAGTTTTTATTGTATTATTTATCATATTTAGCCTAGTATTGCTAGAAATATGTCCCAATTCGTAAATTAAGCCATTTTACTACGTAAATTCGTAACAATTAACTCGGTTTACCAAATAATTCCCCAAAAATTTTTATAAACTCCTAAAAATATGGGGAATCCATTCATCACTTAGTTTCAAGTTTTCGATTCATCACCTATATTCGAAATTACAATTTTACCCCTAAATTATACTGAATTACCCAAATATGATTCTTTTTGCGCAAAATTATTTTCAACCCATCCTAACATCATTACATTTTATTAGAAATATTGTAGGTCAATTTCACTATTTAATTTCATAAATCCTATTTATTTAACATTTTTAGCCTAATTTGTAGATATTTTTAGGCCATAAAATTTAATAAATATTAAAAATATTCAAATAAAAAATTGGGCTACATAGAAATTATCTATATATCATGCATATTCTACACAAAAATTTTGAGCTAGAAACAACATTGCTTGATATATTTACTTTGAAATTCAAAATTTAAATAAATAGTAACTTTCTTAAGCAAGTATATTAAATATTACAAATTTCCCAAAAATAAAAATATCATACAAAAGCATGTATGAAATAATCTAAATATTAATTTTTTCAAAATTTTATAAGTGAATTTACTATTTTTTTTTTTAATTCTCAAAAAACAAGACAGAAATTTGATGTAGCTGTTCTTGGGTGCTCTGATAGCCATAGGATGGTGAGGTTTTTTGGATGGCCAAGGTGCTGAGGGTTCTCTATGGTGGTGGAGTGACTTCACAACAGGTCACGGTTTGCCTTAGGTACTAATCTAGCTCGATGATTGCTCTATTTTTCTTTTTTTCTTTTTTTTTCCCACGATTTTTTCTAATTTTTTTTTCCTTTATTGATCTAATCTCTAAATATCCAAACCTAGTCTAAATGAGGTTAGGTGATATTTATAGTGTGCAATGGCGGTTGAAATTTATTTTTCCTAATTATCTATTCAATTAATACTAGTAGAAGGTGTTTTTCTCTTATGAAATTCCCTTTTTAAATTAGTAAACTTACTCCTACAGCAAGCTACAGTGATTTCCAATCTTCTCTAGCAATTTCCAGCTACAATTCGAGTTTATTGGATAAGATTTGCAATTATTTTAGTATTTTAAGTATATTTTATTAGTGTTTAGTTATTTATTAATATACAAGTATACATATCTTATATATATATATATCACATGTAATACATAACTATACTTGTATAATTATGATTCTAACATCTCTTTTATTTTAAAGATATTTTCTTAGTTATTTTCATGAGTTCAACACATAACATACGCAATTAAGTAATTTAGAGTTAATTTAAGCATATACTTATTATTTATACCGAGTATACTAAAAAAAAATATGTGTATATTCATATAGTAATTTATATTATATTATCTCATTTTATAACTCAATTAACTTATCTCTAAGTTCTTGTCGCATTTCGAGTATGATCTTAAGGGTTTTGAGTAATTTGGTATTATATTAAATAATCATAATTCTGGGGGCAAAATTGGTATTTTAGGTCGCTATATTAAAAATCTAACTTCACTAAGTCACTTTGACTAACTTTTCTATCTTAATCATAAAATCTAAGTTCAATCAGATAACTTTCCCTAAATATCCTAAATCTAAGCTCGATTGTCCTTAACATAATTTTAGAGGCTCATATAAGGTAACAACAAAAGGATATGGAAATGGCTGATTCAAGATGGCTAATCTCTAAGATGCCAAGAGAAACCCAATTTGGATTGTAACATGATATCTCTTTTCTTCTTTTTTTGTATTATTTATAGTCTATTGATATTACTTGTAATTTGTTATAGATCTGTTAATTCCTACTCTATTTCTATTATTTCTATACCATTTCTCTTTAATCTGTTACATGATTCACTTATTTTTGTCAACAATAAAATCCTTCTACCACGCTAGCCTCCTCTACATCCTCTTCAATCTAATTGTATCAAAATCACAGCTTTAATGTTATTTGATTAATGGAGAAAGAGAAAGCCATTTAGATCTTAGGACTTATAAGTTTCTCACTGTTATTTGTCTCGTGTAATGGGCTTGTATTTTTTTCCCCTCTATATTACCTGTTATGTAATTATTAGGTGAATATCAATTAATTGAATTCCATGTCTCCAATATAAAGTTTTAGCATTTTTCTGACCACTTTTCATAAAATGGATTGTTTCAATATTAATTTAAAAATCTTATGCAATTGGTTTTGCAACAGAATAATGTCAAATTTAATACCTAAATTTTACCAAAATTTTTAATTTACTACCTAAACTTTTAAATCGTTCAATTTATTACCTAATTATACTTTTCGTTGTAATTATTTGTACCTACCCTAACACCATTAATATCTATTAGCATAGGTGAGCATACAAACAATTAAGTACTTGACACGTGTCATAATCCATTATTTATGCACTACAACATGCATGTTAGTATCTAACTAGGATGAAATTTGAAAAAAAAAAAAATATGCATCTTGGAGAGAAAAAACTAAAACTTAAACTTACAATTTTCAATATTTCCTTTCTTTCATCTTACATCCTAAAGGAAAAATTGAAAATCCTAAACCTAGGTTCACCCCCAAATTGAAAATTAAAAACGTTAGTAATCGAACAGCCCTTTGCTTCACATCGTCTAACTTCTTCTATCATTCTAAAAACTTCGTCCATCTTCAAGCACATGTCTAACACCTTTGCAACACATGCCAAAGTAATCCGCAACATCTATACCATCTCCACTTCAATATTTTGATACTTTAATAGCTTTGTGTCAAATACCTCAATAGTCCACTCCTCTTAAACAACTGACTAAACTTACCTTGGAAGATCAACTACACCTTCCTGACCTAAGTGTTAGAAAGGTGACTTTTCAATTATCGTTTCGAGGAGGAGAACTCCAAAGCTATAGACATCCATCCTCTAACTAACTTTGCACATTTCAAATACTTTTAGAACATAATAACCAATGGTCTGGGACATGATTGTAGAAAAACTCATAAGTGGAGCCAATCCAACATCCGAGACGCAACCATCATGATCTTGGGTGAGGAAGATATTTAAGAACTTAATGTTGTTATGAAGATATTTGGCTCCCCTCTCCAACTGGATGTAAGCAATTCCCCTAGTTATTGTAAGGGAAATCTTCAGTCTAGCATCCCAATCCAAAGGATTCCTTCTTGAATTTTTTTCTCTCCATTATTTTTAGTTTCATCTTAGCTAGATATTGATGTGTATATTGTAGTGAAGAAATAATAGACTATAACACGAATCAAGTGCTCATTCATCCTTATGCTAATCTAAGATAATAGATATTAACAATGATAGGGTAAGCATGAGCAATGACAACAGAAAAGTATAATTAGGTTGTAAATTAAACAATTGAAAGTTTAAGTAGTAAATTGAAAATTTTGGTAAAGTTTATATACTAAATTCGACATTATCCCTTTGGTAGCTACACTTTTACAGCTTTATGTAGACGCATCTGTATCTCCATTTCTATTTATATTATAAGAAGCATCTATTAATTAGCATTTCATTCTCAAGCTTTGAGATTACGAGATTTTGTTAATTTTTGCAATATTTATATTTTGGACTTTTTTTCCCCTCTATAATGGACAATTATCAAAATGTTATTCCATTAAGTGTCTAAAACAAGAGGCTTGCCAATTGTCTTTTTTTCTTTTATTTTTCTTCTTTTAATAAGTAGTTGGATGAAATATATTATCTATTCGATTTATAATCTAATTTATAAAATAAGTTTAGGAGATTTGCAATTATAGTTAGATAAACTTTTTCTGTTGCACATGTAAATCCCAATTATTAAAAATAATTTGTAATTTGTGTTTTAAACATTATAGTTTTACATATATGCTATTTGCAATTATGATGTTTGATAAATTTGGCTGTTGGTGTTGTTTTGGTACAAAATGAAAAAGAAGAAATAATTGCATTGGTTTAAAAAAAAAAACCGATACTATATCATCCTCTTCTTAATGAACTATGAGTGAATTGGGAAACATTGTATATCTTACTTCTATATAATTGCATCGAAAATCATTTTGCGTCATGCACCTATCTAAAAATTCTATGCATAAGAACATATAATTTAGTGTTATTTATAATACATTTAGATTTTTATAAACCTCTAGTAACCACAAAATATCACGATAGTTGTTTAAGTTTTTTTTTTTTTTTTTTTGCAATTTTATGTACCAAGTTAATGAATTTATTTCAATGCAC
This sequence comes from Lumnitzera littorea, assembly GCA_024138015.1. Lineage (NCBI taxonomy): Eukaryota > Viridiplantae > Streptophyta > Magnoliopsida > Myrtales > Combretaceae > Lumnitzera > Lumnitzera littorea. The sequence goes on along the minus strand of JAMXBB010000011.1, from coordinate 70,833,996 downwards.
ATGCAATATGGGTGTACATCTACTAGTTATGATTAAATCTTAATACTTTCATTTTTAACTTAGATTTTATTTTCACCACTATAAGCACTATACTTGTGAAAGTATATGTTGTTGTATATTTTTGTTATATTTTAAAATGATATATTGATGTACACTTATAATGGTATTTACATATAATATATAATATAGATATAATATTCCATATAGTATATATGTAGCATTATATATTATGTGTGTGCATTTATATAGCATATATATAAATATATGTCTCGTTACATCTTGTTATATTATAATATAATATTATGTTTGTATTTTATATGTTTTGATATATTGATATTAATATATCTAGATATGCATATATATGTATGTATGCAAACTATATAGTATAAAATGATATTATGTATATACATTTTGTAATATAATTTTATGCATTAATTAAATTCAACTTGCTACGTTGAAAGATGCTTTAGTATGGTGAGAAACCCCTAACTACAAGGAAAAGGTGAAAGTATTCCCGTCGGCTAATTAAGCTATTGTAACAAATAGGGAAAGGTATAAATAGGTCTCAACCCACTTAACATTTAATTGCTTTTAAATGTTTATTGTTTTGTACTTAATTCATCAATGTTTACACAACAATTGCAAACGAATTCTTTTATTTATGGTGTTAAGTTTTTCCATTAGGGATTAACACACGAAGCAATTCCATTAGTTCACCTAATTATATAAAGTAAATAATATAATAAAATTACAACATTAAATAAAATTAGTAAAAGTTAAAAAAATTCAAAAAAAGTAAAATAGTTTAGAAAAAATAAAAAATAAACGTTACCATATGGCACCATCTTAGTTGGCAATATCTTTTTATTGAATAAATATTATAATAAAATATAAAATAATAAATAAACTTATTAAAATAAAATATTGCAAAAAATTAGTAAAACAAAAAAACAAAAAAGAATTCCAGCTACCCTAGGGATAGGGAATGACCAACAACCACATGATGGGGTCATGTGACCCTTAGAGGTGGCTATCAGCCCCTCCTTACCCTTTATGTGGCTGGAACGACTGAAGATATAATGTAGCTCAAGACTTACCTAAAGAACTGCATTCCTCCAAAAATAAAAATTAAAAAAAGAAAAGAAAAGAAAAGGGAGCAAAACCCAATGGAGCAGTAGGCTTATGCAACTCAATCATATTTTGCTTCTTTTTCTTTATTTTTTTTTATCTAGGTCGTACGTGGCTACCAATAGCTCTTGACCCACTTTCGTTGAAATGGTCATTGAAGTAGTCATTTTGGTTACCCTAAAGCTAAGGGGTGTTTAGTAGTCATCTATTGAGAGTTACATGACCTACTTTAGGTGGTTATCCGTCATCTCCTAGTTTTGAGATGATTGAAACTATTTTTTTGTTTTTCTATATATATATATATTTTTTATTTTATGATATTTTTGAATCTACTGAAATGATAATATAAATATATGTATATATATATATATTACTTTTGAATTTTTTTGAATTGTTCTTATTTTACTCTTTTTCGTTTTTATTTTTTTGTTAATTTTATTTAAATTAATTAAATTATTTTATAATTTATTTTATATAATTACATAGACCAATGGAATTGTGCCACATGTCAATCCTTAATAGAAAAAGTTAACATCGTTATTCAAAAGCTTTGCAAATGTTTGTAAATATTGAAAACTGGAATGAAAAAATATAAACATTTAGCTCTAAATTAGAAAAGCAATGAAAAATGAGCAAGAATAAAGTGGGTAGAGTATGAAGCCTTACCCATATCTTGTGTTCCCCAAATTATTAAAACTAAAACCTATTTTGAGTACTCCGAAAGCCCCCAGAACTTGTACCTTATAAAACTTACAGTTTAGAAGATACAATATGGAACTTATAAATTTTTATTATCTTCACATAAATTTCAATATCACACTTGTTTTATCTCAAATTTTAGTTTTATATGCTTTTCAAACATTACATGGGATCTTGATGTTAAATTGCATTTTTTATTAGCAAAACAATTAAATGGAAATGTGTAAGGGTGCACATACAAAAGAAAAATAACACAAGTTCTTTAACACTAATAAGAAATATTGTCTCTTGAATTTTAAAATTACTATTTTTAGATTTTGATTATTAGTTTTATATTCAAGGTTTGTATAACATCTAAACAAGTACTTTTAACATTAATGTAATATTGCTTTTATTCTATTAGTTTTTTTGAAGGAAAAAAATATAAAGTTCTTTTACACTCATTAATATATATATATATATATATTATTTCATAAATTTTACATGATATACATAAGTTACCTTGAAAATTGTACCCTATATACTTTAGACCATAGGTTTTAAGATAGGTATAGCATAAGAAACATCATACATATATGCTATCCCATATAAGTAGCTTCTAGAAAATTACTAGTCATAACCTAACACATGATCATTAATACCCACACGTAACCCTATAAGTACCTTGTGTGACAAGTTTACAATGCTCACACTTAGTGAAACATTAAGAAATAAATTTATATTTTTCACTAACCAATAAGTAAGGAAACTATCGTTTAAATAAATAGATTTTCTAGACCCATGTATTCTCCATTGGGATGGTGTTAAAATTACTCTCTTCTTTATGTGTTTTTTTATTATTATTATTTTATACGTTAAGTTTGACGTTATCAGATATTATGCCTAACCAAACTTGTTAAATTTTGCATTTAGGATTTGAAGTAATATATTTACTTCTTTCATCATTTTAAAAAAAGAAAAATCGATGTAGCAAAAGATCATTATTATAAAAAAAAAAGTATAAGTGTTTTAAGATAATAAATTTTATAATAAAAAGCTTGATTAAAGATATAACATCTAGCAACTTTATATTCCAACTATGAAATTGAAAAAGGAAAAAAAAAACTCAAAATTCAAATAATAGTTTTAACATTGTTCCTCTTTTCGTTTTGAACTGCTCCCTCGTTTTGAAAGCTAAGGCAATCGGCATCGAGGGTGTTCGTTGCACGCGTTTTTCAAAATTAATGGGACAGGTAGGGCATGCCGATACTTCCACCTAAGGGAAATATTAGAAACACAATCATATTATTGAGAGAGATTAGAAGCCAAAAAGTCGCGTATGTCCATCTACCACCAACACCGTTCCCAACCAACATTAAGCAAATAGCGATATGAGCATCTCGATCCCTTGTCTCGCCTCACCAACCACGTCTCCGTTTCACGTTTTTCCCACTAACGTGGACTGATTAGTGCCCCGTTTCAACTAACTACAGATATTGTTTTTTTAGTTCCATGCCAAATTACAACCTTAGTTGCTTGCTTATGGGAAATGAATGTCCGTTTTAAGATTTCGTTTTGTCATCTTCAAAGGTTTAAACAAGCTACAATGATAAGTTTCCAGTTCGACCTGCCATGAAAAATTATGTCACCGTCACCTTGCGTTTATTCTCTTTTTATTTCATTTTATAAAAATCAACTTATTAATTGTTACACCTTAAGGCCAAATGGTCTTTTGTACCTTGTGCAAAATACATAAATTGGAGGGGCAAAATAATTATGAATTTCTTTTGTTTATATATTAATGGGACCGTCACCAACGCTGGTTGCTTGACATAGCTTTTGAGGGAAAAGCATTCCACGTAGGGTTTCCAAGCATTGGAAAGGAGCTCCTATGAAGGTGTAATCCTTCAAAGAAGACCGCATGTGGGTTTTTGTTCTTTTGTTTTTTTATATTATGACAATAGGTGAAAAATTAAGCAATAGGACCCATGGAAATTTTTAAAAATGCAAGAATCTTAGAAATAAAATATTCTTTATGGTAATGATGTGGCATTATAAGGATCTTGTAGAGTTTCTTAGGATTGGAGATGGTCTAATTGGTTGAATCTATTTGGAAATTGAAGATTTATTTTTTTCGTGGTGAAATGACTCGTTTATTCTATATATGAAAAAATTACTAAAAATAACATTTAGAAATAGACGTAATTGCATGCACTTACCTATCTGATCAAAAGTAACTTCGTAAACAATTCTCAATTGATACAAATAAAATTCCTGGACACAACACAAAAATTGCCAAAATAAAAAAATAATATTATCAACTTTGTGACAGTAACGTCATTCATTGACAACAACAACAAGAAGTAGATCAATTCTTCCTTCTCTTTTAAATTTTGGAAATTATCTGCACAACTTGTTACGGTTCGAACATTTATGGACGAGTCGAAGTGTTCAACTTAGGCATATCATATAGCGAGTAGCATCAGTGAACAATTTGCTTGTGGGATGGAGTATTCTTTGAAGGCAGATTAACTTTATTTAAGTAAATTGATCGAAAGTTGATGCACTTTCCTAATCATATCCATGGCAGGCTAAAACCAGTTGTCATGTTGAACCTCCCAAAATATAAGGGGGCCTATAGCAGTGCCAAAGGGTACTTCTTGAGAGGGATGGGCTTAGAACAACCTTAGGGTAAACAAGAAGAGAATGTTGGCTCGCCATCCAAGATACAAGTAAATATATGATGGAGTGGATAGTCGAGCATTGCATGGGCACTTTGTAAAAGTTAAACCTCCTATCCCATGATAAATGGTATCAAAGCAATTTCGTTCTAACTTTCATTGAGCCATCTAAATGCTACCTAGTGTGTCTAATGAAGAGATAGTTCTTGTTATGTTGAAAAAGCTCATATGGGTTAAGCTTAAAGGAGTGGCTACCGGAGAAGGATATCATTGCAAGAAGGGTGATTGTGTCACAAATCCCAACTCATGTAGGTTAAGCTCAAAGGAGTGGCCACCAATGGGAGGACATCGCCATAGAGGGCAACTATGTCACGAGTTAGCTTATGATATGATTTGCCTAAATCTTTTATCAATATACTTGAGTATGTTGCCCTATCATTGAGTAACTTAACAAGAGGCAATCTTCAAGAACAAAGAGATAGGTAAGGGCAAGAGGAAGCTTATAGAGACCCTATGTCCTAGCAAAGATGAAATTAGGTGAAGTCTGACGATGGGTTGAGGAGGGTTAGCAGTCTTTTAAAGGGGATAGTGGCAACCGTTTGGCCTCATGACAAGGGCATCATGAATTTAAATAAGAGGAAATATCACGGTCCGAGAGTTTGAGGGCAAGTGAGGGTATTCAGCTTAAGCATATTGTGTGGTGAATGGTGTCAGCATGCAATTTGTTTGTGAGACAAGATATTCTTTGAAGGCAAGGTTAGCTTTTTGTGAGTAAACTAGTTGAGAGTTGATGCCATTCTCCTAATAATGGTTGTGGCAAATCGAAACCAATTATGATGTTAGCCTCCAAAACATACTGAGGCCTATGGTAGTAACAGAGGGCACTCATTAGAAGGGATAGGATTGGAATAGTCCTAGGTTAACAAAAGGACAAGGTTGGTTTACCATCCAAAATACAAGTAAATATATGATGGAGCGGATGATTGAACGCCATACGGGCACTTTGTGGGAGTTGAACCTCCTATCCCATAACACAACTGGCTATCTATTATGACAATTGAAAATTCAAGGAACAAAGTTGCTAGGAGACAGAAATTGGGCATTAAGCAAATTCATATCGTAATTAATATCGTACAGTGCAATAGGGAAATCCATCTCTTACACACTTTTGATAAAAATTGATGAATTGTAAGGGTGATGATTTTAAAGTTTTGATCTCAATGATTAGTATAAGGAACTAGAACCCAAATAATTGAGTTTTTCTTCAATTCATATGTCGGAATAGGATTTATAGTCTCAAATCACCATCTATCTAGAGAAAGCCTTACAATAGATATAAGTTGGAATTCAAGAATAATTTTAAATGCTTCAAATTTTATGCATTTAATTCCTTTTTTCTATTAAGATTCCAAAAAATTAGTGTTTCTAATATATTTATATCTCAAACCTTGTATCCTAATCAAACTCCTAGTAAAAGCAGTAGTAGATTAAATTCCATGAAGTACTATTCGAAAAAGATGAATCTATTTATATATGTTCCTCATACCTATCTCCACAAAGGATCAAATCTTTAGTTCTTTACACAATAAGCACATGTTTTTTGGGAACGACACATACTTATATTAGCATAAAGTAAACAACATAAAAAAGCGACCTTTAGCCACACAACTTGAAATTACATGAGCCTTTGGCTCTATCCATCATCAAAAAGTCTTAATCTCCCTACAAATTCCAAAATTCATCAAATCCTTCTTTGATAAAAATAGAACGTAAAGGGGGGAACATCAAAAAATAATTCTTCTTCTTGCCATAACTTCAACATTGGCTGCAAGACTATCCATCACCACATTGAACTCCCTTTGAATGACTTCAATTCTGAATGTCTATAGCTAGGATAACTTTTCCCTACAAACCATAATCACATAATGATATTATATTTTCGAATTAGATACCAACATCAGCGTAAGAGTCAATGCTAATAAGCCCCTTTTTACTATATCTTATGAGGAGAAAAATAATCAATCTTCGCCTCTCGACCAAAGAAAAGAAATCAATCCTTATCTAAGGTTCTTTTAATCTAAACGCATAAAAGTTGGTCTTTCAACTAAATGAACCAGTTTTAGATCACCCTTGCTCTTTCTTTTCAAGTGTTAAAAAAAAAAAAAAAATCCATCTTTCCTCTTAATAGAGACCATGGTCACTCGTTATAAGCCATGTGCATCTATGGTAGTAAGTTCAAATCGGATGCAAGTCAATTCACTATTTTCAGAGTAAAGATTTGAAAGGTGGTGCATATTGACATCTTGGTCAATTATGAATTGCTTTTTGAATGCCATGGATAATGACTATTGTATTGTATTGCTTGGGCTTCTCATTTATCATTCACGTCTAGTTAATAAAGGTAAAGTTTTCCACCCTCGATTGATGAGGAAGGACGAACCATCAAACACAAACCAAAAGCTACCTACCACATCTTTCCTGATCTAGCGGAAAGTGAAATATCCCAACGCAAAAAAAAAAAAAAAAAAAAAAACTAAGCTTACCCTTTAGAAATTCAACTATAGCTAGAATCACATTGATAAGTAAAATTTGCACAATTCAACATTCCCAATCTACTTTGACAAAAGGAAAAGAAAATTCCTATCATACAAGGAGACTTTTGTCGGATAAAAGTTGAAGTTGAGGTTTGTGGATGTTACAATGTCAACCCTTTGTAACATAATTATCATCACCATCAATGGCAACCACTAGAAAGGTAGAAACAAATGCTACAGACTATAGAATCAACGAAGTTATTAAACAAGGAAGCAGCTCTTAACTAGCACAAGAGCTTCTATGAAAATCTAAGTTCACTAAGATACCTAAACTAAACCTAATAAAAAAAGTATTAAATATAAACAACAAACTCGGTTATTGCATGAGAGAACATGGCCATCCTCGTATCCTCTTATGAAGAGTAAGTGCAATGCCTCAAAACCTATGACATAACAACTCTACCACATGGCCATATGACGTGTAGACATGTTATAGCTGAGAAACCTACTAATCTATGATAAATACATAAAGTTAATCAAACTTATATTAATAAACCACAATAAATACATAGTACAAGACTCATGAGTGTCAACACCTACCTGTCAATACGGATAAAACTAGAATAATATAGAGTAAATTAGCTCTATCAAGCTATTAGAAATATTCCATAATCAGTATCACCAATTAGAGGTCTATGGTTGTATAAACAACATAATATAGTTGTTAAAATCGTAAGTCATAAATACATTTCTACGAGTTTATAATTATATGATGTTTTTCTTAATTAAAATGGATATAAAATCATTTATATACAGACTTTTAATGAAGTTATAATCTTTCATATACGATTCTACAAGTTTATGATTTTACCGATTTTATACGATTCTACCGATTCTATGCATTCAAATAAAAGTAGAATCGAGATTTTAATAATTATAAACACATAACTATCTACTATTCAAATGTATTCATAATAATCAACATAGCCCTTATCATCCAAATAACCAACATACAAGGTTATAACCCAAGTCATCATAATAATCAATATCATCACCTAACTTGTAAAATATATAATTAAAAGAAATGAGCCAATATCCAATACATAACTACAATCACATGCGAATCATAACAAACAATCATAAGCACTTATCTTGATACTAATGCAATATAAACATTCAATTATTATTTATAATTTAGTAGCCCGATAAAACGTAGTCTTGGTATCCTAAGACTTAAGTTAACTTGTGATCCCAATACACTCGCACATATATACATACACATAATTTATGCAGTATTAGGTACTCGCTAACACCTAAGAATCCAAACTAGTCACACCATTCTAAGATTACTACTAAACTAGTTATTGAGTTATAGATGTACTATACATGTCCTTATAAGCATCCCATAGCACAAGTATGACCTCACTATAGCTTCTTTTTAGTAAATCAATAGTAACCTCAACAGTTGTCTTCATGAACGACCTGCTAATTGCATCAATGTCTAATCTACCACATCCTTTTAGTAAACTATTTTACTCAGGATGACACAATTTACTAATCAAGGGGTGCCTCCTTAATCTTTTAACCTAAGCCAAACACAAACAGCAAAATTACTTAGCATTTAATAAATTTATATTCACTGAATTATACTAACTTAACACGTACAAGCATCACACAATGTAACCTACGTACCTTAAACAAACTTGTTTACAAATGATTGAAATTCCTCAACTTCAAATCTAGATAAGAAAGTATTAAATACATGTGAATATTTAATGCAATTGTCCTTAACCTTTAGTTGAGATTCTTTACTGTTAATTAAGTTTTGATCTTAACTCACAAATTAAAGTCCAACACCATCAAAGCTTCCTCAAGTATCCTTCTATGTATTCCAATTGTAAAAGTTTCAATGAAGTTATTCATATAAACAACTTCATTATTATAAATTTGATTGTATTTACCATTATTAAAGTATAGTTAAATGTTATAAAATCATCGAAATAAATAAAATATAGCTTGAAACGAAAAATAGGTAGTTTGTAAGATGAAATCACATTTCAGTTGAAAGAGTACAATCCTGTTATAAAAGATACAGATTTGTTTTATGAACAAATGGGGAAAAACCTCTCGGCCTCAAGTGCTTTTGACTCTTTTCAAAGAGTCCAAACCTTTTGTCAAAAATCTAATCCATAAGCATTCTGTGAACCTTTTTACTTTCACCCAGAGATGCTCTAAATTCTTTTAACAGAGTTCGGATCTTTGATTAATTGTAATTCTACAATGTTCTCACTTAACAATTCCTAGTTTCACATCCTTGACTAGCAAAGATCCAACATTCATAACTTAAGCCATTGGAAACTTAAACCTCATTACCTATAACTATACTTTCTCAATGAAGTATCTCTTCTAATACAACTTCTTTGAATTTTTCATGTGATCAAAATAAAACGATAAGGGTTCTTGATCTTAGATCCTTTAATGTATAGTAGTGCTTATATTCACATTTAATGATCAAAACCTTCAAATTAAAGGATCCTAATTCAGAAAACACGCTCCTAAAATGTTACAAAGACAACAACATTAAAACTTATCCATTAAACACTAAGACTATCCATTACAATTCTTGTCATTTTACTTCTTAATACCAAGAAAACCTGATTTAAGGAACTTTTCCCAAAAGTTTGTTGGGAGTGATGGTGGAACGAATTGAAAGGAAGAAAAACTTAGAAAAGACGAAATTACCTTGAGGGTTAATGGAGTAGAGGGGAGAAAACTTTATTAACAAATGTTTACAAACCATCGAGACCTATTCTATGCAATTACAATAAATAATATGTAATATTGTTAAATTGTATTATTTTAGTTGTATTGTTATTATTTTATTATATTTTTAATATCCAGGTCCATGAGATTTCCTCAACAATATCTTAAGCCTATTTATAAATTTTTAAGTTAATCAGATTAATTCCATCGATACTCTGAATTTACCAGCTTGATTCTTATTCATCAAATACAAGGCTTAAAATTGGCACTTAGTATACTTAGTCATTTGTGTGCATTTGCCAATATTATAATAATTTCATAAAGGTCCATGATTAAACGAGTATCTAGAGGTGACATGGGAACGAGATTATCACATCTATTGATTCATTTTATAGTTACCAACCGAAGGAGATGGGTTTAGGAGAGACATAAATAGGAAAGCTTGAGTCAATGGGTTAGTCAACTGAATGTGATCCACAATTTAGGAATGTTGCTTTCCAACATCATCAATTCCCTTCTTAGTGAACCTATGTGATTTATCTTTAAATATAAGATTGTCATGCGCTCAACATCTAGATAGTCATATTCTGATGTCGGTGAAATGTAGCTTTTCCTTAAGTTGTCATCAAGTTATTCATTAAGTATGACTCCAAGTACCCACAATCGATAGTTATAAGTCAAGGCAAGATCCATTTATCTCTGTAATGAAATATTGCATCTCCTAGGTCACTTATGCAAGCATAAGAGCTAAAAAATCCAGCCATTATACGATCCAATTGAGTATATATTGTTCCAACAAACCGAGTGAAGAATCAAATTTGTGATAACAAAGTCATGCACGAGTTGATTTGGAATATCAAAAGGGAAAGATATAATCACATGCATAGGTTCATAGATGGTCTAGATTATGGAGATCTTTCTCATAACATTGGATAGCTTGAGATATGTAGCTATACTTTCCACAAAGAGACATGGTAAGTTACTAAAAAGGGATCTTGGAGAATTGCATACAACACAAGAAGTGTTGGGATTAAGTGCACATAAGAAACACCCAGGAACCCTATTTGGTCAATTTGAAAACGATTAATTAGATTTAAATTTAGGATTGAACAAAAGAATGGGGCGGTCCAAAAAAAATTAAGTAATTAAGGTTTTAAACATAGAATTGACTGTTGGAAACTAGGATGAATTGAGTAAGATAAAATACTAGATAAAGATTATGCGGCCTTTTGTTGGAAAAATGATCCCAAGCGCAAATGATAAGTGTAAGTGCTAATTTTAGTTAAATCTTTTATCCAAAAGCCTTTCTACTTTGAGCCTATGAAGGCCATAAGTTTCATGTTTATCTTCTTCCATTCATACATTCCATTAATCAACTCCAATTACGGGATGCATTTGATCTAGTTCTATTGAGCATGCCCTGTCTAATTGTTCCATATAAGGCTCATTAGGGGAAGGTTTGTGGGATCTTTTTATGCTATAGTGGTGTAAGTATGCCTGTATGGTCTTTTTATATTAGTGGTTGGGTTTATCTATTCTAGGATGCCGCTTTACATTAGATTCCTAGGAGTCTTAGAAAATTATGCTTTGTTGATGCTCGACATACCCATTAAAGTCGCTCCCTCAACTTGTTTATGGGTTATTATGGTGGCAGTTTGTTTGACCGTATCTTTTTTATGGTCTTTATGGAAATTGTTTGGCTTTAGATTATGACAGTTCATATTCTTTATATTATATGCCTTGACATCTACAACATGAGCCAGCCACTGAATTTTCTCATTAGCTCAATGAGAGCGATTTTGCTCTTCCTCAACTTAAATCCTTTCGTTATATAGTGGATTAATTCACACTCTGTGATGATATAAAGCCCAACCACGCTAAGCCTTTACAGAGAGATGGAGAATATAAGGACCATTGATTTGTCTAGGTCAAGTTAATATCTCCAATCCAAAGATCGTTCCATCAAACTCGTATGTTTATGATAACCGAAGTTGGGGTACGAATTCCTTGAATATGCTATCATCCCGCGATTCATGTATTACCCTTGCTTTTTAAGTATAGTCATAAAATTTCAAAGAATAAGTTTCCTTTTACGCCTAGACATAGTTGCTGCCTCCTTGAGGGCTAATTACTCCGCGATTATTACCCTTGAAAGTAGCAATATTCTCTCTCTCATTCTTTATTTTCTATTTTTTTTGCATCGTGACTAGCGGCACCATCCATACCACTTTGTTGGCCTCACAATTATACCAGATAAATAAGGATTCTTAGTTTGCTTTTCATTGTGTCCCAGGCATCCCGGTTTTGTTTATGAGTAAAATTGCAGCTACAAAAATTAACAAAGTAGAAAATATTTTGAAACTTACTTGTAATGGAATCCAATAATTCATTAATCGCACCAAAAGATTGAGGAATAGAAAACCCTAATCATTTTTATTTTTTATTAGTTTACACATAGTAGAACAAACATTGTTAGAACAACCCTCAAAAATAAAACTTACGACAATCTAAGAGCTTTAATAGTTTTTATTTTTGAACTCTAAGCTTTGTGTTTGCTTGTGTGCTAGAATTCGTCCCTCCTATTGTAGTAAACTTTCGAATTTATAATGATTAGAGGGCTTAAGTCGAGGAAGTAGATTTCTCAGGAACGTTCTTCCATGTAGGCCGAGCCGTTGGCCATTTCATTTTCTTTTATCATCGGCATGTCCTAATCGTTCCTTGGTATTTCAAGATATATCTTCTGGATTAGTCTTGTGCCCTGATATATCCCTAATGATATATTTAGTATGTAGGAATTAATTAGAATAGAATTAAATCAAGACCAGATTGACTAGTCTAATCATAAGTTTGAAAAAATGTATGGAATGTTGATTTCACTTCAACATTATATTTGATTGTGCGATGTTTAGAATTTAGCTGAATATATATATATATTGCAGTATTTGGTAAACATGCCTCAATTTATGGATATGCATGTATGTATATTTTGTTATCTATATAATCTATATACAATATATATATATATATATATATTCAGACATATATAATAAATATATATAAAATATATATATTTATTACATATTAACATACATATATACAATAATTACAATTTAATTTCAGGTCCATTCTCGCATATTAGACGTACCATAAACAAATCTAGTAGTGCTAATAGTTATCCATGTCATATTTTTTGTCATTATACATTCTTCGGTATATGATATGGACATATCTATTTCATAACCTTTGCCATAGTGAGCCGAGGTAACTTCTCTTTACCGATTGGCTCAACGAGCCATTTAGTACATGTTCTCCTCGCCTAAGCCATTTAGTCAAGCCTTCAACCAATCTACACGGGCAGTAAGATTTTAGGGGTTGAGTTTTCAGACAAGCACTACTAGATTCTAATGTTGCACTAGCTTTTGCCAAAGCATCAGCTATGCAATTGTTCCCTCTATAAGTTGTCCCCAGCTCGACCTACTTAAGTTTGGATACATCATGCAATAATGTTACATCAGTTTTAGTATATGAAGTAATATCGATCGCTTCCCGACAATCTGACAATAAAAGTAGTTATGAACATGAGAAATCTTTAGCAATTTCAAGCCCCTTTTGCAATACGCCATAGTTTTGCTTCCTCTGGGAGATGCTCCTGCGACTTTCATTGCATAACTTGCTACACAAATGAACTATCTATTCAAAATTACACCCTTAATTCCTGCAGAATTTTATTACATTACTGATGCATCCATGAAGAGAAATAGGACATCCTCTGGTAGATTAACATGGACATTTTGTATTTTGGTGAACTTATTTTCCTCGACTCAGTTCTTTTCGTTGCCCAAAAATTTGCTGCACTAAGCCTTGCGAACTCCACCCACATAAAGGAATGACAACATTGAGGATTGAAAAGTTGCTTATTCTGATGTTTCCATATATTCCAAATGAGTACAAAAATTTGCATAGCCATGTAGCAGAATGACTATTTATATCCCCGCTCTCTTGTTTACAATTCTGTTTAATCCAGCAATTGAAAGGCAGGTTAAACGAACTTTTAAATTTGTCTGTCTGCATTTTCCGCCAACAAAATTGACTTTATTACTCTACACTGTCTTAGCAAGTGCTGCAGAATTTCAACCTCCTCATTGCAAAGAATACAAGAGTTTGGAACAGCAATCCCTCATTGTTGCAATCCCTCTATGGTTGTAGCAACCCATTATGCATCACTTTTCAAAGGAATGTTTGAATTTTTCGGTAAAGTGGAACCTTTCAAATCCAGCTGCAATTAACCACTTCTCTGGACGTTGATTTCAGTTCCTACTGCTTTTTATAAACAGATCTGGTTGTGAAGTAATTACAAAGAGACAATTTTCAGCAACTTTCATTTGCCCTCTCTTGGTTTGTTTGCAGTAGAACATTTCCTAGTTTGTCCTCCAAACTTAGATTTAATGGAAATCCAATAATATCTTCATTTCATTGATTTTATCCCAACCATGTGTCAGCCACAGTAAGCTCTTGATTATTTCTTTTTGAAGGCCTAATGAATAGAAATTTTGGAATATCTTCTATTACCTAGTTATGATGCCAAAATAAAACTTGCTTACCATTTCGAATATTTCTCTTTATATATTGCTCTATCCACTTGGATTCCTATTGAATTCCTGTTGCAAGTTTTCTGTATCCCCTGCACATTTCCTTGATTGGAGAGTCTGCGTATTTTTGACACATCCATGTTGTCCATAAAACCTTTCCTTTTTGTATTTGCTAGACATGTCTTCCAATTTTGGGGTTCTATTTCTTGTTTTAAGATCCAGGAAGCCTAAACCTCCATTCTTTTTATTCAATTTGATGCCCTCCCCATTAGTCCAATGAATTATCCCTTTCCCATCTGTTGAACCCAAAAGAAAGTTCGAGCATAACCATTCCAACTTATCTAAAATTATGTTGGGAACCATCACTACTTGCGAATAATAATTTATCTTATTCTCAAAATCTGTTGAGATCAGAAGTTTCCTACTTGTAAAATTCAATAGTTTTGCCTTCCAACCCATCAACTCTGCCCGGATTTTTTGCATAAAAAGAGGTCATATCACTTACCTTTAGTTTGCCGGTATTGGTAATAGGGCATCCTTAGCGCTTGCCAAATTCTTTTCCTACTTTGATACTGACGAAATCTTCAATACTCTTTTTTAAGTCCATATCTACATTTCGCAAAAACAGTATTTTTTTATTTAATCATATTAATTTTTTGGCCCGAAAGAGATTGGAAAAGTGTCCATTACTTCCATCATTACCCTTGCATTTTCAATTGAGGCTTCAACCGTTAGGACTAAATCTTCTGCAAAATATAAGTGCAAAAGCTCTATTGTTGTCCCTCTCGATTCAATTGGTTTCCATCTTTCATAGAATTATGGTATCAAATGATCCTGCTTAGGAACTCCATTACTAGAATGATATATAAGGGGACAATGGATTTCCTCGTTGAATTCCTCGACTGGATTTAAATTCCTCCAATTTGCCAACATTAATCACTAAGAAGCTCATTGTGGAAATACATGAGCTAATTATCTCAATCCATGATGTTAGAAAATTTAGGATCGATAATACATGTCTCATGAAATTCCACCCAACTTGATCATAAGCTTTCTGTAGATCAAGTTTTAAAATCATCCAAGCTTTCTTCTCTCTTTTCCTATTGCACGAATGCATCACTTCTTACATAAGAATGACATTGTCTAAGGCACATCATCTTAAAATTAAACTTGATTAGGTTGGGCTTATCGTATCATCTAGGAAAGGTCGAAGGCGATTGACCAAGATCTTCATTAAAATCTTATATACAGTTGTATATAAGTTAATTGGCCTAAAATCTTTTAGAATGTTTGCTCCAATCACCTTTAGGATTAGCACTATCAATGTCTTGTTAATTTCCTTTGGTACTTTCTTGGCATCAAACACCATCTTTGTTAGATCAACAATTGATGGTCCTACAATATTCCAACATTATATATCAAAAATTGCATGTAACCCACCAATTCCTAGTGTTTTCCTTAAACCCAAGCTTTTAACTGCTTCCCATATTTCCATAGGACTAACTGGCTTCAAAATATCCTCCTTCATTTGTTCACTAAGAAACGCTCCTTTTGGAGGCAAAAAATTTAGCTCAATATCCGAAAACTCTTGCTGGGTTATAAAAGGAGTTTCAAAACATTTGGTAATTAATTGCCCCAACTAAGTTCTACCTTATATCTATCCTCCATTATTATCAAACTGTCCATAAATTTGGAATTTGATCATGAGCTAAAACCGATTGTTAGAAGAATTCTATGTTTCGTTTCCCTGCCACAAACCATTTAATTCTAGCCTTACAGCCCATAATTTTTGCTCCTTATACAGAATATTCTCTGGCTCCTTCCTTAGGAACAAAACTCTGTTGATGAGATTTCTGTGGACCTTCTACTTAATTGCTCTTATAACTATTTTAACTGCTTCTTTATAGCCTTTTTTCCTTATATGATTCCAAAAATATCCCTATTCCATTATTTGAGCTTAAATTGGAAATCAAAGATATCTTTAGTAAGGTTGGATATTGGGTAACACAAGAGGATTTAACAAAAGGTATGAAGCTTCGATGGTCTAGCCACATCTCCAGGAAACGAAATGGCCTTGTATTTGTTGGTCCAAAATGATTCTTCGACAATGTATTCAACAACAATGGAATGTGATCAAAATGACAATTATCAATGTGGAATCTTTTAGCTTTAGGAAAGACTGCCCTACCCCCACCCCAAATCAATGTTAGCCTAAGCTCTATCTATTCAGGTATAAATCGACCTTGCTATTGTTTTACTCCTATTTGTTCGAGTGAATTTCTTCCCCACAAAATCTAAGTCACTTATTCCACAAGAGTTCATGCATTGTTAGTAATGATAGACTATTTTGATTAGTCGACAAAACACTAATCCTCCCTTCCATTTATGCCCCGTATAAGCATCTAGGGTCCACTTAGCACAAAGGATAGATCTGACAAGTAATTCCACAACTCATATCTTTCGACCAAACAAGAACTAGCATAAACAACAACCATATTCCAAGTTGAAGGGGAAAGCAATACCTGGATCTGCATAGTAATTTGTTGCCCATCTGCATGAACATCCAAAATTGTTGCTCTATCACCATTGTACAGTACCATTATTGCACCACTTAGTCCTGCTGCTTCTAAACAGATCATGTGTTGAAATCCCAGGTCAGTTGCAATTCAACTGCATTGGCTTGTTGTACCCTTGGCTCCAGCAAATAAAGAACATTCAGGTTGTACAAAGAATATTCCGGTTGTATAAATGCAACAGCTCATGAATAGCATTGCACCTTGCCATGGAACCTGCACTACGAACATTCAATGAAAGAACTTTCAAAAGAACGTCGTTGAGTCATTGTGTGTTGTTGCATGTTTGTATCACATCAATCGTTAGTGAATTAACTTTATAGCAAGGGCGCACCACTAGTGTTTGTATCCTCGAATGGAGAAATCTTGTTATTTCCATCAACATCTAGCAAGGTCTGCACGCACTCGTCATCAAAGTTGCAGCCAAATCCCAAGGAGGAAATAGCCACTGACTGAGCATTCCCCTTGTCAGCACATTGGAGTGGAATCGCAGGTAATTGGGTCGGTATTGCTGGATGGGCATTCAGCGAAATCATTATGGATTGAATGGTGAGTTTCCACTTGGCCATCATACTTGATGGAGATAGTCTTGTCGCCCATTTTGATGTGTACACGTTGAGGATACCCTCCTCGATTGTCAAAATTACTTGACTTTGTGCTGCGGTGTATAACCTTCCCCAAGGTTGTGTTTCCTGGAATAACATTGTTGGTAGTATATTTCAGTGCGTCATGCTGTTGGGTTATTTTTTGACGAGAGATCAGTTCTGTTGTCACTCTACTTGCGTATTCTCGATTAAAAAACACCGTTTGTTGTTGCTCTGCAAATTGTTCATATTCCTTTTCCTAAGGAATTCCTTATTCTCGGTCAGAGCCCTTCCGTATGTTTTGAGCCCTCTACTCTTGCATCTGTTTTCTCTGGGCATGAAATGTTACAATGTACCATGCATCCACACATGGAACTTAACTCAGGTAGTCCTTCGTATTGGACTTGGTAAGAATTGTAAGTATCAATGGAACATTGACATTCACTTTGGCGTAGATTCTTGCAAATTTCCCTCTTGTCCAACCGTACCAGTACCAGACCTTGATACGCAGCCTGAAGCTTCTCTAATTTTTTTGCATCGCTGAAGTGAATAGTATTCCGTTGGATGTTTTTGTGTGCGTGCCCATACTGCAATGGAACCCAACTGGAGCATTGATGCACCGAAATTTGGGATCCATTTTTCAATAACTAAAAAATACCTATTGATAAACCGGAGACCATTTCTGAATCTTGCAATTTAAATCATCCAGATTGTCAAAAGTTACCAAGAAATAACCCAAACCAACGTGATTATGAATCTAATTCACATCCAGTAGTTTTAGAATTAGTGTGCATCTCAATGGTGCTTTGAAGACTGATTTTTCAATCTTGGTAAAATAAATTCTTTTAATTTCTTTGCCTTGCAGTGTTTTCCATCCTCGTCTCAAATACTTCCTTCATCGATCCATTTCTATCCTCATCTCCATCCATCTCCATGTGTGAACTTGATTCTCCTAACAATAAAAAATAAAAAATACATTTGGATATGCTCCAGGCACACTTGCAGTGACAGTATCTCTAAAGGAAGTTTCGTTTGTCTTTTCGCCAGGTTGATCCGCGTAAGAGAACTCTTTCGATTTTTCCATTTACCAGTCTTTTCTTTCTTCGTCGAACACGATCCTCAAATTCGTCCTATGTTGCTTAATCTCGTGCCAGGTGAATTTTAGTTTCAAAAGTATAGTCAAAATCCATATTATCTCATCCCGTTTATGTTTATGTTACTTGATGGGATCAATCTTATCTTACATTTAAACTTTAATTTATTAATAATTAAATCTAAATTATTCAAAATATAATCAGATAAAAAATTAGATGGAAAGTGGAATTAGTCTCATAAAATATATGGCCGAAATTGTAAAAAAATCCTTAAGCAAATTCTGAAATCCCTTGTACAAAACCTAATAAATGTTAATTATACAATAATTTTGCTTTATTACAAAATTTTAAAACCAACCAAATACAATAACAAAATTATAAATCATTTCTTTATATTAATTATAAATGTAGGAAAATCTTTTTTTTAACTACCTATAACTAACTATTTATGTTCTATTATATTAAAGGGAAATCTTTTTTTAATTACCTATAATTAGCTTCTTACATCTTATAGTAGTTATAAAGAAAAATCCAAATACATCCCATAAATTTCTTAATTACCATCTTTTACTTATAAATCTTTTCAATTATATAATTACCATTTTCTATTATATTTATTTCTACAATTATTATTGTTTTATTTATCCATTATTTTAATTGTTCAATATTCTATTATTTGAAAAATTCATTATACTTTTTATTTGATCAATATTTGTTACTTTTCTTCTAAGGAAAAATTTATTATAATTTTGATTTTATAATAAATATATATTATTAACGTTCTTCTAGACATAAAGTTCAAACTTTTTCATTTTTTTTACACACATAACGCGAGTAACGTATCTGCTAGTTTTATATAAGGCCAACTAACTTACTTAAGCAAACACAAGCATACAAACCAACATAAATAATTAACCTAACAATTACTTAATAAAGAAAGTTAAAATTAATATCATAACTGTATATATAAAATAAGTTATAAAAGATAGAAATTGTTAACAAGTAGCAGAAGGATTGGTTATTATAAAATAAAAAAAGTCAAGAAATTAACAGAAGCATGTACCAAGAATTGAAAATGATAAAAAGTATGAAAAGACCTATCTACCCCTAAAAGTAAATGTAAGTAGTAAAAAGTAAAAATAGAGCGATAAATAATAAAATTGTAATAAATAAAAATAAAAAGCATGATAACAACTCGTGCCCTTTGTAAGGGGTAAATGCGATTCAATTCGATTCGGTATGATTTACTTTTTATTTCCAAACCGAACCTAATATAATAATTTGGTTATTTCTTAAATCAAACCTAATTATATAGTTTGATTTATAAATTTTTCAAATTTAAAAGAACTGATTCGATCTAGTTTGGTACACAGTTCAAACCATTATCATAGTGTGAATTATGAATGATAAATATTATTATATCAATATGTTTTTGGAGACAACACTCATGATGCTGTCAATAATATTCTAAAAGGATTTTGGTTCAATATCTAGATCTCCGACTAAAATCAAATCGATGTAATTATCCCCACAAGTATCGCAATATATTTGTTAATTGACTGCCTCTCGTCTCCTGATACTAAAAAAAATTGAGAATTTTGGTTACATAAGAGATAAGAGTTAAGACTACACTAATACTGTTGTCGATAGCTCCAGACTGGAGTCGTATCCATGTTGAATTTACAGTTTCCAGTGCTTAACGTTGAGGAAATGCATGGAAACAATATATACCATTTGGATTCCGAAGAAAAATAATAACAGAATCCTCTTGGAAAGACATTTTGCTAGTAAGTCTACCTTGTTAATAGAAAGTAGTTTTCTATTGCCATTTCCAGTCTTTGGCACATCAATCTATATTTAGTTGTCTTAGATCTTCATGGTTAATTTAATTGTGTTGTAAAAGATTTTGTGTAGGCTAATACACTCTTAATACTCTTTTTGGGTTAGTTGTAATTATAATGTCTTTGAATGTATGAGTTCACGCTTTGAGGCTATTGTTTTCTTTCAGTTTAGGGAATACTCTTTTGTTCCTATGAATGTGTTTATCATGCAATCCTTAGCACGAACAGGCAACAGGTTGTAGGATCTCTATGCCGTACCTGATTCTTCTACCATGAGGACTTTCTCTTATTTGCATAATTATCTATCTAAGCTAATATCCTTCTTATGTGATAGGAATCAAGCTACGAAATCCCTAACCCGCAGACAAGTCCAAGAACTAGAAAGGCTGGCACAACAAATCCTCATGTTCCGACCAACCCCCGTCGAGGTTGAATACTTACTCGTTGAGGTCGAATACTTACTCGTCGAGGTTGAGTCACCTCTAATACCGTACCGTATGATTGCCCTTTATTCTATGGCATGCCGAGTTGACGATTACTCTCTATTGCTAAGCTACCCAATCACTCAGCATTATCTTTGCCAAGAAGCCAAGAGAGATAAGTCAGACTAATTAAGTCATTCCTACTCAGATAAGTCCATCTATCCGTACCTTTTATCCGCATCTCCTAACAACCTTACCTATGTTGCATCGCCACATGTATAGTATTATATGTAGATTCTGTAACACAAATTATTATTTTCCTTATATATTCATTTTTGTCCCTTTATAACATGTACACTACCCTTTTAGGAAATGCCCTTTTGTCTTTTTCCTTTTAGGCAAGTTACTCTAGTTTGCGGGTATAAATACCCCTATACTTGCAGTTACAGCATGATTAGGTTACTTTCAATACACTTGAATACTTTTTTTCTTGCATAAACACTACTTGTTTACTTTCAGCATCACTTTTATCCTTTCCCTTAAGTAAGATTAGGTGGTAAATAACTTCACTAGATCAATTCGTACGTCATATCGAATTGTGTCGTAAGTCCTCGGAAGTTCCTTTAGTGTGTCATATCCTCTAAAACTGTTTGTGGGTTTTTGTTTACTGCTCCATTTGCCTTTGTCGCTCTTTTCATACCTTTTTCTCATTAGCCCTTTTTCGAACTTTTTATAAGTTTGGACTCATTCAGCAACCGGCCTTATTTATTCTTGATTACAGTTCACACCATTATGTTTCTTATTTTTTTTATGCAATCTTGTTTATATATTGATACAAGCACGTAGGTGAACTCACGAACCGCGATATCATGCGTAACTAAGGGAATGGGTTTAAACCGTCAAATGGTTTGAAAGACAAATGGTAGTCAAAGATTTAAGTAAAGGTTCTTGTGCACCGATGTTAGATATGACACATCAACGCCTCACACAAGCTTAGGTTGCACTTAATATTATGCACAAGTGTGGTTGAAAGGCGCTCGCTACTAATCCACACTCACAATGGATCAGAAAAGAGTAAACGAAAGCAAAGTAATGACACTTAGCTCACACAAGAAGTGAAATGTCTGAATATCGATGTCATTCACTATTACAGCTAAAACAATTTACAAGTATTTATATAATCTAATTGGGGTAAGTCTTAGATTAGTATAAATTACAAAAAGGATTCCTATCAGAAAGGAAAAAAGAATAATTTATAAGGCTAGAGTTGTAATTGGACAAAAAGAGGAATATTCGGTTACAAAGGACAATATGAATGTAAGAAAAATAAGGCATGTCTCAGTCGTCCATCTTATAGTCCCAATGATGCGGTTTACCGAGCAAAGTAGGCTTTAAGTAAGTCGAGTCAAGGTCAGCAGCTCAAATGTTCCTTGATTATGTATTATTGAGAAAGGGCTAGTTCAAGAGGTGATTCATTGTCAAGTTAGCCTTGGCTGATCGGGTCAATATTAAGGTCAGCTTAGCCTCGATTATGTATTAGGTTGACAGTATGCTAGTTTGATACTGGACCTTAAACTAATGTTGTAAGCCTCAAAGTTCAGTCAAATAACCGTAGGATTAAACTTAGAACCCAAGGTTTAGGGCGATCGGTTAAAAGATCCGATCAAACCCAAATTATAAACTATTGAGAAGAATATTAGTAAAAATGACCCTGTAAACTTAAATTTAAAAAAATAAGAAATAAAATAGGAGACTATAAAATTTTCAAATTTTAAGCATAATAATTACTAATTACCGAAAAGGCGAAAAGTGTAATATAATAACTAATAAATTATTAGAGATAGATTATATGTAAACTAAAAATTTTAGAATGACCAAAATAATAATTAGGAATGTTCACGTATACCCAACATGTATTTACGTGTAGATAAAAATACGCGAAATTACCTAAATTTACCAAAAACTAAGCAAATAATTAAAGAAAATTATAAAACAATTAAGGAAAAATCAGAAAAAAATCAGAAGGGTGGGGAATGATGTAAACTTGGTTGTGGCATGTTAGGATAAGAAAAAGAAAAATTAACCAATAAGAATTAAGCAACACAAAAGCCAAAATTTAAGGGATAAAGTAATTGTCTTATCTAATTTATTACACAATAATTCCACAAAGCCCTATAAATAGCAGGAAAAATTACAGAGCACATTTGGACAGATACAAATCAGAAAAAATTAGAGAGAGTTGAAAATTCGAGAGAAAATCTAGAAAATAAAAAAAATAAGAAAAACTGTGCAGTTAAGGATTTTAAAGGGAACCCACACCAGACGAGGAGCTGGGAGTAGACGGCCACCACCACCATACGGTGGTGGTAGCGCCCAGGCCGACCGACAAGGCCACGGCAGCCCGCGGTAGCCGGAGCCACCCAAATCGGTGAGTCCGATTTCCAGCCCAAATCTTGTGTAATTTTGTAAAAATAGTAAATATAATTATAAAATTATGAATTTTGTTATTCTAGGATATTTTTGTATGTAGTTTGTAGGAAAAACATTATTTTGATGAAATTATGTTTCGTAATATATGGTCCCTAAGAAATTGTGCAAAACCGAGCACATTTCGGTTTAGAAATAAATGACCTTAGGAGTGTAGTTTCAAGCCCAAAATTTTTGTGTAAATTACTTAGATGATATAGAATAGTTCTATGAAGCCCATTTTCAAAAATTAATTTTCGAAATTTTTAGATAATTTTTAGGCCCTAAAATGAGGCATAAAATGGGTAATTTGGAGTTAATTAAGTAATTAAATTATTAATTACTGACTTAATGAATAAGTAGATGTTTTAGGATGTTGAAATTTGATGGTGTATGATACTTGTAGGATTTAGGGTGTTAGATGTAATTATTAGGTTAATTATGTAGTAAATGAGTAATAGGAAAAATAGTTAATTTTGTAAATTAGGGAAATTTGGAGTAAAATCTGATTTAGGATGGATTTAGACATTTTGAAATAATAATTTCTGTTTAGAGATGATAATTAGGGTAATAGAAATATTAGAAATGCATTATGTGCATAATATGCAATAATGCATAATGTGTAATTTTTGAAAATATAATAAATAGAAAATATTAGGATAAAAATTGATATTATATAAATAATAGGGATATATAATAAATCTGATAAGAAAACTTGAATTTATGTAATTATATGAAAAATGTAAAAATTTCTCATATTAGGAGTAAATTCGGTACACAAATAGGGATTTAAGTGTACCGG
The DNA here is from genome assembly GCA_024138015.1 of Lumnitzera littorea. NCBI lineage: Eukaryota > Viridiplantae > Streptophyta > Magnoliopsida > Myrtales > Combretaceae > Lumnitzera > Lumnitzera littorea. Next base: position 70,809,841 of record JAMXBB010000011.1, on the reverse strand, counting down.
ATGGAATAAAATACTAATTAGAGTTAATAATGGTATTTAAGAGATCGGGAAGTAATGTGATTAATTTCACATTATAGGTTGAAACGGATTTTTAGGGTTGGAATCTAAAACATTACTTAAAAATCGAACTAAAAACCTGGTTTAGAAATCGATGCGAAAACTGAACCTGAACCTAACCCTAAACCTAGAATAATGGTAAAAGACTTAATACCTAGATAATTAGGCATATTAAACCTTAAACAAAACCTAACAATAAGCATTATAGGATAAAACAAACTTATAATATTTATATGAAAAGCCGAAACCACGTTCGTGTTATAGGGATGATCGGCGATGGCCTGAGCAAATCGGACCTCGAGTGAGTGAGCGAGGAGTTGAGGTAAGTTGGGATTAATACGATGCTGTATTTTTTTAGGCTTAAGATTATGCTTGATTGTGCTTGTTAGATAGTTGAATGTGTGCATGTGCTTGATTATGGGTAATGCTATGATTCTGTTTGTTGTTCTGGCATATATTATATGAATTGTATGAAAGAATTGATCACCCTAACTGGACTTAATCAAATATCCGACCAGTAATCATAATCGGACATGCATGCAACCCGTTAGGGGAACTTAGGACTCTTCGGCCAAATACCGACCCCTTTGGAAGGGATAGCGCAGGATTGCAAAATGGTCCCTTCTTCATCCTCAGTCGAACTAAGTGACAGGAGAGGAGGTCGCGGTGAGGGTGAAGGCAGTGGTTCGAAGGTAGTCGCGGGAGGAGCAAGGTCTCCATTACACAAGCCTGGGTTTGGTCGTGAGCTGTTGCATTAACGGCAACTCCTTAACTCGGATTAGAGCGGGCGCAATTTCTCTAATCTCACGACGAGCCAGACAACGTCGTACGATGGCATTTGCTTGCACATGCATTGCACCTAATAAGTGATTAAAAACCTTGTTGTGTGTATAGTGTAGTTTTAAGTCCTCCGTCCTAACTTACTGAGCTGTAGTTGCTCACATCCCTACAGACATCGTGCAGGTGCTGGCTAAGAAGCGGCAACAACTATTATGAAGCTAGCAACTGCTGGATCCTGGGGAGTGAGGAAAAACATGTAAAGAATAAACACATATTTTAAGGTTTAAGTTTTTATTTCAGAATTACTTTTCATTTTGAATAATGTAACAACTAGGAAATATATTACGGAGAAATATTGTAAACCTTAATTACAATAGCTGAATTATAGCATATATATATTTCCTCACTTTCTTAGATTAATGATTTATTTAAATTACAAACTGTTTACTTCAAAGTGGGTTAGTCGTTGACGTCTTGTGTAGATCAGGTTTAAGATAGCGGTTGTAAGGCCAACTTCTATCTTAGGATGGTTTATACGGCGGGGGCTGTTACGACTCTGCCGCTTCGGGGCGTAACAAATGTCTTATAGAGGGGTCGACTCGACAATAGGTCAATCACCTCAACAGTTTCTTGGATAAAGTAGAGAGTAGAGTAACCCAACGAGTCAGACTAAAGAATACGCTGCTCTTCTAAGTTTAGCTCCCTTTGGACAACTCGACGAACCATTTGAGTGAGTCCTCGAGCTCAAAAGCGCGTAATTGAACCATGATACCTATCTATATACTATGGATAATGGGGGGGGAACCTTGTTGTTTGAAACCCAATTCATATAGTGCTACTTCCTCTTTTTTAACTGCTCTCTCCAATTTTCTAATGTTGTATTTTGTTGGCATGTAAATGCTTTCAACTTACTTAAAGCAGGATCATATGAATAGCTGGTTTACGAGTTTACAAGAAATTTAAACTGTGTCAAAAGCTGTCGTACGACTAATAAGCTTTCGATTGTTACTATAATTGATCGATACCTGTGTTGTTCTTTTCTTTCATAATAAATTGATCAGTTCAATTCAATTAACCAAAAAACTATGAGTCGGTTACACATGGTCGAACTAAACTGCAAATCAAACTATTTACAAAAAGAACTAAATTTTCAATCCAGTTTGAAAACACTAGGTTAATACTCAAGAGGGGGTTGATAAGAATTGAGCTACAAGACCCCTAACCCAAGGTCGTACATAAGGACTCAAGAGCTTAGTAAGGCATATTCTCCTTTCCCGACCTATACCCAAAGAATCCGAGATGTTTCTATTCGCCAACCTACTACCATTACCAAGCCAAGCTCTCATATGCCTATTAATGATCTCTAAATACCAACTTAAGGAGTGCTCAATTGACAATTCAACTCACTCACTCATCAACTCAGCCATACCTATTTAGAGCTCCCAAGATCACATCTAAGCTAACACAACTCTAGATAGCTCTAAAACTAGTTCATCTCCTTTAAAATCCCCCCGTACTCTTTATTTGTTTCTCCAAGAGCCTTTCCAATGAATGACTACTACGTACCCTAACCATTTGCATGAAAGAATTTGCTAAAAAAGCTTCTATCTTCTACAATTCCTTTTATACTCTTATCCATTTCTTGTATTTTACTTAATTTAGACATTACCTTTTTAGTCTTTTCAATATTTAATATGTTTACCTAATATTTCAAGTATAAATACCCTCTTGCAAGCAACCACAATCATCATTACTATTGAATATATTGAACTTCCTCTTGGTGTTAAGCTTCTTGCTTACTATCTCTTTAGCTCTTATCCTATTCCTTAAGTAAGGTTAGGTGACGAATAGCCTCACTAAGTTATTTGTGTATCATATCAAGCTAATTTGTAGGTCTATAAAGGTTCGTTAGTGCGTCAAATTCTCAAAATTGTTCATGGCTTGCTTGTTTCTCTTTTGTTTCACGTGCTCTCCATCTAGCATTTTGAACTTTCTGCAAGCTTGAACCCATCCCTGATACCCCTACCCTTGTCTATCATTGGCATTGTATATCATCTTAACATCAAAGCAAAGGTTTGTATTAGGTAAGTTACTATCGTGCTATATTACTATTATATTACGTCGGAAAACTCTTATGGTAATGAGTATAGAATACATACTATTGTTTATAGGGTTGCAACAAAGTTAGCTATAGTGTTTAGCAAGTAGTAGAAATAATATCACCGTTCTTTATAGTATTTGCTGTGTCGTACTCTGTTTTATTTTGTTTCAAGCCTTAGGAAATAGAGTAATCACTAACTAGACATTTCTGTTCTTCGAAGTAACTATTGTGTTAGTAGTCTGTAATAGAGTTTACTTTAACTTAATATTCGTGTGAAGAAATGTGTGAGTGAGTTAGTTGAGTGGGGATAGTATGTATTGTTTCTAGATAATAATGAAAATTTGAGTACTTTGTGTTTTTGCTATGGGGACAAGACCAAACTTAAGAGAAGATGATTGATTTTAGTATAAATGCAGGAATCAAATATGACAAAAATGGCGTTGTCTACCATGGTCGATAACCCTAAAACACCCCTAGAAGTTCTGATGAGCAGTTCAATGAGATGACTAATTTAATAGCTGACTTGACTCGAGTTGTCCATGCATTAGCTTCCTAACCTGTTGAAGTCATCTACAACACCCCTTAAGTTGCTCCCAAAGCTTGTATCACAGCCAAAAATATCTAACCTACTAAAGGTAATTCCTAACTCGACAAGATCGAAGTGGAGGAGTAGAAAAACATGTGCGAAGGAGAATAAACCTAGGTGAAGTGGATGAGGAAAACGAGGAGGAGTACAATGAAGTGGAAGAGAAAGCATGTGTACCCAAGTTGTTGACCATTTGAAGTTTCAGATTCCAAGTTTCAATGGTTCTGGAGTTACTAATGACTATCTTGATTAATAAGAGAAAGTAAAGCAAGTATTTAATTACTATCAATACGAAGACTATGATAAAGTTAGAATTGCTGCTATAGATTTCTCAAGCTATGTTACAATGTAGTGGAAAAATTTTCTAGCCATAAGAAGGCGTAATAAATATAGAGAGGTTAGTACTTAGCTCGAGATAAAGAGAATCCTTAGAGTAAGATTTGTACTAGATACCTATTTGCAAAACACTTTTTGTCAGCTACAAGAACTAAAACATGAAAGCCACATTGTTGATGAATACATTGGAGAATTCCAAGTGCTTATGATTAGATGTGAGTTAAGTGAGCCCTCAACCTAAACAATATCCAAACTCTTGACTAGATTGAGGGCTAAGATCTGAGATGTAGTAAAGCTACAACATTTTGTCACTCTAGATGAAGCTATAAGAATTGCTCAATGTGTGGAACAACAGAGAAGGAATAGGTCTACCTAACCTCAATTGAGTGGACCTACCTGAGGTGGCAATCAAATTCTATACAATACTAAGCTTAGTCAAAGGACTAATGTCATGATTGAGCAAAAGAGCCACCCTGCCAACTTAGAAGTATAGTAGAGAACGTGATGCGTATCGTGACTAAGAACAAACAAGGTCGGTTGCTGGATGAGTCCAAACTTGCCGAAAGCTTGAAAAAGGAATGATAGGGAATATGCAAAAGAATGGAAAAGTGAATGAAAAGTAAGCAAAACCTATGAACAGCTCCAAAAGATATGACTCACCAATAGAACTTTTGAGAACTCATGGCACAACTCAATATGACGCACGAATTAATATGATGAGATTACTCGCCACCTAACCTTACTTAAGGATTAAAATAAGAGTGAAATGAGAGTAAACAAAACAGTGTTTACGAAAGGAAGAATATTCAGTTGTATTGATGATAATCTAATGTTCATAGCTTGTAGACACCTCATTTTTGCCATTTTTATTTTAGTATTTTTATTGGGCCAGGTTTTACAAATAAAAAATAAAAATATATAAATAATAATTAAGAAAATGAAAATTGAAAAAATAATAAAAATAAAATATCGTGTCGAGTCGAGTCAAGTCCAATTAAGTCGAGTTGTTTAGGATCAAATCGGATAACGGTGTGTATCCAATTTAATAAATTCTAAAGTCGTTAAAATAATTTTGGTATAGTTCGATATAAAGTAGATTTTTATCTAACTTATATTGAGTTAAAAGTAGACTTAGGATTTATTAAATAGGTTATTGGGCTAAATTAAGTTAAACTGAGTCGAGCCCGAAAGATAGAAAGCCCAAATCAAGATAGGGTTTCTAAAAACTAGGGCAAATCTTCAAAGAATTCAAAGCATATCTTTCGTATCTAGGATTTGTTATCATATCTAGAGTTTGTTGAGATAGAATCTATATTTAAAAGATACAAAAGATTCAGTTGTGTATATTATAAATAATGAGTTGGTGGTGACGTTTAAAAACGTTTTTACAATTTACACTTCCCCCCACAATCACACAAACGCCACATGTCCCATCTACCATAGCATATGAAACTTCATTGCCTGATCGAACACACAAACACTCCATCACCGAATCAGCCACTGCACTCGCACGCTCACTCATTGTTGAACACTTTCTAATTGCCTAACACTACACACACGTCGTCCCTCACTCCACTACCAACACGCTACAGCACTCAGCAATTACACTGCACTTGTACAACAAATACTAACTCACGCCACTCACTTACTGCACTTACACTGACATAACACAATGCATGACCACATAGCACACACCACATGCCACACATCTACTTCTTCTCACAGCATACACGCTACATATCTCATATGTCACTCACTCATCTGACTTCACATGTTATACACTCCCAAGCCTAAAGTCAACACATACACACACACAGAGTCAAAATCACATAAACACACACATACAAATCTACACAAGTTGCTGGACACGTACACTCATACACATAATTGCTCACATGCACAGGATCAGCACGATGTTACCCACGCGCACAATTAATTCTATACTAAGCATGTAAGCATAGTTTAGATGATCACGATACGATCAACATGAACATGTTGATCGCGCACGACTCGACTCGTTGAGTTAATAAAATTATTGTCTTTTAATTAATCATTTTTATTTTATTAGTTAATTTAATTGTTTTTACTAATTTGATTTCTTTAGTGCAAGTTTTGTTTATATATTTTAGTTGTCATATTAGTTATTATTTTTCAAATAATTTGATTTTTTTTATAAATTGCATTTTTTAGTTAAATTGTATTTTTAGCCAAAATCACATTTTTCTTTGAGATCCATATCTTCGGAGAAAATACGTATCTCAGCATATCTTGCATATAGGATTGAGAAAAAATACATATTTAAATCGTATCTTAACATATCTTATATATAGGATTTTGAAAAGATACGTATCTAAGTAAGTATTTTAGTAGATCTTACATATAAGATTTAAAAAAGATATTTTTGACATGTAATGAGTTTTTTTAAAAAAAATATTAATCGGAGTTTTTCAAAAAGATTTTGTTAATTAGGGTTTTCTTATATTTGTGAAAATTATATTTTTTATGATTTTTAAAAAAATAATAATAAATGATTAAATAAATGTAAATCTGGCTTGATTTTTAAAAATAAAAAATCTACCCACTAAATATTTTATTAAAAAGAACTATATTGGTTTGATTCCAACTAGCGAATACGTAAGCATCTTCGAGGCAACCACATAAAAAAAATAAATTTTCTTTTCTTTTCTTTTCTTAAAAATTCTTAATAAAAAATAATAATAATTCATTTTATTTGTATTTTGTATATGTTTACATATCTTAGTATACTGAGAAAAATTTTGAAAAAGCCCATTAATGTTTTTATTTTTATATAATAACTCAGACTTAATAGATTAGCCCCTGAACTTAGTTTTTTTAGTTAATTTCCTAAATTTTTTTTTTAGAGACTCCACAGATTAATAGCCAAATTAGGCTTTTTCCACTCAAAAATTCTAATTTCATTTTTTACCAGTTTAACTGGTTAGCGACTCCAATTTTTCAAAATATATTTTTTTTCAAAACATTTTTTAAAGAAAAATGTTTCACTAATTTTATATCGAGTAATTTATAGTAAGAGGGTTAAGCTTAATATGGATTAAGTTAAGAAAAACCGAAATAGGGCTTGACACAACTATAAATACAAGGGGTATTTATACCTAAAAGTTTAGAGTAACTTGCCTAAAAGGGAAAAGACAAAAAGGATATTGCCCTAAAGAAATAATGTACAAAAATACAATATGGTAAAAATAAATATTCAAGAAAAGTAATGATTAATGTGGCAGATGCTACACGTGGTCCTGTATACGTAGTGGAGATACATTGGTGAGGCCGTTGGAGGACACAGACAAAAGAGTATGATCAGATTGTTGGTCCAAGCAGGGGTGGCTAAAGATTAATCCGAGGTCTTTCTCTTAGTACATTAGCAAGGGTGAGGCCGAGTATTTGGTTAGCTTGGACGTAAGTGAGTACTTGTGAATGGTTTGGTTGTTGTCTCAGTAATCTACAATTCGCAATACTTCAGAGAGACGGATAATCATTCGGCTCAGCATACAGAGTGATTCGGTAAAGAGATACTTGGCTTCAACAGGAGTTAGCTGAAATAGGAGGATCCGCTTTGCCAACCTTTCCAATCTTCGGGCTCGACTGCAAGTCAAAAGCCCAATAACCTAATTCCTATTGTTATGTTTGAGAAAGGTCAAGGATTAGGATGAAAGATGAGCCAAATTAAGTGTTTTAAGTGCTAAAGTTTTGGTCACATGGCTGCTTAGTGCCCTAACCAATGTACCATGATCATGAAAAGCAAAGTCCCTAGCATTGAAGTAGAAAATATTGATGAAGAGCCTAAAAGGAAGATTGAACTAGAGGAGGAAGTCAAGGTGTATGGTGAAGAGCTTTTTGAAGAAAATGTATATGCATACGATCTAGACAAGCTAACTTTAGTTGTCCAAAGAGCTTTGAGCATTAAACCAATTTTTTATGAGGAGCAATAAGAAAACTTATTTCATATCACATGCAAGGTGAACGATTAGGTGTGTGTAATCATTGTAGATGTAAGCCCTAAAGTTCAGACAAGTAACCGTAGGATTGAACTTAGAATCCAAGGTTTACAGCGATCGGCTAAAGGATCCGATCACACCCAAATTATAAACTATTAAGAGAAATATTAGTAAAAATGACCCTGTAAACTTAAATTTAAGAAAATAAATAGTAAAATAGGAGACTATAAAATTTTCAAATTTTAAGCATAATAACTGCTAATTACCGAAAAGGTAAAAAGTGTAATATAATAACTAATAAATTATTAGAGATAGATTATATATATACTAAAAATTTTAGAATGACCAAAATAATATTTAGGAATGTTCACGTGTACCCTACATGTATTTACGTGTAGATAAAAATACGCGTAATTACCTAAATTGGCCGAAAACTAAGCAAATAATTAAAGAAAAATATAAAATAATTATGGAAAAATCAGAAAAAATCAGAAGAGGATAAGCTGATGCAAGATCAGGTCGTGGTCAGAAAAAGAAAAATTGACAAATAAAAATTGAACAACTTAAAAGCAAAAAATCAAGGAAATTGGACAAAATCTTGTCAAATTAATGCATAATAATTACAAAAAATGTCTATAAATAGCAAGAAAAATTCAAAAGCTCATTTGGACAAATACAAATAAGAGAAAATTAGAGAGAGTTGAAAATTCGAGAGAAAATCCAGAAAAATAAAAAAAATAAGAAAAACTGTACAGTTAAAGATTTTAAAAGGAACCCACACCAAACGAGGAGCTGGGAGTGGACGGCCACCACCACCACACGGTGGTGGCAGCGCCCAGGCCGGCCGATAAGGCCACGGCGGCCCGCGGTGGTCGGAGCCACCCGAACTGGTGAGTCCAAATTCCAGCCCGATTCTTGTATAATTTTTTAAAATTATTTATTTTGCCCAAAAAATTATGAAACTTGTTATTCTGAGGTTTTATTGTATGTAGATTTAGGGAAAAATATTGATTTATTTTAATTATGTCTGAAAATATAGAGTCCTTAACAAATTGTTCAAAACCGAGCATGATTAAACTAGAAAATAAATAGGCTTAGGAGTGTAGTTTGGAGCTCAAAATTTTTCTGTAGGATTCTCACATGATGTAGAACAGTGCTATGAAGCCATTTTTATAAAATTAATTTTCAAAATTTTTAAGTTAATTTTTAGCCCTAAAATGATGGTAAAATTAGGTGATTCAGGGTTAATTATGTAATTAAATGATTAATTTCTGATTTAGTGAATAATTATATATTTTAGAATGTGGAAATCTGATGGAGTATGATACATGTAGCATTTAGGGTGTTAGGTGTAATTATTAGGTTAATTATATAGTAAATGAGTAATAGGAAAAAATAATTAATTTTGTAAATTAGGGAAATTTGGAGTAAAATCTGATTTAGGATGGATTTAGACATTTTGAAATAATAATTGATGTTTAGGGATAGTAATTAAAGTGATAGAAATATTAGAAGTACATTATGTACATAATAGGCAATAATGCATAATATGTAATTTTTGGAAATATACTAAATAGGAAATATTATAATAAAAATTGATATTGTGTTAATAATAAAAACGTACAATAAATCTGATGGGAAACTTGAATTTAAGTAATTATATGAAAAATGTAAAAATTTCTCACATTAGGAGTAAATTCAGTACACAAATAGGGATTTAAGTGTACTGGATGAAATAAAATACTAATTAGAGTTAATAATGATATTTAAGAGATCGGGAAGTAATGTAATTAATTTCACATTATAGGTTGAAACGGATTTTTAGGATTGGAATCTAAAATATTACTTAAAAATCGAACTAAAAACCTGGTTTAGAAATCGATGCGAAAACCGAACCTGAACCTAACCCCAAACCTAGAATAATTGTAAAAGACTTAATACCTAGATAATTAGGCATATTAAACCTTAAACAAAACCTAACAATAAGCATTATAGGATAAAACGAACCTATAACAGTTATATGAAAAGCTGAAACCACGTTTGTGTTATAGGGATAACCGGCGATGGCCTGAGCAAATCGGACCTCGAGTGAGCAAGCGAGGAGTCAAGGTAAGTTGGGATTAATACGATGCTGTATTTTGGAGGCTTAAGATTATGCTTGGTTGTGCTTGTTAGATAGTTGAATGTGTGCATGTGCTTGATTATGGGTGATAATATGATTCTGTTTGTTGTTCTGGCACATATTATATGAATTGTATGAAAGGATTGATCACTCAAAACTGGACTTAAACAAATATCCGACCAGTAATCATAATCGGACATGCATGGCAACCCGTTAGGGGAATTTAGGACTCTCCGGCCAAATACCGACCCCTTCGGAAGGGATAGCGCAGGATTGCAAAATGGTCCCTTCTTCATCCTCAGTCGAACTAAGTGACAGGAGAGGAGGTCGCGGCGAGGGTGAAGGCAGTGGTTCGAAGGTAGTCGCAGGAGGAGCAAGGTCTCCATTATACAAGCCTGGGTTTGGTCGTGAGCTGTTGCATTAACGGCAACTCCTCAACCCGGATTAGAGCGGGCGCAATTTCTCTAATCTCACGACGGGCCGGACAACGTCGTACGATGGCATTTGCTTGCACATGCATTGCACCTAATAAGTGATTGAAAACCTTGTTGTGTGTATGGTATAGTTTTAAGTCTTCCGTCCTAATTTACTGAGCTGTGGTTGCTCACATCCCTATAGACGTCGTGCAGGTGCTGGCTAAGAAGCGGCAACAACTACTCTGAAGCTAGCAACTGCTGGATCCTGGGGAGTGAGGAAAAACATTGAAGAATCAACACATGTTTTACTTTTCATTTCTGATTAATGTAATAACTGAATTATAGTGACTATATATAACTTTTCTCACTTTCTTAAATGATTTGTTTAAATTACAAATTGTTTACTTCAAAGCGGGTTAGTCGTGGACGCCTTGTGTAAATCAGGTCTAAGATAGCGGTTGTAAGGCCAACTTCTATCTTAGGATGGTTTACACGGCGGGGGCTATTACGACTCGGCCGCTTCAGGGCGTGATAGTAGACACTGGGAGTTGCACCAACGTAACATCTTCCGACTTGGTTTAGAAGCTTAAGTTACCGACTTTATCCTATCCAAGATCGTACAAGCTGCATTGGCTAAATAAGAAGGGATCACTACATGCCACTCAACAAGTACTATTACCGATCTCAATATTCTTATGAAATTCTCTATAATATACTACCTATGTGCACATTGCATGTGTTGTCGGGCCAACCTTGGTTATTTGATCGATGGGTCATACATGATGGTTTGAGGAATACGAATGTGTTTGAAAAGGAAGGGAAGAAGATTACTTCAAACTCTATGATCCTGAGTCAAGTGAGCAAATTGTAGGCCAAGTTAGCCCAAGGATCCAAGAAGATACTAGTTTTGAGTCAATCATAGCTCTAAGAAGCCGTTAAATCCGACGTGCCAACTTTTCTACTAATTAGATGGCTATTGGAATTGAAGGAGCGGGGTATGCTACCTAAAGAGGTCAGAGGACTATTGGATGAGTATGCTAATCTATTTCTCTAGTAGTTGCCTGAAGGATTGTCCCCTTTTTAAGGAATTGAACATTGTATTAACTTGATACCTGGTACCGCCTGACCAAACAAACCTACTTATTAGATAAATCCTAAGTAAGCTACCAAGATCTAAAGGTAAGTTAAAGAGCTATTGGAGAAAGGATATGTAAAGGAGAGTCTTAGTCCACGTATTGTACCAGCCTTACTTATGTTAAAGAACAATGGTACTTGGCGAATGTGCATAGATAGTAATGCTATCAATAAAATCACAATTAAGTATAGGTACCCCATTCTAAGATTAGATGATTTACTTAACATACTAAATGGTGTTGGAATCTTCAATAAGATTGACCTAAAGTCTAATTATCATCAAATTCACATGAGAAAAGGAGATAAATGGAAAACTGCATTTAAGACCCAACATGATTTATACGAGTGAAAGGTGATGCCCTTTGGCATATCCAATGCCTCGAGCACCTTCATGAGATTAATGAATCATGTATCACCTTAGGGTACTTATAATACGACATCTTAGTCAATACCTGCAAAAAGATCTATAAGAATATGAGCAACTACTCACTCAGTAAGTAAAGACGAACACAAAAGACTATGCAACAAACATAAACAAAGTTTTGCAAATAGTTAATTAAATGCAATGCAACAAATAAATGTCATGGCACGACGTTTTTTGGTCCATCATGAAATTAAAGAAATTTCTCCCACTTTAATATAGGTTTGTGAAGTTTCGACACATATGTAGCAGCTCACGGCCAAACCCAAGCTCGTACAATAAAAGCATCCCTCCTCTTGCGACTGTCCTTCGAATCACTACCTTCATCCTTACCACAACCTCTCCTCCTATCACTTAGTTTGACTAAAAATAAAGAAATGACGGTTATGCTATAATGCCCCTTTAAAGGTATTGGTATTTAGTTAGAGAATCCTAATTGTCCACTTAATGGGTTGTAATACATGTTTGGTTATGGTTTTAAGTCAAATATAACTAAGTGCAATTCAAGGTATTCAAACAATTTCACACAATACAAATAATTGCAATCTACAACACTAAGCTACTAGTATACAGTCAAGCTTAGAGACATACAGCATGCGCATAAGTAAGCTACTTATAAATACAACTAGGTACAATCTTAAGCCTTCGCATACTATAAAAAAGTACTCTGAAATACAGTTATGTATTGATTCCAAACTTACTAGGACTTTTTCACTTACTCACTAAGGCGCGACTTATGTTATGCCTTCACTACTAGTCTCTATAATAAAATTATCGTTTTATTATTCACACAATTACTACATATAGGCTTTATTTTATAATTCGGATTATTATCTTTAGTTTAAGGTTATACTTTACTTAGTTATCTAAGTTTTAATTCTTTTATAATTAGGCTTGCTCTAGGCTAGTCTCTAATTTAGCTTTTAATTTAGTTTCTAATTCAACCATTAATTTAGCCTCTAATTCAACCCATGATTACAATTTTATTCATAAATCCTAAGGCATCTACTAATCCATTCTTTGAAGTTTATCTACTTCATCTCAAGTATACAAAGTCTATAATTTAGTTTCTGATCCATTCCCTAGTTTACCCTACACACCTTGTCTCTATTTTAACTTATGAATTAGCCTCCAGTATGAACATACTCTATATTATGGCATGATTTCCCCCAATTTTACTCATGATCAGACCTAAAGTACATTGTACGGCCAACACTATTTCAATTTGATTCAACCATACCTTGGCTCCATTATTTAAACACTTCACATATTACATACACGTTAGCCCTAAGCCCACAATGCTCAAATCCAACACTCCCAACACCACAAATTTAATCTTTTAACATCATTCAATATCATAATATGTCATAATACTCACAAAATCAGAATCTAGCTCAATTTCTTGGAAAATCATTAAGTATATTTAGAAAAATAATCATTTTATAGGATTTTTAAGGCCTAAAAATTAGATTAAAATTCACAAAATAATTTTCACAAAAAACTCTTCGTAGCAATTAATATATATAATAGGTGCTTTACAAAAAAATTTTGGAGCCAAAATAATTTTAATAGGGTTTTCTTGAAAACAAAAGCAAAATCGAAATCGGCTTGGGTTTAGCAATTTCTTAAGTGCAATATATTTCAAGACTTAATTTCATTAAAATGATATTTTACTCAAAAACTACCTACAAAATATGTCATAATACAATTTTTCGCAATTTTTGGATAAAATTTGATATTTTTATTAATTTTATGAAAATCGGGTAAATTTAGAGACTCACCAACATTATTAGCTCCAGCCACCGCCAACCCCTAGGTGGTTGTCAACAACCTTGGATGTTGCTTCCCCTATACAATGGTGGTAGTAGCTTTACGTCAGGTGTTGGATAGATGGTTGAACAAAACCTCAAATTAGCCCCAAATGTATCATATTTTTGTATATTTTCCCAAAAATAATCTCACAACTCTCTCAAAATCTTTGTATTTTTCCCAATAAGCTAAGTGTCTAAACTATAGGGTGCTTTGCATTTATAAGAGAGGTTTGATGTCGATTGGTTAATTTAAAGCACCAAGTGTGGTTTATTTGCTATTGATTTGTCGTCATTTTAGATGCCACCTACCTTTATACTTACTGAATCATGTTTTATCCTTACTACATCTAAGATGTGCTAGAAGTAACACCTCCATTTTTTTAAAGATATTTTTATTAATCTTTTCATATTTAATTTAGTACATTTTAATATATATTAAGTATTTTAAGTAATTTTGGGCTATTTTTCCCTACACGTAAACTCATATTTAATATAAATAAATACTCTTAAATATTTTACATATTATTTTATGATTTTTATTATACATATATTTTACGTGTTTCCGATAAATAACAGATAATTTACGTATAACTTACTAATATAATATTTAATTATTTTATTTTCCTAAATCCAAACTCATGGGATTACTTCTACTAATATTTCTAACTCACTCATAAAATTTAAATTCAATCAAACAACTTATATGATCACTTTGAATTTTACGTACCGAATTTAGAACATCTAATTGCGAGGCTTATACTACACTCTTGATTTTCTCTCTAAAAAAGATAATAAGATAAAGCACAATCAAAGGAATATAAGAATGTAAGCAAATGTTAGGAACTTGCAGAAAAATTTTAGTTCTCTAGTGCTCTTTGACAAGTAGTTGAAGATATATAGGCATAGAGCAAATTCTTCCCGTGACTACATTAAATGCTACTACTAAGTGTCTACAAAATGCTCTAAATTAGGATGCAGGCTACTAATCAATCGCTAGGCATGCTATGTATCGATTGAGAGCACAAAAATGATAGCATTGTTGGCCATGTTGCATATCTTCGCAAAAGCACAAAATGTACCAAAGGCTGGAATAAGCTATCAATCAATTGCCAATTTAACTACTAATCAATTGGTATGCTTTTTTACCACAAATTTCCTTTTGTTCTTCCTTGCATCAAAGAGCAACACAAAATCAAACCAATAACCATCTGTTTTGCCAAAAAATTATCCTTAAAGCACTTCACAATATTGCAAACTTCAATTTTAATATTTAAGAAGGTTATTACTATAATTTTCACAATAATTGTTTCAATTTTATTTAAGCTTTGTCTCATCAAAATCATATAAAATAATATGTTCAACAATTACCCCCTTTTTTATGAGGACAAACTTACACTTTTCATGCTTCCCTTTAATCTAATACTCTCCCTCAATCCATTCATATACAAAGAGATATGCAATTTTCAATCTTCTAATACCGAAGTTGAATGCTTAATTAGTCAGTGATAGTTTTAAGGAGAACACAAAACAACACATTTATAGTTTTAATAGTCGTATTAAACTTAATTGACTTTTTAAAAGTTTTGTCAAATACTATTCTCTAGATGACTTGAAGTTTTTTTCCCCTTTAGCCTCATTAAAAAGATGAGAGGTCAAGCGGTGAAGAGGAAGAGAAATGCAAATCGAAAATCTGACATAGTCCCGACTTAAGCATTAGGAAATGACACTTACAAAGACACAAGAACTCCTTAAATACAAATACTTTCAGTAGCTTACAAGGGCAAGCATGATTACAAGCTACAACATATAACAGACGGAACTTCATAATCAAACAATTATGAGACATGGAAGCAAATTAAGAGGCAAGATAAAGAATTTCATACAATGAAGGGCCATATGGCCAAATATCCAACGCAGTACATATCCAAAACAAATGACAAAATATAAGAACAAAAGGAGGCTATCAAGCCCATTTCTAATAATAGCAAAATGAAACAAGAAAACTAGGAGGTGCTCTTAGGATTCATCATTGGAAGAGGAAGAAGTAGGACAATGATAGGTGAGATTGAAGTGTGCACACATGTTACTAAAACTCGAATGAATGTGTTGGTTGATATTCAAGAGACCTTCTTGGACTTCTTCCCTAAGATGTTAGACTTCATTGTGGAGTTGCTAGAAACGACCCTTAGCATATTGATAGAGGGGGTGATAGATCTCAAGGGGTATAGTAGGGTTAAAAGGAAGGAACTGGTAGTCCTATGTAGTTGCAACTCGACATCCCTTAACTTGTGCATGACTAGGCTTACCTTGCTCTTCAGTTTGATCAATTTTCAAAATAGAAGGTTCTTCCTTAATCTCACCACCACCGTATAGTGGAGAGAGATCTTGATCTTGCCTTTCCCATTGGTGACCAATCTTCTTCTAACCAATTTGTTAGATGTTAGACATTTTGTACTTTGGAACTTTGTAGACCTTAGGGGCTAAGGGAAACTCAACACCTTTTCTTTCAAGTAGGTGAATGATGAGCTTAGATAGTCTAAAAAAGCTCCAATTTGGTTCATTGGTCACTTTATTAAAGCATTCGAAGACCAAATTAAAATAATTTATTTTGATATCCTTCATAAAAAATATAAGATCCATAAAGTTACCTTAAGTGACAGTTTGGTGTTGGCTAGCTTTAAGATAGTAATTATCAATAATGAAGAGATGGAGAATCCTCTGTTAGAGTGGCAAGTAACCAACTCTTAGATTTTTTTTATCATGTAAATTACCACCTAAGTCCTTAAGTTCGAAAAACTACGTCATAATATTCATCCTCATTATCACCAATACCATTCATGAATCCAACCTGGCCCCCATTTCAACTCCTAACAAGTCACAAATATCTTCCTTGTCAATTTCAATCATGCTCCCATAGACATAAATGCATAATTTTCTTATAATTTCATCATAGGGTTCAACACCAGGCATTGTCAATAATCCTAGATTTTGAGATACTTCTCATTCATAGGTCCTACCTACATAAGGAGAGAGGGCATCAAAGATTTCATACTCAACAGCATGACGGACACTTGGAAAGAGGTTATGATCAAAATAAGTTCCAAACTTTTAGTTAGTTTGCTTATCCTTACAGACATTAAGAAATTTCAGCAAATAGGTGGTGAGTGTTGGGATTTTAGGGTTTTGTGGCTTATTAAAGGGTTAGATCTTAGAGAAGGAAGTGTATGGAGGGTATTGAAGGGAAATGGGAATGATTTGAATGAGAAAAAAAGATTGTATGAGTGATTTGAGCATGAGATAAAGAGATATTCTCCTGTAATTTGGTCTATCGATTGATTAGTATGTAAGCCCATCGATATATCGGTCTAAGTGAAAAAGGGAACGAGAGGTTCTATTTTGTCCAAGATAATGGCAATTGGTCGGTCTTAGATGTACGGATCAATCGATAGAAGAAAAAGTGTGACCATCAATCGTTTTTTATCTTAGCGATCAATCACCTGAAGCCTAAGATGATCAGAACCTATTAACCTGATACAGGGTCTTACTGATTGATCAGTTTGGTTGCAAATGATCCATCACTAGCTATAAATTCTGTAGCTTTTTGCAAGAAAATGATAGACCAAACACAAACATCAACTTTGATTTTAATGGTTCATAAAATTGATCAAAAAGTAATTTAAATGGTCTAAACATGTTTCATATGATTCGTATGAAGAAATTAAAGTCATAGATTTTTTCAAGCATCCTAAAATGATCAAATCACCATTCAAAAGAGCCAAGTTCAATGGTAGCCCAAGAGGAGTAAAACAAACTAATTTCGAGCATTTAGTAATTATATTATCAATTCGTCACTTGAAACACAATTCAATAGCATAGAAAATCATGTTGGAGTAGCATCTTAAGCACAAAGATCAAGTTTAGTTAAAATCATATCAAGAGTCCCTTGACAATCATACATGCATTCATCAAATTTGCACAAATATCCTAGTTATTGGTTAAGAGCACCTCAAGTAAACTTCATATCCACAATAAATTACGAAAAGAGCAAGAGCTAGACAAGAGACATCCAATAAAGCTATTTTACCAAGGGTTGAAACAAGCTATCGATTGATCGGTATGCCCTATTACTACAGATTTTATTATGCTCTTCCTTTCATCAAAGAGCAACACAAAACTAAACCAACATCCATCTGTTTTGCTAAAAATTTGTTCTCAAACCACTTTACAATGTTGCAAACTTCAATTTTAATATTTAGCCAAGTATATTGCATTACAAGGTTATCACTATAATTTTCACAATAATTGTTTCAATTTTAATTAAATTTTGTCTTATTAAAATCATGTAGACTAATATGTTCAACACAGTTTTGTTTGCTTCACCTCTCCATTGGTTTTTTTCCCCAACCCCAACCCTTTGTAAATAAGAAACCATCATGACATGTCTCTAAATAAAAGAATATATTTAGAAAAGTAAATTAAGTAATAAAATAAATTGGTAGAATTCTAAAATATGATAAAAATACCTTATAAAACACCATAAAATGCCAACAAAATTATCAAATCAACTCATGAAATGTCATAAAAATATCCAACAACTTCTAAAGAAAATATGCAAAAATCTGTAAAATTCCAAAATATCAAAAAATTATTTAAATATGTCAATAACTTCTTTAAAAAATTCATCATAATTTGTACACTTATCAAAATTCATTTAAAATTAACAAGACGCGCAATAAGATCTCAAATACATGTGATAATTTTTTCATGAATTTACATCCACTAGAAAATTATAAAATTATGCCAACACATAATTAAAAATTCAAAAATTTTTGGACACTTGTCCAAAATTCACTAAACTTAAATTGGACATGTGTCAACATATTAGGAAATCACTTTAATTTTTAAAGAATTTTTAGACACATGTACAATTTAATGTTTATTTTTGAAGATCAATTGAAAGGTATAAATACCTCTACCCTCATTTCAAAAGTTCTCATTACTCACTTCAAGCCTATAAAATTTAAGGGAAAATTTATGAAGCTCCTTCATATTCCTACTAAGAGGTTAGATAAGAGTAGAATAGTGGTGGTTTTGGTCGATCTGGTGGTTTTAGCTTCAAGAATTTTAGAGCCTCCAATTCATGTTGTTTTGAAAAGCCCTTTTATCAATGAATCATCATGCCTCAAACGGAAGGAATCATCACAATCTTACTGTGTAAACTATTTTAAGATAGAAACTAACATCACAACTACTACCGTAAATATAGCCTATATAAAACATATACTACTCAATCGCTTGAAGCGTCCAGCAATGTACCTATTTTAAGTAAAACCTGTTGTATTTCTTTAAAACATTTAACAAAAATCCTGTAATACAACTTAAGTGCTTAGATTATATTTACATAATAGTGTTTACATTAATAAAGTATGCCTTTATAAGAAAGTTTCAAAAGTCACAAGTTCTAACACATATATTTACAAACATCATTAGAAAATTAGTGGTCGCTCAAGAAGATTAGTTAGTTTTCAGAAAAGACCAAGAAATCAAAAGTGATTTAGTTTTAGTGGCTTCCATGTAACCTCTTACTCCCTAACCCTTTGCATAACCTATTCTTGGCTATATCGTTGCATCTGTATTCTTAAGTCAACACCTGTAATAGAATCTATGTGGATATGAGCACAACTAACTTAGTAAGTGAGATGGAAACCGAAGAGTGTAGTATAAATACCAATAAAGTTATTGATTTTGTGAAATGCAACCTCTCATATGATACGTCGTACAATGTTATCCGAACAATTGTGAGGTTAGAGAAATTACATTTGCTTTAACCTAGATCGAAGAGTTTCAACACAACTCAAATCAGACTAAACCTGGACTAATGTAATGGAGAACACTCTCCTCTCTAAACTACCTTCGAATCACGGCCCCTAATATTATCGCAACCCTCTCTCCTATCACTTGGTTCGACTAAGGGTGAGGAAATGATTATTTATGGTATCTTCATCGAAAGGGGTCGATATTTAGTTTGACACACGTAATTGTTTTCCTAGTGGGTTGTTGTGTAGAACCAGTTAACTTAGCTGTCAAATTTTTATTATTTCCATTTAATAGTGACAAAACAAGTTCAAACCAACCAACTAACAATATACAATCAAGTAAAGCAGCACATCAAGAAGTTCAACTCCCATCACAAAACAAATTATCGATCACACACATAGTATGCACACAAACAACTGCATTATAACTACAATATTACACTCTTAAGCTTCTAGATACTTTAATATGGTATCCCTATCAACGGTAAAGCTACAATCTTAACTTATTTGTACAGATGCTTACTCCGGTATGTCTATACCGTCAACATTCCACTCACTTGGAAATCCTATATGTATCAAAACCTAGATTTAGTTTTTATAAGATTTACAAAAACGTTAGAGTCCTATTTAACTCTTTGTATTATCATCTAACGTGGCTGAAATACTATTTAGATAATTATTTTAATGAAGTTACATACATATATATATATTTAAAGTACATTTTTCATATATGATGAAATATAGTTATATTTATACATGTACTTAATTATTATAGTTTTATTATATGAGTTACATTAAATTAGCTAATATTAATGGATATATGTAATTATACTAGTACTTATAATATATCGTACCAATTGTATCAAAACATATATTTTATTGATTAAATTATGTTTCAATTATAAAAAGGTTGTCGTAGGACAATAGTTTTTGTAAAATTATACAAATACCTATTTTATTAGGTAAAATTATCCAATTTTAACAAAATTAGTATCATTAGGTTCATGTGACCTTGGCGACATGTAGTATACATTGTATTTAAAAATATAACTTCTAAAGGATATTTTTAATTTTAATATATGTATAAATTCATGCAACAAGTAATATTGGATTAACATTATATTATCCAACTAAAGTATATTTTTATAAAATTTTCAAGTAAAATATGATAAAACACATATTTTTTATCCCTAGTACGTGTATATCCTAATCCAAACCATATAATATTACAAAATATAACCAAAAAAATGTAATTACGTTTGACTAGAATGAATATAATTATGATTTAATCAAATAATTAACATATTTTAGCCTAATATTGCTAAAAACATGTCCCAACTAGTAAATTAAGTTATTTAACTAGGAAAATTCACAATAAATAGTTACGATTATCAAATAAATCTATGAAAATTTCTGTAAACTTATAAAAATATATGGAATTCAACCAACTCGTGCAATTAGGTTTATCGCCTAAATATGTTAAATTACATTTTTGTCCTTAAATTACGATTAATTAAGCAAATAATATTATTTTCATACAAAATAATTTTCATACTATCTTGAAATTATTATGAGTGTCTAGAAGTCATCATATATCATTTTCATCAATCTATTTTAGAAAATTCCAATTTTATCAATTTTTAAGGTAAAAAATACAACAAATATTAAACATATATGGAATTAAAATCGAGCTACATATCATTAAACTAGATTTAATAGAGATCCAATAAAAAAAAATTGAGCATAAAACAACATAACTTAATATATTAATGTTTTATTTGAAAATTCAAATGAACAGTAACATTTTTTAAGGAAGTATATAAAATGATCAAAATTTCACAAAAATAAAATTACAGCATAAAAGCCTCCTAAAAATAACCTAGGAATAAATTTTTCCATAATTTATTTGGTATTTTTAGAAAATAGGGGAAAAACAGGGTAAAAGATGAAACTTACTGTTCATCGAAGCTCCGGTAATCAGTAGCCAGTAGAGGTGTATCGGTGGAGCTAAGCAGTAGGTGCTCTATTAAGGGCCAATGGGTTTCAATAGCAAATCATCAATTGGTTAGGGAACCAGCTTAAGCTTGTCTTTGCTCTATTTTTTCTCTATTTTTCTATAATTTTTTTTTTGAATTTTCCTTTTGTGTTTTAGGATCTAAAATGCCTAAAATTTAGTCAAAAGGCCTATTTATACTAAGTTGGGTCTACTAAGACTTTTCTATGTAATTAGGAAATTTTACTTTATTTTTTGTTGACTTTTCAATCACTAGTTTCCCAAGAGGACCTTATCATTTGATCTTTAACTTGGCTTTTGATTCAGCAATCAAACTGTTTGGAGGCTGCCAAGGTTATTTTCTAGATTTTCATAGGTGTATTGGTGAATTTAGTTAGTATTTTAGTGTATTTTGGGTATAATATATTAATAGTTAATAGTTTTGTTAATATATGTGTACATATTCTAATATTTGATACATATAATGACTAATCATATTCATTCAATTATGTTTTACCTATGTTATTAATTTCTAAAATATATTTTCTTTTTAATTTTTTCTAATTTACCGCTTATTTTATACATTTTTAAGTTTTCGAGTTAATTTACAGATATATTTATTATATATATCAAGTATATTTGTAAGTCATACATTATTTTACGCAAAATCATTTACTTTTACAGCTTAAATAATTTATTTATAGTGCCTCAATATATTTCGAGGACTGAATTTGGAGGTTTAAACAAGTTTTATATCATATTTAATAATTATACTTTTAAGGCTAAAATTAAGGTTTTATGAAATTATTTTTAAAATTTAACTTTACTGAATCATTTCTGGTAACTTTTTTGACTTTATCATAAAGTTTGAACTCAATTGAATAAGTTTTTTCAAAAGCTGAAAATTTAAGGACATTATCTTAAATGCGAATTTAGGGGCTCACATATAATATAGTAAATTCATACTACTTTGAATTTCTAGCTTTCGAGAATTCCTCAACTAATCCTGAACGCCTTAAATTGAGTATAGAACCTATTCATACAAAAACAAGGCTTGCATAAATACTTTATAACAATATGTTTTTATAGTAATTTTCGTATAATTAATTTCGCATGTTTATTATTTTTTAATTTTTTGGAAGTTTCTACTCATTTTATTGAAAAATACCCATTTTAAACAAGAATTACAAAACCATATCTACTGACTTCCTACAATCTCCAAAAGTTTTCTTAGTTTCGTACATCTAATATGATTTTTAGATGCCATATTTGTCAATTGTTGAAGTGTTTTGTATTTTTCTTACTTTTTAAACCATATTTTCTCTTTACAACATCAAATTTATAGCAAATATTGTAGCATATTATAATTCCAAGATAATAATTAATATCAAAACCTTTCATTCTAATCATTCCTATACTAGTGATGTATCATTTGTATGAATCTTAGTGTAATTCCCCAATACTCTAGCATTTCATATAAGCTATACCTATTACATTCAAAACCCCTACTTTTTATAACCTTTATAGTAGTAAACTTTACATAATTTGAAAAGGTCATTATCTTTTCACGTTTTATAAATATAATGTCCTCTTTACCAATTCTTTTAAAACTCAACTCCTTTTATCATTAACTGACAATGGTATAAAACACAAGTTAGAAAGATTACTAGTTAACTAGATTATCAGTTTCATATAAACTAAACCATGCTTAGCTTTATAATTAGAATAAGAGTATGTTTCAAAACCTCTTTTCTTATCCTACCCATAAATGACATTAAGAAAATCATAAGGATTAATATAGTTAAATGGTTATTATCGTAATGTGGAACCTTAATTAGAATTTATTCCAAAATCTTATTTAGAATTGTAACAACCCATAAGGGGCAAGGTAGAATAACCTAAAGCCAATGTGCTATGTCTGCAGCTATCACATGACAACTATCTTGTGAGTCAAAGTTCACAATAATTTATTTAATCATTTTACCTAATTGTGTTATATATAAGTACATGATATAAGAATTATTACAGAATTTAACATCTTCATGCTTTCTAAGATCATAGAGAAAACTATACTCCTATCTAAGAATAGACCCTCTTGTGAAAATGGTTGAAGTAACTCTTATACGATATAATTCTTAGCCCATCCAATGTCTGGACAACCATCCTACAAGAAAACTACATGGAGATGAGTCAAAGAACTACGGGCTTAATAAGATGGAGAAGACTCACCTTATACCATAAAACAACAACAATTAAGGTTATTGAATGATTTAAAGGCAATGCATGAGCAACCGGTATAAATGCAACATCGCACACGGTCTTTCTATAACCGTGTGAAGTTAAGGATATAATACCTACTTAACCTAGGTTGGGATAGCCATCTAAGCTTAAGTTTCCACTCTTGATAAAAAACCTATTACTATCTTGAACCCCTTATTTGGGCCCTTGTTCATTCTGGTAATCCATCTCGATAGCCACCATCTTTTTTTATCCTTTCCCATTCCCGACATCCCTAGATCTTTTTATGGGCCGGAAAAGGGGCAAGCATAGGCTCCACCTATCCTTTGCTATGACTATCAAAGAGAGCTGGCCAACTATTAGTATGCAATGCATGTCTCAATTAAGAGTTTTTAGCCTAACCATCTTCTGTCCAATTTTCAGTGACAAAACAATACATATCATAGACACTCATTATCAATGCAACATATAAAGGTTTTATAACAATATGCACAAAGTACTTTTAGGTACTTCTTCAGTAAACAAGTTTAAACACATGTATAGCACATGCATAAAAGTCTATTTACAAGCATGAGTAAGCATAATAGTTCATCATCTCCAGGCAAAATAAACCCACTTACTTGGCTTCCCAATAGATTTTTCCTAAAAGCCTCAGATAATTTTACATATTTGGCTTATTGATCTTATATAAGATGGAATATAAGATTAAAACATAACACTTAAATGAGATCAACTTAGTGCACATACCCTCTAACTTGCTATATTTGTAATCATTTCAAGAAGTTTTAATTTTTTCAAAGTAAACTTTTCGATCAAGATCTTATTAGAGTCATTTTAATAATTGTATTTAAATTTTTATGAAACTAGTAGTGATAAACTTGTAATAATAAGGTCAAGTTTTGATAACTTTTATACATATATACCATATAGGCTTATACTTTTAGAAGCTTCTAAAATAAATATTATGAGGTTAATTAATGTAAGAATCAACACCTATAACGCATTGTTCTCATGGATAGCACTTTGTACTTTCCAAGAAAACTATAAGTTCTAGTTCTAAAAAATTTTATCAATTTGCAAGATTAGCTTTTATTTTTACAAATTTACATTGCCTATAGCCCCTCATTATCTTAGAAAACTCATCCAAAGAACATTGAATTTCATAACATCTATGTTAATGATAATATATTATTAGATCTGTAGGTTTTTGCATATTTACAACTATGGGCTATTTTTTTAGTATTAACATTGAGCTCTTAAACTTCTAAAAATAGCATAGTGGGTTGAAAACTTAAAATTTTCTTAATGAAAGTTTATAGCAGTTCATCTACAGTTGAAACACAAAAATTCAATAGATTATATTACTACTTTCAAAATATTTCACAATTGTTGTACAAATGATGAAAAAACTTTGTTTAATAAATAAATATGAAAAATCCAAAACTTTGGTTTTTTTCAAAATTGACAACAAATATGAAATAGGATTAGAAATATATCTCCTACTAAAGTTTGGCAAAGAGAAAAGGCCATTTGCTAC
Source organism: Lumnitzera littorea (assembly GCA_024138015.1). NCBI lineage: Eukaryota > Viridiplantae > Streptophyta > Magnoliopsida > Myrtales > Combretaceae > Lumnitzera > Lumnitzera littorea. Next base: position 70,784,519 of record JAMXBB010000011.1, on the reverse strand, counting down.
ATTTTGTAGATTTAAAGAAGATCCTCTGATACTTGCACAATGGTTGTGGTAGCGGGTTGGTAGTTGACAAAAGCATTAGTGGTGATGCATTTGGGTAAAGAGCAAACGTGGTTATCATAGTAATATGAGGGTCTTACATTTAATTTTTTTGTAATATTTTGATACTCAGTGCTTTAGAACAATAGAAGCTATCTATAGAATAAAATAATAATATAATAATATATATACCCACCACGCTTATAAACTCTAGAGCTCTTTCTCCCTCCAATTCTCTATGAGATGTCCATGTATATTTATATATGTTAGTGGGAATTTAAAGGATGAGCGTGCAACCAACTCGGTCAAGAATTCTTAGCACCTAAGAATTTGGATAGCGGCTATAACTTAAATAATCATTTAGAATTAGTCCAATAATCTGTCACTCTTTGAATATAATTTAATCTTATTTAACACTTGTAAATATACCATAATATGCTTTGAAAATACTAAAACATTATATTATACATTTAATCTCAATTCTTCACTTTTAGGAAAACTAAAGTTTAACCTGATAAACTTTAGTATATAAACAATATCGATTACATTTGAACTCATTTTGAAATCTAACTTCATATAGCTACTACCTTTGACTTTTGGGGTCTTATGTTATCACTTGGTGTCATTTAAAATTATTTTTTCATCATTTCTATGTTCCATGATAATGACTTTAAATACACTTTTGTTAAGGTTTGATATACTCAAAATCAAAATTTACAAGTTACTTCACTGTACTTTTTCTTATATTCTAAAAACTACTACCTAAACAATAGGCTATTACTAAATAAGTAGAGTTTGCCAACTTCAATATTGCATTTATAATTGGAAAATTTTGGAGTCCTTATATATTTTGAGTTTCAAATAAAACATTACTTGATATGCTTTGAGTTTGATTTTACAATCCTAATTTGATGTTTTTATTTTTGTAAAAATCTTGTATAGTCTAAAGATTTTTACTTTAAGATATTTGGTAAACGTATAGTCTAAAAATTTATACTATCGGATATTTAGTAAAGTTATTACGTAGAAATTTTTGTTTATACTCATTAACCTAGTCTATATAAACAAATTGTATAAGGAATATAAACTACTTAAAAACTAACAAAATGAGATCGTGGGGCATTACAAGAACCTTCCAAAGAAAGTCTTTTAAGAATATCCCTATTCCCATACGATTAACTTAAAACTTACTTTATATGATTTCTATGACTACTTAGGAGATAGCAAGCATTTGAAGATCCAAGTAAGTAGCCTTACTTCACGGGAGTCTTAATTGCATTAACAAGGGACCATATGCCATTATATTGTCTGTGCTTGTAATTAGCTTCTTGTGTGCATGTAGAGTATGTGAATGAAATGTCTATAGTAGCTGAGCCTACCTGCTTGACCTGAATTGCTTATGTTCTTTATATGATGCAATTAAGTGATTATACTGCTTGGTCACTCATTAAACTTGATTAAATTAATATTTGGCCCTAAGAACTGGTATATGTATTGTAAGCTTGCATTACTGTATAATTTCCATTAAAACCACCAATATGATAAGGAAATACAGTGATTTCCTTCTTTTCGGCCTTGCAGAACTAAGTAACAAGAGAAAAGATTATCGTCATGGTTAAGAAGTCATCACATATAATTTGAAATTGATATGGAGGGGATAAAAAGAAATGCCCATTGCATAACCTTGGATGGATGGGAGATTGGTCGCATAAGCAATTGGCTATGGTATGAAACACCTCTAAACCCAAACTAAAGTGAGGTTCATTTCTCTAGTCTCTTGATGTACTAGTTAACGTCATGCAAATGACACTTTAATTGTTACATTGCACTCTAAAAGGATTTGACTTGTCTTTACTTATATATGTATGATGCTTATCCTTTACCACTTCCTAAGTATATATTTTTACTTACACTCTTATAGCTATTATTTTGTAGGTTTACTCTACAAAAGTTAGGATGGGAGCACTAGTGAGGTTCAATCAACAGAACCTAACAAACCACTCTATTAGGCAATTGAAATGAGAACTTGATAAAGGAGACATCATTCTTCAAGATTACTAGTGAGTATGCTTTGCTTTTACTAAGTAAAGGTATGCAAAAAAGTTAAACAAGTCAACTTAACTTAGCCCATATTGGCCCGCAAGTTAAATGGGTTAGCAAATTTTAGCCCCCTTTAAACGGGTTAGATTTTAGCTGACATGACCCAACTTACGTAAGCTACTGAGTTAAACGGGCTAACACACCTACTCAATCTATTTAACCCATATTAAGGGGTTAATGGGTAAAATGGGCCTAGTTAGTTGGTTTAACTCATTTTTACATTTTGTTTGGTTAAATGAGCTAACCCAACTCATTCAGCCCATTTAACACCTTGGCTCACTAAAAATAAATTTTATTATTTTTACGTGATTGATCATTAGGCAATTGGCAGTACAAATTAAAGATCTTCAATATAATTTTCATTATTAATTTATACTTATATCTAGAGTGGAGGATGAAGATTGAAGATTCAACTACTAGATAGAATTAGACTTCGTATATGTTGATAAGACACATCACTAAAACAATGGCTTTTCCATGAACCTGCTTTCTAATGAAATCAAAACAACAATTTACATTTTCCTGATGAGTAATGCAAGCTCAATCCCGGGCAAGAAATAAGAATTGCACTCTCTAAAATCTTTGAGGGCTATGAAGATAAGCCATCATAATTTCCTAATTAAGACTAATGAAGCTAAAAGTAAAAGCTATATAGAATTATTCAAACAAAAGATACATGTTTTTAGCCAATTTTGGAATACATGGAATGAGACTTAGAAATCTAAAACAAAAGAGGATCAATGAAAAACAATAGAAATATTCATTTAGCCAATCTTGTAATGTTTCAATAAAAACAAAGCTGTTTTATGGCCTCCCTTCCTACAATAATGTTACACCCCGAAGTCGTAAAGTCGCAACAGTCCCGCCGTGTAAACCATTCTATGATAGTAACTGGTTTCACAGTGTCTACCATAGACATGATCTATATAAGGCGTCAACGACTCCTCGCTTTGAAGTAAACAGTCTAATTAACATTTATACTACAATTATGATAAATATTACAAATTTCTAATAAACATGTATAATTATATGTAAGTCCACAGAGCTTCCCAGGAAGTTTTATATAAACACAACAGTTCGCTAAATTACATAATAACTATCAGTCTTTCATTCTTAACTACAAGGATACTCTACTTACACATCATTATTAAGTAGTTTGATCCTAATACCCCTGGCTTCAAAAGGACTAACCTCTAGGTAATTGTAAGACGGCATTCTACTTGAATTATTCAAAGATCAAAACCTGTAAAAGGATCTATAAGAGAATGAGCAATTACAACTCAGTAAGTTAAATTGGAGACTCATGAATGCATACAAGCACAAACAAGATTATCAATCAATTAATTTCATGCAATGCAACAATCAAGTGTCATCGCATAACGTAGTCCAGTCTGTTGTGAAATCAGAGAAATTTCGCCCGCTCTAATTCGGGTTGAGGAGTTCTATGTTATGCAGCAGCTCACAACCAAACCCAAGCTTGTGCAATGGAGACCTCGCTCCTCCCGCGACTATCTTCGAACCATTAACTTCACCCTTGCCGCGACCTCCTCTCCTATCACTTAGTTCGACTGAGGATGAAGAAGGAACCATTTTGCAATCCTGCGCTATCCCTTTCGAAGGGGTCGGTATTTGGTTGGAGAATCCTATGATCCCCTAACGGGTTGCAATGCATGACATTTTTTGTTCTTAGAGTTGAATATGATTAAATTTCATTTAGGGTATTCAAACAATTTCACACCAACTCAATCAATCACAAAATCACTCACATTACAAATTCAGCACGAATTCAGATACATCAAACACATGCGTAAACTACTTGCAATCACAACCATATACAGTCTTAAGTCTCCGAGTACTATACAAGTAGTACTCTATTACAATAAGTAATAACCTAACTTACTTGGAATTTTCTCAATCGCTCGATCCCTTAATCGCAAACCAATTTGTCTCTAGGTGTCCTATAATACAAATAGGTCTTTTTAGTACTTATACTTTAAGGATTCATATTTTAAGTCATAATTCAACTCATTTTTCCATGTATACTTATTACGTACTAATGATTTGTTATACTCTATTTTGGGGTTCGAATCCTAAATTAGATTTTAATTTTGATTCCTAAGCCTTAAATATGCTTGAATCCTAATGTGACATTAATCATATTAAGCTCAAGTATTTAAATATCCTATTGGGTCTTAATTCAGTATTTGAAACTATTTGGTACATGCTAACCCTAATCGAGGTATCGGATTTATTCCCGATGTGAGAAAATCTTACATTTTGAGACATTTACTTAAAATTAAATGTTATTTCAGATTTATTTATTTTTATTTCTATTATAATATTATCTAAATAACCCTAATTTTTTAGATTTATTAATTTTCAATTTCACATATTACTAATTTCTTACATTAACTACCTAATTTCCTAAATTAACCATACTTAATACTCCAAAGGCTAGGATTAGGTTTCCACATAAGAGATTAGCATCCCTAAACATCTAATTACTATCTAAATCAGTAATTAGTATCTTAATCACCTAATTAACCCAAAATCACCCAATTTTTCCATCATTTTAGGGCTAAAAATTAACTTAAAATTTTCAAAAATTAATTTTTAAAAAATGGCTTTATAACACTGTTCTATATCACATGAGCATCCTACAGAAAAAAATTGAGCTCCAAACTACACTCTTAAGCCTATTTATTTCTAGTTCTAATTATGCTCGATTTTGTTCAATTTTTTAAGAACCCTATATTTTCATATGTGATTAAATTAAATCACTATTTTTCCTTAAATCTACATACAATAAAACCTCAGAATAACAAGTTTCATAATTTTCTGGGTAAAATAAATAATTTTAATAAATTATACAAAATCAGGGTAGTTAAGGGACTCACTCGATTTGAAGCTTTCTAGCCGTCCAAACCCGGTCTAAGGTTGTCGGCTGGCCTAGATGGTGGGTCTGAAGTGGGGTGGTGGTGGCTCGGTCCCAGGTGGTAGTGAGGTGTGGGTTTGGCTCACTTGCCCTATCTGTACAGTTTTTTTTTTCTTTTTTTGTTTTCTGGATTTTCTCTTAAATTTTTGAGTCTCTCGATTTTTCTCTAATTCCTCACTGCCCAAATGAGTTCCGAAAATTTTTCCCCCATTTATAGACGATTTTGGTAATTACTATGCATTAATTAGACATGACTTTGCCCAATTTCCTTGATTTTTTGCTTTTGTGTTGTCAAATTATAATTGGTTAATTTTTATTTTGCAAATCCTGACCTGCCACGACCAGATTTGGATCATTCTATCCACTTCTGATTTTTTTCTAATTTTTTCATAATTAATTTATAATTTTCTTTAATTATTTACTTAGTTTTTGGTCAATTTAGGTAATTTCGCGTATTTTTATTTACACGTAAATACATGTGGGGTACATGTGAACATTCTTAATTATTATTTTGGTCATTCTAAAATTTTTAGTATACATATAATCTATATCTAGTAATTTGTTAGTTATTAGATTACATTTTTCGCCTTTTCGGTAATTAGTACTTATTATGCTTAAAATTTGAAAATTTTATAGTCTCCTATTTTATTACTTATTTTCTTAAATTCAAGTTTACGAGATCATTTTTACTAATATTTCTCTCAATAGTTTATAATTTGGGTTTGATCGGATCCTTTAACCGATCGCTTTTAACTTTGTGTTCTAAGTTCAATACTACGGTCACTTGGCTTAGCTTTAGGGCTTACAAATAGGAGGACCTATTGATTCACGTGTTTTTAAACGTGAAAAGTAAGAATTTTCTAAAAATAAAAAATAAAATAAAATAAGCAATAGAGCCAAATGGTAGAATAAAGTGTTACACATCAGTTTGAGAACTTATTCCAAATTTAAAAGGAAAAATCGACTAAAATCTCTTGTATTTTCCTTTTCATCTAAATGATTGAATAAATAAAGTGTCGTCTATCGATTTGGTCTACATGGTTATAATAACACTTTAATAAGAAGAGTTGGGTCTGTAATAGAAAAAGTTAGATTTTCTTCCTTCTCTAGATTAGTATTCTTCTTGACCAAATCACCATGTGTGTTTTCAGTTTTTACTATAAAAAAACATTTAATGTAGACATAAACTTAAAAATGCTATGGAAAGAAAAAAAAAAAGATCAACATGAAAGGACCTTAATTAGAATTAGTGTTAAAATCTCTTAAACAGTTGTATGTTTGCTATGAAACATATACCGATTGTTTATTATTGCTGTCATTAATGTTAGCGCTAGCATAATGTCTACAACTGCCATGATTTAGGGCTTACCGTTTTGTGTTAAGACTTCACAGAGTTAGGAACTTGGGTAGGATGATTGATGAGAGTGACAAGTGAGATGAGAGAGATAGGGGGAGGGAGAGACTGAGTGACTTAAGGTTAAGGTTTGTTTTGTTTGGAGAATATCAAGAAAAGAAAAGAGAAGATAAAGACTCAAAGAGGAATGGTAGCAATCAAACTCATCATCCGTAACTTAACTTTGTTTAATTTCTATTTGTTTTTTCTTTTTTTTTTCCAAAACCTACAGGCCAACTTAGCTTGTTATAGGTCAGGCTACTTAAACCCATTAGTTAAACGGGTTGAGCAGATTAGCCTACTTTTATACGAGCTGAAAAGGTGCAGCTTAAACCTACTTTTTTAGTGGGTTAAACGAGTTAACCCATGGGCCAAAACATTCTTATACAACTTTACTACTAAGGCTTCAAATTTTTATGTGAATTCTTATGTATATTAAAGGTATAATGGTAACTATGGATCATATGCTATCATTGACCATTAGTATGCATCGTGGGATTGTTACAATAAAAACACCTGAGGTGTGACACTTTATTAATAATATAATAACTTAATGAATTAATTACATAATACTTAGTAGTAAATAATGCATAACATATTATATAAATATTGGATTTAATAATTATTATGTATTTTATATATTATACATATTGATTTTATAACTATAAGTAATAGTATACAGCCATGCAATTATTATTTTGATGTTATAATTATACAATTGTGAATAAGTGCATTCTCGTACATTCTTATCAACCTTATTTCTTAAAAATCATCCGAACAAGCAAACAAATTAGTAGTAATTCTACTAAATAAAGGGATAACTACTTATTCCCAAACATAACATTATCTAATTCTTTAATCTTATATAAATCGGCTAAGTGAACATAGCAACAACATTTGAGATAGCTTAGAATTTGTCTCCATCTTATGTTAGTTACAAATGTCATTTAATTTTATATTAAAAATTTTGATATATATTTAATTGATATATTATAAGGTGTATGCATTTATATACACATTTATAATTTAAAAATTTAAGCGCTTCCTATCACATTATTGTCTATAAATAAATCTATAGAAGCATTGTAATGTTATTCTATTATAGTTTTATTTCATATAGCTTTTGAATTTGTTACGTTTAGTGTTGATTTCACAATTGTCATATATTAGATGTGTTTTCCATTGAAGGTCAAATTTAATTTTTATTGACATATTATATACATACATACATACATACATATATATATGCATGATAGACCATTTTTAACATGGTCTCTAAGCTTAGGTTGATCTCTTTAAGATATGGGCTGAGATCTTGAATCTCAATCCAACCTACTTTTTGACTTGTGTTACTAAGTTGAGCTTCTTGTAGTGTAGATGTCTCCCATAAAACCAAGGCTAAGTTACTAAACAGCTTCATTGACCCCACTCCAGTTATTAGCATATAATATTACTTGACCAAAAGAAAACCTCCGACTCCCTAAGGACTTAGACCAAGGTTAATGAGGCCTAGCCATTAAGTTCAAACTACATAATGTAAGAATAGTTTGGTACAAATGGCAAGTGGACAATTGTCTTAAACCACTCCTACAAAATCTAAAGTACATTATAAGGACATAATTGAGGATGTGAAGGGAGACGTAAAGCACTTACTAAAAATAGCTTAGCCCCATGCTTTATAAATAGAGGATATGGCCTCCAAATAACCCGGTTTCACTCGTATACATATTTAGCCCACTTTATGCCTATTTCTCTTCTTTTTAATAAAAAACTAACTTAAGTATCGGAGTGACTATATCAAAATACTTATGGTGCCCTCTTTAGCCTATATGTGCTCTTTTCTAAGCATTAAATTATTCTATCAACACCGTCAAATACCTCCTCTGGTATCCAAAACAATGTACATATATCTATATACATATATATTTATTTATATAGTTCAAAATTTTAGGTGTCCCCTATTGTTGCTTAGAAATAGTAGGTAAGTTAAATCTCATAAAAGAGAAAGAAAGTTAGGCTAGGGGGTGCTTAAGCTATTTCAACATATCAACTTCGATACCTAAGTCAGTATATAGGAGAGTAAGAGAATAAGTGAGTGAATGTTCAAAGAGTGTGAAGAGTTCTTATAGCATTGATGCCTCCATATTTATAGGTATTTGTCTAATAACAATAGTGATGGGTAGCTCTTAATCATGGACCACGTAGCGGTTTCTTAATTTAAGCAAATGCCTAAAGACATAAAGTAGTGGGTAGTTATGTAGTTGAGCTGGGCAGATGTTCAATTGTTCGTGCTACTTTTAAAATTCAAAGTTCTTAAATGGGCAGGTTAGGCTATCCCACCCATTAGATTAGTCAAGCTAAAAGTTTTCCAAATTGTTGGAATATGTTGCATTATTGACCCTGGTAAGGTAAGTCAACTCAATAGGCAATGTATCGAGCTATAGTTAGGGGTGAAATCCTACTACCATCATTTAGCCCTTAACTCCCGTGGTCGAGAACTTAACTACGAGAGTATGTGTAGGAGTATTATTCAATACACTTAATCAACAAGCAAGCTACTCGAACCTAAACTCATAGTTAATTATGTGGTTGCTAAGCAGTTCTATCGTGCTTTCTATTGGCACTCTTATACTTCATTCAATATTTGTTAAGATGCTTCATGTTAGTTCTCAACCTAAAGGTCACAACTTTTTCGTTTTCTTACCCATTCACTTCCTATATTCATGTGTGGGATGGTTGCTAAATCTATCGTTATTACACTACACACTTTAGTAATTGTCGACAGCATTGTATTTGTTGGATTTCTAACACTGAACACGTATCTCCCATCGGTGCTTATCAATCAAATCATACCTTAAATCCCAATTAACCTTCTCTTCATTCTTTGACAAATGGATAGTTGGGCGATACATATAAAATCTTTGAGAAACCTCTTTGTCCATTTTTTGCTTCATTTTACTCCTCAATCTTCTCTCTCAAAATCTTCTTGTATGAAATTTCTTATGTTCCTTCTTCAACTTTTCTTTCTTCTTTCACATTCTTCTTTTACATTCTTCAACCTTTAACATTTCATTAGAATTTTGTCAAGTATAGCTAAGAGAAAGATCCGTTTTACCACTCCCATTGATTTTGAAGCTATTCTTTCTCCCCCCCATGAGGAGATTAGGTCGGCTTTAACTTCTATTATCTCAACAGATAATGTGATTGAAAGGTGAGGGAAGCTTGCTTGTATTGATGCTCTTCTAGTTGATGTATACCTAAGGATGAGGAAGATGAACCACCTACCAGGTATTTGTATAACAACCTAGTTTGTAATATTAACTCGCTAGATGGGATAGTGAGTGGTGCGGTTAAGGTAATTGTTGCAAACTATAATAAGTATTTTGAAGATCTTTCGCTTGAATGGCATCTTTGTAGGTTAAGAGAGGATGAGAGGGTGTGTTTCCCAATTGAGCATTAGTTTTACCTTTATTTGAATTATTTTGAGTTTAGATTGCATATTCCTTTTTCTTCATTTCATAAACAACTTTTCAATTATTTCTGTGTATTCCTGAGTATGTTTTCTCTAAACACATACAAACTCCTTATCGCTTTTGAAATAATTTGTGAAGAGCTTGGCTACAAGTTTATAGATGGTCAAATGCCAGCCCGATGGATGATTCATAAGTTTATGGATGGTTTGGAATCCAAGATCCACAAATGGTACGATAAGTATATTTCAATGAGATCTGACATGGATCTCGATTTCTAGAGCAAGTGGATAGAACCTATTTGGACTAAAGATATAAAGTTGTTGTCGAATGATGTTGTTGCCTCCAAGAAGATACAAGATAGGTGGTGTAATAAGATGTTCTTTCGGGATGCCGAGAGAATCATCGAGCATTATGAGAAAGGGGAGCTAATACTCTTTGATAAAGAAGGTAGGGCTTGATCTACCTACCATGTTGAGCTGAGTTATGAGAAGAAAGCCAATCTTCATAATTAATGGGGGGAGATTCTTTGCCTTTGAGCTTCACTCAGTACAAATTTGTAAGTTCTTTACATTTGCTTTAAATCATAACATTCTTCTTTTTTATAGACATGGATGCTGGTGGCATAGATCTTAAGAAGCTGTTGGCTTAAGCTATGACCAAGAAACAGAAATTGGATAGGTGTGTCACCAAAGCTACTTCGAGTCAAACTAAGGTGAAAAAACAATTTTTCATGGAATAGGCCGTTCAAAAACAGAAAAAAAGAGATTACTTGTCTTGAGGGTAGACAGAGAACTCAATAAGAGAAGGTTTTCGCAACTATCTAAAAGGAAGTGCTATGCATAACAGGGAGTACCATGGAGGAGAGACCAACTGGTGAATCTAATCAAGTTGCTGCTGTTGACAATGTTATGGAGATCGTTCTAAGTAAGGTTACGGATAGCTCAACAAAGCCGAAGTCTATGCCAAGCTCAAAGAAAAGAGAAGGGAAAGAGTATGTTGAAGGGCCTCCATCTAAGAGGGGTAAAGATATGGATGAGAGCGCCAAGGTAGCTTTGCGAGAGAAGGCTTGAGGCATTAGATCTGCCGAGTTTGTTTCCCAACCTAAGAGCCGCTACAACGTACCTTACTAGAGTTACACCATCTTAGAGATTGATTTTGCTTTGAGTGATGGGACAAAGTCTTTAGCCTTGTTGGAGGGAATCATTCTATTGAAGGATAAGCAAATCATAGGAAGGGATATAGACGGGGTAGGTGGCAGTAAGAAAGGCCACATTGTTGTGAAACTATATGATGTGAGTCTCTGAATCATTGTAGTTTGCTTTAATTTGCATTGTTTGTTTAGTTATTGACTTTTTGCACATGTTTTACAGATTAGTAATCATGTTCTAATGACTATAGATGAGACCGAAGAAGAAATGAGAAAGGTATGTCTGACCTTCTTTGTACATTCATGTGATTAAGAGTTAATTACCTTATCACTTTCATTGTTTTGTTGCAAAAGCCAGAGGTGGCTTATAACTCCTCCAAGGTATAAACTATTGCAGCTGAGAATGCTAGGATTAAGACCAAAATAGAGGTAAAAAAATTACAAGGAGAGCTTGTAGTTGAAAAATTGGCACACTTGTTGGTTGTTGATGAGGTGGTAAGCTTAAAGGCCAAAAATGATGAGCTCCATAAGGAGACTGAGGAGTTGAAGGAACAGCTACAAGAGAAAAGGGAGAAATGTTGGAATTTAGGGTAGACAATTGCCTCGATGAGTGAAGAGGAAGATAAATTGAGGGTAAAAATGATAAGTTATTGACCATTAGTCCTCTTACTTACGCATGGCTCCGAGGCCTCCAATCCTTCACCTAAAAAATTCTCTCTCGACAACTTGCCGATGACAAGAAACTCTATGTAGAAGAAAGATGATTGAACTCTTTAATAGCTCCGAAATGTTACACCCAACTCTATTTCCTCTCTTGTGCTGATGCCAACTATTCTCTAGTCTATGACTCTGTGCTGAGTGATCTAACATTTATACCACCGGGAGTTCCTGTCGAGTAATGTGAGCTGACCTCATCTTAGTTGAGTGCTTCTCTTTCGGCATCCTTCTAATTCTTATGGCATCACTTTTAGTCTTGGCCTCTTTGTTACCACAACATCTTAATTCCTCTCGCCTGTTGTAATCAGAGAATCTATGCATGGAACTAATGTTGCACTGTCACCTGTCTATTTCATCTGACGTTGTACTAATTTTCTCCTTTTGTTGTTTGTCGTTTGTCTTTTTTACCCTTTTTTCGTATGTACTAAGAATCTTCTTTTTATGTATACCCTTTTATAATTTCTTTATTTCTAATGTTGCCTTAGAAACTTACTATAAATAGTCCCTTCTCTTAGTAAGCCGGAATCATCTTATCCTACAAAATAAACATTGAATATGCGGTTCTTGTAAGACTACCCTCTTTGAGTCCATTTTCATACACTCTTATCTAATCTTGCTAGTAGCTGAGGATTAGTAGCAAGTAGACCTTAACATCAACTTGTACGTTATATCAAGTGAAGTGTTAAGTCATGTTGTATTCGTTGGTGATAAGGATCCAACGGTAGCGGATCTCAAAAAACCCAAAATGGGTTGAATGGGTTTGACGAACAGGAAGTGAGATGGTTGGTTTCAATGGTGAATGTGAATAGATATCACGCACTAAGATACAAACATAATCAGGGGTTTGAGCTTGAAATAGGGTTCGATACAACTCACAAACACTAAATGTTGCTCGGGATTCAAATGAAGGTTAGATGTAACTTACTAATCGATTCAAATGAAGGGGTTCACCGCAATCTCAAGGTCAAGATCGATCAGAATGCAAGAGAGATTAAAGAGCTTGATCTATACTCGATAATTTGACAAATGCTAGCTCAAGAGTAGCCTTACTCAAAAAAAGGAAAGATTCCAAAATGCAGGAATATACTTTTCTATCTAATTTCGTATATATTATTGTATATCTATCGTGATGTTTACAGATGTTGTCGCTTGTAGCAAGTCTTAAACCCTAATGGCAAAATTGTAAATAATGTATAAGGCCTTAAACCCTAAAGAATTGGGTCCATAAATAAAATAAAGAAAAACATGTGCAAGAATACAAAACTGTACATTTTACAAGGGAAGTCAGCATGCAGTTACTAGGCAAGTCTTGGAAGGAGTAGTATCCGAACTGAAAAGGGTCGATAGTTGGATGTGCGGGTTCGGGAAGGAGTTCTCGAAGTCTTGTAGTGTTAGTCTGAGACACTAGAAAGGTCAGCCTATAATTGCTGAGTTCTAGGATCAATCGGCACGAGTCGCTTGGTGCTATGCCGAGTGGTTCTTTGGTCTCGAGTACTTAGCCTTATGGTATCTCGTCTTCTCGGCAGACGACAAACTTATTGCCGAGTGGCTCCTTTTCTTTCCCTCGATCTTTTGTCATTTGCTCAGCCGTCGGCAAAAGCTGTTCGGCTTCGGCCTTGAACTGTTTGGCCTCGTGTTAGAATAGGTCAGCATCTTCTTCTAGAGGGTCGGTGTCGGCTTCGGACAACTTGGACGTGTAAGCCCCACAACCAGTCACTCAGGGTTTCGATCGGCTAAAAGATCCAATTAAGTCTAAATTATAAGTAAAGTTAGAAATATTAGTAAAAATGATCTCATAAGTTTGAATTTAAGAAAATAAGAAATAAAATAAAAGACTATAAAAATTCCAAATTTTAAATATATAACTTATTATTTATCGAAAATGCGTAAAATGTATTCCGATAATTAACGAATCGCTAGAGATAAATTATATGTATACTAAAAATCATAAAATAACCTAAATAATATTTAGAAATATTTATTTGTACTATACATGAATTTACATATAGGTATTAATACGCGTAATTACTTAAAATACTCGAAATGTGCTAAAATAATACTAAATGCTTAAAGAAAATTCATAATTAATTAAGGAAAAATCAAGAAAAATCAGGAATGATCCAGAATTGGGTCGTGGAAGCTGGGAAAAATAAGAAAAAAATCGACTAATTAAATTAAGATAACATAAAAGCCAAAAATTAAGGGATAAGGTAATTGTCTTGTCCAATTTAATGCACAATAAATTCCCTAAAGCTCTATAAATAGGGAAAAAAATTTAGAAGCTCATTTGGACAGTTAGAAATCAGGAAAAATTAGGGAGAGGTGAAAATTGAGAGAAAAATTCGAGTTAGAAAAAAAATAAGAAAAATTGTATAATTAAGGCCTTTAAAGGAAACCCACACCAGACGAGTAACTGGGAGTGGACGGCCACTACCACCACACGGTAGTGGCAGCACCTAGACCAGCCGATAAGGCCACGGCGGCCGACGGTGGCCGGAGCCATCCAAACCAGTGAGTCCGATTTCCAGCCCAATTTTATGTAATTTTGTTAAAAATAGTAAATATTCTTAGAAAATTATGAATTTTTTTATTCTAGAATATTTTTGTATGTAGTTTTTAGGAAAAATATTATTTTGATGAAAATATGTCTCGTGATATAGGATCCTTAAGAAATCATGCAAAACCGATCATGTTTTGGTTTAGAAATAAATTACCTTAGAAGTGTAGTTTTGAACCCAAAATTTTTGCGTAGACTACTTAGATGACATAGAATAGTGCTATGAAGCCTGTTTTCAAAAATTAATTTTCAAAATTTTTAGATAATTTTTAGGCCTTAGAATGAGGCATAAAATGGGTAATTTATGGCTAATAAAGTAATTAGATGGTTAATTACCGATTTAGTGAATAAGTACATGTTTTAGGATGTTGAAATCTGATGGAGTATGATACTTATAGCATTTAGAGTGTTAGATGTAATTATTAGGTTAATTATGTCGTAAATGAGTAATAAGGAAAAATAGTAAATTTTAAGCTAATTTTGTAAATTAGGGTAATGAGTAGTAAAATCTGATTTAGGATGAATCTAGACATTTTGAAATGATAATTGATGTTTAGAAATGATAATTAGAGTAATAGAAATATTAGAAGTGTATTATATACATAATAGGTAATAATACATAATATGTAATTATTGGAAATATAATAAATAAAAAATATTAGGATGAAAATTGATATTTATAAATAATATGGATATATAATAAAACCGATAGAAGACTTGAATTTATGTAATTATATGAAAAATGTAAAAATTTCTCACATTAAGAGTAAATTTGGTACACTAATAAGGATTTAAGTGTACCGGGTAGAATAAAATACTAATTAGAGGTAATGATGGTATTTAGGAGATCAGGAAGTAATGTGATTAATTTCACATTATGGGTTGAAACGAATTTCTAGGGTTGGAATATAATACACTACTTGGAAATCGAACTAGAACCTAATTTAGAAATCGATGCAGAAACCGAACCCGAACCTAACCCCAAATCTAGAATAATTGTAAAGGACTTAAGACCTAGATAATTAGGCATATTAAACCCTAAACAAAACATAACAATAAGCGTTATAGGATAAAATGAACTTATAATAATTATATGAAAAAAACTAAAATCACGTTTGTGTTATAAGGATGATCGGCGATGGCCTGAGCAAGTCGAACCTCGAATGAGTGAGCGAGGAGTCGAGGCAAGTTGGGATTAATACGATGTTGTATTTTGAAGGCTTAAGATTATGCTTATTTATGCTTGCTAGATAGTTGAATGTGTGCATGTGCTTGATTATGGGTGATGCTATGATTCTGTTTGTTGCTCTAGCATGTATTGTATGATTTGTATGAAATGATTGATCACCCTAAACTGGACTTAATCAAATATACGACCAGTAATCATAATCGGACATGCATGGCAACCCATTAGGGGAACTTAGGACTCTCCGGCCAAATACCGACCCTTTTAAAAGGAATAGCGCAGGATTGCATAATGGTCCCTTCTTCATCCTCAGTCGAACTAAGTAACAAGTAAGGAGGTCGCGGCGAGGGTGAAGTCAGTGGTTCGAAGGTAGTCGTGGGAGGAGCGAGGTCTCCATTGCATAAGCCTGGGTTTGGTCGTGAGCTGTTGCATTAATGGCAACTCCTCAACCCGGATTAGAGCGGGCGCAATTTCTCTAATCTTATGACGGGTCGGACAACGTCGTGCGATGGCATTTGCTTGCTTATGCATTGCACCTAATAAGTTGATTGAAAACCTTGTTATGTTTATGGTATAGTTTTAAGTCTTCAATCCTAACTTACTGAGCTGTGGTTGCTCACATCCTTATAGACGTCGTGCAGGTGCTGGCTAAGAAGCGGCATATAACTACTCCGAAGCTAGCAACTGCTGGATCGTAGGGAGTGAGGAAAAATATTTGAAGAACGAACATATATTCTTAAGGTCTAAGTTTTGTTTTATTTAGAATTTTTCATTTTTGAATAATATAATAACTGAATTTTAGTATATATATATATAAATTTTCTTACTTTCTTAGGTAAATGCTTTATCTAAATTACAAACTGTTTACTTTAAAGCAGGTTAGTCGTGGACGCCTTGTGTAGATCAGGTCTAAGATAGCGGTTGTAAGGCCAACTTCTATCTTAGGATGGTTTACATGGCGGGGCTGTTACAACTCTGCCGCTCTGGGGCGTGACAGGATGTAGTTGGAGGCTGATTCCCATCATTACAGTTGGTCCTAAAGGAAGTCATCCTCAACGTTAAGCATTGAACACAGCTTAGGATGCCGAATAAGGTCCTTCTCCCTTTTCATTTTACCATAGGTGTTGAGTATCTCTAGATTTTCTCAATGCTCATAGGGGTTAAAAGATAGCTTTTCCCATCCTTCCAAACAGTGTAAGTATTGAGGAATCCATCATGGATAACTTTTTGATCAAATTCCCATGGTCGACCAAGAAGTACATTCATGGCATTCATAGGCACTATGTCGAAGTTGATCTCATCCTCATACTGCCCTGCCTTGAATGAAATTCGTGCTCTTTTATGCACATGGATCATACTCTTGTCATTAAACCATTTTAACCCATAAGGTCGGAGGTACGGGTAAGTCAACAATTTCATCTTTTCTACTAATTTGGCAGAAATGATGTTGGTGCAGCTATCTCCATCGATAACCAGGGAACAGCTCTTTCCATTCACTAGGCATTGTATGTGAAATAAATTTTCCCTTTGTTTGGGATCTGCTTTTAAGTCAGCTCATATGGTCGTAGTTGGGAGTTTATCTAGGTCATCGGGATGGACATCTTCTTCTATCATCTAGTCTTTTGAACTCCTATCACTCTGACTTTCTACTTGGGCATTGGGTCCTTCACCTTTCAAGACCATGACCCTTTTATTTGGACATTTAGAAGTAATGTGTTCGTAACCTAAGCATTTGAAGCATTTCACTTCTCTGGCCTTGTTGGTAGGTGCCTTCTCTTTCTCGGTAATCTTTTTCTTGGCATGGACAGGTCGGCTAGGCTCTCCTTTCTCCATCCTCCTTTCTAACCCTTTTCTCTTAGCATACCTCTCAAGCTCAGGGCTGCCTTGTTAAGGTCGGCTACTCGGCCTCTGATGCCTCCTTCTCCTCTGTCTCTCTACTCTTAATGCCAAATTGATTAGCTCGTCCAGAGAGTTGGACGGCTGTAATTCAACTATGTCGGCAATATCATCTCAAAGTCCACTTAGGAACATAGCAATGGTGTCGTCCTGTGGTTCAGCAATCTCACATCTCATCATTAAAGTCTCAACTCTTGTAAATACTCTTCAACAGTATTTTGACCTTGTCTTAAGCGTTAGAACATATGGAGCATCTCTTGCTTGAAGTAAGTCGGCACAAAGTGCTAATTCATCAATCGCTTCATAAGCTTCTGAGTTATGATTGGTTCCTCTCCTTTAGCGTCTCACTTGGTAACTAATTTATCCTACTAAAGGCTTGCGTATTCAACAAGAGATAATGAAGCTAGCTTAACCTTTATTCAATCATCACACTCGTAGCACTCGAACAACTTCTTGACTCAGGGAACCCAGTCAAGGAATTCTTTAGGTTGGCTATTTCCATTGAAGATCGACAGTTTCAACTTGACATCATCAAGTCCTTAGCCAGGTACTCTGGGTTCATCCTTTGCATTCCGAGTTAGTCAATTTACCTCAGTTCGACCACTTATGTTAGAGCTCTGCTCAACTATGTTCCTTTTTGGCCTTGGCTTTCTTCTCCTAGCTTTTTTATTTGTTTCGAAGTCAACACTCCTTTCATTTCTCCTTCTTGACTTAGGTTGGTTTTCTCTTCTTCTTAGTTCGGTAACTCTTCTTGGCTGTCGCTCATTATGATTAAGTTCATTAAAACCACTTCCACTTGTGGGTGTTTGCTACCTTCTTTCCTCTCGACCATCACATTTGCAACCTTTGACTAATCCAATGAATTCTTGGATAGAGTCAGTGAGATTTTGAATCTGATACTCCAAGTTATCAACACGTCATCTCAAACTTCCCTAAGGGCTATCACTAGTGTTGTTAACACAATCTTCTGACATTTTTGTCTGTACAGTAATTTTCCAAAAAATAGAACAAATAATAAAACACAATTACAATAACCTAAAAATAACCACTACTCGGCTTCTGTAGCTACCACTACTGTCAAACACTTCCACAATAACTAGAATTTACTATTGAAATTAATGTTACTAGACTCAACTGCAGCACAATACCATGACTATTAAAAACACAAACAATACACTGACTATGGAACGATGATTATCAGAAATGTTTAAACCACAAATCAACTTTGAAGAACACTAGCACACATGTCTCCCCAAAGCTTTGATACCAATATGATAAGTATTCAATGGTAACAGATCTCAAAAAACCCAGAATAAGTCGAATGGGTTTGACAGACAGGAAGTGAGATGGTTGGTTTCGACGATGAATGTGAATGGATATCATACACCAAGACACAAACACAATTAGGAGTTTGAACTCGAAATAGGGTTCAATACAACTTACGAATACTAAATGTTGCTCGAGATTCGAATGAAGGTTAGATGCAACTCACTAACCGGTTCAAATGAAAGGGTTCACTACAATCTCAAGGTCAAGATCAATAAGAATGCGGGAGAGATTAAGGAGCTTAATCTATACTCGATAATTCGAAAAATACTAGCTCAAGAGTAGCCTTGCTCCAAAAGAGGAAAGATTCCAAAACGCAGGAATATACTTTTCTATCTAATTTCATATATATTGTCGTATATCTATCGTGATGTTTACAAATGTTGCCATTTGTAGCAAATCTTAAACCTTAGTGGCAAAATTGTAAATAATGTACAAGGTCTTAAACCTTAAATAATTGGGCTTATAAATAAAATAAAGGAAAACATGTATAAGAATACAAAACTGTGCATTTTACAAGGGAAGTCAGCATGCGGTTACTTGGCATGTCTTGGAAGGAGTAATATCCTTGGCAGCTGGATATACGAGTTTGGGAAGGAGTTATCGAAGTCTTATTGTGTTTGGCTGAGACACTACAAAGGTCGGCCCATGATTGCCAAGTTCTAGGATCAGTTGGCACGAATCTCTTGGTGTTGTGCTAAGTGGTTATTTGGTCTCAAGTACTCAACCTTGTGGTATCTCATCTTTTTGGTAAACGACAGACTTGTTGCAGAATGGTTACTTTTTTTTTCCCCGGTCTTCTATTATTTGCTCAACCTTGGTGAAAGTTATTCTACCTCGGCCTTGAACTATTCGGCCTCGGGTTAGAACAGGTCGGTGTTGGCTTCGGGTAAGTCGGCCTTGGCTTGCACATAGTTGGAGGCTGATTCCCATCATTTGGTGTATCATATTCTCCGAACAGCTTCATGTCAGCTACTCTAGTCAGTCCTAGTGATAACTGAGCTCCTAAGCATATCAGAAAATAAAGAATCTAGAGATGAAGAACTCTAAACTCGAAGTAAATGTTGCCAAGCTGGAGCAAGATGCTAAGGCCAAACCTTTTATGGAGGAAGTGTTACTAATTGTTACTTTAAGCCAATAATATAAAAGATTGCTTCGTAAGAAATTTTTGAAGGGGTTCAATTGGCTAGGCAAAAGTTTTGAAAGTTTACCCTAACTATGAACTTTCTTATCTCGATGTCATCGATGTTGATAATGATGACACTAATAAGGCTGATGATGAGGAGGTCAGTAAGAAAGGAGTGGAAGGTTAAGGGCACCACAATGACCAATAAGCCAGTGTTAAAGCCCTTGCACCTATTGAAGAACCAGCTGCGAAGGAGACCCCTTACATATGAAGAAAGCCCCGTAATACTCCAGTTGAAACAACCAATGACAACAAAGATCCCAACTCCACTAAGGTCTAAGATAGCTCTGTCGACCAAGACCTTAATTTTGTTGACCATGCTAAAGAGAATGTCCCTTAACCTTAATTTGATAATTAATATCTTGCTAGTGAATACTCTAGCTTATCTTAAATATTTCTTGATGTTTGCTTAAGTTGGAATGCTGACCTTTTGGTGGTTATAGTGAAACCTTAACTTTTGTTATCATTTGACAATTTAATTTGTTGAACATTTTATTTCACGTGCATTTTATTTGTTAACTTATTCATAGATGTAGTTAAACAAAGTTCATTAATTGTGTAAGATCTAAACTTATTTCGAATGTTAAAGTTCATTAATCCAACTAAATTAGTACCTGTTGAAGCAATTTTGATCTTATTAGTCATATTAGGTCAGAACTCTTTTTAGAGAGAGTCGAAATTGTTTACCATTTACAATTAAACTTGTTAACCATTTTAGGTCAGAACTTTATATGTAATAGCTCGTTTGTTGCGCAAGCTTGAACCATATTATCCATTCGTTAAGCTCAAAGAGCAAGATCAAACTAAAGTAGAGGGCCGCCGACAATGTTGTTGATGACACCATTCAAAGCCCTATTGTTAATACTTCCTTCTCTTGGCTCCCTTCTAGCCTAAGGAGGTCAATTATCATTATCTTGTTCATCTCTTCGTCGCTGGGTTATTCGCTCAATATTCTCAACATTACAAGCTAAAAGCTTGCTTAGATATCCTTGTTGGATTGCATCCTTAATTGCATTCTTGAGTTAAATACATTAGTTGGTGTTGTGGCCTTTATCAAAATGAAAATTACAAACTTGTTTGAATTCCTACACGATGGATTTCCTCTCATACTTTCAGGTCGTTATAGTAACCTCTGAATCTATACTTCCATCAATATGTTAGATATTGGACAGTTAAGAGGGGTGTGAACAGAGTAGGTCAGAATACATAGCCTCTTCCTTTTACCATTGCCTCCTTCTGACAATTGGTCATCACGTCCACTTAGTCGATCCTTCAAATTTTTCTTGCTCTTATCATTCTTTCGATCACCTCTATTTTAATTGGCTTCACATTAAGTTTTAATATTATCATCTTGAAGAAATCTTCGTTGGGCTTAACTCAATCAATCATTGCATTTAAGGCAATGATCATGTCTAACTTTGGAATCTAAACCATCTCAACTATAAATCAAGCTATATAATCTCTGATGGACTCATTAGATCTTTGTTTAATAGTATTGAGGACAGATGAATCCTTAATTTGGAGTTTGCTTGTAAGGAAGTGTTACAAGAACACCTTTGCCAAATCCTCAAAGCATGTAATAGTATTTAGCTTCAAATGTTTAAACTAGGTGCTCACGGCATTCCTTAAAGAGGAAGAAAATGCTTAGCAAGCTATGACGTTACCCAAGTTGTGCAATTAGCAAGGGTGCGATAGTACCAAAGATGATCCTTTGGGTCATTCGTTTTATCATATGTTTCAAATTATGGTAGTTTGACAAGTTGCGATATTACTTCCTCCAAGATTTCTAGAATAAAAGGATTTTTCTTAATTGTAAATTGTTGACTAGTCGTAGTAGGGGTGCTAATATGCAATGGTCCGACGTGATACGTTTGCTATGGTTGTTTTCCTTTGTCTATTCTCTTTAATGCAAGGGTTAGAGTTCCATGTGTTACTTTGACCTACTTTTGTGTTAGTACGGGTGAATGGACTCAATTATTAGAGTCTTCGGCACTATTATCTTCATGATCCTTATTTTGATTTAGCAAACTATTTTTTTCGGATAAGATTCAAAATTTTATCGTTCTTTTTAGATAATTCTTGATTTTTTTTTAGCTAGATCAACACAAAGTTGCTCTAATCTCACTAAACAATTCTCGTCAGGGTGCTTACTCCCCATTCTTTAAAAGCGTTGGGGAGAAGCACTAACCCCTACACCTTTAGTCATGCGTATTTTAGCCATAAGTAGAAAGGGTCAAAACAAACAACACCAAAATGTTGTTGAATAGAAATATTAGGTAGGTTAAATTTTATAAAAGAAAAAGAAAGTTAAGCTAAGTGTTGTTGGTGTTAGTTCGACATAACCACTCTAATATCTAAATTAGTACATAAGAGAGCAAGAGAATAAGTGAGTGAATGTTCAAAGAATATAGAGAGTTTTAATAGCGTCGATGCCTCCATATTTATTGGTATTTATCCAATAATTATAGTGATGGGTAGCTCTTAATCATGGACCCTATGGTGGCTTTTTAATTTAAGCACATGCCTAAAGACATGGAGCAGTGAATGGTTATGTAGTTAAGTTGGGTGGATGTTCAATTGTTCGTATCACTTTTTGAATTCAAAGTACTTAAATGAGCATACCAAACTCTTTAGTCCATAAGATTGGTTAGGCCTAAAGTTTCACAAATCGTTGGAATAGGTCCCATTGTCAACCTCGATAAGGTAGATAAGCTTGGCAAGTAATATGCCGAGCTATAATTAGGGTCGAATTCCCATCGTCAACATCCCTTATTGTATTTTTGTCTATAAATATATTTGTAACATCATTCATCAGACATAAATTAAACAAAAAAAATCGGATTATAACACCATTATCTTTAAAATGCTCTATATGTTTATACGAATTTTTTTTTTGAATAATATGATATATTATAACTTAAGAGGATTATCCATACAGGGTAACAACTATTTATAGTTTAATGATCTCGGGCGAAGGTTTACGATAGGCTCTACACACGGCTGCACCAACGCTATAATGGTATTAAGTATACACCAGTCGCATGGGCTCGGTGGTTTCACCTTAGGCATAGGGTTTTGGGTTTCGTCCATAAAAAAAGTCCACTCTCTCTTTCCATGCTCAAGCTCAACCCGAGTGTCTCACAGGGATTAAACACTTTCGACTCAAAGCCCTCTCTTACTCTGTCTGCTCATTCAATCACCGTTTCAGTTCCGGTGAAGTAGCAGCTCCATAATGACCAGCTGGAGAAGCCTCCTTCTACGAATTGGGGACAAGTGCCCGGAGTATAACAGCACCGATCCTAAAGAACACATTGTAAGCATGCACGTGTTCTCGTTTCTTTATGTCTCCTTCAATGTCTTTCTCTTCTAATCTGAAACCTAGTTCATTTATTTACTGTTTTGACTCGTTTCAATACCTTATTGATGTGGCCTAGGGTTTTTCTTTTCGTAGGAACAAGCGTAGCTTTACATGCTTCGGTCGTTTATATAATTTAATATATGAAGTTCATGTTTTTTCTTTTTCTTTTCTTTTTAGTGCATAAGTTTCGCAGTCGTATCTTGTAAACAACGATGCAATAATTGCAAGCTGCAAACTTAATACATTGAAATGGAAAAAACCTAGTTAAGTCACTCTACTTAGTGTTTTGAGCAGTTTCAGATTTTTTTTTTTTAATTGACAGTTTCATATAAAACACGGTTTAGGATTCTTTTCTTTATTAAGTTATGCTGACATAGGGAGGAAACATGTGTAGTTTTATATTGGTTATTTTTTGAAAATGAAATGGCTTTGGGCCTTTGATTTTGCAGGAAACGTGCTTTGGTGCAATTCGCCGAGAGTTGGATCACTCTAAGGACGAAATTTTACAGGTTATTTCTTTCTTATTTGTACGATGAATCACTAGTGTTTGGTTTTTGAACCTAAAAATGGACTCAATCCATTTATGGAGCTTTGCGTGCTTCTTTTACAATTTTTGGATTTGTCATTGTAAAGGTAGTGGAAGTTTTAATATAAATATTTATAAATTATGGAAGGAATAGTCATCAGCTTAAGTAGGACTGTTGTATATTTTCTTTTCCCTATTAATGTTGTATAATGATCAAAAGAGTTCATATGCTTCTTTTGTTAGATTGCGTGAGACCCTCTTCCAGTAATTCAGCACAAGATAAGTTATCGTATATAACAGAGCTGACAAGTATATATGGCAGGTTAGCTGTTTGAATGGAGTATAACTTATAAGGAGGTGATCAATTGTAGATAAATGGAGTTCCAAGTTATCGATTTTCTCAATTATTAAGAAAATTTAGTTAGAATAAGGTGATCTACTAGTCTGTCTATGTATTTGGCATTTTCATTATTGTCCCAACTTACTGAGTTAAGAAATGGCAGCATGTTTTAAGCTGCACTACTGGTTTTCTTGAGGGTTCTTCTCTCTTCGTTCACCCCCGCCCATCCCCATTCCCCTTCTTCTCCAATCCTCTTCCCTCTAAGGGTGTTGGAGGAATTTGGGGATTTGGAAATTACAATGAGACAAATTTGGGGATTTGGGGTTCTTGATGATGTGAGGACAAATCCAATTCATGTTAATTGTGGATTGGGATGGGCATATGATTGGGACGGGCATGGGTTTGTGTCTCATATTATGATAATTGTGTTGCTTACACGGGAAATTGATATCACGCTATGTGTCCATTTAATTTGAAAGAAATCCGTGTCATAAAAGAATGATGGAAAACTTAACGGACTTAATTAAAGTCCTGTTTTGTTAATGTATGTGAATATTGTGGACTCAAATAGAAAAAATCAGGAGGCTGAGAACTCAAATTGAAAAGTGGGTAAATGTTGAGCTAGCCGTGGGTGTGCAAGAGGCTGATTTCTTTCCATGCAGGCTTCAAAAAGCAACTACGGGCTAAGATAGTTTGATTTATTTACTGAAAAAAAGTTGGGTTGAGTTGTGACCTTTAATCATTTAAGCAAGATTTTGAATGTGTATATCTATCATTATTCCTCTTGAATTTGTAAAGCAGTAGAATCCTAAAAATTTGGTGTGTTTTCCTTTTATTTAGCAAAGGTTGAGAAGGAAAAATGAACTTTTAAATTTTCTTAATGTTATTGCAAATGATAACTTAAGGCATAGATGAACAATTGCATTGTCTCGTTCCAAAATTGAATGCACCTATCTTAGATTTGACTTTGTGTTTGAAGAAAAACTTAAAAAAGGAATAAAATTAAAAAAAGAAAAAAATGTTTGCTTTATGGGTAAGGTTTAGTTGTGCATGTTGTGTGATATGTGGTGTTGTATTGGTTTTGGGATATATATTTCTTGTTTGTCAATTATGTAGTTTTTGGAGAAATGGTAAAAAAATTAGAACTTTTGAATGACATAAGTTTCCAAACTTTATGGTGGGAGGAAGGAACGATTGCATTTCTCTTTCATTTGTTCTTTTTTTTTTAACAAAAGAATACAAGTTACTTTTTTTGGTTATTTTTGCCCTTGTAATGAGAAACAAAAATTTTTTTCTCATGTCAAGAGTTATACAAATTTCATGAGATGGGCCTCAACCAGTACTCATGTCTTAACTACTTCCCTAATTGAAGAGCAAAATATACAAAAAAACTGATTGAAAATGCTTTCTCACCCCTGCTATAGATAATGTTGTCAGAATCTTATTTGGATTCTGTATATTACTGGGTATGTGCACAGCATGCAGCAGTGTAATATTGATACAATACTATGTGTAAAACAGGCGTTGGCTTGCATGTACACCAAGAGGTCAAAGCCTATAGCTTCAGCTGTTGATAGTGAGTCTTGCTTTATTTTACTTGTTGTGTATTCTTGGTTATAATTTTAGATATTTGTTAGTAGTCTTAGATATTTTTAGAGTTTGTTATTGGTAGTTGCTTGTGTAGCTTCTAGAATTATCTGAAAGTATTTAGAGGAAGTTAGTTACAATGGTTTTTTTGGGCAAAGAGTTAGTTACAATAGTTAGTTTGCTGGTAGCCTATATATAATTCCTAGAGAGGTGATAGAAAATTTTGTTAAAAATTTATCAAAGTTGTAGACCCTAGTTGAGCATATTGCTCAAGACAGTTCCATAGCTAGAAACTATTGTCATTTCTCCACTTTCATATCTATGAAATGCATCTTTTGCTGGCCAAGTTGAACCTAAGCTCTATCAATTGGCGTCATTTGTGGGAAACCTAGAGAAAATGGGAGTTGTGTTGATTCACTGGAAAAGAATGTTCGTGACCTCACCGAAGAAGTATGTGGAATGTGGAGTTGCTACATCATAAATGTCAATTGGTCGGAATTCAATACTCTTAGAGGAGCTATAGCTTTAATGCAAGTTATTTTACAAGACTTGTAGAATGAAAGGCATGGAAATGGAAATTCACAAGAGAAAGTTGAATTTTCCTCTGTCAAAAATATGCAGAAAGTAATTAAAATATTTTTGATGACTAGCCAATGTTTGAAGTGGAGGAAGGAATTGACTGTAGTGAAGTGGAGATCAATGGTGAATATTGATGTAATGCTGCTCGAATCACTTTGCCATTTTTTGACGGCCATGATCTAGTTAATTGGATCATCTAAGCAGAGCAATACCTCAATATTCAATGCATTAAGGTCAAGAAGATTTCTTTGATGACTATGTGATACAATGAAGAGCAGTTTATTGGCTTTGCATGCTTAAGTGGCGAATTCCACATTTGAACTGGGAGATTCTAACTTAGGTGTTGATGTCTTGATATTGCTTATATTCTGATATTAATCCATTTGAGTCTTTCGACTTTGAGGTAGATGTTTATGGTGGAGAACTACATTGAGTAGTTCGATGCTCTATCTTTGCAAGCACTGTTTTTGCCCGAGTTAAATTACGTAGATATTACTTAGGAGGCACCCATAATGATATCAGGCTTTGAGTCAAAACCTTAGTTCAGCAAACTCTTGCTCGAGGCATGGAGATATCTTTTGGTTTTGAGGAGGAGTTCAAGAAAGGTATTTTCCTATCACCTACAGTTTGATGAGTAGGCAATTTGAGATCTAGCTGAAGTGCCTTTACCCCAAACAGATATGTGCAATCATTTTATACAGTATCTTATTCTCCGCTAAGGATGAAGAAAAATTTTCCTCTAATTTTAGTCACTCTTTTTAGGCAACTAAGGATGCTACAACTCAAACTGTTGGTATCGCGTGGCATAAGAGGACAACAATAGCTTTCTTATTTAGAATTTTTAGATAAAAAGTATAGAGGATAATGGTTTAAGTGTGATCAACTGTTCACTCCAAATCATAGGTGTCCTAATAGAATTCTATGATTTACAATTATGGAGGAGTCGTCAAATGGTGATGATGATGAGTGGGTGGAAGTGAGGAGAGCATTAAACAACTTTGTTTCCATATCAATAGATAGTGGCACAAGCCACAATTTTAATTCTAAGTAGTTAGTGGAGCAAATATGGTAGAATGTTGTTTGAACTTTGTCTTTTAATGTTAAATTAAGCAGTGAACATTCTATATCATTTGATGGAGTTTGTTGTGATTTGAGATTGTGTTTTGGTAAATTATTGGTAATAGGTAATTGCTAAGTGATCAAGTTGGGTGGAGTTGATGTAATTCTTAGAGATGTACGGTTGGAGACTTTGGGTGATATCAAAGTTGATTGGTGTAAGATGAGTATGAAAATCTTAGGCTTAAATTTGAGTTGGGTTTGTGAGAGGTTTTTGGGGTTTGGTTTTTTGGTTTTTGGGGCGGGTGTGGGTATACAAGTCACTTGTGAACTATAGATCATTATGTAAGATGGTTGATTTGGAGTTGTGTAGTATGATATGGCAACTAGAGGAAGCTCCACTATAGATGTTGCTGTTGATCCACAACTAGCTAATTGGTTAGCTGAATTATTGGATGTATTTGAGGAGAAAACTAGAATTCCTCCTTAGAGATGCATGGATCGTCAAATTCCTTCAATGGAAGGTGCGCGAGGTGCTCGTATGTATTTGCACATGTTCAAAAAGATGAAATTGAAAGATTGGTGAAAGAGATGCTATCTACTAATACCATTAGGACTAGGTCAGTTTAAGTCCATTTTCAAGCCTTGTTATTCTTGTTGAGAAGGATGGTTCATAGTGTTTTTGCATAGGCTATCAGGCATTGAATGATGCAACCATGTACTATAAATACTCAATACATGTTATTGATGAGCAATTGGATGAATTGCATGGTGCTAGGTGTTTTCTGAGATTGATTTGAAAGTAGGTATCATCAAATTCGCATGTTTTCCTATGGTAGACCTGGGACAACTTTTAGAACTTAGGGGTATTATGGGATTTTAGTGACGTCTTTTGGCTCAGTAATGCTTTAGCTACATTTCAAGCTATACTAAATGACCATTTTAGGTGATGCTTATGGGATTTTGTGCTAGTATTTTTTCATGATATATTGTTTTTTAGTGTAGATATGGCTTCTCATTTGCAATATCTATGAGTATTGTTGAGTTTGTTGCAATTACAATAGTTTTCTGCTAACAAAAGAAAAAAGAAGTGTCTTTAGTTGAGCTTCTTGAGTTTATGCCATATTATTTCAGCTAGTGGATTGACTATGAATCCTAGCAAGGTGAAGGGTGTGTTGGAATGGCTTATACCCAACACAGATAAGGGGGAAGAGGATTTCTTGGATTATTAGGGTATTATCATAAATTTATAGAGGATTGTAGCCTCTTAGACTTGTTGAAGGATGCGTTTAATTGGTCTATTGATGCTTTTTAAGCTTTTCGAAAGTTGCGGCAAGCACTAGTTCAAGCTGCAGTGCTTGCTATGCTAGATTTCTCTCAAGTGTTTGTGATTGAGCATGATGCATTGAGGACAGTATTGGAGCAATATTAATGCAAAATAATTGACCAATCGCATATTGTAGGAAGGCCTTGGCAGATAAGATGTTAGCCAATTCAATATATGAGACAGAGTTAATGGAAATTATCCTAGAAATGGCTAGAATCAAATATTGGCATCCCTTTCTTCTTGGACAAAAATTCTTGGTGTGAATTGACCAAAAGAGTTTGCAACACTTATTACACCAATGTGCTATAAATCTTGACTAGCAAAAGTGGTTATCTAAGCTCCCAGGGTGTGATATTGACATTTAATACAAATGTGGGCTGGTAATAGGGTTGCTGATGCTTTTTCCCGTGTGCATAAGGATGTGGAATGTGTTGGTATATCTATTCCTTTGATTTGGAGGATATTAGTCATGCAGTATTCTAAGACTTTTTCTTATATCCTAAAGTTTAGTTGTTGAAGGAAGGTAAAATTGCTGGTGTGGGGCTTCATTTGGTAATGAAACTTTGTATTACAACGATAGTTTGGTGATTCCTTGTAATTTTCATTGGTTGTCTCTATTTTTACATGAATTTCATATTTCCCCCATTGGGTGACAACTGGGTTTTCTCGGTACTATTAGAAGACTTACTACTAATTGGTATTGGGTAGGAATGAAGTCAGACGTGGAATTCTATGTTGCTTCTTGGGTTATGTGTCAAACACATAAGTATCTAAGCTTCATCTCTAGGTGGGCTCTTAAATCCTGTACCTATACCTAAAGTTATTTGGGAAGACATTTCCATAGAATTCTCTTTGGGGTTGTTATGTTCTGGAGAATATTCTTATGATACTTCCTTCCATTCTTATACGAAGATGACACCTTAAGTTGTTTATTCTTGCTTTGCACGATGTTTTTCAAACTCGTGATGACATTCTTAGTCAATTGAAATGCAATTAGGAGTAAGCTTGGATACACAATTGTGCTCTCTCCATTTGTCCTCAAAAGAATGTGGGATTTGATGTGGATGATTGAGTATTCCTTTGATTGAGATCAGCATTGTAGCAAAGGGTGTCGGCTAAAGTGTGTTCTATACTTTCTCCATAATTCTGTGGATCATTTCAAATCCTAGAATGCATTGGCCATTTTGTTTATAATCTGAAGTTGCCTAAGGGGTATAAAATCCATCGCTTATTTTATTTTTGATGCTTAAAAAGTCTATTGGGACCTATTCTATTGCTATAAATTTTCTTTCTGATTGATGAACTGACGAAGGTGTTTTAGTGCATCAGCCCATCAGTTTGTTGGGCCAATGTTTCTTGGTTTGTAATGGTATTTAAGTTTCCTACTTTTGTCCTTTGGAACAATAACATTCTTCAAGAGGGTGGCCTGATACAGTACCACACGTATAGCACTCGTTGGTTCACGTATACACTGGGAGGCTGAAGTCTGTAGCTTCTGCTGCTGATAATACTTTTGCTTGATCTTTACTTGTTGTATGTTCTTAGTTATATTTTTAGACATTTTGTTAGCAGTTTTAAATATCATGAGAGCTAGTTCTGGTAGTTGCTAATACAACTTCTAGAAATATCTAGAGGAAGTTACTGACAATAGTTAGTTAGCTGGTAGCCTATAAATGGTTCCTGCAGGTTGCTCAATAAACTGGTGGCTGTTGTAACTTTTGCCATTTTCATCTCAATAAAATTTACTTTTTGTTGCCTAATTGAAACCTAAGCTCTATCAACTATTCTTTTTTTTAGGTAACGTTTGGTTATAAGGATTGAATTGAATAAAGAAAACTAAATAGGACAAGTACATAGAGGATTGAACAGTACAAGTTTATTATACCATATTTGGTTTGCATAGTATAAGATATAAAATTAATATTAAAAAATTAATTATTTATATTATAAAATAAACAATATTTTGTAATATTTAATAAATATAATATTAATTAACTCAAGTTTATAAAATAAAGGGATATTTGTAAGAATGTAAAATATTTTTCTTTTCTTATTCAGTGAATTTCATTTTTATATTATAGTGTAGATGAGATAAAATTTAGGCCTTTTATCTAGTTTATTGACTCAAATTTTTTATTCAGTTACCAAGTAAAGACCAAACATGCAATAAAATTTTTTATCTAATCTAAAAGCATTAAAATTGTATAATCAAATGTTATCTTAATCTTAGTTCAATTGTTTACTCATGAAGTGATTCTTATTGACATAATATTGATCTCTCTTTCTTGCAGTTTCTTCTACAATGTTCGGAGCAATTACCTCACAAAATCCCTTTATATTGTACAGTGGTAGGATATACATCATCTTCTCATTTCTTTCTAGTTTAATCATTGCAAAAAATACATACTTTTCTCACTGATGATTTAACATCTTCTCCCTTTGACTTTGTTGGCTATAATGCTGTTCACAGATATATGCTGTATCCCCCATTTCTTTTACATCATTTATGCGAAAACATAAGCATGTTAGACTGCAGTTAGTTATGTTTCCTTGAAAGAAGGTACTGCTAGCAATTTTTACATGCTTACCTGGTGCAGCTTTTGAGTTGTTTTGAGCATACTGCAAATTTCTGGGAACTACTCTTACATGGGATTTTTTAAGAAAATTTTTAGTTTTTCTATTTGCTTTTGACTACCTTTCCCTAGATCAAAATATCTTGCAGTCTTCTCCAGCAGCTTTGGAATTCTAGATTGCCACTTGGGTGTTTTACCTTTTGAAACTAGCGCAAGCACATAGACAGCGTGGGTTGCCATGAGTCATGTGAATAACATGTTTTTCTGTTTACAAATTCAAAATGCTTGTAGAATCTCCCACAAACAGGCTCCACAGATGTTGGGAACTTTGAACCCTTCAAGTCTACTCTGTGAAAAAAGAGAGACTAATTATCCTTTATAAACAAGGATATAAGGAAGAAATAATTAGTCCATTTTGGTAGATGATGCTAACCCTGTCAAATACAAGCTTAATATGTTAGATTTTCATGTTATTGTTGTCAAGTGTGTTCTCCCTTTGGAACAGAAACGTCTGAGGACCTCTTGCAAGTTTATTAACATGCATCTGTTAATTTTACTTGAATTCTTTGTGGGCATCAAGACCTGAACAGAAATTGTTATCGAAGGATAATAAATACACAAGATCGGTATAGGTTTTTTCTCTCAAAGTATACTGCTCCTTATGATCATAAAAGAGAAAATTGTTGGCACGAAATAGTGTTATTTATTCATGTACAGGCATAAACAGATGCTTGCTCATGAGGTCATGCCACTTGATAGTTTACAGTGGATTTCTAGAGATCATGAAGTATACTTAGAATGTGAAACAGAATGCATTTCTGTCCATAATCCAAGGGTCTAATCAAGTACTTTCAAATGATCTACTCCATCTCTTATTTATCCAAAAATAAGATCCTCTTTTATCTCTCAAAAAGTAAGATCTCCTAAAGAATTTGGGCAATATAAGCAAACTTATACTTGCTAATGAGAATAATGCAACCTATTCATAATGTTGATTTATGCAGTTCCCTCACTGTGCTTTTGAATCCAAAATCTTTCCTGTTATGTTGAAATCTCAGTAAAATACTGCAAAGATAACCTAGATATTGCTATTTTTTACTTAATCATATAAACATCAAATGAGAAGGAAACTGCAGGGAAAAAAAAAAGGTTGGGAAGAGAAAGATGTGGAAACTTGATTGTCATGACCTTTCTACATGTAAACTTACAAACCACTAGCCATGTGCTTTGGTAGAGTTATTGTGCATTGTGCTGCTACTTGTACATCGGGGGTTCCAACTTCCAGTCTTTGTCCAAAAATAAAAAAGAGCACGAAGCTTAAGTTGTCTGAATGTAAGATATATTGGAGGCTTACATGTGTTAATAGCTTATGAGCCTAATCAGATTTTACTAAGAATTATTACATGTTCAACCACAGGAAGATCAGAGGATTTATTGCTGCAGTTTTTGAGAATGTGTCTCAATTTAACCAGATCGTTTAGTAGTTTATCAATCGGTTATTTGCTTTATGTTTGAGAGTTAGAATGTACTTGATTTTGCAATTATCCTTAGGATTTTTAGACTTGCCATACAATTTCTCTCTGTTTTTTTTTTTGAATCTACCTTCCCTGCTCTCTTCAGATTGGCCTCTTGAACTTGGAGAATGAGGAGTTTGTGAAGAAAATAGTAGAGAATACTCATGAGGAGTTTCAGGTGAGCGTGGCTTTATTATTGAATGGTAGCATGCATTCTGTATTTAAGGGAGTATTCTGTTGGTAATCTGGATAATTGTCGCTCAAGTTGCTCTTTACTAGTGATATCTCATCTTTTTTTCTATATCCATGCTTTTGTAGATAACGAACCAAATTTTTACTCATTCAAGTTATCCATCATCCCATTGCCTTTTGAGATTTTCTGTATTGTAATTTCTGTCCAAGGATCCCTTTTTTTTGGTATATGTTTGAGAATGCAATACTTTCAGTAAAAGCACTGTGAAGTACCACAATTCTGGGAAGATGCAGTGTTTCTTATAGCTCTTATATCACTCAATTTGGAAAAACAAAGAGAAAATTGATTCCAGTTTGGATTGGTTGGTTTCTTACGTGTTTTAGGTAATTATGTGGAATATTTATATATGTATGATCTATGGGTTTTCCCATATTTCTTTATGTGGAAGAAACAAAATAAAATTCACTCCAGTTGGATTGGTTGGTTTCATTCTCAGCAATGATAGTGT
Organism: Lumnitzera littorea; assembly: GCA_024138015.1. NCBI lineage: Eukaryota > Viridiplantae > Streptophyta > Magnoliopsida > Myrtales > Combretaceae > Lumnitzera > Lumnitzera littorea. The sequence goes on along the minus strand of JAMXBB010000011.1, from coordinate 70,751,006 downwards.
TAGTGGAAGCTGTTGAATTGGCAATTGATAGGTTTCATCTTTTTATAGTCACGTGGACCTAAGTAATGTTGGTGGGACTGTTGGTTGTCAATTGATAGGGTCGATCTTTTTATAGTGCCAGCACTTCATTATTGGTTCTGCTGGTGGCCATGGTGACATGTGGTGATGTAAGTAGGGGTGCTAATGTGGTGTTGTTGGGAGTGCCATGATGACAAAGTATTTTTTTGAAAATTCCCTAATTAAATTACCATGACATAGCCTATAAAATTCCGGTGTAGTTGGAAAAAAGTTTTTTGTGCTACTAAATTTCATTTCTTGAACAAATGATATATTCTTTTACTAATCTCATCTATGTGAAAAAAATTCCAAAAATATCTGTAAGCGAGCACATCCATACCATAGCTTTCTAGTATTCGTATCTCCTGGATTCAATTTTGTTGATTAATATATTTGACAACCCACATTGAATTCATAAGTGAAATGCCTCTGATGTTATATATCTTCCTAGGTTCTCTGCTTGCTCACTCCTCTACTATTACTTTTTTTTCAGAATGCTTTGATTTCAGAAGATTGTAATAGGATCCGTATATTGCTGCGGTTTTTCACAGCCCTGGTATGTAGGATTTTCCATTACTTATCACAATATTTCTTCTACTAGTATTTTGCTTCTTGTTATCATAATGACACCTGGGCTTGTATTTTACAACTGATTAGTCTTCTTGAATCATCAATTGATGAATTGCCAAGAAAATGTTCACTTGGAGGGTGGCAGTTTCCTAGGAAGCATGCACTGGAGGGTGTATTATGCAATATACTATTTCTCTGTCTTTTCAAACGGCACTGATGTTCTTATCTTCTTTTGTTTGTTGTGTTCTGTGAGAAAGCAGGAGTTTGTTGTACAAATTGGAATTGATTCCTGTCTATTAAATGACTATTTTTTTGATGGAAAAAAGCATAAAGACTTTTATCCACTCTCCTGGGATCATGGTCATGTCTCATGATTGTATGACTCCAAGTTAATACACCACATTGATCACTTATGTGTACCTAAAAATTCTGTGCATGATTGGTCAGGAACTCTTGTTTGTATGGGGTTAAGGTAGGAGTAGCCACTTTGTTTTGGCCAAAAGGGGTTTGCTATCCATTGTGTTGCATTTTGTTCATATCCCATAAAGAAAAAAATAAACCAAACCATAGAACATGATCATATTATTGTGAGATTTTACATTTGATTTTGCAAATAATAGTTAGTAAGTAAACAAAATCGTTTGTCTTAAGATCAACAAAAGTACCTTATGTCGCCAAAATGTGATTAACATTACCAGGGAAAGGAATGTACACTGATACGATGATGTCAGGTGGTTTTATTCTTGTTGCATATATATGATGTGGTTGTTCAAGCAGAAAAAAAATCAGTACACCTTAAATTAGCTAAATATAAATTTACATCATGTTGGGCATTAGTGAGATGTTAGTGTTCTAATGTGGAAACTGTGAAAGCTAGAGTAGTATCAGTGAAGTGGGTTATCACAATGAGAGAATAAGTTTAAATATGTGGAGACCATGCCAGCTTGAGGAGGCATGTGTGGTCACAAATCTCCCAACCAATGGGATTTAAAACTCTCTTAAAATTATTTGGTCTTTTCTTCATTAATCTACGAGTATTTTATGCCATGTTCAACTCTTAGAGAAGCTTGTGTTCTGCTTTCACTGCACTTATTGCACAAGTGGTAGTGGTAGTAAGGACCTATTAGCATTTAGCTTTATTAGTTGTCTATAAGCTATTGAGCAAGTTAGCACTCTAAATTAAACAAGTTATCTTGAAGATTGTTTTGCTTACCAGAATGTCTTTTCAAAGGGCCTTCAGATTCAAAATCTTTTAATGATAGCTAAGGAATGTCCTAATAGCATATCTGGAAATCCATGCTTAACAGTGCAGACTTGATTTGCAACTAGGATCATTTTAATCGTGGTCTCTTGGTTTATTTATCAGATGTGACTCATTTGGAATATGATTGAGGAAGTAAATTTTACATTTTCTTCTTTTGGCAATCTTCTGTGCCCTTGTTAATGGGATTCCAACCTTCCCCTTCCAAAATATGCTCTCTTCAGTGGAGTCAGAGGTTTTCAATTAGGTATCATTGCAAAATGTAGATCTGGTAGATGGTTTGGTGTCATTTGTTATCTGCAGTTGACTAATGTTTTTTGCAATAATCATGCCATTGAGGTGTTTTTAGGCTTGCACATTGATATGACCAAGTGTGATCAGTTTCCACTTCGTGGTTAAAAAGCCCAAAAGTTGAACTGGTTCCTATGGGTGCTATTGCAGTCCATAGGTTGGAAGGTGCTTATTACTTACATTGGCATGCCATTTGGCTCTTGATCAGTAGATAAATGTAATGAATTGATTTAACCAAAAAATTGCATTGCATTACACCATTCAAAAAATTGGAGAGGAAACTTACTAAGGTAATTAGACCATGTAAAAGGAAATCAGGGAAGTTGGTTTATTAGTGACAATTATATGATTGAATGTGAGAAATTTAAGGACAAAATTTAAATATTCTCCTGATCTCTCTCTTTTATAGAGCTGAAGGCACAAAAAGAATTAGCCTTAATAGAGGTTTTTATTAAGGCTAAATGAATTAAGAGGTTTTTACAATTTAGGCAACCTTTCTTCTCCCCAAATGCATCCTCAAAGACCTCACAATGAAAATTAAGAGGTTTTTATGGAATGGTTCGGATGAAAATAAGGTTAAAGCGAAAATAACTTGGGAAGAAGTATGTAGGCTGAAGGAGGAAGGAGGATTAGGCATTCTTGATCTCTTTCTATGGTATAAGGTTGCCCAAATCAAACATATATGGAACTTATGTTCGGATGAAGAAGGCTCCTTTTGGCAGAGATGGATCAAGAATGAGCTTCTCAAGAATAAAAATTTCTGGTCCATTAGAAAACCTTCTGAAGGCTCATGGACGTGGTGTAAACTGCTGCAAGCAAGATCATGGGTTGGTCCTCTCCTCCAATGGAGAGTAGGAAATGGACAGGATATCTTTATGGTATGATAACTAGCACTCAAAAGGCCCCCTAGCGTCTTGGTAGGGTAAAAGAGTTATTTACAGCTTGGGTTGGTCTAAAGAAGCAAAAGTTAGTGCTATTATAAGCAATGGGGGATGGAGGTGCCGTCCGGAGAAACATGGCAGAGCATCTCTCTCCAGCTCTCGCCAACTTGCTACCCAATAGTGAATGTTCCAGACCAACTTGTATGGAAGAATCAGCCGGCAAGGGCTTTTCAATTTGTGAAGCTTATAATTCTATTCAACAGTATCATGATAAGGTGTAGTGGGCTAAGATTGTGTGGAGCAAATAAACATGCCAGGACATTCCTTCATCATGTGGCTAGCTATATAAGGAAGGTTGTATACTTAAGATAAGTTGTTAAGTTGGGGAATAGTGTCAAGAAATTGCTGCCTGTTATGCAATAATGAGGAGGAGTCCCACTTGCATTTGTTTGCTAAGTGCGAGGTTGCAAAATGTGTGCCCATGGAGGTCAGAGAAGTCCTATCTTGAGTGACTGGTGATTGGGGTCTAGAAGCATTGGCGATTTTTTCTTCTTCTCAAAGCTTGAATCTGCTCTTTCCATTCCATACTAGTGTGTTAGCAAGTGCTCCGGCTTAAGGGTAGATGGAGATCCAAAGATGCTACTTTTCCCAAGCTATGAAGTTTTTGCAGCAGCCTCCTTGAGGGATGATGTTATGGCCTTTGCAAGATTCCCATATTTTGGAACAAAAAAAATTTCTTCTGTTTGTTATTATCTATGGAAAGAGAGAAATTGTAGAAGGGTGGGTGGAATCCTCACCTCACCTGTGATCTTAGCCAGGAAAATTTTTTGTCTTAGGATCTGTTCCTAGATAAGGTTTATGTACAGTTCTCTATAGTTAGCTGAGATTCAATCCTTTAACCCTTTTGCTTTTTGGTTTTGGATTGAATGCTTAGCTGCCTTTTGTACATTCTCTCTTTTATGCAAATTAAATACCCAACCACGCCACCAAACCCCAACCCCAACCACCACCCCCCCCCCCCAACACCACCCCCCAAAAAAAAAAAAAAAAAAAACAATTAGCCTTGCCTAGACTGCTTTAAGAAAAAGGCTATATTGCTGTCCTTGTTGCTGTTGTCATCATTGTTGAATCACTTATGTACTTAAATTGATGATTAGTCATTTCATTTCTATATTAAGCGAATTTCTTTACTGTTTAGCATATTTGTCATGCAGATGTGCAGTAAAGTTCTACAACCAAGTTCACTGGTGGTGGTTTATGAGACATTATTATCATCAGCTGCCACTACAGTAGATGAGGAGAAAGGGAATCCCTCCTGGCAAGCGCAGGCTGACTTTTACATAACTTGTATCTTGTCATCCTTTCCATGGGGAGGTGCAGAATTAACTGAGGTAACTTTTAGTTTGGTAATTCAGTAAGTTCCCACAATATTATGATGCATTATCTTGCTATGGCCATGAAATAGAGGGAAAGAATGTCTTTGAATTTTACAGGAACATCATGATGTTCAGAGCTCCTCTTTACACATTTATCTAATTTCACGGGATAATTGGCCCTGCAGTTTGTTTAATCCGTTTCTCATTCTTAGTCATTCCTGGAAATTGGCAGTAAGAAAACGTCAGTAGTATTTATTGGCGAAAATGAAATGTGAAATTCAGGTATCGTGTTGATTCTTTACTTGGTATGCAGCAAGTTCCTGAGGAGATTGAGAGGGTCCTGGTTGGCATTGAAGCCTACATGAGCATTAGGAAGCATGTACCTGAAGATGGATTATGCTTTTTCGATGGTGATGAAGAAAATGAGGAGCAAGTTAAAGAAAAGGTGTAGATATTGATTGTTGTATACATTGGTTGCTTCAAAGAGATTTTTATATATGATATTTGCTGGTCCTTTAGATCTAGGAAATATTCAATCAGTGTGCTTGCACTTTCATGTGCAGAATAACCATATGGGAAATGGCAGTTAGATATTGCGTTTTACATGCCCAGCTTGTGTTGAATGATTATTATACTCAAGTGGCAAAAAAAAAAGGTTTCTTGCCTTCTTGCAATGAAGGTGGAAATCTCATGTCTTTATTTATCTCGATGTTGGCTTCAGGATTTCCTAGAAGACTTGTGGGATCGCATACAAATTCTCTCTAGCAATGGGTGGAAGCTGGAAAGTGGTAACACTGTCTTGTGCTTCTGCTTTTTTAGGAGTGTTGGTTGTCCGAATTTTTTTAGTGCCTGTTTCTTCCCCTTGGATCAAATGCTTGTCAATATTGTCATGTTAGTTGGTCTTTCCCGCTATTATTTAGGAAATTTACATTGGTGGTAAAGGGAATCAGAAGATAGAGGATTTGTGTCCATGCGAGCAACTTATGTTGTAGCATGTTAGTGTATGGTTCTTTTGTGGTTCTCCCTTTTCTTCTAAGCTGTATGAATATGGATTTTTTTTGGAGATCTGTCCTTTCTTTTGAACATTTTCAGTTGTAGCCAAATAGTATAGAAAGTACCATTTCCAACTTGACTGATCGAGTGGGTCAACTGATTTTCATGGAGATTGAGACATTTTTCTTTGTATTAAGGTATAAGACAAGAATTTCTTCTTTATTTGCAATGTATAAAACACTAGCCACAGTAAACAAGTTGGCAATGTTTTTCTTGCTGCATAGCGTGATTAACTCGAAACTAACATGGACTTCAATTGAAGGTTTGTGAAAACTATGTGCCTCTAACTTATTGTTTTAATTAAATTTACATAAATTGTAAAGGAAGTTGATTAAATGGAAAATTGTCGTTATATTTTCATGTCAGATATGCCATTTGCTGATTATATCTATGAATATGTAATGTAGCCATATGTTATATTGTTGTGCATAACCATATATTACATAACTGTATGTCTCATATCCACTGTATCTATACAGTGCGTGCTATCTTGTAAGTGTAATCATGTATCCTGTATATCACAATTCTTATGTGTTTCCTGGTTAATGGATTGAGGCTAAGATGCTAAAGAAATGTATTCTTTACTAGGTTGAGTTCCACTAGTATGCTTTAGTCCTTGTGCTTCTCTGTTCTGAGTTTTGTTGAATTGGCTATTTAACCTAATGTTGCTCCATGTGGGGGAGAGCTTACTGAAATAAAGTATAGCTGAAGCAATACAAATGGCCCTTTATTTTGATGATTACTTTGTATCATAAAAATGCTGTATCTTGATCCCAAATTTTCAGATATTCATACTTGAGGTTCTTATTTAATTATTTTGGCAAATTTTGCTCACAGTTCCACGGCCTCATCTCTCATTTGAAGCTCAGCTTGTTGCTGGGAAATCTCATGAATTGGGCTCTGTTACTTGTCCTGCTCAACCTCTTCTACCTTCAACACTTTCTGCGACTTCCTACAGCAAACAAAAGCATGCTGCAGAATTGAAGTATCCCCAAAGAATAAGAAGGCTTAATATTTTTCCTGCAGAAGTTGAGGTATTTGGTGAATTCATTTGTTGTGTTTCTTCTTGTGCCTTCAACTGAATCTTGAACTGAGTTCCTATTTTTGATACTGACATTATTTACAATACCTATCTGCCTCATTTTTTATTCTCTCTAATGAAATACTTATCATGCTCCTTCATCTTGCACAATGCCATATTTGACTCATAGCTGCTTGATTTCTTCTTTTTTGTACTGAGAAAAGCTGATTTAACACTTATCCCAAAAGCAAAGTAGGTTTACTTTGAGAAAGATGATATTTCAGTAGTGAGAGAGTGATTTCATATATTTTTTAAGTTCTTATAAATTGAAGGATTGCAATTCGACAGTAACAGGATTTTGTCTTTATATTTTTTTACATATATCTCGAATTATTGACTATGCATATCTATCCACAATTTTGCCTCTTCTTTTAATTGCATTATTTTCCCTTTGGAATGGCAGGATCTTCAGCCTATGGATCGATTTGTTGTGGAAGACTACTTGCTGGATGTGTTGTTTTATTTAAATGGATGGTTAGTAAAATACTACATTTTTTATCAGCTTATGCTTTATTCATCATGCTAGGTGGAAGGGAAATGTTAAAGAAGAGGTATCATTACAGAAAGAAACAAAGAAGTGGCAGCAATATTTTTTAAAATTGGAGAATGGAATTATTTTAACTATAAATATTTTAGAAGCATGTAGTTAAATATGTTATTCCATGATGATGAAGCATTTACCTGAGAAATTGTTTGATCATCATGGAATAGAGGCATTCAGGTTGACATATATGTGGCAGTTCTTCTGGTGGAAGAGATGTTTCATCAGATATCACATACTACTTAGAATATATACAGATGTATTAATGTGTAACCAAAATTTGAATACATTTCACTATAGCAGCTCAATTTTTGTTCTGGCAAAACAGTTGCTTAGGCATAGTCTAGCAGCCAGTGCTTCTAATATGAGCCCACTTAGCATGTTCTGTTTCATATTCTCATAGAAGATTTCTGCTTTCTAGAAAAATAAATTTACAAGAAGGTGCTTTTTAACCAGTGTTTGGGTTTCTTTGCCTCGTGTATATGTATATGTATGTATGTATGTACGTGTGTGTGTGTGTATATATATATATATATATTTGTGTGTGTGCGTGATATGTATCTTTTTTTGGGCAATTCTGCTTCCCATGATTGCACGCACGAATTGCCTTTTCGTGAGATTTGTGGACATAACTAGTAACCACTTTTTTACTTGATTTATGCAAAGCTAGTCGAAAGGAATGTGCCTCATACATGGTTGGCCTGCCTGTTCCATTCAGATATGAATATCTAATGGCAGAGACCATATTCTCTCAGGTAATTTGTTCTACTTCTTTTTCTTTTTTTTCCAGGTGAAATTATGTTGGTGCCCTCTATGAATTTCGAAGCTACAAGACCACCCTAACTTTTTTTTAAAAATATATTTTTTATAAATTATCTACTAACTTTGCACATGTCAAAAACGTGGCTTATCAGACTTGTTTTAGCTCACGTCCTCTAGTTCTTCTGAGTTGGAATCCAAACACTGTGGATTTGGGTATCTCTGCATAGGTTTGGTGTAAAATTTCAAATTTTATTTGAAGCAATTTTAGTGAGCATCAGAGGGTTATTGCTTTTCATTTAGGATGAGTCTATGATTTGGAAAAATTAGGAGTATCGGATATTGATGTAATTTAACCTTCAATTTTATTTGAGACCTTTTTGGTCATGCTGATGCTGAAAATAGTGGTTCCATAGTATGCAGTTGAATGTCACTGTAGCTAGATACAAAATTTATACTTACAAAAAATAGATGCAAAATTTATTTAACTTAATGGCTTTGTCATTGCAAATTGGGGAATACATCCATATTTCAGAGATTTAAATGGAATTGAAATAACAGAGAAATGTGTATTTTTTAAATGGGTTTGATATCCTTGGATAGCTCTCAAAACTGGAATAGTGGAGAAATAGATAGGAAATTATTTGGTTCACCTGATTTGTCTAGGATGATACCAAGGGATAGGATAACTAGAACCAAGAAGAACTTTGCATGTTCTGCTTAATAAAATTTCATAGTAAATATTTTTGGGTACTTTTAAGATTGAAATAAAAGTGTATGGTAAAGGGGACCTCGTGTGTTTCAAACAAATACATTATGTACAAAAAGGGGGGATAAGCACCATGGAACTCTTCCAGTTAAAGCTTGAGAAGGCTCTCTCCATATATTAGATAACAGTGCTGCAGCCACTTATGCCAAGATAAGCACCGTGAGGAGGGACAAAGCTCAAAAAATACACTAAGATCATGGATCCTGTTCCTTGCTGTACCCGGCCAGATAAGCTGGTCCTGAGTAAAATTCCAGGCTTCATCAGCAAAGGAGCATTATAAAAATTGATTGCTATGGTTCTCTTTTCCATTATTACAGGAAACATGGATTTGAGCCAATAGTCCCTCATTCTCTCTTTAGCAATTAACCAAGTGAAGGAACCATGTCTGGGAATATGATACTTGAACCACGTAAGTCCACATCAACATACCAACTCCCTTGTCCATGCAAAATATTGTAGCCAATGTTAATTGCAATTCTTTTATTGGTTGATCCTGCAAAGTCAGAGAATCTTCAACAGCAAGATTAGGATTTGGTAAACTCCCATCTGCCCCTTTGATCTGCTCCCAGAAAATTCCTTCAGGCCAAACCCATACTTCATTGCTTGTAAAGGAAAAAGAAGATGGTTTCTTTTGGCTAACCAGTGGAGTAAATGTTGCTTTCACTAGTCCAATCTATTAAGGGTCCTTCATGGTGCCAATAATTTATTTTATTACCAATTTCTCTTTTAAGAAGAGATTCTGCTGAAGTCCTTGATTTGCAAGATTTTCTCCAAGTCCAAGAGGCTTCATCTCAAATTTTAAAAGCCCAGAAATGTCACCCTTGCGAAAGTTCACTTCAAACTCAACTCAGCCACGAAGCATCCGAATTTCCTGTACACAAATGTCAAATATGCTTTAGTTGAGCTACTTTATTCCAAGTAAACAAATCAATGATTCCAAGAACTTCTTTTGGCTTAGGTACCTCTTCTGAGTCCTGACACAACTTTGCATTATCTACCCTCCACAGATTTAACATTACTACCCTCAAACCTCCCTCAAAATGTCAGGTCATGCAAGTATGCAACATTGAGTTCGTTTCTAACTCTTTTATCTCATTTGATTTGAGGAGGTTATTCAGCCTCAATATTTCAACATCTTAAAGTGTAAACCTTTAATAGGAGATTTGACTCTGTAAACCTCCAAAGCAGGAATTAGTTTAGGCTCCTGCCCTTAGCCACTGAACAAGAGAGGCTCATTGATGAAACCTGATGTGCGCTAGGTCGAAAACCACCATTGCACAATCAATCCAATGATCTCACAGCTGTTTCATGATCAAAATTCAATCTCTTTGTTGTTTTTGTATTTAAAGAATGAAAGATGTGGACGACCTCTTGCAGGATATTATGCACCAACAAGAATTAAACTATGCTCACCTTACTTTATATTACGCATATATAAGATGAATGGTTTGTTTGCCACAATTGATTAAGATGAATTGATAAGAGCAGGGTTTTGAGAAAGAAACTCTCAAGGGAAGTGTTTAATAATGATGATAAAAAGTCTGTTTACAACCCTTAAAACATGTTTCTAGGGTAAATAAACTACACATCTAATAATAATAAAAACGCAACGTAAATTTTGTCGGGAAATTGGGTGGTTCTGGTGTAGACCAGTTGGATGGTCCTAGAATGGTCCTCCGACTGCTTGCACCAAGTATTCTGTGCAAACGAACTGGTTGGCTGGTCCTGAAACTGGTCCTGTGATTGGTTTGGCAGTGTGTTCTGACTTCATGGATGCACTCTGCTGGCTGGATGGCTCTCATAGACTCAGCACCAGCGCTTTCCTTCCCTGAGATGCTATTTCCAATTTCCTCCTTTCCACTTTCCAAGCTCTCCGTGCTACTTGGTTCAATCTTCCCATTCTCAATGGCATTTAAAATCCCCTCCTAAAAGTACTGCTTTATCTCCAAATATCTCAAAATGAACTTCAAAATCTTTAACAACTCGATGTTTGTCCTCATTAGGCACATTAATCAAAATTTGTTGAACTAGATTTTGTAGTCCTCAAGCTCTATACTTAGTTATTGATCTGAGGGGTTCTTGATCCCTATCAAAAACCTTTCTTCTTTGTGTCATTGAAGTTCCTCATCTTTCGGAGTTTGATCCACTAAGAGAGGATTGTCAGAAACCACAAAACTTGTGGGGATCGAATTATGGCTGATCCCAGTAGCAATGTAAAACTTAGCTAGAATATTTGATAAATAGACCCAAATGGAAGCTTATGTGGTTGGCACGTGTACATTTTCCATTTTTTTAGAATTAGGAGATGTGTAGCCAATTACCATGGAAGTGCTAAGATTATCTCTAGTTGTTAGCACCTGCAAACTTAAACAAGTAGAAGCCACCATCATTACTAAGACTGGAAGCAATCTATAGTTATTCCAACTTTGGAGGGCAAACTTTTCAACCATAGAGAAAGGTAGGTTTTGCCCAGGGAGTAATAGTATAGAAAAGAAATAAAATAATGTATTTTTGTGTCTTATTCATTAAGTGGATCCCTCTTCATATAGAGGAGAGTATCCTGAAATAATTTTCTTTTATTTAATTATAAGTTATAATTATTTTTTATTTATTATGAAAAGGGGAAAGGTTTCTTTATTTGGCATTTTAGTAGGTGTTCTTAAGAGTACTTAATTAACATTTTCCTTAAGTAACTGCCAAAGTATTATGTCATTTGATTGATATATTAAGCCCTATAAAAATGCCATGAATTATACTGCTATTATATTGAATTTTTTTTTAAATACTTATTATCAGTATGTTTTATATTCTCTAGGAAGTACAATGAAGTTAACAAGATGACTAATGAGGCAAAATGAAACTACATGATTGCTTGCTCTGTTCATGTATAATTTTCCTCTTTTTCTCATTTCTGCAGTTACTTTTGCTGCCACATCCTCCATTCAAGCCAATGTACTATACACTGGTTCTTCTTGATCTTTGTAAGGTAGTTTAATGGAAACTTCTCTTCTTAAGGGTGAAACAAAGGTGTCAGTGGTAGCCTTCTCACTTAGGTTCTTTTAGGCCCTTCCGGGTGCCTTTCCTGCAGTTGTTGCTGGAGCTGTTCGGGCTTTATTTGAGAAAATTGCTGATTTGGACATGGAATGTCGCACACGACTAATCCTTTGGTTTTCCCATCATCTGTAAGTGCAAAATGTGTCAGATTTCTTGATTTTTGTGCTACTGTTGTTGAGGATTTTGCAAGTCACTAGAGCTGTTTGTCCTATATAATTTTCCTTCTTTTTTCTGTGCCTAATGAAAACACAAGGAAGGACAACTTTTTTTTTTTTTTGTGGTTGGGGGGG